>CM068583.1:72909730-74136000 GCA_035048485.1 Pteria penguin
TTCCAATAGGTCAGTAGATGCTAACTCCACCTGACTGCTTTTATCATAACAGACCAGTATATGCCAACTCCACCTGATTGCCTTATTGTAACAGGCCAGTATATGCCAACTCCACCTGATTGCCTTATTGTAACAGGCCAGTATATGCCAACTCCACCTGATTGCCTTATTGTAACAGGCCAGTATATGCCAACTCCACCTGATTGCCTTATTGTAACAGACCAGTATATGCCAACTCCACCTGATTGCCTTATTGTAACAAACCAGTATATGCCAACTCCACCTGATTGCCTTATTGTAACAGACCAGTATATGCCAACTCTACCTGAATGCCTTATAGACCAATAGAGGCTAACTCCCCCTAAAGGCCTTATCGAAACAGGCCAGTAGAAGCTAACTCCACATGTTGCCTTATCGAATCATGGAATTAGATGGTAACTCGACCTGAATGCATTATCGCAATATGACAATAGAATCTGCCTCGAACTGAATGCCTAATCGCAACATGCCAGTGGAAGCTAACTCGACCTAAATGCCTTATTGCAACATTCCAGTAGAAGCTACCTCGCACTAAATGCCTTATCGCAATATGCCAGTAGAAGCTAACTCGACCTGAATGCCTTATCGCAATATGCCAGTAGAGGCTAATTCTACTTGAATGCTCCAGAAGATGCTTATCCGATCTGCATACGTATCGTAACATTCCAGTAGATGCTTACTCGACCTGAATGCCTTATCGCAATATGCCAGTAGAAGCTAACTCTACCGGAATGTCTCATGCCGGTAAAAGCTACGGGTACCTCGACCTGAATGTCTTATCGTAACATTCCGGTAGAAGCTACCTCGACCTAAATGTCTTATCGTAACATGCCAGTAGAAGCGACCTCGACCTGAATTTCTTATCGTAACATGCCAGTAGAAGCTAACTCTACCTGAATTTCTTATCGTAACATGCCAGTATAAGGTAACTCTTCCTGAATGTCTTATCGTAACATGCCAGTAGAAGGTACCTCGACCTGAATGTCTTATCGTTTGCTGATCCATGATTCTATTGCTGACCCGCCCCCGAGTCGTCTCTAGACACTATCACCATTATGCATTTCACTAACTCTACTCCTCTAAACTCTGGCCGCCTCTGAGTCGTCTCTAGACACTATCACCATTATGCATTTCACTAACTCTACTCCTCTAAACTCTGGCCGCCTCGGAGTCCATCTCTAGACACTATCACCATTATGGCCCTACTATGTAAAATTTTAAATTATTCACTGAGTGACTGTAAACAAATTTATGCCAATTATTTCCTTTACATCTCATAACAAATGTGTATATCTATCTATCTATCTATCTATCTATCTATCTATCTATCTATCTATCTATCTATCTATCTATCTATCTATCTATCTATCTGTCTGTCTGTCTGTCTGTATATATATTTTATTTATTTATAATGATTGAGTGTATTTTATAATGTAATTAAAATAACAATAATATTAAATCAAATTTTCATTTAAGAAAACATTTCATTGAATCACCGACATGAGGTCTTGGTGACACAAGGGGGTAATAAAAGCACGATGAATAATGGCCTCCCTCGCAGCCCTTAGTTTACTAACCGCAACACCACGCTGGTGAATCACTCGGACACGGTCCGCTGGTGAATCACTCGGACACTGGTCCTACATTCCCACTAAAGAGATATTTCCTGGTGACGAAAGCATATCTATGTTATTGTGTCCGGGTTATTTATTAACTTCGTATGAGGCATTGTGTAAAATTAACCCGTAAATGTAATTTAGACGGAAGTCATCCCAAGGTTCATTTTAAATTTTCTGCGTCTTTTTATACCCCTGTCATGTTCTAATTTTTTTATTTACTTGGGGGTGATAAATACAAAAATTAGAACATGACAAAGTTGTCATGTTCTAAGTTTTGTATTTACCACCCCAAGTACATGTAAATTAATTTTTGAATTTACTTAGGGCGTGGTAAATAAAAAATTAGAACATGACAAAGTTGTCATTTTTAATTTTTGTATTTACCACCCCCAAGTAAATTCAAAAATTAGAACATGACACCCCCACAACGAAGTAGGGAATATTGTCACCTTGTCCGTCCATCCGTCCGTCTGGCGTCCGTAGATATGTCCGGAGGTTTCTCATTTACCTTTCATGGAATATATTAAAGTTTTGATTTCGCTTGAACTCATAAAGATGAGCACCTCCCATTTTCATCCCTTTTGAGCATTTTTTCCTTCAGTATTTTTGGTGGTTTTGCCATTTTTTCTTTGACTTCTCTAGAAACGACCTTGTCCGGAGTTTTTCTTATTTACCTTTCCATAGATTCCATTGAAATTATAGATTTGGCTAAATGTCATATTGAGGTTCGCACCTCCGATTTACATCTTTTCGGGGCCATGTTTTAGCATTTCCTGGTACATTGTATTTTTGCCACTTATAGGACAGAATGCATTTATTTCATTTTTGGGACTTTATATTAATCATAGACATGAACTTGTCTGGAGATTGACATCTTTATTAATTATACGTCTTGAACAGTAAGGGTGAGAGCTTAATATGCGGTATAAATGCATATCATGAGTTTGACCTGGACTCACTGTTAGTCTATGAACAAATTCAACTTTGCTGCCGCCGGGGAGGGGGGTATTTGTCCCGATAGGACAGTTCTACTTCTTTTAAATTGTTAGGATCATAAGAGCCCCTACGCGTGGATAACTTCGGAGTGGATATTATTGGCTTGAAGCAGAAAATGTTCATATTGCAGACTATAGGACTATTAAGGTTTGTTTGTCAGGTTTGTTTTACCAGTTTGAATACCACCGAAAGATGAGCCACTCACTCTGGAAACTGGAAAATCTGGATTTTCAGTTATTCATCTTCAGAATAATTTCAAAAAGGCAAAACCATTCGATAGATCTTGTTTAGTCGTAACTTTTGGTGTATGCTATATGTTTGTATGAAAAAGCGTTCATATTTCACAGAAAAAAATCAATTTTAGATAGGGCGATTTCCATGTTAAATTTTGACGTGACGTCGCCAAGTTTTTCATAGACTCAGTGCTAAACATCGGCGACGTCACGTCAAAATTAACATAGAAAACGCCCTATCTAAAACGATTTTTCCCTATAAAATACGAATGCTTCTTCGTAGAAACATATAACATACACCAAAAGTTACGACTAAACAAGATCTGTCGATTGATATCAATTTTGTAAAACTATTTTAAAGATAAATAAGTGAAAATCCAGAATTTTCGGTTTACAAAGTGAGTGGCGCGTACTGTAGGCATTTAAACCAATGTAAAATTCTGAGAAAAATCATTGGTGTTTGTTTACAGCTGTTGTATTATGTCAATACACTGCACGGAAGCATCTTGTTTACATGATGTGCACCAATACTCCTTTTTACTGCCTCAAAAGTAGAAAACATACTTAAACTGGGAGCGCACTAAGTCTTTGTTGGTGTAAAATATATTGAAGACAGTGGGCGCGTACCAGGTGTATGTTGATGTAGTATTAACCAAGGACAGTGGGCGCGTACCAGGTGTATGTTGATGTAGTATATACCAAGGGCAGTGGGCGTGTGCTAAGTGTGTGTTGATGTAGTATTAACCAAGGACAGTGGGCGTGTGCTAAGTGTGTTGATGTAGTATGTACCAAGGGCAGTGGGCGTGTCCTAAGTGTGTGCTGATGGAGTATACTAAGGGCAGTGGGCGTGTACTAAGTGTATGTTGATGTAGTATAGACCAAGGGCAGTGGGCGTGTGCTAAGTGTGTGTTGATGTAGTGTGTACTAAGGGCAGTGGGCGTGTGCTAAGTGTGTGTTGATGGAGTATATACCAAGGGCAGTGGGCGTGTACTAAGTGTACGTTGATGTAGTATATACCAAGGGCAGTGGGCGTGTGCTAAGTGTGTGTTGATGGAGTATATACCAAGGGCAGTGGGCGTGTACTAAGTGTATGTTGATGTAGTATAGACCAAGGGCAGTGGGCGTGTGTTAAGTGTGTGTTGATGGAGTATATACCAAGGGCAGTGGGCGTGTGCTAAGTGTGTGTTGATGTAGTGTATACCAAGGACAGTGGGCGTGTGCTAAGTGTGTGTTGATGTAGTATATACTAAGGGCAGTGGGCGTGTGCTAAGTGTGTGTTGATGGAGTATATACCAAGGGCAGTGGGCGTGTACTAAGTGTGTGTTGATGTAGTATATACCAAGGGCAGTGAGCACGTGCTTTGTGTTGGTGTAGTATATACCAAGGGCAGTGGGCCCGTACTAAGTGTATGTTGATGTGGTATGTACCAAGGGCAGTGGGCACGTGTTGTGTGTTGGTGCAGTATATACCAAGGGCTGTGGGCCCGTACTAAGTGTATGTTGATGTAGTATATACCAAGGGCAGTGGGCCCGTACTAAGTGTATGTTGATGTGGTATGTACCAAGGGCAGTGGGCACGTGTTGTGTGTTAGTGTAGTATATACCAAGGGCAGTGGGCCCGTACTAAGTGTATGTTGATGTGGTATGTACCAAGGGCAGTGGGCACGTGTTGTGTGTTGGTGCAGTATATACCAAGGGCTGTGGGCCCGTACTAAGTGTATGTTGATGTAGTATATACCAAGGGCAGTGGGCCCGTACTAAGTGTATGTTGATGTGGTATGTACCAAGGGCAGTGGGCACGTGTTGTGTGTTAGTGTAGTATATACCAAGGGCAGTGGGCCCGTACTAAGTGTATGTTGATGTAGTATATACCAAGGGCAGTGGGCCCGTACTAAGTGTATGTTGATGTGGTATGTACCAAGGGCAGTGGGCACGTGTTGTGTGTTGGTGTAGTAAATACCAAGGGCAGTGGGCGTGTGCTAAGTGTGTGTTGATGTAGTATTAACCAAGGACAGTGGGCGTGTGCTAAGTGTGTTGATGTAGTATTAACCAAGGACAGTGGGCGTGTCCTAAGTGTGTGCTGATGGAGTATACTAAGGGCAGTGGGCGTGTGCTAAGTGTATGTTGATGTAGTATAGACCAAGGGCAGTGGGCGTGTGCTAAGTGTGTGTTGATGGAGTATATACCAAGGGCAGTGGGCGTGTGCTACGTGTGTGTTGATGTAGTATTAACCAAGGACAGTGGGCGTGTGCTAAGTGTGTTGATGTAGTATTAACCAAGGACAGTGGGCGTGTCCTAAATGTGTGCTGATGGAGTATACTAAGGGCAGTGGGCGTGTACTAAGTGTATGTTGATGTAGTATAGACCAAGGGCAGTGGGCGTGTGCTAAGTGTGTGTTGATGTAGTATGTACTAAGGGCAGTGGGCGTGTGCTAAGTGTGTGTTGATGGAGTATATACCAAGGGCAGTGGGCGTGTACTAAGTGTATGTTGATGTAGTATATACCAAGGGCAGTGGGCGTGTGCTAAGTGTATGTTGATGGAGTATATACCAAGGGCAGTGGGCGTGTACTAAGTGTATATTGATGTAGTATATACCAAGGGCAGTGGGCGTGTGTTAAGTGTGTGTTGATGGAGTATATACCAAGGGCAGTGGGCGTGTGCTAAGTGTGTGTTGATGGAGTATATACCAAGGGCAGTAGGCGTGTACTAAGTGTATGTTGATGTAGTATAGACCAAGGGCAGTGGGCGTGTGTTAAGTGTGTGTTGATGGAGTATATACCAAGGGCAGTGGGCGTGTGCTAAGTGTGTGTTGATGTAGTGTATACCAAGGACAGTGGGCGTGTGCTAAGTGTGTGTTGATGTAGTATATACTAAGGGCAGTGGGCGTGTGCTAAGTGTGTGTTGATGGAGTATATACCAAGGGCAGTGGGCGTGTACTAAGTGTGTGTTGATGTAGTATATACCAAGGGCAGTGAGCACGTGCTTTGTGTTGGTGTAGTATATACCAAGGGCAGTGGGCCCGTACTAAGTGTATGTTGATGTGGTATGTACCAAGGGCAGTGGGCACGTGTTGTGTGTTGGTGCAGTATATACCAAGGGCTGTGGGCCCGTACTAAGTGTATGTTGATGTAGTATATACCAAGGGCAGTGGGCCCGTACTAAGTGTATGTTGATGTGGTATGTACCAAGGGCAGTGGGCACGTGTTGTGTGTTAGTGTAGTATATACCAAGGGCAGTGGGCCCGTACTAAGTGTATGTTGATGTGGTATGTACCAAGGGCAGTGGGCACGTGTTGTGTGTTGGTGCAGTATATACCAAGGGCTGTGGGCCCGTACTAAGTGTATGTTGATGTAGTATATACCAAGGGCAGTGGGCCCGTACTAAGTGTATGTTGATGTGGTATGTACCAAGGGCAGTGGGCACGTGTTGTGTGTTAGTGTAGTATATACCAAGGGCAGTGGGCCCGTACTAAGTGTATGTTGATGTAGTATATACCAAGGGCAGTGGGCCCGTACTAAGTGTATGTTGATGTGGTATGTACCAAGGGCAGTGGGCACGTGTTGTGTGTTGGTGTAGTAAATACCAAGGGCAGTGGGCGTGTGCTAAGTGTGTGTTGATGTAGTATTAACCAAGGACAGTGGGCGTGTGCTAAGTGTGTTGATGTAGTATTAACCAAGGACAGTGGGCGTGTCCTAAGTGTGTGCTGATGGAGTATACTAAGGGCAGTGGGCGTGTGCTAAGTGTATGTTGATGTAGTATAGACCAAGGGCAGTGGGCGTGTGCTAAGTGTGTGTTGATGGAGTATATACCAAGGGCAGTGGGCGTGTGCTACGTGTGTGTTGATGTAGTATTAACCAAGGACAGTGGGCGTGTGCTAAGTGTGTTGATGTAGTATTAACCAAGGACAGTGGGCGTGTCCTAAATGTGTGCTGATGGAGTATACTAAGGGCAGTGGGCGTGTACTAAGTGTATGTTGATGTAGTATAGACCAAGGGCAGTGGGCGTGTGCTAAGTGTGTGTTGATGTAGTATGTACTAAGGGCAGTGGGCGTGTGCTAAGTGTGTGTTGATGGAGTATATACCAAGGGCAGTGGGCGTGTACTAAGTGTATGTTGATGTAGTATATACCAAGGGCAGTGGGCGTGTGCTAAGTGTATGTTGATGGAGTATATACCAAGGGCAGTGGGCGTGTACTAAGTGTATATTGATGTAGTATATACCAAGGGCAGTGGGCGTGTGTTAAGTGTGTGTTGATGGAGTATATACCAAGGGCAGTGGGCGTGTGCTAAGTGTGTGTTGATGGAGTATATACCAAGGGCAGTAGGCGTGTACTAAGTGTATGTTGATGTAGTATAGACCAAGGGCAGTGGGCGTGTGTTAAGTGTGTGTTGATGGAGTATATACCAAGGGCAGTGGGCGTGTGCTAAGTGTGTGTTGATGTAGTGTATACCAAGGACAGTGGGCGTGTGCTAAGTGTGTGTTGATGTAGTATATACTAAGGGCAGTGGGCGTGTGCTAAGTGTGTGTTGATGGAGTATATACCAAGGGCAGTGGGCGTGTACTAAGTGTGTGTTGATGTAGTATATACCAAGGGCAGTGAGCACGTGCTTTGTGTTGGTGTAGTATATACCAAGGGCAGTGGGCCCGTACTAAGTGTATGTTGATGTGGTATGTACCAAGGGCAGTGGGCACGTGTTGTGTGTTGGTGCAGTATATACCAAGGGCTGTGGGCCCGTACTAAGTGTATGTTGATGTAGTATATACCAAGGGCAGTGGGCCCGTACTAAGTGTATGTTGATGTGGTATGTACCAAGGGCAGTGGGCACGTGTTGTGTGTTAGTGTAGTATATACCAAGGGCAGTGGGCCCGTACTAAGTGTATGTTGATGTGGTATGTACCAAGGGCAGTGGGCACGTGTTGTGTGTTGGTGCAGTATATACCAAGGGCTGTGGGCCCGTACTAAGTGTATGTTGATGTAGTATATACCAAGGGCAGTGGGCCCGTACTAAGTGTATGTTGATGTGGTATGTACCAAGGGCAGTGGGCACGTGTTGTGTGTTAGTGTAGTATATACCAAGGGCAGTGGGCCCGTACTAAGTGTATGTTGATGTAGTATATACCAAGGGCAGTGGGCCCGTACTAAGTGTATGTTGATGTGGTATGTACCAAGGGCAGTGGGCACGTGTTGTGTGTTGGTGTAGTAAATACCAAGGGCAGTGGGCGTGTGCTAAGTGTGTGTTGATGTAGTATTAACCAAGGACAGTGGGCGTGTGCTAAGTGTGTTGATGTAGTATTAACCAAGGACAGTGGGCGTGTCCTAAGTGTGTGCTGATGGAGTATACTAAGGGCAGTGGGCGTGTGCTAAGTGTATGTTGATGTAGTATAGACCAAGGGCAGTGGGCGTGTGCTAAGTGTGTGTTGATGGAGTATATACCAAGGGCAGTGGGCGTGTGCTACGTGTGTGTTGTTGATGTAGTATTAACCAAGGACAGTGGGCGTGTGCTAAGTGTGTTGATGTAGTATTAACCAAGGACAGTGGGCGTGTCCTAAATGTGTGCTGATGGAGTATACTAAGGGCAGTGGGCGTGTACTAAGTGTATGTTGATGTAGTATAGACCAAGGGCAGTGGGCGTGTGCTAAGTGTGTGTTGATGTAGTATGTACTAAGGGCAGTGGGCGTGTGCTAAGTGTGTGTTGATGGAGTATATACCAAGGGCAGTGGGCGTGTACTAAGTGTATGTTGATGTAGTATATACCAAGGGCAGTGGGCGTGTGCTAAGTGTATGTTGATGGAGTATATACCAAGGGCAGTGGGCGTGTACTAAGTGTATATTGATGTAGTATATACCAAGGGCAGTGGGCGTGTGTTAAGTGTGTGTTGATGGAGTATATACCAAGGGCAGTGGGCGTGTGCTAAGTGTGTGTTGATGTAGTGTATACCAAGGACAGTGGGCGTGTGCTAAGTGTGTGTTGATGTAGTATATACTAAGGGCAGTGGGCGTGTGCTAAGTGTGTGTTGATGGAGTATATACCAAGGGTAGTGGGCGTGTACTAAGTGTGTGTTGATGTAGTATATACCAAGGGCAGTGAGCACGTGCTTTGTGTTGATGTAGTATGTATCAAGGGCAGTGGGCCCGTACTAAGTGTATGTTGATGTAGTATATACCAAGGGCAGTGGGCCCGTACTAAGTGTATGTTGATGTGGTATGTACCAAGGGCAGTGGGCACATGTTGTGTGTTGGTGCAGTATATACCAAGGGCAGTGGGCCCGTACTAAGTGTATGTTGATGTAGTATATACCAAGGGCAGTGGGCCCGTACTAAGTGTATGTTGATGTGGTATGTACCAAGGGCAGTGGGCACGTGTTGCGTGTTGGTGTAGTATATACCAAGGGCAGTGGTCCCGTACTAAGTGAATGTTGATGTAGCATATACCAAGGGCAGTGGGCGTGTACTAAGTGTATGTTGATGTAGTATGTACCGATGGGCAGTGGGTGCGTGCTGTATGTTGGTGTAGTATATACTACGGACAGTGGGTCCGTACTAAATGTATGTTGATGTAGTATGTATCAAGGGCAGTGGGAGCGTGTTTTGTGTTGGTGTAGTATATACTACGGACAGTGGACTTGTACTAAGTGTATGTTGATGTAGTATGTATCAAGGGCAGTGGGCGTGTACTAAGTGTATGTTGATGTAGTATGCACCAAAGGCAGTGGGCCTGTACTAAGTGTATGTTGATGTAGTATATACCAAGGGCAGTGGGCCTGTACTAAGTGTATGTTGATGTAGTATGTACCAAGGGCAGTGGGCGTGTACTGTGTGTTGGTGTAGTATATACTACGGACAGTGGGCGTGTGCTGTGTGTTGGTGTAGTATATACTACGGACAGTGGGCCCGTACTAAGTGTATGTTGATGTAGTATATACCAAGGGCAATGTGGTTAATATGCACTAAATAAAATGCATGGAATGTTTTCGCATGTCAGTCAATTGTGGTACAGGTGCGCGGATTGTCAAAGTATAATACGACAATTGTGAATGATGGGTTATAAAAGTTAATATTCTGACAAGTTATTGCTGATTATTATAGAGAGAATCTTCTCTCTTTCTCAATCATGCAGAATAATTGATCACTGCGTAATTCTAAAATTGTAAAGACAAATACTGTCTACAGGGTATTTTTCACCATGTTGTAACAATTATGCAATATATTCCCGATCGCAAAATGTTGAATAATTAACAAAAACAAAACAAAATACAACAATAAAAACGCCCCAAAACTCATTGATTTCATAAGATAGAAGCACTATCTCAGAAGAGCATCTCGTCAAAAACTGGTCTTCAACGTCATCTAATTAGCAACCTCTAGGAAATGACAATCTTGAACGTTTACATGAGAAAAAGAAATGCTCATTTATATCTTTTCGTGCTTTTACGTGAAACTATCTTAATCCTGTATACCAATCCTGTATATCAATCCTGTATACCAATCCTGTATATCAATCCTGTATATCAATCCTGTATACTAATCCTGTATATCAATCCTGTATATCATTATGAAACGATGCCAGTGTTGTACTTTTGCGTGAAACAATAATCATATGGTACATTTACATAAAATGTTGGCAATCTCGTATATTGGTCATGAAGCAATTGTGGCAAACTTGTACATTTACATGAAACAATAATAATCTCGAACATTTACATTCAACACTGCTAATCTCGTAGATTTACATTGAACACTGCTAATCTCGTAGATTTACATTGAACACTGCTAATCTCGTAGATTTACATGAAAGTTCAAACAATGATATACTCGCACATTTACATGAATCCATAGCAATCTCATATATTACATGAAACAATGGTAGTGTCGAATATTTTTACGTCAATAATAATTATCCCATACAGTTAAAACAAAACAATAGTCCTCTAGAAATACTCTCACACGTTTACATTCAGTTCATTTATTTTGAGACGTGCGTCTCATCAATACAATATACATGTGTGTATATACATGTACATGTACATCATATATACAATATACATGTGTGTATATACATGTACATGTACATCATATATACAATATACGTGTGTATATACATGTACATGTTCATCATATATACATATACATGAATCAATAGCAACTTCGTACATTACATGGAAAGAAAAAAAATGAAACAACAATTATTTCGAACATTTACGTGAAACAATAGCAATCTTGTACTTAAAAAAGCAATGACAATCTCGTACATTTAGAAGAAACAATGGCAATCTCATACATTAAACAAAAAATAGCAGTGGGAATCTCATACATAAAAAAAAGATAACAATGGCAATCTCGTACATGATTTACATGAAATAATGGCAATCTCATACATGTTGAAATAACAATGACAGTCTCTGACATTTATTTGAAACTATGGCAATCTCGTACATTAACTTGACAAACAATGGAGTTCTCTGACATTTACGCGAAATAATGGTCTCTTACATTCATTTTTAAACAATGGCAATTTCTTACATTTATTTGAAACAATGATGATCTTGTATATTGATATGAAAAACAATGACAATCTCTTACATTAACATGATAAGGTAATCTCATACATTTAATTGAAACAATTGTAATCTCGTACATTAACTTAAAGATTGCAATAATTGCATTCTCTTACATTTTCGTCGAACAATGATTATTTCGTAGAAGTACGTTTAATATTGCTTATCTCGTACATTTAGGTGAAACAAAGATAATCGCGATCATTTACGCGAATTAGTTACAATCTCGTACATTTACGTGAATTAGTTACAATCTCGTACATTTACGTGAATCAGTTACAATCTCGTACATTTACGTGAATCAGTTACAATCTCGTAAATGTACATGAAACATGTACATAAATCTTGTTATAACGTTTCTTGTTTGGCGAGGGGCTTACTCGGTGTACTGATTTATTATAACTGGGTGTGAATTTTCTTTACACTGCCACCATCTTTTCTACTTCCTGTTTAGTAAGAGGTTGATAAAATAGGAACATGTATATTGGACTCTGGTCAATGCGAATCAATATAATTGATTAAAAACTTACTCAACTCAAGAGCTTGTGCTCGCTATCTGCTAATCATTTATAGGAGTTACCCTGTCCGTCCATCTGACTGACCACCCGTTACGAAATCTGAAAACAAAAACTTCCATTTCACTTAATTTTTAGCCATAAGTCAAGGGTTAGACTTTGGTGACAATGAGCTTATGGAGGAAATTATCAAGTTAAAACTAGGGGGTGGGGTGGGGGGGGTATTGCATGGGTCTGTCTCAAACTTCACATGATTGCTACCATGATGCCAAAACAAAAATCATTATGACCGTAACCTATATTATTTCTCTAAGGTCAAGGTCACGGTGTATTTACGATAAAATTAGTAACAACCTATCAAACCGTGGTTATAAGATGTATCTGCTTCATGGTCAGATTGCCCGATGTAATTAGTTATCTCCTACTACCATGTCGCGATGTGGAGGAAAGAAAACTGTTAATATCGTCTTAAAACCTCTGTCAACTTACCAACCATACTTCATACATTTACCCATGGCACTAGGCGATGTTCTGACTTTAATACAAGGTCATATCATCGAGGTCAAAGTCACAGTGATTCTATGAAAATGTCAAAGTACAGAAGTAGCACTGTACGTCGGTGTGTTGCGGCGAAGGTATTTGTCCTGTATAGGTTGTTCTAATTCATATTGACAAGCTGTCTATGTTTTGATATACGCCCCCATTTAATTGTAATGAACGATAGAAAAGGGAAACTTTAGTAAATGAACATTCAGCATTTTTTTATCTTCAGAAATTCTTATTAGAATGGAAGTCATGTTGTTTCTGATACAGATATTTGACCACGAAATACTTTAACGCGATGAAATAGTTTTATTGCACCTGTTGATGTACATGCAATTATACAGGAATGCTGCCATGACTGCAATAACTGATTTCTATAAAAACGAATTATATAGACCTGGCGCAGCGCACAGATCATAGCGAGGTCGGCTCAATCAAGCCGTCATTTATTCTTAGACGATCTCCAAGTTTTGTAGAAGATTGGAAACGAGATCCCCGTTTGAAGCCAGCTTTCGAGATGGTTTGGGAAAACAGCTTTATTGAATTTAGTAGAAAATAAGTAACGAGGGCAACCCGTTCAACAGATTTAATTACATGTAATGTAAACAAGATTAACATTTATAACGAATCTTATTAAAGGGAGCAGACGTGGTATACCGGTTATACGTTAGGTTATCGGTACAAACTTTCAAGGTTCGATATCCGGATTGCTCCACTATGGTCAAGGTTCGATACCCGAAGTGCTCCATTATATTCAAGGTTCGGTACCCGCAGTGCTCCGCTATCTTCGACGTTCGATATTCGGGGCGCTCCAATATCGTCAAGGTTCGATACCCGGAGTACTCCACTATGTTCAGGGTTCGATACCCGGAATGCTCCACCATGGTCAAGGTTCGTTACCCGGAGTGCTACATTTATGTTCAAGGTTCGATACCAGGAGCGCTCTACTATGATCAAGGTTCGATACCCGGAGTGCTCCGTTATGTTCAAGGCCCGATAACCGTGGTACTTCACTATGGTCAAGGGTCGATACCCGGAGTGCTCCACTATGTTCAAGGTTCGATACCTGGAATGCTCCACTGTGTTCAAGGTTAGATACCCTGAGTGCTCCATTATGTTCAAGGTTCAATACCCAGAGTGCACCACTATGTTCAAGGTTCGATACCCGGAGTGCTTCACTATGTTCAAGGCTCGATACCCGGAGTGCTCCTCTATGGTCAAAGTTCGATACCCGGGGTGCTCCACTATGGTCGAGGTTCGATACCCGGAGAGCTCCATTGTGCTCAGGGTTCGATACCCGGAGTGCTCCACCACGGTCAACGTTCGTTACCCAGAGTGGTCCACTATGTTCCAGATTCGATACCCGGAGTGCTCGAATATGTTCAAAGTTCGATACCCGGAGTGCTCCACTATCTTCAAGGTTCGATACCCGGAGTGCTTCACTATGTCCAAGGTTCGATACCCGGAGTGCTCCACCATGGTCAAGGTTCGTTACCCGGAGTGCACCACTATGTTCAAGGCTCGATATCCGTAGTTCTCCACTATGTTCAAGGTTCGATACCCGGGGTGCTCCACTATGGTCGAGGTTCGATACCTTGGTGCTCCGTTGTGCTCAGGGTTCGATACCCGGAGTGCTCAATCATGGTCAAGATTCGATACCCAGAGTGCTCCACTATGTTCAAGGTTCGATACCCGGAGTGCTCTACTATGCTCAAGGTTCGTAACCCGGAGTGCTCCACTATGTTCAAGGTTCGATACCCGGAGTGCACCACTATGTTCAAGGTTCGATACCCGGAGTGCACCACTATGTTCAAGGTTCGATACTTGGAGTTCTCCACTATGTTCATGGTTCGATACCCGGAGTGCTCCACTATCTTCAAGGGTCGATACCCGGAGTGCTCCACTATGGTCAAGGTTCGATACCCGGAGTGCTCCATTATCTTCAAGGGTCGATACGCGGAGTGCTCCACTATGGTCAAGGTTCGCTACCCGGAGTGCTCCACTATCTTCAAGGCCCGATAACCGTGGTACTTCACTATGGTCAAGGGTCGATACCCGGAGTGCTCCACTATGTTCAAGGTTCGATACCTGGAATGCTCCACTGTGTTCAAGGTTAGATACCCTGAGTGCTCCATTATGTTCAAGGTTCAATACCCAGAGTGCACCACTATGTTCAAGGTTCGATACCCGGAGTGCTTCACTATGTTCAAGGCTCGATACCCGGAGTGCTCCTCTATGGTCAAAGTTCGATACCCGGGGTGCTCCACTATGGTCGAGGTTCGATACCCGGAGAGCTCCATTGTGCTCAGGGTTCGATACCCGGAGTGTTCCACTATGGTCAAGGTTCGTTACCCAGAGTGGTCCACTATGTTCCAGATTCGATACCCGGAGTGCTCGAATATGTTCAAAGTTCGATACCCGGAGTGCTCCACTATCTTCAAGGGTCGATACCCGGAGTGCTCCACTATGGTCAAGGTTCGATACCCGGAGTGCTTCACTATGTCCAAGGTTCGATACCCGGAGTGCTCCACCATGGTCAAGGTTCGTTACCCGGAGTGCACCACTATATTCAAGGCTCGATATCCGTAGTTCTCCACTATGTTCAAGGTTCGATACCCGGGGTGCTCCACTATGGTCGAGGTTCGATACCTTGGTGCTCCGTTGTGCTCAGGGTTCGATACCCGGAGTGCTCAATCATGGTCAAGATTCGATACCCAGAGTGCTCCACTATGTTCAAGGTTCGATACCCGGAGTGCTCTACTATGCTCAAGGTTCGTAACCCGGAGTGCTCCACTATGTTCAAGGTTCGATACCCGGAGTGCACCACTATGTTCAAGGTTCGATACCCGGAGTGCACCACTATGTTCAAGGTTCGATACTTGGAGTTCTCCACTATGTTCATGGTTCGATACCCGGAGTGCTCCACTATCTTCAAGGGTCGATACCCGGAGTGTTCCACTATGGTCAAGGTTCGATACCCGGAGTGCTCCATTATCTTCAAGGGTCGATACGCGGAGTGCTCCACTATGGTCAAGGTTCGCTACCCGGAGTGCTCCACTATCTTCAAGGGTCGATACCCGGAGTGCTCCACTATGGTCAAGGTTTGGTACCCGGGGTGCTCCTCTATGTTCAAAGTTTGATACCCGGAGTGCTCCACTATGGCCAAGGTTCATTACCCGGGGTGCACCACTATGTTCAAGGTTCGATACTCGGAGTGCTCCACTATGTTCAAGGCTCGATACCCGGAGTATACCACTATAGTCAAGTTTCGATATCCGAAGTGCTCCACTATGTTCAAGGCTCGATACCCGGAGTGCACCACTATGTTCAAGGTTCGATACTCGGAGTGCTCCACTATGTTCAAGGCTCGATACCCGAAGTGCACCACTATGTTCAAGGTTCGATACTCGGAGTGCTCCACTATGTTCAAGGCTCGATACCCGGAGTGCTCCACTATGTTCAAGGTTCGATACCCGGAGTGTACCACTATATTCAAGTTTCGATATCCGAAGTGCTCCACTATGTTCAAGGCTCGATACCCGGAGTGCACCACTATGTTCAAGGCTCGATACCCGGAGTGCTCCACTATGTTCAAGATTTGATACCCGGAGTGCTCCACTATGCTCAAGGCTCGATACCCAGATTGCTCCACTATGTTCAAGGTTCGATACCCGGAGTGCTCTACTATGTTGAAGGCTCGATTCCCGGAGTGCTCCACTATGTTCAAGGTTCGATACCCGTAGTGCTCCACTATGTTCAAGGCTCAATACCCGGAGTGCTCCACTATGTTCAAGGCTCAATACCCGGAGTGCTCCACTATGTTCAAGCTATTGTTTACCTCCTCCTTCCATGCCGTGATACATAGCTGATACATAGTTGAAAGCGACATAAAACCCCAAACCGAGACTCGGCATCTTCGACATAAAACCCCAGTCAAAGAGACCAGATTGAGATATGTGATCTTTACCGAGACTCGGCATCTCCGACGTAAATCCCTAGTCAAAGAGACTTGACTGAGATATTTGACACTGACCGAGACTCGGCATTTCCGACATAAACCCCCGTCAAAGAGACCAGATTGAGATATGTGCATTTTACCGAGACTCGGCATCTCCGACGTAAAACCTGGTCAAAGAGACTTGATTGAGATATGTGATACTAACCGAGACTCAGCATTTCCGACACAAAACCCCAGTCAAAAAGACTTGATTGACATATGTGATCCTGTCCGAGACTCAGTATCTCCGACGTTGTTACATTTAACAAATGTATTTTGTGTAGGATTTTAAAAATAAAAATGTTTTCGTTAAATACAATCTGATTAGAAACAGATCTTTGCTTTCCTCATCTGTGTATCATAACATACCGCACTGGGGCTGTCAGAAGCTATATAGAATTCAGATCTGTGGTTTTGATCAGATTGCCTAGAAATCGTGGCGTATCCAAAACACTTACGCAGACCTCAACACAAGAGGGAAGAGACCAGTACGAGTAACGGGTGAGAAGCTATATGAAATGCTGATTGTTATATAAATTCTAAAGGAAGCATCTGGAAAATAAAGAATTGAAGTTAGCAGTACATTTCTGCTAATTTGACCATGTTTTGGAAAAGGCACGATGGGTGTCCGATGTTTAAACATGTACATGTATATGTATTACAATACATAGTTCCCGAAAATTTATGCATTGTACAGTAGTAAGTTATAACAAAAGATAAATATTACATACATGTCACAGCAAGCCTGTGATACGAACCAATTTCTAAGAATGTTTGTCAATTTTCAAAATTTAAAACAAAAAGAAGGCGCGTCAAATATTCTAAAGTTGTAAGGTAACACCCCCCACCCCCCGAAAATGTTCCAACAAATTTAATACTCGTCTGCTGTAACGTAAATCAGCGAAAGTCTCGAAGATACAACGCTTACATAAATCTACAAGCGTAGCTTTAAAAAAGCATAGGTTGCAATCGGAATAGCATTAAATGTTCAAGATGTTGGTCACAAAGTCAAATGGCTTTATGTAGATAGGAATTACTTGTTTTTGAAACCATCTTTTTTGCGCAGTTGTGAATTTTCCCGCTAAAATATCTAAAGCCACGCCTCATTTTTTCCTTATTAGGAAAGAAGCCGCGCCTTTTTTTTCCTTTTTAGGAAAGTCTCTCGGTTTTAGTTAACTTCAATATTCGGAAATAAGTTTGGGAGGTTTTTTTAGTGAACAAATCTTTTTTTTTTAAATTGTGAACATTTTGGTGACATTTATTTCTAGAAATCTCAATATTTAAAATAGAATTATATGCTAATATTGTTTCTTAGGACTAAATTATTACCTAACATGCCACGCTAACGGAGCTTGCACATGCGCATGCGAGGTGACAGCGAGGTGACACATACTCTCTCCGCAGTGAACATAATCCTAATTTTATCACTGGTGTAAATTCCTGAGGGGAGGGCGGCTTTATTGTACCGCAGAAGGGCATGCAGCTTTCCCAAACTTATATCAAAGGATGGGCCGGCTAGTCCCACAATACTTGTGTGGGGGACGAATATAGTCTCAAATTCAATTAGTTCCAAATTTGGCATTCTAAGCAGATTAATTTACAATTAAAATTCGGTCTTTACTGTGCTCCAAAAGGAGCACAATAAAGAAAGGAGCACAATAAAGAAAGGAGCACAAAAAAGATAGAACTTCAATAAGATTGATTACTTTATCAAAAGAATGTGATTTCCAGGGCTAAAATAGATTTTTGGCACTAAATGAGGACTTTTGATTAAATGGAAATCTGTCATGACTTTACAAAAATTAAATGAGCAATGTATCTAGGAAAAAGCAACACAATACTTTATGGGGCATCCTCCAACGTAATATAGGAAACACTTGGTAAGATCTCAAAGTACCCCATGTTAGGTTCAAATCTAATAGGAGAATTGATCCATATCTCTCATGATTTATTATTATTATAGTTTAAACATGACCCTGGAAATTTCCCCACAAGTATCTTTGTTAGACTCCTACTTACACGGTAAAGATTTAGCCAATTCTCCCTCTTTTCGTCCTTCAATCTTTAGTCACATTTTTACTACATGACTGATTGATTATTGTTTTACGTCTAAGTACGATTATATCACCATGTACAAAAATTGTTTTTGTTGACGGTATCTGTTTGAAGAACCCATCCGAAGCAATACAGAACACTGGTGTGCCCATTGCACGAGTTGAACCCGGGAATTTTCGGTAATATTTCCAGCATCCCATCTACTGTGCTACACTGGCTCAGCCTATAAGGTGATTTGTGCCAAATCTGGCTTGTTAGAATAGGTCCAGTAGTGTTGAAAAAAGTTGAAAATGTTTCGAGATAACAAACGGTCAGACAGACGACAGTCGACTGGTGATAAGATTAGCTCACTTGGACCATCGTTTAAGGTGAACTAAAACCGGGATTCCATTTCACTATAGAAATTAACAAGTTTGAAATCATTGACTGCTTCTGTTTATATGTAGGAAATCTGCTCTTTATTTTATAACAGAAAACGACGAAGAGTATTCATATTGTAAATCTATACAATATTTAATGAAAAATGAAATACACATCCAATATTGCAATCCGCATCCCAGCCTTAGTATATATACAGTCATGCAGACCGCACACCTCCTGTATGTCGTTAGAGTCAGTCTATACGTCCGTCCACGCACCCTATCTTGCACGTCATTAGAACAAGTCTGTGTGTCCGTCCACTGACCATATTTTGAATGACTGTCCTGGATCTGTAAGCCCTATGGACAGCATACATTTTGGATGCCATTAGAGACATCAGTCTGTATGTCCATTAGCATACTATTTGTGCTTGTGTATCGATTAAGATCATCTGTATATCAGTTGCGGCTCATATTTTGCAAACAGAGACAGCCAATTCGTTGTGACGTTTTCTGTTACTATGCCGTGTCTCCATACATGTGATGTTTCCAGTTTATACCTTTCTGTCTGTCTGTCTTCTGACCGGATAGTTGTAAGTTGTATAAAAAGCTGACAGGAAAGCTAAGCTGTAAACAAAGAAATGGAAAATAGAGTTGTGGAGGACTAATCATAAATACAATTTCCCTATGTAATTAAAAAAGTGTTAGTACTAACATTGTAATACTGAACGTCACCTTTACCTGAATTTGGCTATTATATGCTCATATTTTATTCAAAAGTATTATTATATACCGAAATATCGTAACAAAGTTGTAATGATTAACATTTTTGAGAAAAATATATTTCATTGTTGAACGTCACCTTTACCTGAATTTGGCTATTATATGCTCATATTTTATTCAGAAGTATTATTATATACCGAAATATCGTAACAAAGTTGTAATGATTAACATTTTTGAGAAAAATATATTTCATTGTTGATGATGATAAATATATTGTTAAATATTTATTAATTGAGTTCATTAACTTGGCAATAAAGAAGAGATGTTCTATGAAGTTTTAAGCTCGTTAGAGCATCCGGCGTGTGTGTGTGTATGTCTGTGTGTGCGTATGTGCTAATTTTATCCTCCGAAGCCCAGGTGATCACAGGAGCCCTCGAGGGGAAGGCGCTTACATGAGACAGTGAAATCAGAGTGTGTAGTAGAGCCTCTGATGTGGAAGTACTCACTGGAATCTTAGGCTAGATTCCAAAGTTCCTGAATGTTCTAGCATACCTCTTGCCTATATACAAGCTAAACTGAAAAATTGTTAATACGTGTGTATATAAGCATCATTAACCTTATTGTCGGCACCTTTTATTCCATCAGTTTGTTTAAGGACCCACCTGCTGCTTTCTCGCAACATGCCTCATCTGAATCCTTTATAGATTAAAAGTTTTAGTTTACGACTTTTCTGCTGACAGATAGTACGTTATCGATTCAGAATGTAATGGCTCTAACAAGCGTTTGATTCACGGTTAAAAGTAGCATATATGTGCACTCTTTTGACTTTAATATTTAGTCTTAGGAATGTAAATTTTTTTGTCTGGAAGCTGTGCGAGGGGGTGAGTGGAATTCTTTCACGATGTGCATTAGTTTACCCACAATTCCCAGTCCTACACATATTTTAATGAGTGGCACTGGAGACATATTATGCAGTTTATTTCCTTCGCTCGCGACTTAACATGCGTCTTTGCACGGCTGCCAAGACATCCATCCTGATGGAAGAGAGCATTTGTTACCTGCACAACTAATTACAAGAACTCTAGTGTAAGGGAAGGGATAAAACTTAACAGAATTTATCTATATTGTATATATGTTTATCCCTATATATTTCAATGAGTTCTCCGAATTACTTAATACTTAGTTTTACATTTAAACACTTTTATATTTACTAATACTTATATTCAATTCCATACAGACCTTCATTGTTATGGCGTCAGCAAAAAAGAAAAAAGAAAAAAAAAAACAACCCCCCCCCCAAAAAAAATAAACCCCCAGAACAAAATAAAACAACCCCCCAAACAATCAGAAAGAACACCCCACCCCCACCCCCAACCCCCAAAACAAAAACACAACACCCCCCCCCCAAAAAAAAAACAACAAAGAAACAAACAGAAATAATAAAAAAAAAACCCAAAACTGACATCACATTAAATTACTACTTCATTATATTTAACGTTGTATTTAGTATGGATATATTATGGATATATTGCATATATCAAGATCAGCATAATTATTCCAAGAACTATTGGTTACATGTATAGCGTTGATATACACATAATATTTATAGCGTTGATTTACGCGTAACATTTATAGCGTTGATTTACGCGTGATTTGAGGATTTTTACAATGTGCACGTCATTTCTGACAAGCCTCGATCTACGGCGAGAGGAGATGCCAGCAGATAAGCCCGCTTCCAGTTTGTTGCTCTTGGTAACCCATTCATCACTTTGTTGTTCTTTCAGAAACCGTATTTGGAGTGTGTAGTATTTTTGATTGCTTATGATAACTTACTTACCTCGACAATTCAATAAACGATGTTTGTAACCTGATAATACCTTGTATTGTGGTTTAACGTTAGTTGAAAGGGAATATTAGTATAGATCTGTAAGTCATAGAGCGAATTCTATCGACCGCAATGACCGTAATCTTGTTTGCCTGAATTTTATTTTTGTAGGTTGCGTTTGATGTTCAGAATTTGGTTAAAGTTTGGTATAAAGTTTCCAGCTAAGAGCTCTGCTAACACCCTATCCGACTTATCTGATACGGTGTAGGTTCTATGTGATAGAGTACGCCCGCTCAAAAATAGATCCCAAATGAGTTACAGGGGCGGATCTCCTACAGTATACTGCGTCTAACGATGAAGGTCTAGACTATGACTTATACCCTTAAAACGCACGGGGTATACATGTGTGTTTGTAAATGGGCTTAAGAAAGCGTCTTTTTCAAATTCATTCCGTGATTCTGCATTCATTATTCACTCCCCATGAATTCATCCCACTTATTTACAGAATCCACTTCTATTATTCAGTACAAAGTTATTCACAGAATCCGCCTCCGTTATTCAGTCATATGGTATTTGCCGAATCCATCACTCAAGGTTATCATGAATTGACGGTATTTGAGTTATTTGGTAATTACATCTTATAATGCTAAAAACATCGCTTACTTCATAAAAATGTACGAGATCTCAGCAAAAATTCGAGGGCATATCTTAAACGTCTTCTTTCGACTTTAAGACAGTATATTCCTGTAACTTTTGAAATATAATCATTTCTAAAAGATAAACGTAAAGTTAACAAAATGAAACAAGTTTGACATACCTCGAAGTCTAAACATAATTGAATTTATTCTTTATTGAAGTAATAAATGACTAATGAACTAATTTTTTTTTTTCGGTATTTAATGATTTAGTTTATATCTATTGAGTTGTATTGCTTATCGGAGGAACGTATTGTCTTAACCTGAATTTCCTGATTTTCTAAAAGATAAAATTCATCGAATCATTTATTTCTGTGTCTTTCTAATGTTTTAGGGGAATTACATATGAGAGTCCTTTGTAATATCCGTATCTGCAGTGAACAAACCAACTCCTTTAATTTGCGGAAATCTTGAATCCGTGGGACGTGCTTGCCAACGATTACATAACACTGTGCTGGAAAAACATTTTACCTCAGCTTAAACAATTCAAGAGTCTTTTCTGATCTCGATTCTGAGAAAGTTATAAACAAAGCAAAACAAACCAAGAGCTAAAAATAATTCTTCATATATAGAATGTATTGTATATTATGTATATATAGTTTATTGTACGTTAGGCATGTTACTTAATGTATATTGTGTATATAATTTAGAATAAATTAGGCATGTAATTCATTGCAAATTATTGTGATATAAAATGCCCATCTGATTTTATTTACGCATTTTATGTTTTAGTAAATGATACTTTTACACTACATGTATACGCTAGCTTTTTAAGTATACGTTAGCTTTTTATGTATATAAGAATTATTGATTCATCAATAAAATATTCATAGTATTATATACTGTTGCAGTTTATAAACAACTGTTGTTTAATATCACTGTAGTTAGTCGCCCTAACCAAACAAAATCTCTCAACTCTGGCGACGTAGGTTTGACTCACGATCCGACCAACGTCGGTATATTTGCAGAAAGTCGGTAGTGTATTGCGATTAGCCTTGTTTCTTCTAAAATCTGAATCACAACTCTACATATGAATATTTCAATATTTATACAGAGATTTTAAATTCAAAAGTGAAAAATGCCATCTTACCTAAGCGCATTGGACAAACTGCCGCCATCTGCAATCTTCCCCATAAAAGAATCGCATCCATTATATATAAGCAATCTTCTAAAACAAATCTCTATGTCTAATATCATACAAAAATAATGTTATATAACTCGATACGGCACCTAATTGTAACTTATGCATCACGTGATCTTTGTGTCTTTTAAGGCACACTAATAAGTGCCTTATTTAATATGATATTCAAGTAAAGTGGAAAACTTATTTTCGTCCGACGAGTCAAAGTTGGCATTGAGAGTGACTTTTGCATCCTTTCCACGTAGTTTGTCCAGACTGCATGTTGTCTGAAAAACGGGACCGCCTTTATTCTCCATGTGAAACCATTCCCCATCAGCTACCACCGCTACCTGTTTGGCCTTGGGAACAATCACGTGCCATTTGACGTTGGTGAGTTTAGAGTGTTCGTTGAGTACCATGGGTTCGAACAGGTAGCAACCGTCCTTCCACTGTGCGTATTGCTTAGGGAAAGGATACACAGGAAGCATGGATCTGGTGCAGTTTATCAGATAATTGTAGACGTTCGGAAGAGATTTACTCGGATCGGAAGCGGGCAGCGCGTACAGTTGAAGCTTGTACCATTCCGGGGCTTCCGGCATATGTACAAGAATATGTATTACGTTATCTTTGTTCTGGGTGAAAACATATTCAGAAAAGTCGTGTTCATTTTTACACAAGACCAACTGATGAGTGACTTTGACGTGGTTTCTAGCTTTCAATTTAATCTCGATATGATTCTCTCGTGCGGTGACTTCAGGAGAATCGTGACTCAGTACGCTGAGTCCGAGCTCAGAAAACCTTTCCTGAGGACCTAGGTATCCCTCCGGCATCTCGGGCTTTCCGTAGTTTGCCATGTTTATTATCCTTACAACTATCCGTCCGTGCTAGTAATTCCCACTCGGAAAGTGCGAGCGTCAATTTACTTGGTGTTATATATACCATAGCAGCGTCCTACATACACCATCTTACGGCAGCCAATCAGAAGGGGAATAACTTTGTAGTGACATATCCACCATCAGCACTGATCGGCTAGTTTTTTGATAACGAAGACAACAGCATTTCTTTTTATAGATCATATCTCGATATACCATCAGTTACATACTCTTCATCCTGCATCATATCGAATTCCCGGCAAGTTTCGCAAAACTCTAAGCAATCCTATGTTAGTTAGTAACTCAGTGTTCATTGTCGATGTACCTTCACGGTGTTAGGGTAAGTCGTGGGAGGTTCCTATTCCATAATAATGGCGATGGTCAACATGTAGAAATGCTCTCAAGATCAAGGAACACAGCCAGCAGATAACGAATGCACAATGCAGATATTGCCATTGTGCATTTTAATTACAATTAAAGAGAAAGAATGAAAACTCGTTTTCATATATATAGGATCTGAAATGAATTTTTATTTCATACGGTATTTATGAAACGAGTTGTTTGTTTTACACACAACGAGTTTCATAAGTACCGTATGGAATGAAAATTCATTTCAGATTCTTTTTATCACGTGTTTACATTCAGTTTAAAGGTGTTTATTTCATCAAACACCGGCTTGACACAATTCTTTTCCACGCTATGACGTCACCTATGCCATTAATTAATTTATGACAAAGAGATATTTCACTGCAAAAACAGCAAAACATGTGATGTACTTGAGAAATACACCTAAACATAGAATGAAGAAAGTTACATGTATATAGTTTATCTATAACCCCCTCCCTGCTTTCATTCGAGGGATAACCATATTTTTGGTGTACCTCGTACATACTAACACATCATGTGTTGTGGTTGGAAATGATAGTCCTGAAAACTTGAACATGAACTAGTATTTCAAAGAATTATGCATTTTGCTTTTTTTCTGTAATATCAACATGCTGACCACGAAGTCCGCAAAAATAATGTTCCGATCTACAATATTATATGGCGAAGACGTGTCCTACTGAAGCCAGCGTGGCCTAGTGATATCGCTCTCGCTTCCTGATCGGGAGGACGGGGTTCGAGTCCCGCTCTGGTCATGCCGGTGTCGTGTCTTTCGGATGAGACAGTAAAAATCTCTTATTTGTCAGGACAAAGATGTTACAGCACATCTAGAGATTCTAAATTAATAATGGTATGCAATAATCAGGGGTATCAAAAAATTTTATTGCTCTGTAGCACAAATATAATGTGCTGTAGCACATTGAAGCGGTCCCCCTCTCTCCCCTCCTCTTCACGCAGGTGGGGGTCCGGTGGGTCTCCCCCGGAAAATTTTGGGTAAAAATGGTTCAAAATGGTGCATTCTAAGGCATTCTGTCATGTTTAGACACTACAAAATTGACATGTTCATATTTAATAAATTTCATCGGATTATGTTTAAGTATATTCAATAATTCATGAGCCTTACTCACTTAGAGCATCTCTTTTGTCTATAAAAAAAACTTGCCAAAATGATCTATTTTTCAAATAGTAAAACATATGTTACATTATATAGCTCTTCCAGCTTTTAGATAGAATGCATAATAGATTACATTTATTCAGATCAGTTATTTTTATTGAAAATTTCTGATAAGGTAGTACATGTACTTACTATATAATTCAATTCTCAAAGAAATCAGTTGAAATAGAATGCATGAACGATTTAAACAAACTTCTAGATATTTCTACGGTAAAAATGCCGAATAGTTTTCACTGCAAGATATATTGTCATACTTTAATATCATCTGCCAAATGTTCTATGGAGGTACTTTTATAACAAGTTGCAATATCTACATGGAACCTGTTTTAAAATATACCATACTGCAATGTTAAATCCTACCGTCATTTTATTTCATGCACTACTACTATGGCAGTCTATGCATACAATATATCCCATTCCGGAATGTTTGATCCCAACATACGCCAGGTTTGAAGCCAAGTCTTATGTTCGGGTCGGACGTCTCCGACTAACTAAATCTTCATTTGACCATAGACTACAGTTTTTTCCTGTTGGCAAGCTTAAATCCCTATAAATTTATACCATGACAACACTGGTAAATAAATCGAAAAAGATGGAAACATTAATGTTTTGGGGACTATGTGTGTGGTACATGAAACAAGGGAGGAAACTGTAGTCTATGGTCATTAAGGGTGATTCTAAGTCTACAAGACTGAAAAGTTTTAAATATATTGTCAGACCAAATCAACTATGAGATGACGGGTCATGATGACCAAACCACTTGTCTTCACATACATTCAATGATATGTTGGCTAAAACCATGCACTGATGCGGGTAATCTCTATATTGCATAGGCCTACTACAGAAGCCTTGTAACTAGACGTCAGTGTAAAGATAGATACTATAGGTGTCGTACGAGTCACTGCATTGTAAAGTTATATACTATAGGTGTCGTACGAGTCACTGCATTGTAATGTTACATACTATAGGTGTCGCATGAGTCACTGCATTGTAAAGTTAGATGCTATAGGCGTCGTATGAGTCAGTGCATTGTAAAGTTATATACTATAGGCGTCGTATGAGTCACTGCATTGTAAAGTTACATACTATAGGCGTCGTATGAGTCACTGCATTGTAAAGTTACATACTATAGGTGTCGTATGAGTCACTGCATTGTAAAGTTACATACTATAGGTGTCGTATGAGTCACTGCATTGTAAAGTTACATACTATAGGTGTCGTATGAGTCACTGCATTGTAAAGTTACATACTATAGGTGTCGTATGAGTCACTTCATTGTAATGTTACATACTATAGGTGTCGCATGAGTCACTGCATTGTAAAGTTACATACTATAGGTGTCGTATGAGTCACTGCATTGTAAGGTTAGATACTACAGACGTCGTATGAGTCACTGTATAGTAAAGTTAGATACTATAGGTGTCGTACGAGTCACTGCATTGTAAAGTTACATACTATAGGTGTCGTATGAGTCACTGCATTGTAAAGTTACATACTATAGGCGTCGTATGAGTCACTGCATTGTAAAGTTACATACTATAGGTGTCGTATGAGTCACTGCATTGTAAAGTTACATACTATAGGTGTCGTATGAGTCACTGCATTGTAATGTTACATACTATAGGTGTCGTATGAGTCACTGCATTGTAAAGTTACATACTATAGGTGTCGTATGAGTCACTTCATTGTAATGTTACATACTATAGGTGTCGCATGAGTCACTGCATTGTAAAGTTACATACTATAGGTGTCGTATGAGTCACTGCATTGTAAGGTTAGATACTACAGACGTCGTATGAGTCACTGTATAGTAAAGTTAGATACTATAGGTGTCGTACGAGTCACTGCATTGTAAAGTTACATACTATAGGTGTCGTATGAGTCACTGCATTGTAAAGTTACATACTATAGGCGTCGTATGAGTCACTGCATTGTAAAGTTACATACTATAGGTGTCGTATGAGTCACTGCATTGTAAAGTTACATACTATAGGTGTCGTATGAGTCACTGCATTGTAATGTTACATACTATAGGTGTCGTATGAGTCACTGCATTGTAAAGTTACATACTATAGGTGTCGTATGAGTCACTTCATTGTAATGTTACATACTATAGGTGTCGCATGAGTCACTGCATTGTAAAGTTACATACTATAGGTGTCGTATGAGTCACTGCATTGTAAGGTTAGATACTACAGACGTCGTATGAGTCACTGTATAGTAAAGTTAGATACTATAGGTGTCGTACGAGTCACCGTATTGTAAAGTTACATACTATAGGTGTCGTATGAGTCACTGCATTGTAAAGTTACATACTATAGGCGTCGTACGAGTCACTGCATTGTAAAGTTACATACTATAGGTGTCGTACGAGTCACTGCATTGTAAAGTTACATACTATAGGCGTCGTACGAGTCACTGCATTGTAAAGTTACATACTATAGGTGTCGTACGAGTCACTGCATTGTAATGTTGCATACTATAGGTGTCGTACGAGTCACTGCATTGTAAAGTTACATATTATAGGTGTCGTATGAGTCACTGTATTGTAAAGTTACATACTATAGGCGTCGTACGAGTCACTGTATTGTTAAGTTACATACTATAGATGTCGTATGAGTCACTGCATTGTAATGTTACATACTATAGGCGTCGTACGAGTCACTGTATTGTTAAGTTACATACTATAGGTGTCGTATGAGTCACTGCATTGTAATGTTACATACTATAGGCGTCGTACGAGTCACTGCATTGTAAAGTTACATACTATAGGTGTCGTACGAGTCACTGCATTGTAATGTTACATACTATAGGTGTCGTACGAGTCACTGCATTGTAAAGTTACATATTATAGGTGTCGTATGAGTCACTGTATTGTAAAGTTACATACTATAGGCGTCGTACGAGTCACTGTATTGTTAAGTTACATACTATAGATGTCGTATGAGTCACTGCATTGTAATGTTACATACTATAGGCGTCGTACGAGTCACTGTATTGTAAAGTTATATACTATAGGCGTCGTATGAGTCACTGTATTGTAAAGTTAGATGCTATAGGCGTCGTACGAGTCACTGCATTGTAAAGTTATATACTATAGGCGTCGTATGAGTCACTGTATTGTAAAGTTACATACTATAGGTGTCGTACGAGTCACTGCATTGTAATGTTACATACTATAGGTGTCGTATGAGTCACTGTATTGTAAAGTTACATACTATAGGTGTCGTACGAGTCACTGCATTGTAATGTTACATACTATAGGTGTCGTACGAGTCACTGCATTGTAAAGTTACATACTATAGGCGTCGTACGAGTCACTGTATTGTTAAGTTACATACTATAGATGTCGTATGAGTCACTGCATTGTAATGTTACATACTATAGGTGTCGTACGAGTCACTGTATTGTTAAGTTACATACTATAGGTGTCGTATGAGTCACTGCATTGTAATGTTACATACTATAGGCGTCGTACGAGTCACTGCATTGTAAAGTTACATACTATAGGTGTCGTACGAGTCACTGCATTGTAATGTTACATACTATAGGTGTCGTACGAGTCACTGCATTGTAAAGTTACATATTATAGGTGTCGTATGAGTCACTGTATTGTAAAGTTACATACTATAGGCGTCGTACGAGTTACTGTATTGTTAAGTTACATACTATAGATGTCGTATGAGTCACTGCATTGTAATGTTACATACTATAGGCGTCGTACGAGTCACTGCATTGTAAAGTTACATACTATAGGTGTCGTATGAGTCATTGCATTGTAAAGTTACATACTATAGGCGTCGTACGAGTCACTGTATTGTTAAGTTACATACTATAGGTGTCGTATGAGTCACTGCATTGTAATGTTACATACTATAGGCGTCGTACGAGTCACTGCATTGTAATGTTACATACTATAGGTGTCGTACGAGTCACTGCATTGTAAAGTTACATATTATAGGTGTCGTATGAGTCACTGTATTGTAAAGTTACATACTATAGGCGTCGTACGAGTCACTGTATTGTTAAGTTACATACTATAGATGTCGTATGAGTCACTGCATTGTAATGTTACATACTATAGGCGTCGTACGAGTCACTGCATTGTAAAGTTACATACTATAGGTGTCGTATGAGTCATTGCATTGTAAAGTTACATACTATAGGCGTCGTACGAGTCACTGTATTGTTAAGTTACATACTATAGATGTCGTATGAGTCACTGCATTGTAATGTTACATACTATAGGTGTCGTACGAGTCACTGCATTGTAAAGTTACATACTATAGGTGTCGTATGAGTCATTGCATTGTAAAGTTACATACTATAGGTGTCGTATGAGTCACTGCATTGTAAAGTTAGATACTATAGGTGTCCTATGAGTTCCCGTTTTGATCGTCACTGTATTGTAAAGTTAGATACTATAGGCGTCGGATGAGTCACTGTATTGTTAAGTTACATACTATAGATGTCGTATGAGTCACTGCATTGTAATGTTACATACTATAGGTGTCGTACGAGTCACTGCATTGTAAAGTTACATACTATAGGTGTCGTATGAGTCATTGCATTGTAAAGTTACATACTATAGGTGTCGTATGAGTCACTGCATTGTAAAGTTAGATACTATAGGTGTCCTATGAGTTCCCGTTTTGATCGTCACTGTATTGTAAAGTTAGATACTATAGGCGTCGGATGAGTCACTGTATTGTAAAGTTACATATTATAGACGTTGTATGAATCAACGTCTTGCAGAGTTCCATATTATACGTGTCATACGAGCCACTGTATTGTAAAGTTAGATGCTATGGGCGTCGTACGAGTCACTGTTTTGTAAACGTACATACTATAAGCGTCGCACAAGTTCCCGCTTTGATCGTCACTGTATTGTAAACGTACATACTATATAGGCGTCGTACGGGTCACTGTATTGTAAATGTACATACTATATAGGCGTCGAACGGGTCATTGTATTGTAAAGTTACGTTCTATACTCGTCGCACGAATTCTGGTTTGATCGTCACTGTATTATAATGTTACATACTATACGCGTCGTACGAATTCCTGCTTACAAATGACTGCTTTGAATCACTTTGTACTATTATGCTAGATAAGAACATGACGTAAACAATTATTCACAATGAATGGAATCTGACATACAATATGTACCTTAAACGAAGTAATAATCTCCCATACTTGTCATTCCGGATTATGACACACTTTAGAATGCGTGTTATTCCGGAGTATACACACTACGTACATCGCATGCTGTATCACAGTTTCACACACTATTGACATAGTGGATGAAACAGCATTTGTTGAAATAATACACTAGAATATCAACTTTGATCATCAAGATCTTGGAATAATACTCCAGAATACCAGGATTTTTTATCACATGTAATATATTGGAATAGTACTCATGAAGACATGCAAAGATCCCAATGAGAATCAAGATGGTTATTAAGATGTCCTAGTTAAGGTCACGAAAGATTACAAAAACGTGATAAAGGTATTGGAGACATTCAAAGGTCGTGTTGACGGTATGGAGGACGTTTTAAGGTCGTAGTAAAGGTCATGATAGATTTTGGAAGTTTAGGTGGAGATCTGTATTTATCGGTCGTTGGAAGGGTAATATAAGATATTCGGTGGTCGCCGTTACAGTATGGAGGACGTTTTAAGGTCGTAGTTACGGTATGGAGGACGTTTTAAGGTCTTAGTTAGAGATTCACGGTCGTAATTAGAGCCACGGAGACTTTAAATGGTCACACAATTTGTAATAAAAGCATTGACTTGCTCAAGTCTCTATGTTATGTTTTCATTAATAATTATCCTCCATTCTGTGCCCCCTGTAATACGTAAATGTGAGACATAGACTGCAGTATGACAACGAGTAGAATTTCATATGAGGGACATTATGAATAAATACACTCTTAGCATAGAGACTTGAGAAAGTCTAATAAAAGCAATAAAAATATCCATACACCCTTCTGGACTAGAGTGAGTAATTCAGCCTCTTTTCGGCCCCGGTTCGGCTGTGTCTTGTACACGTATCTATACGGGAACTACCAGAGACGGCATTATTCAGACTACTACGGGACAACGGAGGACGTCTAAATACCGCAGTAAAATGATGACAGATTATCAAGGATCGTGGTTTAAGTCCTAATAGAAATGTCAATTTTTATGGCCGTTTAAATGGTCACGAAAGATGACTGAAAAAAAAATTCGTTGTAGGAAGATCATGAGGATATTCAAAGGTTATAATAATGATATGATGGTAACTTAGTGGTTGTAGTCAGAGTCACTTGAGAACATTCATTGGTCAGTTAATGATGTTAAGAGATTGTAATTTGATATGTCTCACTTCAACGGATTATTTTATTCAGACTGTGCAGAGTGTAAATCAACTATTCGACAATAGTCAATATATCTCCCTTCATTTCCCGGCACGCGAAGGAGATAAATTATCATTTGCTGAAAAAGAGAGGAAATTAATAGATAAGCGATTGATAAGAGCTGTGGACGGTTAGAAGGTTAAACCTCTTTTCGGTGGCAAGGTTTGTTACTCCGTGCACTGCCGGTGTTATATATATAGTTTTTCCCCCATAGTAGATTTTGCCCCCGGAAAAATGGTTATATAGTAGTTTTTTCCCATGGGTGTATACTCCGGAATAACACGCATTCTAAAGTGTGCTATATAGTAATCTTTCCCCACAGTAGTTTTCCCCCTTACGTAACGGTTTGGAAATTATAAACATTCGTTATTGTATTAATCAAATAACATTTGAAATACAAATGTTCTATTGTAATAGCCTGTGAATCAAACCGATGGTGTTGTGTTTAAGGGGTTTCTATATACTGTTAAGTATTTGGGGAGGGGTGTTATTTATTATTATTATTATTATTATTATTATTATTATTATTATTATTATTATTATTTATTTATTTATTTATTTATTATTATTATTTTTTTTTTGTAAATGTGTACAAGTCGTTCTTTTTATATATTTATAATAGTATGCTATTTTCTCCTACTATTTCATTGTAAAAATTGTCGTTTACTTGCATATAGATGCCATTCATGACGTCAGACTATGAATCAAGATTCGATCCCCGGCAACATTTCGTAATACATAATAAGCAAATACGGAATTTATCATGTGGCATGTGGCCAGTTAGACTGTGGCTAGTTTGGACAATGACATGTGGCAAGTTACAATGTCAATAATTTGGACCACGACATGCGGCAAGTTACACTGTGACTAGACTGAACCATGACATGTGGCAAGTTACAATGTCAATAATTTGGACCACGACATGTGGCAAGTTACACTGTGACTAGACTGAACAATGACATGTGGCAAGTTACAATGTCAATAATTTGGACCACATGTGGCAAATTACACTGTGACTAGATTGAACCATGACATGTGGCTAGTTACAATGTGACTAGTTTGGACCACGACATGTGGCCAGTTACAATGTCAATAATTTGGACCACGACATGTGGCAAGTTACACTGACTAGTTTGGACCACGACATGTGGCCAGTTACACTATGAGTAGTTTGGACCAGGACATGTGGCTAGTTACAGTGTGACTAGCTTTGACCACGACATGTGGCCAGTTACACTAACTAGTTTCGACCATGACATGTGGCCAGTTACAGTGACCAATTGCATTGTGATTTGTTTGGACCATGAAATGTGGCCAAATACACTGTGACTAGTTTTGACCACGACATATGGCCAGTTTCTTTGTTACTAGTTTGGACCACGATAAGTGGTCACTTACACTGACTAGTTCAAACCAAACACGTACGGCGAATTACATTGTGAGTAGTTTGAATCACGACATGTGGCCAGTTACACTGTAACTATTTTGGATCATGACATGTGGACAGTTACACTGTGACTAATTTGGTCCATGACATGTGGCAAGCTACATTGTGACTAGTTTGGACCACGACATGTGGCCAGTTACACTGTGACTAGTTTGGACTACGACACGTGACCAGTTACATTGTGACAAGTTTGGATCACGTCTTGTGCTCTATACCAAGGACTCTGATTGGCTGATGAATTTTCGATTTCTCCACTGTATCCGTAGCATAGAATTTCACCAAACCTTACAGGAAGTAAGTTCTCAGGGTACTCTACCAAGTTTGTGTTTTTACCCTATCCGTGGACAAATATGGCCGCCAAGGGGTCTGATTGGCTGATACATTTTCGACTTCTCTTCTGCTACCGCCTCACAGAATTTCACCAAACCTTACAGGAAGCAAGTACTCAAAGTACTCTACCAAGTTTGTGTTTTTACCCTATCCCTGGACAAATATGGCCGTCAAGGGGTCTGATTGGCTGATACATTTTCGACTTCTCCTCTGCCACCGCCTCACAGAATTTCACTAAACCTTACAGGAAGCAAGGACTCAAGATCCTCTATCCTCTACCAAGTTTTATGTTTTATTTCACCATATCCCTGGACAAATATGACCGCCAAGGGCTCTGATTGGCTGATGCATTTTCTACTTCTCCTTCCCAATCGCTACACAGAATTTCACCAAACTTAACAAGAAGCAAGTACTCAAGGTCTTCCGTCACGATTGTGTTTTTTTTTTCTCAACAAATATGGCTACCAATTGCCCTGGTTGTCTAATGCATTTTGACTTCTCCTCAACAACCGCATCACCTAATCTCATCAAATCTTACAGTGAGAGATTACCTTAGATCCTCTGACAAGTTTTTTTTTACCTAATGTCCGTCAACAAATATGGCTGCCAGGGGCTCTTCACAAATGCTGCACAGAATTTAGCCAAATGTATAGTTATTTACAGGAAGCAAGTAATCAAGTTAAGGTTTCACATCACCTTGACACATGGTCACGTGACCAAAATAAATAAACTTACAGATGATCGACTTCTGCTATTCTGCCTTGGCACCTGCTTCATGTCTGACAATGTCCACCACGTCTTTCTGTGTCCAGCACATCGTATCCCGACAAGCAAGATCTGACCGCCAATGTGCGAGTTGCGGTCTGTACTCCATTACTATGGAAAAGCTTCCAAACTGACTGAGCAGGGAAACCTCTACATCTTATCTCTACAGGAAACAACGTTGCCTTCCAGCCTCTGTCTTTGCAGTCTGCCTTGAGGTCTGCATGCTTATCACTTTTCCTATGATGAGCTTTATCGCAATGCTTCCTGTCTCTGCACTGTAAGCTTCACATCCACCAATGTTCTGGACTGTTTCGACCACAGAACCATATCTGGACGTAATGATGTTTCTACCACGTCCGGAAATACAAGTCTCCTGTCTACATCAACTCGATGTTCCCTGTCAGTGCCTCTGTTGAGAATTGAATGCTTCTCCCTCCTGGTTCTTACTGGTACTTCACCCTCTTTAACGAACTGTATGTTCCTCTCTCTTCGTCTGGTGTTCTCGTCTTTCTTCTCTCCTTTTCTACGATATCTGCCAGTTCTCTGAGCACTACGTCATGTCTCCAACGGTACCTTCCTTGCGATAATACATGTGCCTTCGTACCTCTCTTCCCACACAGCTTGCAAGATGGGTCCTGAATAAGCCCCCACTGGTGAAGGTTCGCTGGAGAAGGTAGCGTGTCGTACACTGATCTTATCATAAATGAGATCCGAAACTGGTCCTTTTTCCATAGCTCTGAACATGATGTCATGCGCTCTGGAAGATCCTACTTCATCCAGGCCCCTTGCTTTCCAAGTCCTGCTGCTCTAGAGATCTTGTTCTTGTCTGGACTCCTGATTCACGTACTTTCTGATATGCCGAGTTCCCAAGTGTCATTGATAATTGGCACTTAGCTCTTTTGAACTCTTGTTACTGATGATATAGGAATTTTAAGCTGTGATGACCCACTGTAAAGCCCAATGGAAGTAAAGCTTGGATGAATTCCCAACATCTTCTCACATAGGTGTTGACTGCTCTCTAATACTTCTACCACTGTTGTCGCCACCTCGTAGATATACAACCACATCAACCAACGTAGAATTCCATGTTGGTAAATCCAATCTTTGTACTTCCCTGGTAATCCACTTCCATCTACTTTCTTCAACCATGATGATAATGTTGGATTGGGTTTTTTGGTCTGCTTTGCATCGCTCAATGATGAATCGAACCATTTTCCAAGGCACTTTATTGGATTTGTCGACAATTGATGGTATTTCCTCTCCTTGCACACTTAGCGATGCCTGCTGATTCACTCGACCCTTCCTCAGTATCAAACACCTGGATTCCTCGGCTTATACTTCATACGAGCTCACGATATTGTATCTTTTAAGGACCTGAGCACCCACCTGGCTTAAATATGGGTAGTGGTTGTTACTGTGAGATCTTCCATGATGCCTCGAGTTGGTGGTTGGTACACTCCAGTGTTCATCCTGGGTCCTGTAGTCTCCCTCTCTGCGACTGTCGTCACTAAACTCATTCCCATTACATACAGGATTGGAGAAATCGTGCACCCTGTTACAGTGCCATTCTCCAAAGTGTTGCCAAGCTGTGGTGAAGTCACCAACTGTAAAGCGTATCTGAATCCCTCCAAAGTGTTGCCAAGCTGTGGCGAAGTCACCAACTATAAAGCGTATCTGAATCCCTCCAAAGTGTATCTGAATCCCTCCAAAGTGTTGCCAAGCTGTGGCGAAGTCACCAACTGTAAAGCGTATCTGAATCCCTCCAAAGTGTTGCCAAGCTGTGGTGAAGTCACAAACTGTAAAGCGTATCTGAATCCCTCCAAAGTGTTGCCAAGCTGTGGCGAAGTCACCAACTATAAAGCGTATCTGAATCCCTCCAGAGTGTTGCCAAGCTGTGGCGAAGTCACCAACTATAAAGCGTATCTGAATCCCTCCAAAGTGTTGCCAAGCTGTGGCGAAGTCACAAACTGTAAAGCGTATCTGAATCCCTCCAAAGTGTTGCCAAGATGTGGTGAAGTCACAAACTGTAAAGCGTATCTGAATCCCTCCAAAGTGTTGCCAAGCTGTGGTGAAGTCACCAAATGTAAAGTGTATCTGAATCCCTCCAAAGTGTTGCCAAGCTGTGGTGAAGTCACAAACTGTAAAGCGTATCTGAATCCCTCCAAAGTGTTGCCACGCTGTGGTGAAGTCACAAACTGTAAAGCGTATCTGAATCCCTCCAAAGTGTTGCCAAGCTGTGGCGAAGTCACCAACTGTAAAGCGTATCTGAATCCCTTCTTGTCCATCTTTGCCTCGTTGATTAACTGGGTTAGTACACTGGTGTGTTCTATACACCCAGAGAACCCTTGAATTCCTGCCCTCTGGGTCGAAGTGTTAATGTACATGGGCGGATCTAGAAATTTTTAAAAAGGGGGGGGGGAGTTCCGGCATTTTCCCGCAAACCAACATTGCTTTATTTTATGAAATTCAATATATAAGACTTTCATGTCCAAAGTCAACATATACACTTAAACCCTAGGTATTTTCTTTTTGTCAGCCAGAACAGTGAAAAATTGTATGTACTGCAATTGCTCTTTGTCTGCATATTTTTGTATTGCTGTTACAAAGAGCATGTATTACTGGTGAAAGCAATATTAAGCACGAGTGAGACAATAATTGCTCATGGTTTCAGTAGACCCATTGTCGACTTTTTAAAACTGGATTAAAAGAAAAGAAATGAGCTTCAAAACACTTTAATATCCAATCGATTACAAATACAGCTAAGCCGGTGTGGCCTAGTGGTATCGCGTCGGACTCCTGATCGGGAGGCCGGGGTTCGAGTCCCGCTGTGGTCATGCCGGTGTCATGTCTTTCGGACGAGACCGTAAAAAACCGAGGCCCCATGCCGTGGTATGCATGGCACGTTAAAGATCCCTCACTGCTTCGGGTGGGTCCGTTGCAAAGGTCAAAATTTGTATGCCCCGCATCAGGCAGATGCCGTCACCATATACATGTACGTGAAATATTCGTGGTGTGACGTAAAACAAAAATCGATCAATCAACAAATACAGCTCAGACACGTTCAAAAATTAAACTTGGAGTAAGTGTAAGTGTCAAGGTTTATAAGTCATGGCGAAGGTGTAAGTTGACAACAGACAGACAAGCAAACTGATAGACAGGACAAAACAATATGTCCCCGATGATTCGATCCGGGGCATTAAAATGTACGTGTCCCGTGATTGGGTAATATCACAGGTACTACTAGCCTGTCCAACCCCGTCGGTCAGGCTAATATTTTGGGTAAATCCGCTCACTTTACACGTAAAGAACTTCAATATCAGGGGGGGGGGGGGGGGCGAATCAAATAGTCGTTTTTACAGGAGCAGTCAGTTACTAAGCCAAAAATTATGAGAGAATGCCGAGTTTTCTATACAATAGTTAAGATTTTCGAGTATTTAAGTTACAATATAACATATAAATGGTTTCATTGTAAGGCTATTTAATTTGCCTTTCGAACACTCTCTACCTCATTACATACAGCAAATTCAAAAAGACGTGATCCGTCGACAACTGTACTATTTTCACCAAGTCGGGTATTGAGTGACATAACATATTGTTGAGTATTATTTCTTATACATTATTTGAATATTTCATATGTTAGAAATGACTTTAATGCACTTCATCAATCAACAACACATAAAAATAAAGTACATATAATGCATGTAATTATCTATAATGCTACTTTTATTGACATTAATCCACAAATTCTAGGAGCAAGAACGGTTAAACCCAAAACTGTGGGAGGCATCCTAATCACACATAGCTTTACATATCGCTTTATTAGAACATGTACATGTACTTTAAACGTGTATGTTTAAAATTATTGCGTAAGCGTGCATCGGCATATCGTATGGCATATTGCGATGCATTTGCTCAAAATTCGTATTGCGATATAATCCCTATACGGTTTTGTCTTCTTATAGCTTGGGATACTGCTTAAAACTTTTGGGTCAATAGTATCTAAAGTTATAATGTACAATACATTAAGATTACTGACATTTTAACTGCAAATGTTCAAAATGTAATACGAAAGTGAATAAAGTCATGTATCTGTGGCACTCACAACAATGTACCACAGTGATCATGCATGGGTTCCTGAAATTTAGAGGTGAGACCAGCACCCGAGCTAAAAAAAAACTTTTACGCGTGTTCGATTCTAAGCCTGTATTCAAACTCCAAACCCCTACTCACTCTTGAGTTTGAGTACGGGTGAGGTTATAATCTTTACGCTTTCGATCCCGATTCCTGTGAGTGCATTCAAGCACGGTTCTGAATATGGTCCTATCCGATTTGGAAATTTTTGAGAACATATTTGAGATTGGAGCACGCTGTCATGCTCCAGATATTCTATAACCTCGGTAAACTTCGAGTTCGAGCAGATAGTCATTTTGGAGCACCGAGTCATGCTCTTAAATGTTTTATAAAGGTTCTGTTGGGGGAGTGAACGTCTCCTGTTTAACTAGGCACACCGCTACGAATGTCCAAAACATACAAGCTTACATAATATTACCCTCTGTACGTAATATTTAATACGACGAAACACTGTAAAGAAAAGGTCATAGCCACACACAACATAAGAAGAGGGCGCAGTAACATTTTAGTGCTATGAATGAAAAACTCCTATAAATATTGACCTAACCGTTCTTACTCTTAACTTTATCGTCTTAGTCCTTCAAAATTCGGATATAATTTGTTTGTACATTTATGAGTCTAGATTTACCAATTTTAATCTCATTTCTACACTCAAATAAGTAATTAGATTGTATATGCATAAACAATTGAGGCGTTGTTCATAAAAGTTCATAAAGTTTAGAGGAAATTCGGGCGAATTTTTTCATTTGTCGACGCATCACGCTTTATAGGGAGGTTGTCACGCTCCAAGTTTTAATGCAATTGGATCTTTATCAATATCATTAAAGAATGGGCATGGTTTGAATAGAAATCTTTCATTTACAAAACAGAAAAAAAAAAAGAAATATAACTTATCGAAGCGACTCTTTGTTCACTCAATGAGTCTGCTCCCATAAAAAACGACCATTTGATTCGACCCCCCGCCCCCTGAATATGTAGCATCATGGGGTATAAAAGTTAAACTTACCATTTTCATTCACCTTTATATTACTTTATATGCATATATTTTCTTTATGTCCGTCTGACGGTTACATAATTGCAAAACATGGCCACTCACCATGTGTAAACTTGCCTCATTGATCGGAGTTTTACAATGTTGCATTGCATCTCGCAGAGCAATTAATAAAATTTGACAGTTCTAAACCGTTAAAACGACAAACCTTATCCGGCGAGCAGCTGTAGACAGCATGCACCGGCGCTCTGAGTGACGGCATAACACAAATATTATACTAATTTACTATTGCTTATAATGCGTTGATTCCTTCCCCCCCCCCTCTCTCTCTCTCTATCTCTCTCTCTGGAAGGTCATTTATAGGAATTTCAAAGGGGGGGGGGAGGGGTCGGGACCCCCTCGACCCCGCCCCCTCTGGATCCGCCAGTGATGTAGTTGTTCTTCCCCATGTAATCTGATAGCCTCTGTGCCAGAACTGATAGGCAGATCTTTCCTTCCACCTTCAGTAGTGATATTGTCCTGAACTGCCCAATGGTCTCTGCATTCATTTCTTTCGGCAAAACATCCTTCGGCATGTTTCCACACGTCAGGTATGGTACCTTTTTTTCCAGATGACACGGAAAAGAGACCAAGTCTTCCTCCTAATCTATGGGCATCTCTTATACACCGTATACGAGACTCCATTGGGTCCGGGAGCTGAACCAGATCCTGATTTCTTGATTACTGATGTTACTTCTTTCCAGGAAGGTTCCTGGATATTTACCTCTTCCCTTGGTTGCTCAAAGTCTATTTCCAAAGGGCATGTTCCAAGGTCTTCATTCCGTCTTGGGTCTGAATGTGTCTCAAACAAGTGCTGTTCTATCTCCTCCTTAGAACACTGTAAACTGTCTGACCGTTCTTCACCCAGTAACTCCTTTGTGAACTTGAATTTGTCTTTCACAAATCTTGCTCTGTTTTTCGTTCTAGTTCTATTCGCCTTCCTAGATCTTTCCGCTCTTCGTAACCAAGCTATTTCTGTTCTTACATCATCGGTCAGCATGGCAATGCTCATGTTTTCCATCTCCGTTGCCCTCTTGAACTTCTTACTGAGTTGTCTTGTTTCTGTTCTACACTCCCTGATTCGGGTTTCCCTTCTGTTTATGACCATTGGAATTTTCTCTATCCGATGTTGTAAATAAGGTTTGAAAATTACTCCATTTTCTTCTCTGCACTGCCTTGAAGTGTTGTCTCTAGCATAGTACTGACGTCATCGTCGAAGCTGTTCTACACTGCGGCATCGTCCATGTTTGGCCACTGCACACTCTCATGTCTCCCATGTGACCTCTGGCTTGTCCGTAGTCCGTAGTTTTGATATGGGCCAGTTTTGGCATGCTGAAGGGTAAAGGTTCAAATCCCGCATTCATTTTCATTTTATTTTATACCACAACAAGCTTTAAAATGTTTTGCAGCTCTCAATATGTTAGCTAAGTCATTTAAGAAAAAGCTATAAAAATAATAATAGAATAAAATGAAAAAATGAAAAGACTGACTTAATTTTTTTCACGTAGTTGTGAATCATTGTCTTGATTTATTCAATGTAGAGAAGCAAGTATACAGTCATTTGTCAAAAACCCAATAAGCAAGAAAATATATGTATCTGCAATTTTTCCAGCAGCCAGTTATAAGTTAATGACCAAAAAATCTGATTAAAACCATATCTTTATTCTGCTTTTCTATTTGTCCCATTGCAGATAAAGATCTGGCGAAATCCCGTAAGGGGTCATGTTCTGGTGAACTCTGATTTCCAGCCAATCAGTGGATCGGCTACAAATTCCTAAGAATGAGATTAACATCCCCAGAGTGTGTGACCCACAAAGTAGTTTTTGAACAGTATTTGTTACATATTGCGTCACTATCAGGTGCCTAGCCGAGTCAGTGATTGGCTATGGGAAATAACAGTTTCAGTGACTGAAACGACATCAGAGTTCAGCAGAACATGACCCCTTACGGAGTTTCGCCAGATCTTAATCCGCAAAAGGACAAATAGAGAAGTAGAATAAAGACATGGTTTTAATCAAATTGATGAGCAGATTGTGCTTAGATGAGCGAAATAGGCCTATTTGGGGTTCTTGTTATGTGCTTATTCTTGATTCTGTTGCGACATTTTGGTCATACCGCTAAGTCAACATCTTTTCCCTTTCTCTTGTCCATATAGTTTATAATAACAGCACACAATTTGTCTTTTTCCTTTATCTTATTCATGTAGATTATAACACCAGGGACGTGTATATCTAATAGATATAGATATACACGTCCCTGATAACACCAACATACATTTTGTCTTTTTTCTTTCTCTCTAATTCCTTTCTCTACCCAGGGTTCCGTGCGTTAAGAGCACTACACCTCTGTCAACGCTTATTTTCAAAAATATTGAAAAATGTTTCAAAACACATTGTTCACGCTTACTGCTATATACTGATCATATTCTGATACAGTTTGAATAGAGTAGATTTTATTTTTACTGAAATTCAAAATAAATCGTTTCATTAACTTGAATTCAGAACAATTTCGTGTAATATGCTTATTTATCTAGGTTGTACTGAAGGTAAACATGAGATCGAAAGTAGAACAAGCAATGAAAAAATATATTTCGCTGAAATAAAAAGAACACCAGTTGGAGGCTTTTAAGTTGTTTTTTTTTTTTAATTCCAAAGATGTGTATCTAAATTCCTCAAACCGGCGTTCACAGAAATAGAGGCGAGAGTAAAGAGCGATAACTCTGGGTAGAGAATGCTCTTGTTCATTTTGTTTATAACATCAGCACACAATTTGTCCCCACCCCTTCTCTTATTCATGTAGTTTATAACATCAGCACACACTTTGTTTTAGTTTTTATTTCTCTCTTATTCATGTAGTTTGTAACATCAGACATTTTTTCTTTCTCTCTTATTCATCTAGCTTATGATATCAGACATTCTGTCTTTTTTTGTTCCTTTATTCACGTAGTTTATAACATCAGCACACACTTTGTCTCAAATGTACATAAAGGATTATTATTTTATTACACAATATCTCAAAAGGGTGTGTACAAATCACCCAATGAAATAAGGGAACACTTGAGGAGTCACGCCCTAAGGCACGTGGCTACAGAGTTATACAAACTATTATTAGGTATATTAATGTGTGTTATAAACGTGAATAACCTATCATGTCGTCTCCACTGATCACGTGTCGTTACCTCGTACTGCGTAAATATCCACTCAAATATTTCACTCCCGCATTGAGGCACTTTATATGTGTAACGATAAAGGCTATCTGATTGAAGACATTCAGAACGATGCCCGTGTTTACTTAGGGATTCGGATGACAACAAATCTGCACATAAAGTACACTCTACGATTGTTGATCTCATTTCAGCCTGGTATAAATCTTGCAGAATGACGTATAATAATTCATTCTGAATTTTCATTGGTCAAATTATAATCAATCGGGATATAGCAAAGTATGGAGTATTAGTATTCTCAAGATCATCTCCTTTTCCTTTATATGTATTCCTTGATTACAAAACTCAAGAGTGTTTGGGACTTTGCTTTTTGGTTAAAAAGGACCATGTATAATACAGAATGTGTGGGTAAAACAGAGTATATGACGGTGATACGTTATAAAGACAAACATATATCCACTTTCTCGTCATTCAGAGGTTTATGCGCATTAAATTGTAGTTTATCAATCACAGTTATCAAAGAATAATTAAAATAGCCATTTCATTTTGCTGCATCTGGTATTGCAGTTACTCGCATATGTAGAAACAAATGCATATACAGATTTCTTTGAATTTGTAAGTTACTTCAAATACTGGCAAAATGCTTATAATAAGTCACTCACATTTCACATTTCAAATAGAAAAAGTGAAAAGTGTTCTATAAAAATAAAACTAGAGTGTGTTGTCAGCAGGCGGGAAACGCTCATTCTTCCTGTGCACCTGAGCGTTTGATGATTCTTTTTGAGCCTGCACTAACGTTTTGGATTTTCAAGAAAAAAAATTCTCAGATTACTTTTAAACTTCTTACTCATGGTTATAGATATCATAAACTTCGAAAAACTTTTGGTAAATTTTCTTCTTCCAATACGAAGTGTACTCAAAAGTTGAGCGTTTTACTTCATGAATTTTATAGATCTTATTAAGACATTTTATCCAAATTCAGAAATCTTACTTTTCAACAATATGTATCCAGCGGAATTTCCCATCACAATTTCTACGGTGATCTAGTGTACAAACTAATGAGGGTCAAAGGCCCCGATAATTTCATATCAACTGGATCTAAAATTATTAAACGCCTTCAACATTGACAGTATGACCCCGAGATCATCGCCAAGACCATAGATCTTGTATTGGGCCCCTTTACATTCCAATGCAGACTTGTACTTGAGGGTTGCACGCTGACTAATAGGGCAGTGGAAACTCTATGACGGGCCTTGTCCAAACCTTTTCAGAGGAGACAAGGTCCTGATCCTCGTCCCCTCTGACTGTTAGTTGGGAATCCTATTGATCAAGAATCTGAGCTCGCTTACAGACGGGCAGAGCACGGTTTACTTAGGTTGATGTCTCCTTACATATTTTTGTCAGCAACATATTCTATAAATTGTTCGTGTGTAATAAATTTTTATTGTTTCTCTCCTTGAGAAACCTATTGATCCTTGCTCTCTATATGGAGGATTATTTATAAATTTTTAAATGTGTCCTTTGATTGTGCTGCTTTTGCGGTGAGTGAGAAGATGGGCGCCCGTAAACCGGTTAACCACACAAATTGAATGACGTTTGTTACTTCAATTGACCGTCCTAAGTCGGTGTCGTAACCGCATCACATTCGAATATTTTTGTAATGTCGTTCCGTGTATATTCTACTATTACAATGTATCATTCTTGTGTGCAGTTCCTTGGTGATTTGTGCCATACAGCTTTATCAGATGTCTTCTGTTTTCCCTTATTTACCATTTTAATGTAGGATCTTATTACTGTTGTCCGTATAGGTTTGGTTCTCTTGCTTTATTGAATTTTCCAACCCTTGAATCAAAGATAATTACGAAATCGATGCGTTTGTACGGTTTATATTATAAATACATGTAGTAAATAATTTTAACACGATTTTATCTATATATTCAGAAAAGCTCTTTGCAAAAGCTTTAATATGTTACATACATGTGCATTGACATATATTTCTTTAATTAATTTGGTTTATTTTCAAGCATGATACTACAACTTTTTTCGGCGGGTATAAAAGTATTCGTAGAGTATTGGCATTATATGATATTTCAAATAGATGGAAGCATCGTTTGTTGTTTGCATGTGTTGTAATGTGGACTGGTTGCATTTGCGTGATCTACATGTCCAGTGACGTGATCTACATGTAATTGGGCGTGATATACATTGATATGATATGATATTGATATGATATACATGTGCATTGGTGTGATATACATGTACATTTGTGTGATATACATGTACATTGACATGATATACATGTACATTGGTATGATATACATGTGCATTGGCGTGATATACATGTACATTGGTATGATATACATGTACATTGGCATGATATACATATACATTGGCGTTATATACATGTACACTGGCATAATATACATGTACATTGGTATGATATACATGTACATTGGCATGATATACATGTACAATGGCGTGATATACATTGGCGTGATATACATGTACATTTGCGTGATATCCATCTATATTGGCGTGATATAAACATGTACACTGGCATGATGTACATGTATATTTGCGTGGTATACATGTACATTGGCATGATATACATATACATTGGCGTTATATACATGTACACTGGCATAATATACATGTACATTGGTATGATATACATGTACATTGGCATGATATACATGTACATTGGCGTGATATATATTGGCGTGATATACATGTACATTTGCGTGATATACATCTATATTGGCGTGATATAAACATGTACACTGGCATGATATACATGTATATTTGCGTGGTATACATGTACATTGGTGTGATATACATATACATTTGTGTGATATACACGTACAATGGCGTGATATACATGTACACTGGCATGATATACATGTACATTTGGCAAGATATATATGTATATTTGCGTGGTATACATGTACATTGGCATGATATACATGTACATTGGCGTGAAATACATGTACATTGACGTGATATACATGTGCATTGGCGTGAAATACATGTACATTGACGTGATATACATGTGCATTGGCGTTATATACATGTACACTGGCATAATATACATGAACATTGGCATGATATACATGTACAATGGCGTGATATACATTGGCGTGATATACATGTACATTTGCGTGATATCCATCTATATTGGCGTGATATAAACATGTACACTGGCATGATGTACATGTATATTTGCGTGGTATACATGTACATTGGCATGATATATATATACATTGGCGTTATATACATGTACACTGGTATAATATACATATACATTGGTATGATATACATGTACATTGGCATGATATACATGTACATTGGCGTGATATACATGTACATTTGCGTGATATACATCTATATTGGCGTGATATAAACATGTACACTGGCATGATATACATGTATATTTGCGTGGTATACATGTACATTGGTGTGATATACATATACATTTGTGTGATATACACGTACAATGGCGTGATATACATGTACATTGGCGTGATATATATAAATGTACACTGGCATGATATACATGTACATTTGGCAAGATATATATGTATATTTGCGTGGTATACATGTACATTGGCGTGATATACATGTACATTGGCGTGAAATACATGTACATTGACGTGATATACATGTGCATTGGCGTGAAATACATGTACATTGACGTGATATATATGTGCATTGGCGTGATATACATGTACATTTGCGTGAAATACATGTATATTGGCATGATAGATATACATTGGCGTGATATACACGTACAATGGCGTAATATATACATGTACATTGGCGTGATATACATGTACACTGGCGTGATACACACGTACAATGGCGTAATATATACATGTACATTGGCGTGATATACATGTACATTGGCGTAATATACATAAACATTGGCTTGATATACATGAACATTGGCGTGGTATACATGTACATTGGCGTGATATACATGTATATTTACGTGGTATACATGTACATTGGCGTGGTATACATGTACATTGGCGTGATATACATATACATTGGCTAGATATACACGTACATTAGCGTGATATACATTCATTTTTGAGTGGTATACATGTACATTGGCGTGAAATACATGTACATTGGCGTGATATACATGTGCATTGCCGTGAAATACATGTATATTGGCATGATAGATGTACATTGGCGTGATATAGACGTACACTGGCGTGATATACATGTACATTGGCATGATATACATTTACATTGGCGTGATATACATTGGCGTGATATACATGTACATTTGCCTGATATACATCTCTATTGGCGTGATATATACATGTACACTGGCATGATATACATGTATATTTGCGTGGTATACATGTACATTGGTGTGATATACATATACATTTGTGTGATATACACGTACAATGGCGTGATAAACATGTACATTGGCGTGATATATATATGTACATTGATGTGACATACACGTACATTGGCGTGAATTACATATATTTGCGTTATATACCTGTACACTGGCATGATATACATGTACCTTGGCAAGGTATATATGTAGATTGGCGTGATGTACATTGGCGTGATATGCATGGACATTGGCATAATATACATGTACATTGGCGTGATATACATGTATATTTGCGTGATAGATGTACATTGGTGTGATATACACGTACAATGGCGTAATATACATGTACATTGGTGTGATATACATAAACATTGGCTTGATATACATGTACATTGGCGTGGTATACATGTAAATTGGCGTGATATACATGTATATTTGCGTGGTATACATGTACATTGGCGTGATATACATGTACACTGGCTAGATAAACACGTACATTGGCGTGATATACATGTATCTTTGCGTGGTATACATGTACATTGGCGTGATATACATGTGCATTGGTGTGATATACATGTACATTTACGTGAAATACATGTATATTGGCATGATAGATATACATTGGCGTGATATACACGTACAATGGCGTAATATATACATGTACATTGATATACATTGGCGTGATATACATGTAAATTTGCGTGATATACATCTATATTGGAGTGATATAAACATGTACACTGGCATGATATACATATATATTTGCGTGGTATACATGTACATTGGTGTGATATACATATACATTTATGTGATATACATATACACTGGCGTGATATACACGTACAATGGCGTAATATATACATGTACATTGGCGTAATATACATGTACATTGGCGTGATATACATAAACATTGGCTTGATATACATGAACATTGGCGTGGTATACATGTACATTGGCGTGATATACATGTATATTTGCGTGGTATACATGTACATTGGCGTGGTATACATGTACATTGGCGTGATATACATGTACATTGGCTAGATATACACGTGCATTGGCGTGATATACATGTATCTTTGAGTGGTATACATGTACATTGGCGTGAAATACATGTACATTGGCGTGATATACATGTGCATTGGCGTGATATACATGTATATTGGCATGATAGATGTACATTGGCGTGATATACACGTACAATGGCGTGATATACATGTACATTGGCGTGATATACATGTACACTGGCATGATATACCCTTACAATGGCGTAATATACATGTACATTGGCTTGATATACATGTACATTGGCGTGGTATACATGTACATTGGCGTGATATACATGTATATTTGCGTGGTATACATGTACATTGGCGTGATATACATGTACATTGGTGTGATATACATGTATCTTTGCGTGGTATACATGTACATTGGCGTGATATACATATACATTGGCGTGATATACATGTACATTGGCGTGATATCTATGTACATTGGCGTGCCATATCTGTACATTGGCGTGATATACATGTACATTGGCGTGATATAGATGTACATTGGCGTGACATACCTGTACATTGGCGTGGTATACATGTACGTTGGCGTGATATACATGTACATTGGCGTGATATACATGTACATTGGCGTGATGTAGATGTACATTAACGTGATGTACAAGTACATTTAGGTGATATACATGTGCAATGGCGTGATATACACGTACATTGGCGTGATATACATGTATTTTAGCGTGATTTTTTTATCGTTTTATGATATATCCGAGGTGAGCATATCGGGGAGATATTGCGCACTGATAAAATGTCAATAACAGTTGCAAGAGACGAAGGCGGGCCTGATTAGCTGACGTAATAGATAAAAGTAGAAAATGTATGCTTTTATTGTTTGTTTCACTCTTGATCTATGTCACACCAGATTGTTGCACTCACTTATACGGTGGTGACATCCACCTGATGCAATACACAGAAATTTAGATCCATGCAACGAGGGATCTCTTAAGTGCCACATGAACTCAGTTTGACTGTCTCATTCGAATGACAGGAAACCGACAGGTTATCGTCGGTGACCTCTCGGTCATGACCCAGATTCCTAACCGCCTGGTACCATCTGCTATGCCGGCTCTGTATATCTGCCATCCAAAAAGGTTTGAAGAAGAAGCTTGAAAGTTTAGAGATCTTCAACTGCAACTCGCAGCATGAGGAAGATCAAAGCCATTCAAAGGTAGTGTTTACTCAACACGAGAGAAACCCAATCTTGAAATGTTGATCTGCATTTTGAATTTGTGACATTTTAGGCACTTCAACTTGTGCCCCCTCTTTTTCTTGAACTTTATTATCTTGGTAATTGAGCCACTAGTTTCATTCTAAAAGTATACCAACTTGCAAGCAGTTTCATGCAATGCCTTATATTAGCTTATTATAACAAGAGCAACGCCTAGCGTGGCATAATACGCCCGTCGCTTACTTTGGACGGGGTCAATGTGAACGTATGGGTTTATTACCCCTTTGGTAATACTTTTACGAAATATTGAAATCCAAAAAGAGGGGTCTAAGTCCCATAACTCTGTAACAACAAAATGGAATTTGCTCCAAAGTGAAAAGTGGCTTCCCCTACACAGTTTAAGAATTCTGTATAAGTTTCATGAAAAACAACTGAGATTTACTTGAGTTATCGCGTTACATAGCATCTCCATAGCATCTTATCATCTTCACTTTGCATGATGTGACCTTGACCTTTGACCTATGACCCTGGGTCAAGGTCATGACACATCCTTGAGTCCTAAGTAACAATTCTGTGAAATATTATTGAAATCCATGCAAAGGGGAAGAAGTTATGGCCCGAAAAAAGGTTTTATTCACTTTGCACGTTGTGACCTTGACCTGGTCATACCACACACACTTGGGTGCTAAGTAACAATTCTGTGAAATATTATTGAAATCTATGCACAGGGGAAGAAGTTATGGCCCAAACAAGGTTTTACTCACTTTGCATGTTGTGACCTTGACCTTTGACCTATGACCTTGGGTCTGGTCATGACACACCCTTGGGTCCTAAGTAACAATTTTGTGAAATTTTATTGAAATCCATGTACAAGGCAAGAAGTAATGTTCTGGAAAAGGTTTCACTTACTTTGCATTTTGTGACCTTGACCTTTGAGTTATGACCTTGGGTCAAGGTCATGACACACTTGCGTCCTAACTAACAATTCTGTGAAATGTTATTGAAATCCATACACAGGGCAAGAAGTAATGGCTTGGACAAGGTTTTAATCACTTTGCATGTTGTGACCTTGACCTTTGAGCTATGACCTTGGTTCAAGGTCATGACACACCCTTGGATCCGAAGCAACAATTCTGTGAAATATTATTGAAATCCATGCACAGGGTAAGAAGTTATGGCCCGGACAAGCTTATCCCAGAAGCCGGGCGGCGAACGCCGTCTTAAGACGGGCGTATAAAAACGTACAGTGAGTTAAACGTTGACCTCATTGGGTACAGCGTGGTCACATGGGAGAAGGGTCGTTACGAAATTATACATCTTGCACCAATGGTAACGAACAATGGTAACGACCAATGGTTATGAACAATCGCTTAAGAGACGGCACAGTCGATCAACATATCGATCGAAAACAAAACATGTCTTACAGTATCTCCTCTTATACGATTTCTAAATGTATCGTATAATCACTTCACATATTATAATTATACATATCATACAATACTCAGTCCTATTGTACAATCACTTAACATAAGATAATTATACATATTAAACAATACTCAGCAGTATCGTCTAATGACTTCATATATGATAATTATACATATACAATACTCAGCAGTATTGTACAATCACTTAACATATGATAATTATACATATACAATATGCAGTCATATCGTATAATGACTTCACATATGATAATTATACATATACAATACTCATTCGTATCGTTGTAAAATCACTTAACATATGATAATTATGCATATAATACAATACTCTGTAGTATCATGCAGTACCTTAACACATTACACATAAACTGAATATTTTATATGTAGTTAATTTACGAGTAAACAACAAGAACATTTATTGTGCCCAATTAAAATATAAGATTTATAAGTAAAATACAACACCTCTAAGTAAAATATTAGGTACCGCATCGTGAATAGTATCGAAACCAGGACGTATATTATAAAACCAAGTATAAAGGTAAACATAGGCCGGGCAAAAAAAAAAAAACAAAAAAAAAAAAAAACAAAACAAAAACAAACAATGTGGAGAGACAGAGATGTCATCAGGAATAATAGACACACATTGACCTCTTGATAAAAATAGGTCAAATAATTATTATAGACAAACACTGACCTCTGGAGAAACAGAGCTGTGATTAGGAATAATAGACAAACACGGACCTCTGGAGAAATAGAGGTGTGATCAGGAATAATAGACAAACACTGACCTCTGGAGAAACAGAGATGGGGTCAGGAATATTAAACAAACACGGACCTCTTGAGAAATAGAGATGAAATCATAAATGATAGACAAGCATTGACCTCTGGAGAGACAGAAGTGTGAACAGGAATAATAGACAAACATTGACCTCTGGAGAAACAGAAGTGTGATCAGGGATAATAGACAAACACAGACTTCTGGAGAAACAGAGCTGTGATCAGGAATAATAGACAAACACTGACCTCTGGTGAAACAATGGTGTGATCAGGAACAATAGAAAACCACTGACCTTTGGAGAGACTGAGGTGTGATCAGGAATAATAGACAAGCACTGACCTCTGGAGAAACACAGGTGTGATCAGGAATAATAGACAAACAATGACCTCTGGAGAAACAGAGGTGTGATCAGGAATAATAGACAAGCACTGACCTATGGAGAAACACAGGTGTGATCAGGAATAATAGACAAACACTGACCTCTGGAGAAACAGAGGTGTGATCAGGAATAATAGACAAGCACTGACCTATGGAGAAATAAAGGTGTGATCAGGAATAATAGACAAGCACTGACCTATGGAGAAACACAGGTGTGATCAGGAATAATAGACAAACACTGACCTCTGGAGAAACAGAGGTGTGATCAGGAATAATTGACAAGCACTGACCTCTGGAGAAACAGAGATGTGATCAGGAATAATAGACAAGCACTGACCTCTGGAGAAACAGAGGTGTGATCAGGAATAATAGACAAGCACTGACCTCTGGAGAAATAGAGGTGTGATCAGGAATAATAGACAAATATTGTTTATGCCAAACTAAGCCTACGCCAGGAGTTACGCCGTTTGGTGAACGGGCTCCAGGTGAGCTAAACAAGGACGGTGAATAAACACCTATAGTAGCTCCTGTCTTACCCCACGTAGAGTCTAGAATCTGAAGACAGGTGTACTCTGCTCCTGGTTGAAGGCCGTTTACATATGCCCTTGACGGAGATATGCTAAGACTGTTATCAATCTCCACATTGTCCATTTAAGGATACACCTGGATACGGTCACAATGTTCAGTACAAATAAATAAAGACCGGTCGTAAATATGTCCTCCCACTCATTCCAATATCCACTCCGACCTGAAAGAATACATTTTATTTAATGCATATCAAATGCTATCAAAATCCTATCAAACAGATTTTCTTCCCGAGGTTGATTTCTGGAACACACATTTGAAAGGGTGTGATAAACTTGTACATGAAATGATGAAGATACCGCTCCCCCGTGTCCGGAAAAAGGAGTAACACTTCTGATGCATTATTTGAATAAAATATTATAAGACCCTTCCTATGTGCTTTCAAACACTATCCAATATCAAAATTTACGTAAAGCGACTAAAAGAATCTTATTGATTAATTTCCATTTAAGATATGACTTAGTAGGATCAGTCAGTTCTATTTATATTGTGGTTATACCGCTAACCAATCAGGGATCAGGGGTGGTATATATAGATGTACCCCGACGCAAATACCATAACTGGAGTCAGAAATCTCTCGACCATCATGCCGCTCTACAGACTAGTACTCTTATTTTTGCTCGTCAATGGTATCCTAGGGAGACCCGGGTATAAGAAGTTTCCTCTATCAGCATTGGAAGGATACAAGATGGGGTGCTGCTTTATAGATGTTTTTTGTTCAGAAGTGTGTTTCGAGCGAGGTCAAAGACCTATAAGGTCTCTTAGAAAACAAAGGCCAATACCCAGAAGACCTAATATTCTGCGAGTTATCAAACATATTCAAACTCTCCAACATCAAACGACTAGGAACCCAGCTAAACTAGCAAATCGGTACGTACACTTCAATTACTCGCTGGAAATTATCTTTTTCTGAAATTGTCATAGTCGTTTACATCTGTGCATAAAACGTCCTAAATGATCATGATACGCATTGTACTCTGCATTACAATTTGTTTTGTAGAAGATAGAAGTTAGATTACAACTTGTACTTTAAGAAAAGTAATTTTCGGTTATAATAATAATAATAATAATAATAATACTAATAATGATAATAATAATAATAATAATAATAATAATAATAATAATAATAATAATAATAATAATAATAATAACTAAAAACACATGTGAAATAAAAAGGGGGTACATGTAAAATTTGAAGAAGTAAAAAGAGAAATATTGTATCCTAGAAATGTCCAAAAAAATTAGTTGGAAAAATGATATCATCTTAACCCCTTCTGATACTGACAAATTATTGAAATAATCATAATCCGAAAATCCTCAAAATGGCATAATGCTTACTACTACTTACTAGTATCTTTGTATACGAAACTTTGCATTTTAATATCACAGAAGGGACTAAAATAAACGCAACTGCTGCTATTATTGGTTAATATTCTCCTTTGTTGATTAAACGAGTTATTTATTTTCTAATTAAACGTGCGCGTGTTATTGATAGATTTAGCCTTTGGTAGGAGTTTTCTCATAGTCATTGTGTATAGATATCCCCAAATCTTTTTTATAACCAACCCAAAACCATTTTGTTTTTGTGTATTATGTACATATACGTAATAATTTGTCATTTTATAAAACTTGATTGTTAAACAGTAAGTCATTCTGGGTAAATATGTAAAAGCCTTTTCTTATTATGAGGCGCTTAATTTGTAATCATTATTAAGTGTGTGTATGTGTGTGTGTTCATGTTGCGAAAATGACTCGTGAGAAATAAACTTGTAAAAGCCGTTAATAACAAATTCTGGTTTATCCTCCATGTTAAGTTAAACATGGTTATCGAATGAAGAGCTTTACAATTACCAAAACATATTCCAATAAATGTTATCACCTAAATGTTTATATCCCCACACACAATTATTTGTTATTTCGCATAAAACGAGTTGACAATTAAGAAAGCATTCTAACAATCTTTCAGAATGATGCTATAAAACAGCAATGAATTTATAGAATTTATAGTAAAAATAAATGTATGAAAAATATACCATTTATTTTAAAATCCTAGTTACAACTCGATATTTTGAGAGAGAATTAATCGTTCAGACAGTGGCGAAAAACAAAAAAAAACACAAAAAACAAAAAACCAACCCTCCCCCCCCCCAAAAAAAAAACAAAAAAAAAAAAAAAAAAAAAGAAAGAAAGAAAGAAACTTGGAAGAATTCTTACTTTTGATCAAAATGTTTGTAATACTAATAAAGCAGCGAATTCTTTATAGTACCGAAAAATGAAACATAACCATATATGGTTATTGTAGTTAATTCTGAACTATATATTGTATGTATACAATAATTTCTATAACTACAACACTTAGCTACAAAAAAATTATATGTATGATACATGAAAAAAACCCAAAAAATCCCAAAGCAAATAAACAAACAAAACGAAAAAAAAAAAAAAAAACACAAAAAAAAAAAAAAAACTGAAAGAAAACCAACCAACAAAAAGCAAAATGTACGATAATTTGAAAGTAAAACTAATTCATATAACTATTTTCGTAAGTCCTTCAACACATTATCGAAGATATTACGAAGGAATAGATATTGATTGTATCGGCTGAGAAGCCCTGGCGACGTACAGAGTTCTTCGATTGCTGACTTAGAGAAGTCGCAGTGTAATACTTCAAGACATAATGTTAATGTTGAGAGCTCTCCAAATACCACAAGATCTCGAGTGGATACAATTTACGTTCCCTCCCCCGCGTACAAATCACGTGGACAATAACATTAGAAAGTTTTATCTCCAATAATATGTAAATTTAACACACAGATAAGCGAAAATCGGTTAATAGACCGGTATGGACCCGTTTATTTATAACAAGAGTTGCATACATAATTTAAAAGTGTTTTGATTTAGTTAAATAAAGATTTGAAAATTGAAATAATTCTTGTTTTCAATATTTTAATTTCATGTATTTTAATTATGGCTGTTCTTGTTATCGCTTTCGAAGTTGAAGTTATCACGGTAATTTTCTATTAAAATAGTAAAACAAATTGCAAATACTAATGAAAATAGAGAGAAAAAATAAGAAAATGAAAAAAAACCCAAAGCAAACGAAATAAAAGAATAAAAATGTACAAAAAAAGAAAAAAGAAAGAAAGAAAAGAAAAAGATAAAAGAAAGAAAAATGTACAATATATAAAACGACAATATCTGGTATGCCAATTCTTTTTATATCTTTACAGGTCCACTATTGGACAAACGACGTAGATCACGTGACATTGTATTGGTCATACTTTGAATATTGCATACAGTTAAAACAGAAATGGGACAATATATACAGAGTTAGCTCGGTATTGCATCGAAAGCTTTGTAAATATCCAGCGAAATGCACGTCGGAGGGTAACTTGCCTACAGGACCACAGGCTGCAGCAAATAGTATAAAATATCTAGCAGGAAAGGGTTATCATGTTTTACTTTTCATTTTTACGGTTGTTTTATAGTCATATTTGTCTTGCCACTTCCACGCGGAACAAAATGTTTCACCATAATAACTGCCATGACAATCTCTCCTCATTTATCCACTTGTATTTGCATTTTTTTTTAAATATTAAGAATTTCCTGAATGGAGATTGATACAGAAGATGGCTTAACCTTTTGTACCCTACACCACCTCACCTGATTTCTCGGTGACCTAAAGCCACAGAAGATGCTGATCAGTATAAACTTACCTTGTCTATACACAGGTCGGTTGCAACGGAATAAATAAGAGGAAGGGGTAGGCTAAAATGTATAATCAAATACTTTATTGATAAAATACATGCAGGTACAGAAAGAGTACATGTGATGCAAGCTGAAGAGCAAATTAACGAATAAAGAGAAAGTTTAAATAATTATAGAGCACCTAATTTTGATATGATAGAGCAATGTCATTTAGCAGTTTAAACATTTCTTACTCATGATATTATAATTCATGTCCATGACTATAGATTTTATAATGTCATATATATTATATTGGGTCCTTGATGGAAATTAAGAAATACACACATGCATAATGAATAAATTTTAGGAAGAGTATAAGAATGTGAATTACAATGATATTTGGAGAAATATATAGATGATTTGTGTGCAATAACGATAAAACATTAACCATCAAATTATTTGGGGCTGTAACCCCCCCCCCCCCGCTTCCCACGAGCCCTACTACATGATATAACGGTATCATTTGCATTTAACACAATAAAACTATATGATATTGTGAAAAAAATGAAGTGTTTACTCACTATTATCTAACTTCTTTCGTTTTAATATATTCTACAATGAAATCAACGAACAAAAAGTGTTTTTTTTTTTTAGATTTATAATGAATTGGAGTTTTAGATTTATAATGAACTGAAGTTTTAAGTAATAATGAATTCGATTTTTGGATTTATAATGGATTGGATTTTTGGATTTATATTGGATTGGATTTTAAGATTTATAATGAATTGGATTTTCAAAATATTATTCTAGGCCCTGCCCATTGTCAAAATCATGTCGACGTCCACGAGATTACTAGGTGTTGTGAACATAAGTAGTCGTCGTAACTAGTGCATGTCACTTTTTTTTCGTCGAAACACAAACTATTTTAGAAAGTGTTAATTAGAACTTTTACGTTTATTTCACCTATAAACCTGATTTACAAGGTGGTTGTTTAGGACATGTGGTTCTTTAAGACATGTGGTTCTTTGAGACAGGTGGTTGTTTACTGTAATTGTGACAGTACATATAAAAGATAAACATTACATTATTTTGGGAATGTCAGTCTATTATAACTATTTATGTAATACACACACAGTATATATCGACAAGTGCGTAGTGTTGGTTCACTTATAATAGGGTATATATGGTGACGTTATTATTGTCACAGTACGTTCGGCATATATTAATTACATATCAGGGTCCGGCGCAGTAAACTGATAAAATACCTCTGTCAATTATTTCATTTTAATTTATTCCATTATCAAACGTTCAAATAAATTGTCATGTAGAATGGTTGAATTCTATGTAGCTATAGAATAAAACTCAATAAAATCCAAATCCCAGTTATTAATTAATTGTTGAACTGAAGAATATGAAATTATTGACTTCAGTATTTTCTCCGTTTATGGCGCCGGACCTAGGGGCTGTGTACATTATTTCTCTGTCAGATGTCTTCAGCATGGTGTGTTCTGCACACCAGTGAGATGTCTTAAGTACATCAGTGAGATGTCTTGAGAACGCCAGTGATGTTTTGAGCATAGTGTATTACGCACACCCGTGAGGTGTTATGAGCTCAATATTTTGAATATGCATTGCATTTATATCATAATACTAGTATGTATTTGATTGTGCTTAACGCCGCTGGACGGCACTTTATAATTATTTGATTGTGCTTAAGGTCGCTGGACGACACTTCGATTAATCATTTGATTGTGCTAAACGCCGCTGGACGGCACTTTTAAATTATTTGATTGAGCTTAACGCTGCAGGACGGCACAACATGAATTTTCCATTGTTACGCTGCTCGCCAGTGATGTGACTATATTCTGAGGTATTATATATATGAATGCATATTGTTATATGTTATGAATATATATTTATTTAATTGCATCTGTTATGAAAATAAAGATTTAAAACTTAGATGTTTTAGATTTATGCATTAACAGTAGGTCTTTGTCTACAGTTTTGTGCAGTAGTTAAGTTTCTTGTGATAGAATTCCAGTTACAACACGACTTCGAGAAATGAATTGCTTGTAATACTCGACAAATCCATGTATACATAACCTTCTATCACCCTGGTGAACATTTTCAAATTTAAAAACTAAATTCGACCTCTTTTCTTATTGATTTTTCTGAAACTTGACATGAAAATTGTACTTCTCATTATTTCCTACGAATACATGGTAAAATTGAGGTGCCAAATCCAATATGGCTGTCATATTTCAAATCATAAAACTAGATGTTCTCACCCATTTCTGAGGCAGTTTTAATAAAAAATGATCCAGTCAAGATATATCATCTGTAAATGATAGCTTTACTTAATTTAGTATGCTTCCCATGACGGTCGCTCTCATCATTTGAAATCTTGATTTTCTTCCTCGTATTAATGTAATTCTGATTAACTTTAATGATTTACTGATAAAAATAAACAAGACATGTATAAATAATATGTAATTTTGCCCTATTGTTATGGAAGCCGTCTCTTTGTGGTCAACTTGTCATTCGTTTAATTATAACGAGAGTAACGCCTTCGTTACAAGATATGCTGATCGTGGAGTAGCGACGTTCTACAAAGTGCGGTAACTCGTTTAGAATTTGTAAAAACAAAACAAAATCGAATCGGTTCTGGGTTTTTTTTAATGGGAAATTACACATTTTGTCTCATTTCAGTATCTCAAAGCACCAAATAAGTTATCAAATTCTACAGAGACCTTAATCTTGGATGCATGATCTTGAGCGAAGGTGACGACACACTGCCTTCCTAGAAGGAACATTTCTACCAAATATGAACTTATTCCTATGATACGTGTGAAATTATGGGCCGGACAAAACCCTATGGACAGACAGACAAACAGACAGACAAAGAGATTAAATATGCAAACAAAAAAAAAAAAATAAACAAATAAAATAAGAAATAATAAGCAAAAATAACCCTTTGAGTGGGGTTCAACAGAGTTATTACGTTTCTGTTGGATAATTATACGTAATATAATGATCATGTATGGAAGAAGTAAATCATATGAGAGTCGGTCATAGTTATACATAATATAATGATCATATATGGAAGAAGCAGTCATATGAGAGTCAGTCATAATTATACATAATATAATGATCATGTATGGAAGAAGTAATTCATACGAGAGTCGGTCATAGTTATACATAATATAATGATCAGATATGGAAGAAGCAGTCATATGAGAGTCAGTCATAATTATACATAATATAATGATCATGTATGGAAGAAGTAAATCATATGAGAGTCAGTCATAATTATACATAATATAATGATCAGATATGGAAGAAGTAAATCATATGAGAGTCGGTCATAGTTATACATAATATAATGATCAGATATGGAAGAAGCAGTCATATGAGAGTCGGTCATAATTATAGGTAATATAATGATCATACATGGAAGAAGTAAATCATATGAGAGTCGGTCATAGTTATACGTAATATAATGATCATATATGGAAGAAGTAAATCATTTGAGAGTCGGTCATAGTTATACATAATATAATGATCAGATATGGAAGAAGTAAATCATATGAGAGTCAGTCATAATTATACATAATATAATGATCAGATATGGAAGAAGTAAATCATATGAGAGTCGGTCATAGTTATACGTAATATAATGATCAGATATGGAAGAAGTAATTCATATGAGAGTCGGTCATAGTTATACATAATATAATGATCAGATATGGAAGAAGCAGTCATATGAGAGTCAGTCATAATTATACATAATATAATGATCATGTATGGAAGAAGTAAATCATATGAGAGTCGGTCATAGTTATACATAATATAATGATCATGTATGGAAGAAGTAAATCATATGAGAGTCGGTCATAGTTATACGTAATATAATGATCAGATATGGAAGAAGTAAATCATATGAGAGTCGGTCATAGTTATACATAATATAATGATCAGATATGGAAGAAGCAGTCATATGAGAGTCGGTCATAATTATAGGTAATATAATGATCATACATGGAAGAAGTAAATCATATGAGAGTCGGTCATAGTTATACGTAATATAATGATCATATATGGAAGAAGTAAATCATTTGAGAGTCGGTCATAGTTATACATAATATAATGATCAGATATGGAAGAAGTAAATCATATGAGAGTCAGTCATAATTATACATAATATAATGATCAGATATGGAAGAAGTAAATCATATGAGAGTCGGTCATAGTTATACGTAATATAATGATCAGATATGGAAGAAGTAAATCATATGAGAGTCGGTCATAGTTATACATAATATAATGATCAGATATGGAAGAAGCAGTCATATGAGAGTCAGTCATAATTATACATAATATAATGATCATGTATGGAAGAAGTAAATCATATGAGAGTCGGTCATAGTTATACATAATATAATGATCATGTATGGAAGAAGTAAATCATATGAGAGTCGGTCATAGTTATACATAATATAATGATCAGATATGGAAGAAGCAGTCATATGAGAGTCGGTCATAGTTATACATAATATAATGATCATGTATGGAAGAAGTAAATCATATAAGAGTCGGTCATAGTTATGACAGCTCCGGTTATTTAGTTGTGATGTCTTGTGTATATCAAATATAAAGCGGGTAATTATGATCACATTTTGTATGGTTGCTTTGTTTGGTCCCTGATTATGTTCTCATAGTGTGTTCTGTATTGTTTTACCCTTTCCAAGATTTAGTTTCCAACGATGTAACAACGATATACATGTGGCACCAATCAAACACGTTTTGTATATTCAAATTCTAATTGACTTTTCACACAGGCATCGCTTTACTAAGTACAACTACATGTACGTAGACTGACAACGCGCCAGATTTGAATCTTCTACTTATAAAGGAGTAAGGGCACAAAGCGACATCAAAAAGAGATAGCAGATAACTGCAGGTGTGGCACCGACTTAGGACGGCTGATTGAAATGACAACTTTCATTCATTTGATGTGGTAAAACGGTTTCCGTGTCCATCTTCAAGAAGTTAAAGGATGTTTATTAGATTGTATCTCGTATTTAAATAAATTATTTGAAATTTGAAAGAACTTTATAAATAAATGATAATTTAAAAAGAATCGTCGTAGTATTAAAAGTGAATAATGTGTCGATGGGTAAAGCAGTATACATGTTTATACACAGTGGGCGTCGCTACCCTATAGGAGATCACTCGATTTTTGATTGCCTAACTTTTACTGCTTATAAGCATCGATATCGTTTACTTCTTAACCGTACATGAATTGTTTCTGTTATCGGATAGCTCTTTAAACCATTTTATCTTGCTGCAGTAAATCAATTTCTCCAGTTATTTTGTGTAGTACCATAGTACCTGCCCAGACTCGACAAACAAATATTATTTTTAGTAAATTGGCTCGTCCCAGGAGTCGAATATGAGCCACCGGTACCACAATGTAACAGAGGGAGGTTTAATGGAGGCATTTTCTTTTGGTTATTGGCTTTGTTACTGAGTCGGTCTATTTCTCCTTTCAGTTTTACTATTGAGCGACAACAGTCTCTTTCCGAAATCTTGGATCTGCAACTGAATGTGATTATTTGTATCAGCCGTATGAGTTACCTGATGAGACTGAATCGGGTACTGCCTACTCCCCGTCAATCTTTAACCAATCTATTTAAAATGCTTTCAAGATTTGTCTACGTGTATCTTCACGTCACTTGTCGGTGTCAAATGTTGACTTTATGGATTAAAATAGCAGCGGGGGAGTATTGACATAGTAGAGTATCTGGACTACAGTGCCGTACACAGATATGTGACATTTGGTTGCGAGACTGATGCTATTGATTGTACACCCACGGGACACTCTAAGAGACTGGGTACAGAGCGCATGAACCATGTTGCCTGGAGTATCATTTATGTCGGATACATACAGGGTTATACATCTTACCCAAAAGCTAAAAAGCAAATTTTTATCATTAGAGGATAAACGTAGATTATATAATATTTGCAACCTTGAAATATTCTCTAATGCATTATTTTGTGGGAGGTACCATGTGATAAACTAATCAAATTTATTAGTGAAAATCAAAGAACAGTATCCTAGCAATGAGATCAAAATGCTACACAATACGAGAGAACAGTATCCTAGCAATGGGATCAAACTGCTATACAATACAAGAGAAAGGTATCCTAGCAATGAGATCAAAATGCTACACAATAAGAGAGAACAGTATCCTAGCAATGAGATCAAAATGCTACACAATACGAGAAAACAGTATCCTAGGAATGAGATCAAAATTCTACACAATACGAGAGAACAGTATCCTAACAATGAGATCAAAATGCTACACAATATAAAAGAACAGTATCCTAGCAATGAGATCAAAATGCTTCACAATACCAGAGAACAGTGTCCTAGAAATGAGATAAAAATGTTACACAATACGAGAGAACAGTATCCAAGCAATGAGATCAAACTGCTATACAATACGACAGAACAGCATCCTAGCAATGAGATCAAAATGCAACACAATATGACAGAACACTATCCTAGAAATGAGATCAAAATGCTACACAATACGAGAGAACAGTATCTTAGCAATGAGATAAAAATGTTACACAATATGAGAGAACAGTATCCTAGCAATGAGATCAAACTGCTACACAATACAAGAGAACAGTATCCTAGCAATGAGATCAAAATGCTACACAATACGAGAAAACAGTATCCTAGCAATGAGATCAAAATTCTACACAATACGAGAGAACAGTATCCTAGCAATGAGATCAAAATGCTACACAATATGAGAGAACAGTATCCTAGCAATGAGATAAAAATGTTACACAATACGAGAGAACAGTATCCTAGCAATGAGATCAAACTGCTACACAATACGACAGAACAGTATCCTAGCAATGAGATCAAAATGCTACACAATATGACAGAACAGTATCCTAGAAATGAGATCAAAAGGCTACACAATACGAGAGAACAATATCTTAGCAATGAGATAAAAATGTTACACAATATGAGAGAACAGTATCCTAACAATGAGATCAAACTGCTACACAATACGACTTTAATCTTTTTAAAATAACTTAGTTCACATATTGAGTACTTTAAAGCATTTAAACGTGTTTGGTGCAAAATGAAGTAAAAATGCCCTTAGTGAGGTTTCAACCGTCACCCTTCAGCATGCCAGAACTGGCCTATATCCAATAAATAAATCAAATCAAATCAAATAAAAAATTCGTAAACAATAAAGAAAAACACCTTAATTTTGATATTCAAATATCAAATAACCCTTGAAGTAGATATTTTCTGATAAAAGTTTGCCAATAAACGCTTTATTGCATCTGTTTATATTGAATAAATCAAAGAAATGACACATTATGTTTGTGAAAAAGACTAAGACAGATTTTTGTCCAATATGACTTACAGAGTGATGTAAATCATTTGGCACTTATTTTGATGTAAAATGAAATGAAAAACTTTTTGCCCTCAGCATGTCAGAACTGGCTTAAATCAAAAATTAAAAAAAAAAAAAAAAATCGAGAAAACTAAATCTTGACGTTATACTTTCAAATAATCTAGTTAAAGTAATCTAGTAAAAGGTCGTTAATTGAAATTTATGCTTAGATGCTGTTCTGTATTGAATGAAATAAAGAAAATGAACAATGTAATTGAGGAAAAAGTGAACACCTCCACAAAAAAACCCCAAAATTATATATATATATATATATATATTATATATATATATATATATATATATATATATATATATATATATATATATTATATATATATATATATATATATATATACAGACAGCGTTCTGACATTCTAAGAATATTTGTCCCTTGTCCTATGTCATGCAAATGTTCTAGTTAAAATTACGCCATTCTATACAAAATGTTTACTGCCAATATTTGCTTAAAAATTACAATCTCTTTCTATTGAGGGTGGAATTCGCCTTAACGTTAAATAAATGCTATATAAGACATCTCTGACATTTACCGAGAGTAGAAACTCTATGTATATATGATAAACGATGTTATAAAGACATTTGTTCCGCGTTGACTCGTTAACACTGCAATTTTGTTTCCTCGTCAACGCTTGACTATGGAGGTATTTTGTCACCCCAACCTCTTTTATTATTAGGCAAGTTGTTTTATATGCCATATAGCTTTGATATTATGATTTTTCCATGTGTATAGCATATTTTCATGACATATGTTTTGTCGATTTTGTTCCAACAGATTTTCCTGTTTACTCTTACGTCATTTCATTAAATGACAATTTTAGATTTCAACCTGCCTTACTTTACTTATTCCCTTATTCTGTCCCGTTATTCATACGAGGCCAACTCATGAAGACATTTTAAAATACATTACGGTGAAGTCAAGTCTGTGAACGACATTTTTCTGATTTCGTCGGTGAATGCAGCGTTGTCCCTAAATGGGGCCAAACGTCGCCCATGAGTCGTTATGTATACGTAAATAGTCTTTTATTGTGCATTATACCGAACAAGATTACTGCAGGGAGTCGGGAAGCTATGGCCCCTAATAAACTTACCTCTCATAAGCAAATAAAATGCAACATACAATGTATACACTATCAGTTCATATATATTATGATAAATATTTTACAGTTTGATTGTGGTTATAGAACAACAAACAATAATCCCATGGTAAAAAGGCCGAACAATCTAATCGAATAAATCATGGTAATATGGATATACTTGTGTATGTAATTATTCGTGCACTTTCGGTCGAAATATTTCTTCTTCTGGAACTGGCTGATGATTTTTGTTGTATTTATATTCAACATGGAAAATGATTTAGAATGTTTGAGTCATATGACACTAGTTACTTTCGCAATTTGTTTGATTGACTGATTTTTGTTTAACGTCACACCACGAATATTTCACGTATATGGTGACGGCACTTTTGCATTATTGTCAAAGTATTCTTCTTCAAGAAAACAGTATTTGACAAGAAGATATGCTTCTTATTCTTTATTTTTTAAACATTCAAAACGGACCATTTTCTTATATTTTGTAATTTCTTTAGGTTTCCCCATAATTTTCCGTTTCTGAATAAAACTTTATTTCTTTGAAACAAAACCCCTAAACAAGAGGACCAAGGCCTACTTCGTTCGCCTGAGGTCAAATGATCTAATATAAAACATCTGAAAAATTCAAGGACAAGAACCACTATTTGATCAAACTCGCATTTTCTATCCCTGTGGATCATACATATAAGATTTCTCTCAAATCCATTAGGCGGTTTTCAAAATAATAATAATAATAATAATAATAATAATAATAATAATAAAATAAAAATAAAAACTAAAAAGTTGTAAATTTCAAAAATTTACGGACGACGGACCATGCACCATCAAAAAAGTTCACTCGAGTGTAAGGCGAGCTAAAAAGGGATACAAGTTGAACGTAACAAAATGAAAAATGATTTCGTTTTAAGACGGTAAATTAACAAAGTTGTTCATTCTGTGTATCTCTTGCATACACGTTGGACATGTAGAAATACAAAAGAGAAGTCTTGAGCGCGGGTGCTGAAAAGTGAATACTATTCATGTGGAAGGGATTCGAATTTGCTGATCGGCATTTCGATTTTTTAAGTCTTTATTCTATTTGAGTTTTCTTTCAATGTATGTTGTTCGTTGTATTTATCCTTTCCTAACGCATTTCTGATTTATATTTGATTGATTGATTGATTTTTGTTTTACGTCACACCACGAATATTTCACGTATATGGTGACGGCATCTGCCTGATGCGGGGCATACAAATTTTGACCTTTGCAACGGACCCACCCGAAGCAGTGAGGGATCTTTAACGTGCCATGCATACCACGACACGGGGCCTCGGTTTCCACTGTCTCATCCGAAAGACAGGACACCGGCATGGCCAGAACGGGAATCGAACCCCGGCATCCCGATCAGGAGTCCGGAGCGATACCACTAGGCCACGCCGGCTTGATTTATATTTAAAAGAAATGTTGTTTTGTCTACCATATTTGATAAACACCGACTGTGACAGACTCACGGGGGTTGGGGTGGGGGTGGGATGGGTTTAACGTGCAATGATTTTGGGTACGGACATGCTGTTGAACTGGCTGGCACCCTAACCATTCATACATTGCGTGAAGTGTAAAACATACCCATTTATATATATATAGTGAAAAGCATACTCATTTATATATATAATATATATATATATATATATATATATATATATATATATATATATATATATATATATATATATATATATATATATATATATATATATATATATACATCCATATTTAATATTTAAGGTTCTAGTGCAAAAACATCTCTTGCAATCTCCACCTGAGTTATACATATTCATATGGGGTTTTTTTATTTGAAAGATACCCATTGATATATATTTGAAGGGAAAATGATACATTGTACCCATTAATATATTGGGTGGCCTTAAAAGTATACCCCATTCCAGCCGCACGTCTATATATACCTTTATATACGAAGTTCCACCCTCCCCCGTGGACAGACTTGAAACGCTTCACAAGTTGGAAATTGAATTCTCTTTCGCAAGAATTATACGTATAACTGGTTTTAAAAATACATAAAATGCAAACAAAGGAAAATAACTTTTTTTTTCTTACACCACAATACAAAACTTAAACAGAATTTTTAGAAAGGGTCAGATTTCAGTTAGGTTGCCATTTTAAATATCGGACTTTTCATTTAGACCAACAGGTCATACCCTGCCATCATATAACAATAGAGTTTACTGTTAAGGAGGGAAGTGTTTACATTTTCAAAAGGGCTACCACGGCGGCCAATTTGAGTATCGGATCTGTTTCGATGTGAATTGCAGCATACGTATAGATCAATTAATACAATTCAAATATTGATTAAAACACTAAGACAGTGACGTTAACTTATTATTTGTCGAACGTCAAGCATTTTTCAACTACACCGGTTATAACTTGACCATGCTGGACTTCGTAGACAATACATGTTTCAGTTATTCAAATACATCTATAGTTTACAATTAGTTCAAAAACATAACTACAGGCTAATTACAATATAAAACGGAACCACCTGTAAGCCGATACACGTGCTGAATCTACAGCAGCAGCTCTCAACTGTAAACACACCAAACACCCCTTGATTATAAGCTCAATCTACAGACCACCAAACAGCAAGACGGAATACAGCTTATCAAGAAGATACCCAGGCTCAGTCATATGGACCGGAGGAGGTGCCAATCTGCCTGATATTGACTGGAAGACATCCAGAGCATCCGCCCACAGTAACCTAGCCAAGGTAAATTGAGACTTTACAGATAACATAATCGACATTGGAGAACAAGTAGTGGACTTTCCTACTCGAGGTAACAATACCCTGGACATCTTCATCACCATCCGACCCTCCCTGTTGAACAAGTGTATGCCAGCACCAGGGCTGAGTGACCATGACATCGTCTTGATAGACACCAACATCATCGCATCACGACAGAAGCCAGTCAAGCGTCTCATATACCTATGGAAAAGAGCAGACATTGTGAAATGGCAGAAGACCTTGGCCAAGCTTTGACCTACTGCATTGCCATTTCAATACCAGATGCCCCTGTCAACAACCAATGGAAAACGTTTAAAAACATCTGCCTCTATATGTTACAGAAACATGTACCCACAAAGTGGACAAGCAGATTCAACCGACCATGGTGCAACAGAAAGATAAAGCGTCTATCCGGGCAAAAGCGAAGAGTTTTCACCAAATACAGTAGGACAGGAAAACAGAAAGACTGAATGAGATAGGGGCGCCTCCAGAAGACAACCCAGAAGGAATGCAAGACGGCCCACAACTCTTCTGTATCTGACATGATGCAACATGACAACAAAAAGAAGAAACTGTACTCCTTTATCAAGAGCAAGAAATGTGACAGCACAAGCATTGCTCCTCTACGCTCTGAGGGGATACTCCATGGAGACCCAACCACCAAGGCTTCTCTCCTACACCAACAGTTTTTCGTCAGTCTTTACCACGGAAGATACATCAAACATTCCAAACCTAGGCAAGAGTACCACACCAACAGCACCAAACATCAGGGTCACTATGAAAGGGGTGCTGAAGCTCCTGACCGGCCTCAACCCAAACAAGGCTACAGGACCAGATGAGATTTCAACTCGCTTCCTGAAGGAGATTGCCCTTCCAGTAACACCAGCCTTAACAAGGATCTTCCAAGCCTCCCTCGACCAAGGACAAATCCCAGAGGACTGAAAGTCAGCTAACATCTCTCCAACCTTCAAGAAAGGGGATAAGAGCAAGCAATCCAACTGTAGACCTGTGTCATTAACTTGTTAGTTGCAAGGCAGTAGAACACATCATCCACAGTCACCTTACGAACGTTTTTGAGAAGCACGACATCCTTACTGACTACAATGTACCAGCATGGATTTTGAAAGAAGCGATCCTGTGAATCCCAAGTGATAGCAACAATCCTGGACCTTATTGTAGGCATTGACAACGCCACTCAGATCGATGCAGTTCTATAAGATTTCTCTAGAGCATTCAACAAGGTACTTCACGAACGACTGCTGGCTAAACTGCACCATTTTGGAGTAAGAGGATGCATTCATGAATGGATAAGGAGTTTTCTATCGATGCGAACACAGAGAGTACTGGTGGAGGGCCATTTCTCACCAACCGCACCTGTCACATCTGGGGTGCCACAGGGAACAGTCCTCGGTCCATTACTTTTCCTAGCATACATTAACTACCTACCAAGCAAAGTCAACTCCACAGCAAGACTGTTTGCAGATGACTGCCTCCTGTACAGATCCATCACCACAGAAGCCGACGCCAAACAACTTCAGAATGACCTTCACAACCTCCAGCGCTGGGAATCTGATTAGCTCATGCATTTCAACCCTGACAAGTGTGAAGTGATCCGTATCACAAACAAACGGAAGCAGCTCGAGATCCCATACTACATACATGGGAAGATATTAACCAGTACCAAGAGAGCCAAATACCTTGGGGTCAACTTTACCAACAACTTGTCATGGAACCACCACATCGACACAATATGTAAGAATGCAAACAATACCACAGCATTTTTACAAAAGAACCTGTGTCCAACAACCATCGAGGACAGATGCTACAAGACCTTCATCATTCCCCAGGTAGAATATGCATTTACAGTTTGGGACCCTCATACAAAGAACATCGACAAAATCGAAGCAGTACAAAGAAGAGTAGTAAGATTCACCACCATCAACTACAATCCCACCAGTATTGTCACAGCCATGATGGACCGTCTCAAATGGGAAAGTCTGCGACAACGAAGAATTAGAGCCAAAGCCACTGTGATGTACCGCATTATCCACTGCTTAGCTGCCATCCCAAATGCCTCCTCAAATCACCAAAATAGGAGCAGCCTCAAGAGGACATGAACAGCGGTATAGGATCCCATACAGCCGAACCATCATCTACAAAGAGTCCTTTCCCTCCATCATCAAGCTATGGAACCATGTGCCAGCACAGTTCACAGAGGCAGAGTCTTCCGAGAGCTTCAAAACCAGGATCCAATTTTTCCCCATGCCATTAGTCATACAGCACATAATTTAACAGCTTTTAAACTGTAAATACTGACGTGGTCTCAACCTCACGCACACGTTTTTATCATAGTGAGATGATGCCGCATAAGCGGTCCTTCACTTTAATGGAAGAAGAAGAAGAAGAAGCGCAACCACTGTTAGAGTTTTGAACAGGCTCCAAGAGAAGTAGACGGAAAAGTTTATTGATGACGGACAACAGATCCCGGACGACACACTATGACAGACCCCCTTCTGGCCCTCAATCACTCAGCAAAGATAAAATAACTTTAAACAAGAATTACGCATTTTAAATTCGGAAATCTATCTATGACGATTTAAAATTCATAGCAGAGAGACCAACTTATCATCTATCCTACAAGAAACGTTAAAGATTCCAAATGCAGTCTCTGAATGTAAAGCCAATCGAATTATTCTGAGAATTACACATCTTACAAATATATCTACTACAATAACGTACTGTTACATCGTGAGCTGTGGTCGCCGTATTAACTTTTTGTATGTGTAAGCAACGACAACGGACAAAAAAGACAAACATACAAAGTCTTCATGTTTTATTTATTATACATAGATTCATATTTTACTGTGCATTGATCAATATATAAAACAAAGCGACGCCAATGTAGCATTGCCTGTAGTTTGAGTTCAGTGTAGCAACTACAAACTGGGTCATACTACATAAAAATCTATCTAAATCTTAATCTTATAAAAAATCAAACACTACATGTCGGTTAAATATCTCAATGCATCATATGATCCCAAAGGTGACATCGATCTTGTCCTACGAGGTATAGGTTGTGACACATGACCGACCTTTTTAGAAATTTTCTTTTAAGTATGAACTTCAACAGTGAAGTATGTAGATCTTGAGGCATGAAGACCTTGTATGCTTAACTCTGATTGAAGGTCATGTCACTGCCTTTCTACAAAGAACTCTTCAATCAAGTATGAACATATTTTAACATGAAAATCAGTAAAACTATTGGATGCTCCCTGAATTGCATCAGATCAATGGATGACTCCCTCTGATAGGAAAAAAACTTTATAAACCTGGTAAATCTTGTCAGATCTCAAAGCAATAATCTAGATAAAAACATTGTTTAGACTGCCTTCTATCTTAATTGTTTGAAATAAATCTAAATCCTTAAAGTATAAAATCAGAAATATCTAAGGAAGGAAAGGTCACAGTTGCAACCACGTTAATGGACGTTATTAAATACTGCTGAAAGGTTTTGGGAATGGTCGGACAGACGGATACAAAGATAAACAAACAAACAGAATCAACAGCCACTGTATCATCAATATATGCTGTAAATTTTCTTCACGGAGCATAAAAAGTTGGTGTTACATGTATCCTGTATATGAATTGATTTTTTTTTTTAATTTTGCTAGTTCTAGTTGCTGAGTGACCTTGACTTTTTAATGATCTGAATGACTTCTGTCCAAAAGGCATGTCCCGATTGAAAATTAACTTTTGTCAATTATATGGTTATTGCCTAGGGAACATTCGCTGAAATATAACCACGTTTTGGTATTTCAAGTTTTTATTTTCTGAATTACCTCGACCTTTCAAAAATGATCTTAAGTGACCTTTGTCCGAGAGTCTATATCCAGAGTGGCAATTGACATTTGTATTGAAAATTCATGAAAATAGAGGTCTTCTTTGATATTTTAAATTCTATTTTCAGAGTCACCTTATAAATCAAGACAATGAAACAAGAATGAATGAATTAGTAAAACTGATGAATGCTTCCCAAATTGCATAAAACCAATGGATGACTCTATCAGATAGAAGACCCTATTAACTTTTAGATATCTTAACTACTATTTTCTAAGTCACAGTGATTTTTCAGATTGTATCTTTCTCAGTAAGCCAATATCCTGAGAGACGACGGTGTGAAGTATGATGAATTCTAATGAACAGTTTAGGAGATATGACTAACAGGCAGATGAATAGACTTGACAGTGACTACAATATTAGTCCCTAAACCAGTTCTCAGTTCATAAGCCAAACCTCAGTATATCGAACAAACGCCAAGTACTTACTAGTTAATAATTCATATAACACTTCGCAAGTAAATTGCCAAATCCCAGTAATGTATTTAGTCAAACTAACAGGGGTTATTATGTGTACAATACTGTTTTGTCTTAAGATCAACATAACTTTTGATTGGTCCCTAATCAATATGCCATCTCCCTTGGTTAACAGCAAAGTCCCAACACTTAACTTATCCACTGGTCCATACATCACTCTCAACACAATCTGGCTAGTCTATAAACCAAACCCAAACACCCAGAAAGCCCATTAGAAATATACTACTCATAAGTCTGCGCTTAAACAAATGGCTAATGTGCAGAACACATTCTAATATTCCACAAGTCAAAAGACCAAACTTCAATACTCAGGAAGTCCAAAGACTAAATTCCAACTCCAACACTCAACACATCCATTAGCTAAACTCCAACACTTAGCAAGTCAAGGGACCAAACAACAACTCTGTCAAACTTTAATGCTCAGGTTCATATGCCAAAACGCCAACTTTAATATTTATGTATTTCACAGCTTTTACTTAATGTTCTGATGAAGCCAAAAACCCTTCTGATGTTTTAATAACATGTTACATTCAAATGGCTACAAGTTACATAAGCTCATGTCATGCTATATCTACTTCTCTACTTCATTTCTTGGATTGGAATATATGTTTCATTTCAACATGTATCTTATGTATTCATGCATTTCAAGCAAAGAAAATCATTCAAAAATAAACTTTTGAAAAAATTGATCATTTTAACCAAATTTTAACGAACATTCAACTAAATAACAATAAATTAAAGTATTTTCACAACTGTTATTTGTTTTAATGTTTGGGGTTCTTTTTACAGTAAACAAAGCACTTCTCACTAACAGTAATCTGAATATAAATCATACATAATTGTACATAAACACAATTAATTTCAAAATCTTACATGGACAAACAAGAGGCTCAAATGGCCTTTATCACACACCTGAGCACAATTTACTCATTCACACACAACCGACTGCTTGGAGAAATTCGCAAATACATATATGCTCTTGTTTATAGTGTTTTTGACAACTGACAAAAGGCAGTAAACTTGCAGCTTTACAAAAAAATGAATCAAGACAATGATACAACAAGGAAATCAGTAAAACTGATGAATGCTTCTGCATCAAACCAATGGATGACTATCAGACAGTAAAACCTTAACACTCCGAAAGTCATCAAGGAGCATAAAAAGTTTGTGCTACATGCACCTCAATATGAAGTATGAACAAACACTGGTTAAAATTTGCCAGTATATGAACCTCTTTTTTGGTATTTAAAGCTCAAGTTGTTGAATGATGAGGATCATTCAAAAGTGACCTGAATGACAAATCTGTGAAAGCACATATCCTGAATAACAGCATTTGTATGAAGTATGACTATTGCCTGTTCAATATTCACTAAAATACAAGCCCTTTTTGGATATCTCAAGATAATTCTTCAAATACATAACAAACAAAAAGACAGACAGATAAAAAAAACCAAAATGCCCCAGATCTATCAACCCACAGGTATAAAATCAAGAAAATTACATAAAAATGTGTGAAAAATGATCAATTCATTATTTTTTCTTGATTTAATGAATTCTGCAAGCATTTGAAAACTTGTTTTGGTGTAAAATGAAATGAAAACCTTTTTACTTCCGCTGGTGTTTGAACCAATAACACTCCTTTGGTCGATATCAAAAATAAAAACAAAAAATCTTTTATAAATCCAGAGAACAATCTTTTCACATGACACTTTCAATTAACCATTGAAATGGAAATTTGAAATAAATGTTAGCAAATAAATGTTTTACTGCTTCTCTGCACTAAAAAATCAATAAAATGACACTGAAATGTGTGGAAATGACCAAGTCAAAAAGACGTCAAAACATGACTTCAGAGGGGAATAAAAAAGAACAGCACTTCTGAAGACATCCTCCTTGATTACTATAATGCATTCAGTTTGGTGATTTAGGTAGCAGATCTGAAGGAAAAGTTTGTCAAAAGAGGGTACCCTCTGGAGCCTATGGATCCACCAGTTGATGGATCTAGTCAAAAAACCAACAACATTTGTATGAGACCTTTTGTACTTCATCCCTACCAAGTCTGATCAAACACTCTCTGACAGTTATAAAGAAGAAGTCTAAAGTATGAAACATTTACAGACAATAGAGGGCACACTATGAAAATAACTCACTTAGGTGAGCTAAAACTCTGACTTCATAGAGGTCTACTAGTACTACAAATACGATGATGATGGAAATGTACAATCACAATAGCTCACATAAGCCTTTAGTTCAGGTGAGCTAAAAATGTATAAAAGTTTCAAAATCTCTAAAAAAATCCAACTATAGTATTAAAATGAAAATTATTACCACTGTAATTTTAAATTACATGTTTGCATTATAAGGTTCATCTTTGACATTCTGAGCACCTTTTTGTATAGTGATATCATTCAGCATATGATGTATAGTGATATCATCTCACTAAGTACCTAATGTAGAGTGATATCATCTCAGTAAGTACCTAATGTAGAGTGATATCATCTCACTAAGTACCTAATGTAGAGTGGTATCATCTCACTAAGTACCTAATGTAGAGTGATATCATCTCACTAAGTACCTAATGTAGAGTGATATCATCTCACTAAGTACCTAATGTAGAGTGATATCATCTCACTAAATACCTAATGTAGAGTGGTATCATCTCACTAAGTACCTAATGTAGAGTGATATCATCTCACTAAGTACCTAATGTAGAGTGGTATCATCTCACTAAGTACCTAATGTAGAGTGGTATCATCTCACTAAGTACCTAATGTAGAGTGATATCATCTCACTAAGTACCTAATGTAGAGTGATATCATCTCACTAAGTACCTAATGTAGAGTGGTATCATCTCACTAAGTACCTAATGTAGAGTGGTATCATCTCACTAAGTACCTAATGTAGAGTGGTATCATCTCACTAAGTACCTAATGTAGAGTGGTATCATCTCACTAAGTACCTAATGTAGAGTGGTATCATCTCACTAAGTACCTAATGTAGAGTGGTATCATCTCACTAAGTACCTAATGTAGAGTGGTATCATCTCACTAAGTACCTAATGTAGAGTGGTATCATCTCACTAAGTACCTAATGTAGAGTGATATCATCTCACTAAGTACCTAATGTAGAGTGATATCATCTCACTAAGTACATAATGTAGAGTGATATCATCTCACTAAGTACATAATGTAGAGTGATATCATCTCAGTAAGTACATAATGTAGAGTGATATCATCTCACTAAGTACCTAATGTAGAGTGATATCATCTCAGTAAGTACCTAATGTAGAGTGGTATCATCTCAGTAAGTACCTAATGTAGAGTGATATCATCTCACTAAGTACATAATGTAGAGTGATATCATCTCACTAAGTACATAATGTAGAGTGATATCATCTCACTAAGTACATAATGTAGAGTGGTATCATCTCACTAAGTACATAATGTAGAGTGGTATCATCTCACTAAGTACCTAATGTAGAGTGGTATCATCTCACTAAGTACATAATGTATAGTGATATCATCTCACTAAGTACATAATGTAGAGTGGTATCATCTCACTAAGTACCTAATGTAGAGTGATATCATCTCAGTAAGTACATAATGTAGAATGATATCATCTCACTAAGTACATAATGTAGAGTGATATCATCTCACTAAGTACATAATGCAGAGTGATATCATCTCATTATATGTTTACTGCAGAATGATATCACCTCATTTTGTATAATTTGAAGACTGATAACATTATGTATACACTGTAGAATAAGTAGGAATCTTTGCCTTGATGATAGTGAGGGAATCCTGTAATAGAAGACACATAGTTAACCCAGTATATTAATCAAGTTTGTTAACAATCCCTATCAAAGGCCTACAAAGGTTGTTTCTGCTAGTCAAAGGTCCCATATAAAGCATAGTTATCCACTTAATAATCCAATCAAAGGTCTATACCTCCAAATAAGGGAACAAGCAAAAGGTCTATATTATAGTCTCACTTAAGGGTCCTTACAAGAACTTTACCCCCACTGAAGGGTCTAACCCAAAGTTTATGGTCAAAGCCAAGGTCTATATTCCCAATCTAAAGTCCAGACCAAGGAATACACTCCCATTCAAAGGTCAAAGCCAAGGTCTATACTCCTAATCAAAGGTCAAAACCAAGGTCGATACTCCCAATCAAGGATCAGAGTCAAGATCTATACTCCAAAACAAGGACCAAAGCCAAGGTCTATACTCCCAATTCAGGGTCAAATCCAAGGTCAATACTTTCAATCAATTTAAAGCCAAGGATCCAAATTCCAGCTCTATACTCTAGTTTTTTAACAAAGCCAAGGTTTACACAAACCTATGTGTCAAAGCCCAGATCTGTACTCCCAATGACATGAAGTATAACACTCAACTTTTGAGTACACTTCGTGTTGGAAGAAGAAGAAGAAGAGATCAAGCAAAGGTCTATACTTCACTTAATTATACTAAAAATGCAATGATCTGCTAAAGTTTATTTTCATATCAAAAGTTTTAATTTCCAATCAAGAAATCCAAGCCAGAGGCTATACTCCCAGTTATTAGTCAAAGTCAATCAGAAATCTATCATAAGATCTTATGTATTTCCCAATATCTGTCTTCCTCTCATGAGTTAAACCCAGTCCTTTATCTCTCTTTTTCCTTCTGACCAAGGCAGTTCCTTGTCCATCTAAAGTCTAAATCATACCCATGTTCTTAATTCTGGAAGCCAGCTTATTCTTGAGATGGAATAAAGGAAGTCATTATCATTAACATTTAATTTTCATTTTCTTTGTGATCGAAAAGTAAGTTGCAGGCAGATGACCAATTCTTCACATGATCTTGAACTACCCTTTTTTTAAGAAGAGTTGGCTAGTTTGCTGGTGTTTTTCCTCACTTTCCATAAATTTATCACTTATATCAAAACAATATGAGGTAATCACCTCTATGTGGTGCAACTCGGGAATCCAGATCATATGACTGCAAACTAAACATTTAACCACTGCAGTTAGTTTGTCCTATTAAGAACAGAGAATAAAACAATACACAATAGGTTTCATAACAACAGAATAGATTATCCCTTACCTGGCCCCCATTCAGTTCCATTTTTTGCACTACCTCTGTTACTTTATCACGATATTTTTTGTCCATCATTCTTTTTGAAATCTAAAATACATGTATACAAATCACAAAGATCAAGTTCAATTATTTCTGTAAAAAATTCTGAGCTTCATCTACTGAATTCTCACTACATACAAGACCTACGTTTTTTTTAACTATTTTAATTCCAATACAGGATACCAAAAAGCTGACTAACTGAGCTATGCGTGCTTTAAGTACAAGTAATCATTATGGATATATATAGGTACAAGTAGACATTAAGGATACATGTACATATAGGTACAAGTGGACATTAAGGATACATGTACATTTAGGTACAAGTAGACATTAAGGATACATGTACATATAGGTACAAGTAGACATTACTGATACATAAACATATAGGTACAAGAAGACATTATGGATACATATACATATAGGTACAAGTAGACATTATGGATACATGTACATATAGGTACAAGCAGACATTAAGGATATATGTACATGTAGGTACAAGTAGACATTATGGATACATGTACACATTATGACATATAGGTACAAGTAGACATTAAGGATACAAGTACATAAAGGTACAATTAGACATTAAGGATGCCTATAGGTACAAGTAGATATTTGATATATGCTACTCAGTGTTAGTAGAAATTTGAGATATCTTTACATCTATAAGTAGACATTATTTATGTACAAATAGATATTTGATAAGTGCTACTCAGTGTCATATAGCATGTACATATAGTTACATTATTATGTACATACTGTTACAAAGGTTGGAATGTTCTGATAGGCAGAGATACATACAGTTACAAGTAGGCATATCAGATGTTTATTAAAGGTATAAGCAGACATTTAGGATGTACTTACAATTGTAAGTATACATTAGGATGTCCATATAGGGGCAAGTAGTTATATGATATGTGCTTACAGGTATAAGTAGACATCTGTGATGTATTTAAAGGTATAAGTAGACATCTGTGTTGTATTTACAGGTATAAGTAAACATCTGTGTTGTATTTACAGGTATAAGTAGACAAGTGTGATGTATTTACAGGTACAAGTAGACATCTGTGATGTATTTACAGGTATAAGTAGACATCTGTGATGTATTTACAGGTATAAGTAGACATCTGTGTTGTATTTACAGGTATAAGTAGACAAGTGTGATGTACTTACAGGTATAAGTAGACATCTGTGTTATATTTACAGGTATCTGTGATGTATTTAGTGGTATAAGTAGTTATTTGATTGATTGATGGATTGAATATTGTTTTACGTCACTCCATGATTATTTCATGTATATGGTGACGGCATCTGCCTGATGCATTGCATACAAATTTAGACCTTTGCAACAGACCCACCTGAACAGTGAGGGATCTTTTACATGCCACGCCTACCATGACACTGGACCTCAGTTTTCACTGTCTCATCCAAAAGACAGAACACCGGTGTGCCCAGGACGGGAGTCGAACCTGGGACCTCTCGGTTATGAGCTGACCACCTTATCCACTAGGGCAGACTAGTTTAAGTAGATATTTGACTTCTGAAATGTACTTACTGATATAAATAGACATGAAATGTACTTACAGAAAAAGCAGATATCTGCAATGTACTTATAGGTATAAATAAATATTTGATATGTGCTTAGAAGTACAAACAGACATTTGATATATGCTTACAAGTACAAACAGACATCTTTGATGAACTTACTGGCACAAGTAAATTTTTGAGATGCTGGTTGAGATCTGGTCCCACAACATCACTGAGATGAAGTAAAGATTCTAGGCCACCTTCAAAAACGGATGGATCAGAATGAGCCTGAAATATCACACATTTCTTATTGTTTATCTACCTCTCCTGCATAAGAATTAAATGCGTGTCATAATAAAATTACAATACAAACATGAAATTATACCAAGTTTCAACATTTAGTTTCCTTTATCATAGAGAAAAAACCTAAAAAATCCAACTTGTTATATCGTTCTGTAAATCCTGCTTGTTACATCATACATTAAATCCTTCTTGTTATATCATACTGTACGTCCTGCTTGTTCTATCGTACTGCAAGTCCTACTTGTTATATCATACTGCAAGTCATGCTAGTTATATCATACTGCAAGTCATGCTTGTTATATCATACTGTACGTCCCGCTTGTTATATCATACTGTACGTCCTGCTTGATATATCATACTGTAAGTCCTACTTGTTATATCATACTGCAAGTCCTACTTGTTATATCATACTGCAAGTCATGCTAGTTATATCATACTGCAAGTCATGCTTGTTATATCATACTGTAAGTCCTGCTTGCTATATCATACTGCAAGTCCTACTTGCTATATCATACTGCAAGTCCTACTTGTTATATCATACTGTAAGTCCTACTTGTTATATCACACTGTAAGTCCTACTTGTTATATCATACTGTAAGTCCTACTTGTTATATCATACTGTAAGTCCTACTTGTTATATCATACTGTAAGTCCTACTTGTTATATCATACTGCAAGTCCTACTTGTTATATCATACTGTAAGTCCTACTTGTTATATCATACTGTAAGTCCTGCTTGTTATATCATACTGCAAGTCCTACTTGTTATATCATACTGTACATCTGGCTTGTTATATCATACTGTAAGTCCTACTTGTTATATCATACTGCAAGTCCTACTTGTTATATCATACTGGAAGTCCTACTTGTTATATCACACTGTAAGTCTTACTGGTTATATCATACTGCAAGTCCTACTTGTTATATCATACTGTACATCTGGCTTGTTATATCATACTGTAAGTCCTACTTGTTATATCATAATGTAAGTCCTGCTTGTTATATAATACTGTACGTCCAGCTTGTTATATCATACTGTAAGTCCTACTTGTTATAACATACTGTACGTCCTGCTTGTTATATCATCCTGTAAGTCCTACTTGTTAAGTCATACTGTACGTGCAAGCTGTTACCTTCAGCATCCTTGAACAGTATAGTAAACTTTGAGATCAAAAATGTAAATATGCTTCAATTCTTATTTTACATAAAATTCTATGTTTCTTCCTATTTAGAAAAGAGCAGGGGATTTTAGAAAAAGTAGGAGGCGAAGTAAACTGCAAATGTTGAAAATGCGAGCCTTTTAGGGGGTGGTGGTCTGGGGGCATGCCCTCCCCCCTCATGAAAGTTTTTGAAAAAAAGGAGCAAGGAGGAGAAATTTCCTTGATTATAGACACTAAGTCTTAATTGTCATACTTAATCACTGAGTCAGAATGCTGTATAATCTTTGCTTGAAATGAATAAACAAGAATGGTTTATATTATGCATTCCAGATCATCACCTTTTTTGAAGAAAAAAAGTTGAGCATGACCCATGCTTAGGCGCTTTTACTTTTTAAATTCCCAACCATTCCTCAATTTCATAGTTTGGGAGAAAGAAAGAGAAGGAGAGAGTTTGAACAGAACCCACTTATCCTAATGGATTCATACTCTTTAGTCTTATCTTTGGTATCTATCTATCTTTTTATTTATTTCTTTATGTTCCTATAAATAAGTGAACATAAACTTTCGAAAGAAAAACTGAAATTGAAAAATAAATTTTATTGTCAACATTAGATTCTTAAGGGTCTTTCACACTATAAAGAATTGGCCCAGCATACATCTGCATTTATCACATATTTAGCATTCACTGGCATATGTTGAAGTACAATTTGACATTGCTTTGTATCATTGTTGTTCCTTCTCATGTTGTCGTTCATTACGGTGAGCAAATCTTTTTTTCTGCATGCACAAAATTTGTCCACATATGCCAACGCATAGCTCTTACTCAGCAAGAATGGTAAGCACAGGGAATGCGAACGTTTTATTCATCCACAGTACGCTAGCGGTATGTAGCCTGAACGGTCTTATTAGTCTAAGCAAGTCAAGGAAATCTATTTGCAAAAGCCTTGTGTATTAGACATGAATGAATGTTCTTTTAACTTATGAGTTGTGTTTTTACTGCGAACTGATAATGTATTATATTGATAGCACACCAGGAACGATCTGTCAATGTGTAAGTGGCGTTGCCTATGCGATAAATCAATGTACATAATGTGTGTATGAACATACACAAATCGTATGTCTAAAGTCATCCATATCGTTCACTGTTTGTTCAAGACTTTCCAGAGGAGTACTACTTCACTCATAGGGCTCATATTGTATATCTCTTTGTTGTTCAGACCTACCAATGCAGAAATGCAGTATGCGGTGAGGATACAGCAACAGATGGAGTCATTTTTGGAACAACTTCTCCCTGAACAGAATTCTTCCCCGGTCTTTACCCTGAGATGCTTTCTTTTGTAATGAATGTCTCCTTGCAACTTCTTTGTACTGTAAATTATGAGAATTGCGACTGAAGTGTCACTTTGCTGAATACTGAAAGCCTGCGTACACAGATCACGTGATCATTTTGAATTCGCAGACCGTGCCCACAGTGTATGTGTATGTAATTTTGTTAGACATTTGTTTAGAGATCGTTGGCAGTGATCGCACTAGATTGTTATTAGTTCATTAAAGATACGTTAGGAATTCGTTATCAACTTGTTTCATAAGTTGTCTGTACATTCCATTTAATCTCAGGGAATTCATACGGAATATCCATGGAAAAGTTGTAGGTATGTGGACTTTGTCAAATTTTTGCAATTCTTCCACGTACGTTTGGTTAATTCATTATAGTGTGAAAGAGCCTTATCTAGCCTAGGTCTTTTGTTGGAAAAATCTTAATTTCTTGATGACATGTAAAAAAAAAAGTAGGTGGCGATAAAAGAGAATGTAGGCGGTGATATAAAAGAGAATGTAGGTGGCGAAAATTGACTGGTGCCAGCTCTTAAGGAGAACCCTGCTGTCATGATAAATCGACATAAAATGCACCTTCATTTAAAGCTTAAAATATATGGAAGAAAATACGATCTAAAGTTTTTAATTTTTCTATTGGAAAATAGAGAAACTCACTAAGGCAGCTCTGATGGCAATGATGACTTTTGGCAAGACAGGGGCTACTTTTAAGGCAGCATTTTCCACTTCCAGCATTTCCTTAAATCCCGTTCTAGACACAAATGTATAAGGATGGACTGTCTCCTTAAGTCCCTAAATAATTATTTGATACAGGTATTGATGAATTATTTCATTTGTTTGCATTTTAATTCTAAAATCATTTCTCGCTAATTAAAAAAGTCTACCTTTTTTCATTTAAGACTAGAAATGATTAAATATGAAGAAGCACTGTTCAGACTTGACTGATTATTGTTTAAAGTCACTGCATGATTATTTCATGTATAAGATGATGGCATCTGTCTGATGCATTGCATACAAATTTATATCTTTGCAACGGACCCATCCGAAGCAGAGGGGGATCTTTTATGTGCCATGCTTATCATGAAACGGCACCTTGGACTTTATTGTCCAATCCGAAAGACAGGACACTGGTGTGCCCCTGGCGGGAGTCAAACCTGGGACCTCTTGGTCACTGATCACAAGCCGAGCGCTCATCTACGCAGTCACACCAGCTTAAAGGTACTATTCAAAGAAACATGTGTCATATCTCCTATTACATGTATATGTAGTTCAAACAGAGGATAAATCAAGAGGCCCAAGTGGGCTTATATTGCTCACCTGAATACAATGTCATCTGATGTCACAAATGTGTTTTCAAAAAACAAAAACTTGGTAAAGGGACATAAAACATTGCTTCCTGTTAAGGTTGGTCTAATGGTCTTAAGGAATTCATAGTTATTGCAGAATAAAACACATTGTATCACATAATCAGAGCTCTTTGCAGCTATCACAAAAAAGTAAAGGACCTTAGATACTTGCTTACTGTATAATTTGGTGAAATTGCATGTAACATCTTAAATGCGTCAGCCGATCAGAGCCCTTTGTGACAGTCTTGGTTTGACAGATCAATTAAAAAAGAAAAAACTCAGTAAAGGACCATTAGTATTAAGACTTACTTTTTACAAAGTGAGGTGAAATTCCAGACATGCTTTGTAGAGAAGAGGAAAATGTACTAGCCAATCAGTTCAAGAACTCATTGTTAAAAGACCTGATAATTCTCTTTGTGTGAGGTTTGTGAAATTCCATACAGTGGTCATGAAAAAGTATTAAAAAATGAGTCTACTAATCAGAGCCCTTGGTGGCCAACATAGTCATAAAAACATAAATTATGACTAGAAAACTGACAAAGTCAAAAGGGACCCACAGGATGCCTGTCATCAAGACCTTGACCTTGATTTGGTACCAGCAGGAAGGTCTTGCTATAGGGAACACAGATGCCAAATATGACAGCCCTACTTTTAATGGTTCAATAGTTATGGTCGATGCTAAAGTTTTTCAAATACAGCACACGTGATCCTTTACATGAAGAGTGTTTTTTAACTATACAAATCCCCTACCGGTATATCATTTCACTCTCTTTCCCCTAACGTAAGAAATGACCGCCAGAATGTGGCCGTTTGAAACAGTGTTTTCTATAAGTTCTGATGATATTCAAAGAAAAATAAAGCACCAGCACGTAAACAATGTCTAATCTTTCGGTATCTATCCTCAAAATTTCATTCAAGCATGTTTAAAAGCAGTATCAAACGCAAATTCAAACGTCACAACTCGTGGACAGTTTGCTCGCCATGTTGATTCAACTTTGGCAGGGTACATGTATAAAGACAAGCAAACTGTCAGCGAGTTATGCCATTCCAATTTGCATTTGTTGACACTTTTAACCATGCTTGAATGAAATTTTGAGGACAGATATCAAAAGGTTAATTATTGGTCTACATGCTTGTACTTTATTTTCCTCTGATTATCATCAGAACTTTTTGGAAATACTGGTTTAAATGGCCACATTCTGACTGTCATTTCTTACCTTAGGGGAATGGGAACGAGGCGAAAATGGGGGACTTGAATAGTTAAAAGACATTCTTCATGTAACGCAGTGCCTGTGGTCTTGTCATAAGGAACAGACGTCATATATGAATGTCGTACTTTTTATGGTTCAATAATTATGGTCAATGTTAAAGTTTTTCAAATGCAGTTCAAAAGTCACAGTTATGGTCACATGATTAAAAAATTTTGGTACCAATGGCAAGGTCATGTCATGAGGAACACACATGCCAAATATGAAAGCTCTACCTGTGACTGTATATGGCCAATATTAAAGTTTTCCCTGACGGACAGACAGACAAACAGACAGAGTGATTCCAAAGGGCACCTGCTTATGAAATGGGGTCCTAAAAAGGTATATTGAATACTTGCTTCATGTTAGGTTTGGTGACATTACATTGCATAGGAAAAGTTCAAAGTGTGAAAAGTTTACAGACAAATGGAAAGATGGTGGATGGCATTCATCAGTGAGTACCGGTACACATGCCAAATATGAAGTTTTTATCTTCTCTGGTTTAGGTTAAAGTAATTGTCAGACATACACACAGACAGACTGGACAAAAAACAGTATGTCAGACAACTTTCAAACGATGACACCTGTAGGAAACTTCAAGTGCTTTATTCCTAACAAATTTCTTCAAAATCCCATTCGTGGTTTTGAAGAAATTGTAAATGTGAAAAATTCATGGACAACAAACAGATGGATGGATGGATGGATGGAAGGTATGGTATGACAATACATGTAACTCATTGGAACCTTTGGCTTTGGTAAACTAAAAACCAGACATTACTTCCTTAACAAGCACATATTCAGATTCTGAATGTAATGATTATATATTTGAAAGTTAAATCTTACTTCTGCAAGGGTCACCAAAACTGGGTCAAAGGGCAGCTGTTCAGGAGGTGTAGACCATTGTAACTTGTGCTTCACTGACCCATGAACCAACCTGTGAAACAAACATTTAAATTACACATTCAGGAGACCTACAAAACCGTAAAGATATTGTTGCTTATTTAATTTATGACAGCAACATTATTCATATACATGTTTGTACGTTAAGAGACGGTAAATGTAGTGAAAGGTCAAAATGGTGTGGATAGGGGGTTATGGCTTTCTGCCATTCTAAACTATCTTCTTCATTTCAACTGATTCAATCAAGGAGTATGATGGAGGAACACTTTTGAAACATTGCTTCTCTGCAAATGAAAGTGTATGTAAATCTTGTTTCATTTGATGCTAAATGTTACTATTGTTAGACACATTAGCCATAAAGGATAACTAAATTACACCATTGTAGTAATTGAACCACTTCAGTTGCTAGTCATTCAATCATTACGCTTTTACTATAATGATTAAATAGTATATGTATTGAAAAACTCCTTTCTCTAAACCCAGTATCTTCTTCTTGGTGTCAAAGAGAAGTCTGTTCATTTTTATGTTCAAAGTTTTATACTGCATATTTGAAATGCAGTAGATCAAGCTATAGTTCACTTACCGACATGGGACTCCTCCATTAGTGTATACAGCAGCAAATGCTGACTTGCCTCTCTCTGATGCACTAAACTGGAGATAAAAACAATTTTTAAAGAAACACCATCCCTAAGCGGAATTATAAGTTTTGAAACTTACTATACTATAAGCTTTTAAGTTCATATATGTATATATTAGGCACTACTTTGTAGATTTACAAAAACCATTTTGAAAATATTGTACCATTAACGAGATACCAGCTTCGGAAATATCATGCTTTTCTCTCCAATTTCATGCCTAGATAATGAATATTCATGAGTGATCAATCATGTGACCACATTAAATGACAAAGATGTCTTTATTCACATCTGTTTTTGTACTTTTCATCTACAAAATCACGAAACAAATGCTTTCTTCCCCGTTTCTTTTTCACTTTCTCCAATTTGTTGATATTTTTGTTTAAGTCTCGCTTTGGAATATATTATTGCACATGCGTGAAGGCGGCACTTCCGACAAATATGGACAATTCATGTGCACGCAGCACCTCACAAAAATTCATTTTATTAAAACACGATCTTTGCAGATGAGAAGTTTTAAATTCTTGTATTAATGAAAAGTTTATATTATTCAGGGAAGCCTACAAAAATAGCAAATCAATGATTTTTTTTTTTCAAAAGCTGTAAATTTAGGCTGTGAGGGACAGAGTCTCTTTAAGTAATGTCCGTCTTTGTGATATATATATAATGATTATACTATAGCCCATGTAGCACTTGGGTTTGTTCATGACATATTTTTCTCCCTTGGCATTTATAAGAAATAGAATGACCTAATGTTATATGATTTAAATTCTGCAGAAACTGAAATTATGCTATGGAGTCTTTTAGCTTGGTAAACATGATGGCAGTCAAACTGTTTGGCATTATCCCCATTACATAATGTTCTAGAAAAAAGACTGTTTCAATTCTATTATAGGTTTTCAGTTTATGAACATATAATTTCTGAAATGGATAAATTTATTTTTTTTTTCAGATACATGTACAATGAAAGAAAGATTATGATTTATCCACCAATATATAGATTTATATATATGAAATCATAACATAAAATACAAGAGAAACTTTAAGTGCGCTATGGTTAAATAAAACAAAATTGCATAATATATTGTAATCACAAATGGTTCTACCAACCAGACTGCTGAATACCTTGACATTAAGGTGTTTATTGATATTGTCATATTGGACCCATAAGCATAATGTATCCCAATATTAAATTTCCGTCTTTTCTTACCAATGATGGAATATAATTTCGTATACACAAAAAAAAAAATACATGAGCAAGCAAAGATTCAGTATGGGTTCAGGTAAAAGATTTTATTTTTAAGATGTTCTGACTATACATGTACAGTACAAGTACAAAGCCACCCCAAACATTAAGCAGCAGAAATGCAACATGATTGCTTTGTCCTTTCACAATTTAATACCTCATCTTTGTTCAGTTGTTCTTAACTCATCTTCACAATGCCAAGGCTTGGCGATTCCGAAACTCCACACAGTGTACGTGGAGTTACGGAATCGCAAAGACTGGACATTGTTGAGATATACTTTTCTTTACTGTCTTCTTTGTTTCACCTACCAGTACTTAAAATTTGGTCACATTTTTTAAATATCATAACTGACATACTCACAGTTATTCTGTATTAGTATATTTGTATAGTTAATCATCATAAATATGTATTATAAAAAGAAGTTTAAGCATTACATCGCAGGCCAATTCAATCTCGAAGTCGAACATCCGGGTATTTGATATTGAGCATTCGAAACATTTGGGGTAAAGCATCAGACTTTATCATAAACTGATAATGAGTAAAGAGTGTTCCGGGAGGAATTTTTTATACTTTTTATGCCTAGTATATTCTTTTAATTCAGTAAAGTTCTTACAGGGTCTATAGTTTTAGGATTCAATTTGTCTGATGGACGACCCAGTTTTGTAGTTTCTGATTTTGCTAACTTGCCGTCCGAGGCACTGCCTCCAGGCCTCGGATTCTGTAGGCCTAATGCATGTTTCTGTGGTTTTGCTGCACTGCCGGGTGGTGTTTTGCTGACTCCTCTTCCACTGCTAGCGATACTTCTCTTGGTTGCACTCGCCATGCACCGTATCAAGATTTCTGGTATTTAAATATATCGTTTGAAGAGAATGTCTTATATAATGTAACAGAATGGCAAAGTGCTGAGCATCGTCCTGTTAATGATAAACTTCTGAAAATAACTCCGCATGCACATTGTTTACAACGGAAGTAGTAGTGATTTCCGTTCAAATGGCCAGTGCTCGTTTCTAGGACGACCATATCAATACGCTATAGATTAAATATTGGCTTTTATCAAGCTTGTACATTATAAAAGAATTTTGGTGATGTTTAATGAATTTTGAAAATTATTCGATTCAATAAAAAGTATAAGTATTGAACTTTCTCTAGCATAATTATGACCTACTTTTTATTTCGCAAGTCTGTAATTCGTCTTGTAAACAACATGGAGTCATCTACGCGAAGAGGGAATCATGAAATTTGAATAAAACAATAATATTAACAATACAGATATTGGAATTTGAAAATGGATACCAGTATTAGAACGCTTTTATCATCTGCACAAAGTTTTACAGGTGAAATGCCGCTATATGCCACATAAGTTCTTTTCCATTAAAAAAATCAAAGTTTTCTGTTTAGAGTTTCCTCTGTCCTAAGTCATGACTAAAATATAGCATGAATTGTTGTCAATACCAAGTATCACAACTACAAAAACGTCAACATATGATATATGTACACTTTGTTATTGTTTTGTATCATATAATTATAATGTAATTTGCACTCATAAAAATCCACATCAAGAACAACTATGCCTGTCAATGAAAATGGATTAATGGAAGGTGACTAAATGCAAGCCATGACGGCCCTCACAAAAATAAGTAGTTGGAGTTGGCTTTGAGAAATGTCGGAATAGAAACACATAATTACAGATTTCTTCCTTATTTTTGTTTGTAATAATGCTTTCTGAAAACATTGTTAGTGTCATATTTTATGTGATTGAACATAAATATTGTGCCACTATGTTGTTTATTTGATAATTCAGAGCATTTTATATATGCTAGCTGCTACACTAAAATTAGTAGTCAGATTTGAAGGCAGATTCGAGAGTTCTAGCTGGAATATGACACATTTAGAATTATTTCCTAGATCAGTAGATGAATGTTTTGAATTAATGTTTGTAATTTAGAATTAAATGTACATTAAAAATTCCCGAAAAATGCAGATGTATATGGAAAATATACATATCAATTATGTTTATTTATATTTACATTTGGTCTAGCGTATTTGGAATCTTGGTGATCGAGTATAAATGGGCGGAGTCGGATACAAGTAAACAACATTTTTCGAAATGATGTGAAATGACCCATTTACTAGACAGAAATAAGATGTTTTATTATTTGATTGATATCAAAAGTATCATTAAATAATTTATTGAAACCATTTTCACATAATACAATTAAAAAGGCCATAGCAAAAAATTAATAATTGCATGAATGATGAATTCAATACACATATATTGTTTCTCAACCAACCAACAAAAAACCTACTTTTCATTATTCTGGATCTGGTTTAGTGATTGTGTTTCTGATGCCATAGAGTGGATACATAACATTGTGTTGAAGATCAATTTAGTGCATACAAAAATGGGAATTGCACCTTTTTAAGTTTTTTCAAAATCAGGCGGTGAAATTACCAGAATCCAGGCACCAAAAACAACTAGGATTGTATATTAAAGCATAATTTGCTATGAAACTGATAGATATATAATCATTTAGAGTTTGTTTTATATCAATTCTGTTGTCAAAAAATAATAAGAAAAAAGAAAGAAGAATTTCCCCTGATGACCTTTTCATAGAACTGTATCATTTGAAAGAAATATATCTTGAACACAGTGTTATTCTCTCACAAAACATATATTTATGTAAAGTATTTCAAAATCTTAGCATTTGAAACATTTGATGGTCTATATTTTCCTTGTTTGGTACGAAATGTATGTAGTTTTTGTGGTTGGATGAATAAATATTGACCTGTCACTCACCACTGGATGAGGGAAAAAAATTAGGACATACAATTGTATTGTTAGATACATCATACAAAGTTAAAATTTAGGAATTTGAGCTCAGAGAACCCAGAACTGAGTTAAACCTTCCATTTTGGTCATTAAAATTTACAATGTACTCTACCGGTAGTCATTGACACGATTTTCATAGGAATGAAAAGCAAACATGATTTTCAGTGGAAGTGTGTTGATTCAAGTATTTATGTATAATATGTATTTAATATCAAGGGTTCTTACTGCAGGGCCAGGGAAAAATCCAGCATTGCACCAGGCCTATCAGTTATTGAGAACTGTGGCAGAGAGCAAGCCAGCAGTAGATGCCCCTGAATCCTACAGCTCTGATCTTTATGTCATCTGTGCAGAAACTGCCTTTCAGGTACCAGAAAGTACTGTTATACATGTATTGCCCTTTACCTCTTTACCAACAAACCTGTAGCTGGTACAAAGATTAAAATGAACTTATAAATGCCCCAGCTTATAATATTAGTCTTGTAGGATAGTAATAGTTACCTGCAAATGTAATAGTGAATAAGAAAATATACTTCAAGATGTATACATCAATCATTGAAAACTGTAAATCAATTAAAACATTTTCTGTATAGTTTTAAGTTACTTGACTGTGCTTTTACTTACTGTTCTGGTATACCTATAGCCAAAAGGAAATATAAACTGGTACAATGTATCATGATGCCCATATTTTTATTGTTTGTATAGCTGTCCTTTAATTTATTAGGACAATTGATATGATATTCATCATGAGTATGGTATGAGTATGGTTATAAAAAGTAGATGTCTATAAATGAGTAATATTGTGGTATTTATGATCGCGACCCTTAGGTCAGGAGTTAAGTCTATAAAGCAAGACCTAATTGGTGATTTTCTCTACTCATTTTTATTGTAATTATGAATATTATTGTATGCATGATTAAAGAGAGCATGAGGCCACGGAACTTTAAATACAATTTACAGTCTGATTTACATTTTGTGACCAGTAAGGTTCATAGGTCTCTTAATCAGGTTAGGTAACCATTTTATGGTGAATATGAAAGAATATAAACAATGGGTCACAGGTATGTCAGGAAGGAATGTTGAAATACCCTACCTGTAGCATTTAAGTATTCAAATGTTAACAAATCAATTCCAAATTCATGAATGTGAAAAAAAATTGATATTAAATGTTCATGTCAGAAGTTGACTTCTATTGCAGAATGGGTTGACAGATATGGCTAAAGAATGTTTGAAGATGTACTTCATGAAACCTCCTCCAGCCAACCAGTTTCTTTGCCGTGCATATCTCTGTCAAGCACAGCTTTTAGCTCCCCAAGAGGCCAACAGTGCAGTCAGTTTATTGTTCAAATCATTAATATTCAAGAATTCGATCAAATAAAATTCATATTTTTATAGGTTCTTTATTAATTAAAGGTGTCATCTATATATCATATGATTATTCTATCACGAGGATTTCAGAGAAACTCTGAATAGAGATGAAGAAAGGCATATACTTATACAAATAGATATTGTTATGTGTATAATGAACTACCGGTAAGTGTGACATTATTGATTGTTGTCAGGTTGGATTTGAATGTTCAAGATTGTTAGTATTCAGGGCATACTTATGATAACAAGAGTGTATATCTGAAGCTGTAGTCATGTATAAGCAGGTTTAATGGTTGTCCTATAATGGATGTGCTTAGTTGTGGTTCCACCAATATGATAGAGATGAAACACTCTGATATAAAACAACAAATGATAAAACTGTAAATGCATATGTACAATGTAAAGAATATATTTATTTTGTTACTGTGATATCAAATGATACACAAATATCTATTCAATTCTCACATTTTGTCATATTTTGACATTTTAGGAACAACTTGAAAAAGCTGTTGTATACTTAATAAAAGCTATATCATTTGCTAAAAATAATCCAAGGTAAGCTTGGTTTTCTTTAGACATAATAGATGTTACAGTAAGAGAGAAAAATGAATGTTGAACACATTAATATAATGTAGGTGTAGTTTTAACTTTTAAAAGCTACAATACTTATGAAATTTTGAGAGTATATTTTTGAATGTGTCATCATGATCATGAAGTACATGTATTTACTTTAAAATTATGTACAAAAATTGATAGAACATACTGGCCTGTAAGCTCTGCATCTAGTGTTTAAGAAAAAACATTCAATCTCTGAGGTTACAAATAAAGAAATTTTCTCTGATTTTCATATTTTAGGTATTTACTTGGGATATGCATGAGTGCAATATTATTATATTCAAACATTTGGTTATTTAATTTTCAGGTACCACTTTTTGGTATACAATGCCTCAGTCATCTACTGGCAGTTCTGCCGTCCCTTTTTGAAACCTAAGTTCCGTCAGTTCCTGGCTCGTAGCTTACACCAGGTTGTCAAGGCACTTGATGACATCGAAGATAAAGATTTTGAATGGCGTGCTCAATTAATGATGTATGTACTTTAACTTTACCACAGTGAAATTATGGATTGTATCAAATGAATTGATATGCTGCAGTATCAAATTGCTCATGTGGTTCTATTGTTCTTTAGAATTTTGTCAATATATGGTAATACTTATCTTGAATGATATGTAATTTACTTTTTTGTGTACAGTGCTTTGATTGAATGTCACTTGGATGCTGGAAGAAAGACAGATGCTTCAGGAATCGCACAAGCAGCAGCAACTTTCATAAAACAGAATGTACCACATCTGTATAAGCAAGTCTTTGGATTGATTGTAAGTATTTGTCTGATATGTCAATAATCAGGAATTCTAGTACCACACCTAACTTCATCAATTTAACCAACATTTGTATATCCATCGAAATGCTTACATGCACTTTAATGTTATGGACATTGACTAGTTCTTTTTGATGTAACAGAAAATGTGTAACAGTGATCTGCATTTATTAAATTAATATGCTTTGATCTAGCATATGATTTTGTTTTTTTCATGCGATTGAAAACATGTAAATCAAAACATAATTTGAATGATTTGTTTGTATTCATATAGGTGAGAAACCAGCTTCTTGACTCTTCTAAACTACACAAAGATGTAAAGTCTTCACCAGAACTCTCTGTTTACTACAAGATACTGAAACTTAAAGTGTAAGTCATTGCATTCTGCTGAAACTTAAAGTGTAAGACATTACATTCCAACAATGATAATTTGATAATGTGATAAACTGAATAATTTTATGTTATATGATTTGTATTTGTTATGCTCTTGATTTATGGCTTCTTTGTATTCTTTCTATACTTATATTACAAGTGTTGTACAAACATAGACGTGCATGAAGGAAGTTAATTCAGTAAATTTTTACAAGAGTTACTGCCCTTGCCACTTATAATTTCTACACATTATAACTGGTTACATCTCAACTTGGTGTACACTATTGCATGAGATTACTATTGATCAAAGTGTTGTACAAAATGTGCATGTATGCTTACACCATTGACCCTTAGAATTAAAACAGGTAAAACAAAGCCTTGCTTCTGCAATGAAATGAGCCCACATTCTTGCATATATTTTATTATCTTGCAATAGTGGAATGCAAATGTGATGTTTATTTGAAAAATATGTGACTTTTAAATATTGGGTATCTCTTTTATTAGTGTCTGACCACTGAAATCAAGGAGACAATAGGTTTTGTCTCTGTCCATCTGTCTATCCATCCATATGTCCATCCGTCCGTCGTACCGTCTGTCTGTCACAAAAACTTTAACCTAGGTCATAACATTTTAACCGTAAGATGTAGGGCCTTCATATATGACATGTGTGTCCCTTATTGCAATACCTTTCCGTTGGTACCAAAATTTTTATCATGTGATCTTGACCATGACCTTTGATCTACTTCAATGTAACTTTTTAATCGTAAGACGTAGGGCCTTCATATTTAGCATGTGTATCCCTAATTGCAATACCTTCCCATTGGTACCAACATATTTTATCATGTGACCTTGGCCATGACCTTTGACCTATTTTAATGTAACTTTTTAACAGTGAGACAAAGGGCCTTTATATTTGGCATGTGTGTCTGTTGACATGCACAACCATGACAATATGTCACAGATCACTGCACCCATACTGATAGAACTCTTAAAGCGGGGGACTACAATTCTCTGAATTTGCTTGTGTATATTTGTTGCCCAGCTACATGTTATATGGTACTAGTACTTACACATATTGGGAAAAATGTTATCTCTCAATTTAGTAAGACTCACTTTTGCATTATATGTTCAAAGAAATGTATTTACAGTATTAGCCTCTTATAAATATATATATTGTAAAATTTGATTGTTTATTCGTATAAAATTTGTTGTTTTTATAATATTTCTTTAGTTCCCATGACAACAGTGAGCCTAGAGAATTTTACAGTGAAATCCAGGCTATTTTGAATCAAATTGGTGTAGCACATACCAGCACTGTTAATATTAAATCAGCAAGAGGAACCAAAGCAAAGAGTATAAGAACACACTCTCCAGCTGCAAGTACTACCCCAGCTAAAGTAGAGGAATTAGAGAAAGATAGGTAAAATATGCCTCCACTTGTAACTTATAATAAAAGACAGATGTCAACTTTGATAAAACTAGGGATTTTGTAAAGGGATGTTGAGATTTAAGAATGGAAGGTGGTTAGGATGTTGATGAATGTAAGGAGATTGATGATTGGAGAATGTTGATATGCTTAGAATGCAGATTGGGTAAAAAGTGACGAAGGATTGACATATCAATAATAATAGTCTAATTTAATTACCAAGCTTCTCTTTATGAGTACAGTAAAATGTCTATACAGTAGAAGGAAGATATGGGAGATGATTGTATGTGTATTAATGTATTGCTATGGATATGTTGTTGTGATTTGGGATATTTTGTTTCCGTTTAGGGATACTAATCTTCTGAGAAGTCAATCCCTAATGACTTTTTGTAAAGGTCCATTACAAATCTTAAATAGAAGTTCCACTCAGGGCACTATTGTTAGTGTGTAAGTCTACCAAGTAGATTAGACATATACCCAGAGTGTTCTAGGAATGCATGGTACTAGATTCAGTCACATAGATGATGCTCAGTATGTTCTATGGTGCTTCATATTATGCATGTGCAGCTTGATATTGATGGTTAAATATACTAAGTGTTCTTTACACTGTCTTGTAGAAGTTTCTCTACACATAATGTCATCTATATAATGGCAGGTTCAGGGACACATGTTTAGTAGTTGGGTAGTTGGTACATGTACATTTAGATAGATATATATATATATATATACATGCGTGCAGTATCAGTACTTCAGTGGTATATATACATGTTTATGACAATAATAATGAAATCCAGACCGTACAGAAGAGAGTTTGTTAACTAGTGCTAGACTTTATACCCCTCTCCATTGGTATTTTAGATTTATGCTGTATGTGACTTTTATAGGGCACAATCCCCCACAAAACGTCTGTAAGTAAACTGAGACCACAATATTCATGTGTTCTGTTTATTTAGATTCTGGTGCAGGTTATGTGTTATTTAATGAGAAAATTTAATTCAAGATTATTTGATAAAACATTTAGTTATGTGTATATACATGTATATATAAATGCATTTGTTATCAAGTCAACATTATGACCATTGAGTATAATGTTGCCATCAAATCATATATGTATCTAGGACCCAGCAGAAGCCCTATAGGAATCATGTCCATCTTTCCATCCTTTAACATTTTGGTTGTCATGTGATGACATAAACTGAGAGAATTCTTAAGTCAGTTTTTATATTTTAATTCATTCCATTATCAACCATTCAAATATAGTGTCATGCAAAATGATTTAATTCTATTTATCGATAGAATAAAACTCAATAAAATCCAAATCTCAGTAATTATTTCATTTTTGAACAGAAGAATATGAAATTGTGACTTAAGGTCTCGAATTTCACATACGGGTGCAGAATGGCAGAGATGTGCCAGACATGCTTGCAAAAATAGCTAAATTTGTTGGTGTCTGACAAACTTTATAAATATGCCGGAGTGAAATTCTGACATGTTTCTCATGTTGTCAAACTACTACCACAGACATCTATGCTTTGACAAATGCGCCTACCTATTGCATCATGGTCATTTCAATGCTAATATCTTAAAACAAGAATACCTGTAAAACTGTATGGTCGACAAAAAGGTAAAAAACCCACAACTTTCTGGTGTATTCTCGACTACTGTTTTTTTTTGGTTAAAATATTGGCCGGATTAAACTGTATGTTACAAATTAATTATTGACTTTGATAACATAAATCTTTAATGACAGAAAAGTATGTTCTATATTAAGATGATACAGTAAAAACAGAAATCCTGTATCAAGTATCAAGAATTGGTTTGGCAGGTTGAAGATCCCTTACTGAATATAGGATAAAGTTCTTAGTATAGGTCAAAATTTCTGAAACCTGCATCAGTGTAATGTGCCAGGATATGACTGAAGTAACGTTGAAAGTGGACTGAAACAGTAAAACAACAACAACAACAATCATGCAAACTAGAAATTCCTTGAAGTGCAGAATTTTTACCAGTACCGTATTCACTCGTGTATAGTACGCATCCGTGTATAATACGCACCCCCAACTTTTGGAAAATAATTGGAGAAAAAGTCTACAGCTCGTGTATAATACGCAGGTGAAATTGCCGCATAAGCAAGTGGTCAAGAACCTTAAGTTTACCTAGAAAAAATCTCTATATTACAGATTTCACTTTACGGAAAACACAGCGGTTACGCTTATGAACCTTAGGATATTCAATGAATGGAATAAACCCAACTTCCGTAATAAAATTAATTTGTGATCCAATAACTGTGTTGATAGAAAGAAAACTAAAGAATGGTTAATAAAATTGTAATTAGTATCAGGGACGTGTATATATGTGGTATGTAGGTCCCTGTTAGTACTCTTGATAAAATACCGATAATGAAGCACAGTCGTCATTTTCTATATATTATACACTCGTTGTCCCAAAGTGTCAATCTTAGTACAAAATAAATTGATTAACACAGCAGAAAAGGTAGAAGAAATGCGAACAACCAATTATCCCAGCGGGGTGTACGGCGATGGCTGATTGTTTGACCGTGAAGCCATTTCACCTTGATTGACGATGATAAGATAATTGGATTGCATGGGCACTTGTTATTTTAAAATATGCTATTCTCATTTGAAAAAAAAAACATCTTCATTTCAGCGCATATTGTAAAGTGTTCAACACAAGGAGGTAAAACTGAAATGATAATCTCTTTATCAAGTGTCTAAAATCCATTTCAGTGGTCAAATGGTGGTTCCCAAACTCTAATGGTCATGTTCTGATCGTTGTCAGCGGACATTTACGGCAATATCGCTACGGAAATATCTCTGTATTATTGGAAAAAAGGTTCTTGTTTTAGATCTTGTGTATAATACGCACCTGGAAAATCGAAGTCAGATTTTATGAAAAATAGTGCGTATTTATACACGAGTGAATACGGTAGTTTACTTTGGTCTAACAAATTTCCTCGCATCTCACAAATTCTCCAAGTTAGTAAGTCCTGAATGTTTGACATGATGAAAAAGTTTTAAACATTTCATGAATGATGGGAGAAAGATGCCTATAGATTTCAACCTCTAAGATGGAGGTCACACAAGAAGACCCTTTGTTACTTTGTCAGTTTTCTAGTTTATATCTTCCATACAAAATTTTGTTAAAGGATCAATAAAAATACATACTAGTATCACTAATTCTTTCTTATGAAATTATCATATACGCTATGAATGAAATTATCACATACACTATGAATGAAATTATCACATACACTATGAATGAAATTATCATATACACTATGAATCGAGAATAAAAGTCTTGTCTGCAGTGGATCTTCTTCACAAAATAAATCTTTTGTGAAATTAAAAGTTTAAAGTTATACAAAAACATTGTCTTATTTACAGATTATGGGTTGATTACAAAATCCATTAGACATTGTTTCAGTTATAAGTATATGTAGTATATGACTTTTTTATGATTTTATTGTCTGTGAATCTTTCAGCATTTCTCTTACATTATATTTCTTGAATCATATGTTGTATGAAGTTTAATAATAGAATGTTTCATGATTATTTATGCAAACTTTAATTGTTATTTAATCATTTTATAATCAATACAAGAACAAGAATGATTTTGTTGACTTTTTACTTTGTGTTGACAGTTCTTATCTTGAATCCATAGAGACAATGTCTGAAGGAGTTGTCTCTCCTGATTTATTGTCGTAAGTTGGTAGGCAGTGTAGCTAGCATGATGTTTATCCCGTAGTAATGGACCATACTGTTCTGTCAGGCCTTATTCAATTATGTCTTGTTAAAATCAAATGCATGAGCATTTTATCCTATAGCTTACTATGGTGTACATGAATTGAGTATGAATACCAGTGTCTGTTTGATCGTTCTGATCCTTTACAACCCTTTTGGTGATTTTGTATGAAAGCATGACCAATACCATTACTCTTGATGAATTTAACAGACATCCCAGTACTTGTTACTGTGTCTATGAGAATGCCTAAGTGACGTCTTTGTGTGTGATGGTGTAGGGCTGTGTGTTATTACCCTTAGCATAGCAATGCCCACTTGACAATGATATATCATGTAACTGTATGTTGTTCTAGATGCTTTTGTTCTTATATTCTAGTCTTTTGATGCATGTTTGTAATCTCATATTTACGTATCATCGTTTGGATTTTTTGACTGCATGAATATTTTCATAATTTCATTTTAATACTTGATATAATCAGTTTTATTATTGTATCTCTATTAAATGTCTGATATGTATTGACAAATCCAACATTATTCCATCATATTCCTTTGATCTTTTAATTAATGACTTTATGACCTATCCTGCATCATTACTCACATTTTTATTTTTGTCCCTCTCTTCATACAGGCTTAACTGTGTGTTAAATCAAAATGCTCTGTACAGTAAACGTGCTCAAAGGTACATCTTGCAAACCCCTGCATTTCAGGTTATTGGAAGTTGGACTATGTACATGTGTTTAATGTGTGATTCACTGTGGATAAATAATTGTTGTAGGAAAAGTCCAGCTAAGGGCACTGGAAGACGGACACCTACTCCCACAACCACAAAACAGCTGGCAGGAGATAGTGCTGACAAGTAAGGCTATACACTGATTATATTCTACAAAAGTGGGGATAATATTTTGAGTGTTCTGTTGAAGAATAATTTAGAGTTTACTACCATGTTTATTATTAACTTTCAGGTCCATTGAGATTTCTGCAAGTGGAAGGTGATTTGTGGAATTTATTGTTTGCTATTTATGATTTGTTTTTGATTTAGAGTCCTTTAATGCTGCTGATGTTGAATTGCGTTCTACATAATGAAATTACAAATTCATGTATTATTAATTATAGGCTCCATGCAAGTTCATACATTTTTCTGTCTGTCAGTGCTATGGTACGACAGTAATTTTCATTGTTTTCACTTTAAGTTTAGTGCAAAGTTTACAAACAATACATAAAAACTTTTCCATCTGTTATATTTATATATATATATATATATATATATATATATATATATATATATATATATATATATATATATATATATATATATATATATATATATTTTACAGGATTTTCATTAGACATTTCATTTTTGTCAGGCGTACTGAATTCAATTAATTATCAATTTTCAATCAAATTATTAAAAGTCTGTCTTTGTTGTGAGCATTTCTGTAGAACTGCTTACCAAAAGTAAAAATGGCAAGGAAATAAAAAGAGTAACACCTTGAATCAGCTTTAAACAAATTTTATGGACAATTTAATAATGCCAATTCAAGATTTTCCTTTCTAAAATAGGGATATTTAATCTTCATGACACTTGATCCCATCTCTGGTTCTCCAGTAGATAGGTATGCATACCCCTCCATGGCACCTGACCCCATCACTGGTTCTCCAGTAGATAGGTATGCATACTCCTCCATGGCACCTGACCTCACCACTGGTACTCCAGTAGATAGGTATGCTTACTCCTCCATGACACCTGACCTCACCACTGGTTCTCCAGTAGATAGGTATGCATACTTCTCCATGACACCTGACCCCACCACTGGTTCTCCAGTAGATAGGTATGCATACCCCTCCATTGCACCTGACCTCACCACTGGTACTCCAGTAGATAGGTATGCTTACTCCTCCATGGCACCTGATCCCACCACTGGTTCTCCAGTAGATAGGTATGCATACTCCTCCATGGCTCCTGACCCCACCACTGGTACTCCAGTAGATAGGTATGCATACCCCTCCATTCCACCTGACCCCACCACTGGTTCTCCAGTAGATAGGGATGCTTACTCCTCCATGACACCTGACCTCACCACTGGTTCTCCAGTAGATAGGTATGCATACTTCTCCATGACACCTGACCCCACCACTGGTTCTCCAGTAGATAGGTATGCATACCCCTCCATTGCACCTGACCCCACCACTGGTTCTCCAGTAGATAGGGATGTATATGCCACCAGGGCACCTGACCCCATGTCTTTTCCTTCAGAGGTCTGTGTTGGCCTATTATTAATGTTAATGTTTTACACCCATGGATTGGGATGCTGTTCATTCTTCATTACCTTATATGTTACCTTGTAGTCTTTGGAGTTATTGCATTTTGCATAAAACAGCATAACAGTTGCCAAATAGCTCTGAATTCATTCTGCTGCTTGCCAGAAATGGAGTTGATGTATTGGCTTTAAAAATTTTTCAATAAATTTGAATAAATTTGCATAAGATTTATTTTCAACATAATTCATATTTTAACTTTCTGTCATAAAGAAACAGATTATAGCATTATATATAAATATATATATGTGTGTGTGTATATGAGTACCTTAGTTGGGATCTTTGTATTTGAGTGATAATTATTTTGGTCTGAAATATCAAACACAGATTTTTCATATACCATTTGGTTTAAGCTGAAAATATAAACTGAAGTTTACCAGTTACAAGATTTTTAATTTTTAATTTATGACTTACAGCAATAACTTTAATAACATTATGTAACTTTTTTGAGAATATTATCTGACATAGTATGTTATTTTAATCTTAGTACAAGTATATACATCACAAGTGAATCTTGCTTCATATCTGTCCACGTAAAGATCAATCATATACACATTGTAGACCTTATCTTCTGCTGGAGTTGGCTCGTTTCTGTGTGGAGTTAGACTTTCCAGACCTAGCTCAGGATTGTGTGGACCACATGAAAACTTGTGTTGTGAAGGTATATACAAAGATCAATAGCTTATGTATTAATTCATGAAAGCAGTGTCTTATAATTTATGTATTCTGTGATAAGCAAGCATTGAATACCTGTTTTATATAAACATCATTGATGGTTGTATTATAGTATGGCAAGGTGCATCTCTTTATCTGTCAGTTTGCACCTTGTAATGAACTATTTGAGCTAGGATCATTTTGCTATATTCTGTATGGGGAAAGGACAATGCCAATTGGTTTTCAAGGTCAGAGATAAAGGATAGTAAACATTTTTGGGAAATCGTATGGAATGGGCAAGATACAAATTATTCTGTTGAGCATGGGATCATTCAAAGTTAGCACATATGTTTCCAATGGTTTTAAGACAATGCTTAATAATTTTCTAGGTCAAAGGTTTAGTTCACTGTCAGATAGTTTTTGGAAACTGTATAGGCAAATTACCAACTGAAATACCTTTTAGGTTAGGATTGTTAAAGTTGGCACATATGTTTCCCATGAAAAGATTAGGTTTATTAGTTTTTAAGGTCTTATGGTAAAAGTCAAGGACACAGAAGTAGTTAGGACAGTTACTTCATTAGAATACCTTCATACTTGATAGAAATATTCCTTAGAGGAAAGTATATTGTCCTGATCTAATTCAGGGTCATGTATCCAATATTAAGGTCACTGTCTATTGAGGGAAAGTGTTTTGACTGACTCATTTCTGATTTATTGTATTCATATGAAAAGATAAAGGTTTTAGATTTTTATTGTGTGTAATCTAAGTTTGTAAGAGTTATTGCCCTTTGTATTAAGTTGCTTCCCAAAATTTAAGCAGCAGCGTATTAGGCAATGTAAATGTTGCTTTTGTTAAGTTGACAATTTGAATTGTTCTCTATGTGCTTTGTTTAGGATCCAGCCTATTATTTGGAACTAGAATTCCTGCAGTGTGAGTTGATGGTCAAAGGTCTAGGGGATAGCCAAGAATCATTCCAGAAATCTGCTGTTGATGTAAGTATACCCTGGAAATAATGCTGCAAAATGTGTATAGTGTGATGCTCACAACTCATTAAACCAGTAATACAAGGTGTTATAGGTTAAAAAATATATTCTAATATGACTTCAGATTTTTTCTCCCCATATGTTCCATAGAGGTCATCCAGTGATTATTCTCTAACACTTTCCTGCTCAGATTGGCCATGCCTGTTACCAGTATATAACCAAAGTTCTGAATTCTCCACTCATTTCTATTTCTGAAAACTGAATTATTGATTTTTACATAACTTTGTGCTTTGCGGCTCGATGATAATTTGATTGGTCATTTTAACTCAAGGAATTATTTGACAGTAAATTACAGCTGGGTAGTTGTTATTTCTATAACAGGTCAGGACTTTTTCCAATAATGTACAATCTTAAAGGTTAAAATAAACAAAAGATCAGGACTTCAAAACAATAATGTACAACCTTATAGGTTACAAAACATAATAGTTCACATTCTTAAAACAGTAACACACAATTAGTAATTATGGTTACAAAAATGATAGAAACTGACTATTGCACAACTTGTATGTTGCAAAACACAATTGCTTTCTTGTCTTTTTCAAAAATAAAAAAAGAAACAAAACAGATCAAGTTTCTGACAGTTTAGTTGACGTATGAAAGTTACTAATATACATAAGAAAATATGAAAGTTACCTAAGTACTAATATAATATGCTATAATATTCATGGTAATTATATATCTACAGCGTATAATACTTCTGTATGCTAGTTAGCATTTATTTCATAATATTTTGACAATTTTATAATACATGAATGCATGTATATGCTTTTAATTGGGCCAGAATTGGCAAATAAAATATTTTTTGGCATTAGTCTGTGTGGTAGAAAATAAAGCATGGTAAAGATATCAATGTGGCATTAGTCTGTGTGATAGAAAATAAACCATGGTAAAGATATCAATGTGGCATTAGTCTGTGTGATAGAAAATAAACCATGGTAAAGATATCAATGTGACATTAGTCTGTGTGGTAGAAAATAAACCATGGTAAAGATATCAATGTGGCATTAGTCTGTGTGATATAAAATAAACCATGGTAAAGATATCAATATGGCATTAATCTGTGTGATAGAAAATAAACCATGGTAAAGATATCAATGTGGCATTAGTCTGTGTGGTAGAAAATAAACCATGGTAAAGATATCAATGTGGCATTAGTCTGTGTGGTAGAAAATAAACCATGGTAAAGATATCAATGTGGCATTAGTCTGTGTGATAGAAAATAAACCATGGTAAAGATATCAATGTGGCATTAGTCTGTGTGATAGAAAATAAATCATGGTAAAGATATCGATGTGGCATTAGTCTGTGTGGTAGAAAATAAATCATGGTAAAGATATCAATGTGGCATTAGTCTGTGTGATAGAAAATAAACCATGGTAAATATATCAATGTGGCATTAGTCTGTGTGATAGAAAATAAACCATGGTAAAGATATCAATGTGGCATTAGTCTGTGTGATAGAAAATGAATAAGAAAGACATGAGTAACTTTGTTAAATCTGTATATGAAATTGATTCTGTTCCTTTTTTAGGTTCGCCTTCAAGCTATAAAGAGATGTGAAGAGACGATAATGAATGCTATACGTCAGGGAGATCGTAATGTAATCCAAGCTGGTTGTGTAACTCAGTGGAATCTCTGTCTCCCCCTATTACAGCCCAATCTCAGGAAACACTGCAGGAAACCTCTCACACTACTGGCAGAAGCATTAGAGGAAATACAAAGGTTGGTCAAAATATATAAAAAAAGATTGAAATACACAAAACAACACAGTCTTTTATCTGATATTAGATCTTATCAATCATTTGTTAGCTCACCAGAAAGGACTATAGGTTTCTGTCTTTCCATCCATCTAACTGTCTGTCTGTCTCTCCATTATAAAATAGTTTCTGAATGATAAGTCGAAAACCTTGCATAGATTCAAACTACATTTGAATATATAGTAATTTATGAAGAGAGGACGATGTCTGTTGATCTTAAGGTAAAAAAAATCAGTTCAGGATTAAGCCCGCAGAACTTAGCCTTAGGAGGAAAATATGGTAAAAAATATGGTTAAAAATATGTGGTCAAAAAATATGGTCTCCGACCAGGTCAGAGACATAACATCTGCACTGAAGAGCTGAAGTATGTTCATGAATTCTAGATGGCTACCCAAATACCATACATAAGATTTCAACAAAATTTGGATGTATTCTTTAAGAAAAGGGAAGTTAATGCCCTCCATCCTGATAGCTCATTATTGAATTTATGAGAACTGGCAGAGTACATGTAGTGCCTTAGTAATACTCTCTTATTATTTGTTAATTATTGATATTATGTTAATAGAGGTAATTTAATTCATATTGCAGTTTGTTGATCACTCTGCGATGTCAGATTCACACAGAGTTGGCTAAGTGTGAGGAGGATCAGGAACAAATCCAGGTGGCTATGGAACACCTTGTGAAGGTAAGTCATAAGAAAGATCATAAAAATTGTAAGAATTAGTTGAATTTATCCATTAAAAAGAAAGAAATCCACAGGTCTTGCATGCTCAGAGTCAAAATTGCTACCTATTGAATGTAATTGCTTACATACATTCTTATACACTCTTGATCTAAATTTTACTTCTATAAGCATAAACATACATGATTATATGTCTTTGAATTTACTTGTTGGTTTCTGTCAGACTGAATTAGCCTGGTGATTCAGTAATGGTATGAAATTACAAAAATCAATGTTCAAAAATTAATTTGCATTATTGCAGGTTTGTAGAGAATACTAGAAAAAAGTCTAGAAATAAAGTGAATTTTTAGTGCATGCAAAAGTTAAAAAAAACCAAACAAACTAACCCCCCCAATTTGTTTTTTCTAATTTTGACCAAGGAGGTGCTTTATCAATGATTGACAACAGGGCTATTTCTTATCACAGACCTATATGACTGATAACTTGTTGTATCAGAAGTCGCTGAGCTTCTTAAATCTGTCAAGTCTGAGTTCTTACTCTTGTAGAAAGATATAGGGATGAAAACATACTAGTGTATTAATGGAAGATTGATGTTTTCTCCAGTAACGCAGTTTCCTGTACTTGTTAACTGTGGTCACTGCCAATTTGCTTTTGGACGACAGACAAACCAGTATTGTGTACAATTTGATTTTCTGTAGGCCTTGCAGTTAGATGATGGTAACATCTATAGAGAGAGGTTGGAAGTAGCCTTACACAGATTACAATTACGTGCTCAGCTCTACAAACAACCAGAGAGGGCAGAGGATGTGGCTGCTATGATCATTGAGCAGGTACTTGTCCTCAGTAAGGTATCAGGGTTCTTAGGACATATATATATATATATGTTGTACAAGGACCAGTTGTTCGAAACCTTAACCAATGGTTAAATTTCATCTGACTAGATCTTTGAAATAAGAAGTAATAGCATATGAAACCAGCACTGTAATGTAGTTTAGAAATTTAAACAAATTTTATAAATCAAATTAATTGTCTCTCAAACTTTAATGGGGCAGGCTTGGCATAGTGGTTAAGCGCTTGGCTTGCGGCACCGCCGATCGGGGTTCGATTCCCAAGTTATGCCACTATATTTAAGAGGTTGGTAACCTCCTGCTTCCATGTCGCGATATAACTGAAATATTGTTGAAAGCGACGTAAAACACCAACCAACCAACTCAAACTTTAACCATTGGTTAGCTTAACCAGTGGTTAAAGTTTCAAAACAACTGACCCCTGGACTGTTTATAAGCTGGATAATGATACACATATAAACGGCCAAACTTATATACTTTTTAAAAAATGTATACATCATTAAAGAACACGGTGATATATTGGTCAGGTACCCTTTATTACTTGAAGCATTTCTTAATTACCATACTTGTTATGGAAAGTGTAAAGACATCTAGGTACTTGTTACAAAAATTTATTTATCACAAACTAGCAAAATGGACTTCTGTATATATAATAAATATAGAACATATATACCTTTTAATTTAGTGCACCATATGCGCATTTTGACAACTTATGTCTCTTCAGTGATGCTCGTGGCCAAATGTTTGGAATTCTCAAAATATATAAATATTTGAAGAGCAGTGTTGAAACCAAAATGACCGAAAAGTGAACCAAAGAATCTATCTAAGGAAAGAGCTATGCATGAGGGAGATATTCCTTAGTTTTAGAGTGATTTACTTAATTTGATGACTGAAAATTTGAAGTATATATTTCATGTCAGTACAAAAGCACTGAAAAATAGACTTATGATGCCCTCGGGGACTATCAGTCATATCATTTATGTGATACTATATTGTTTATATAATAAATACATATTGTAACAATATAAATTGTATAATGTATATAAATTGTACATTTTGTAACAATATAAATTGTATAATGTATATAAATTGTACATATCCACCTTTTCAAAAATTAAAAATATCCATATTGGCTTGCGGCCCCTCTCATCCGGGTTCATTTCCCGGGTTGCGCCAGTATGTTTAAGAAGTTGGTTACCTCCTGCTTCCATGTTGCTATATAACTGAAAAATTGCTGAAAGCGATGTAAAACACCAGTCAACCAACCATGCTAATGTTACAAATAATTAGAGTAAATAATATTCCATGCTAATGTTACAAATAATAAGAATAAATTATATTGCTTTTGATGAATAATCTATAATATAAATAATGTAAAATTCTAAATATTAATAATATACAGATGTATATTTATATATCATTTATTTCACTTGATAATGGCCAAGTGGTCGAAAAATTTGTGAGAAAGAGTGTCTGTTATTTATCATTCAATGACTTCCCTGTGGAAGATTATATACATAACTATAGATAGTATAGAAAATATATCTGATGATATCATCCATATACATAACTATAGATAGTATAGAAAATATATCTGATGATATCATCTATATACATAACCTTAGATAGTATAGAAAATATATCTGATGATATCATCTATATACATAACTATAGATTGTATAGAAAATATATCTGATGATATCATCCATATACATAACTATAGACAGTATAGAAATTATATCTGATGATATCATCTATATACATAACCTTAGATAGTATAGAAAATATATCTGATGATATCATCTATATACATAACTATAGATTGTATAGAAAATATATCTGATGATATCATCCATATACATAACTATAGATAGTATAGAAAATATATCTGATGATATCATCTATATACATAACTATAGATAGTATAGAAAATATATCTGATGATATCATCTATATACATAATTATAGATAGTATAGAAAATATATCTGATGATATCATTTTAAATTCAAAGAATTGAATGTGTTAAACGGTGTACACTTATTATTGATTTGAAGGCCAGGAAAGCTGACTCTGGTACAATGCGGATGAAGCGCTCTTTATTGGTTAAGGCAGGAGAAGCTCTTGCTCCAGATGCATTCCAGTTGGTCTTAGACAGTGAGAGTGATACTAAAGGTAAAACATTTTACTGATTAAGTTGATAAGATTCATTTTTAGCTTTACCTTTTTTTTTTATTATATTTAATATTTCTATTTTATCTTTTTGCAAGCTTTAAGTACCACAATATGTGTTCTAATCTTTTGCAAAGTGAATGCTTCATTCATAACATGATAATTGAAAGGATAAATACCTATTTATTACACCTACTCTTCAAATAAGATTCCCACACTGTACAAACTCAGTAGCCATACATTCAATGAAATAAGGATTAAATTTACCAAATTATGTGCTTAGTTATATTTATGAATTTTTGAATTTTATTAAAGAGTTCATATTCTTAAGTTCATTTGAAAAATTTGACTACCGTATTTACTTGAATATAATACGCACCCAAGTATAATACGCACCCCCCAAAATGACCTCGAAAATCATGAAAAAACGTCTAACTCTGTGTATAATACGCAGGGGAAAAATCCAAAACAAGATGTCAATTTCGTGTTGAAACAGCAAGACCGCGAGCTGAATTTGCTTTGCCGTATACCTTTTACAGTGTAATCCCGTAACGTGTATTATTATCAAAAGCGGCACAGAACAACCAGCCTTTATTCATCGTGTGATATCAACGCTTTTCTCTTTCATTTCATTTACAATCAAACTCACATAGCGATCGCTTCATTTTTTCTCTCTCGTTAGAATGAACGTGCGTGTTTAATATACTATCAGGGACGTAGATATATACGTCCTTGATACTATGTGAACTTTACGAGGAGATCGCAAATGTTTGTGAAGACAAAATATATATGAAAAAAAAACCAGTGAATGAATGTTATCCAAACTGTCAATGCTTGTGCCGTTACGGTCAAATAGTTTCACCTGTTGCGTAACTATCGATTAACCAATTAAGGATATATCATTATATCACCCGTACATTCTGCTAATCAGAAACCATTGCTAAATAACATGGCACAAGTGTTCTGCCACATTGTAGACTTTACTCCTTTTATCGCCTTGGGCATTTACTACGGGAAGCGGACAGTATATAGACAATAGATATATCTCAAGCCTCGTGGGTTTGATTGACGGCTTTAGATACTTTAACGGACACACGCACTCCTCTAAATCCGCCACTGAAGCTTAAAAGCGTGGAAAAAAGTTCCAGATTTCTAACCCTATGTATAATACGCAGTGAGAAAATGAGGGTTCAAATTGGTGAAAAAAAAGTGCGTATTATATTCGAGTAAATACGGTATTAAATCCTAAACAGCCTTTGAGACAAATTAAAATTAAAAATTGACGAAATTTAAGATACATGTTACAATCATTAAAGAGGACAGAGACTGTGTTAAGTGAATATAAAAATAATTGTGGTTTATTTCAAGTCATAGTCCTAAGAAATGAGCAATGAATTATGCAGACTTTTCATTCATATTATCATTGTATAGGGAATAGCGTATAATTATTGTATAGGGAATAAAATATTTCAATATAGTCTGAATTCTGTACTCACATTTATGATTCACTTTACATTACTGACCAGAGTATTATGCTGACACAATAGTGCAATCCATTATATAACAATGTACTGACCACTTATTGTATATCTTATGGACAAGATTATATTGTAAATTCATACATTACATGGTCATCCCGATTCATATCATTTTAAATGTTGTAAAGTCAAATTTGATATTAGTTCTTCCCAGATATAACCCAGTGAAGTGACTAGGTCTGCTTACTATAAAATTCATCATGCTTCTGTGGTATTTTTGTTCATAAATTCCATAATGCTACTTCTTTTCAGAGAAAATACAGCAATTAGGAAGGCAAAATAATGAAGGTCTTTGAGCCTTGCTTAGTTTCTTAGATTTTAGTAACAATGGATACTGTAGATTTTAGATTCAATGTCCATGTTATTATCTACAAATACTTTACCAAAACAGGTATTTGAAAGTCTACTCCCTGAAAATTCCCATTCAGTTGAATATTTTGGGGAATAATTGAACTAAATCAAGTTAAAGAGAAATAGAAGTACTTAATGTAATAATAATTTGATAAGAAAACCCTTTGACTTTCAGATATCACCCATGCACTTACCTGCACTTATACACTATCACTTTATGTACTTATATGCACGCGTATATTATTCATCATAGCAAAGGTATTAACATTATGAGGTACATCAAATAAAGTACAGCTGATCAGATTAAGTCAGGTGAAAACTTTAATTGTTAAGACCCTTGTGTATAACTGCTAGATGATTCTAGTTATACATGTTGTGATTGCTAGAAAATACCTAAACAGTAATCTGAATATCCAGGTATGTTACCAGTATTATACACTTACAATGGATCAGAATATTCCATAATACTTAGACTGTATTAATCAGAACTCTCTAACAACTCCCAGATAACTGGATGGTTTACTATCATTAATTATTTCACAGTTTATGACACTTTTTCAAAAGGTGATAGCTTCAGGAAAAAGGAACTCTTTCATCTCTTTTTCTATATATTTTTTAATTGTTATATAATTTTATATTGTTATATGAGAACTTACAGTAAGTATATGTATATCAAATATATAATGTGTAAGGATAAACTTATCTTCAACAATTTTATGGATCTGATGTATAAAAATTGACATGGTCATTTACTCATTTGTGTTCTACTATTGACACTGTGTTTGGTGTTTTGTGTACACTACATGGGTCGGTTTGCATTTTAAATATGCTTCAATATCGATTATATGATATTTCAGATGTTACAGGAGGCAAAGCTCCAACAACTCAAATTCAGAAGCTGGCAAACAAGGCACGTCAATTTGTTAAGTGTGTCAAGAAAGCAGAGGGTCATTTACAGAGACTGGGTGATGAGAATGATAGAGAAAGGTAAGAATAATGGAGGTCACTCTTGGCTTCTGTAATTAGGGACTTACTTTTAAAAAATGTATGTACAATTTTATTGTTCACTGTTGAAGTTCATTTAAGATTAAAGTATTCTTCTGATTATACAGTTAACAGCAACAGAGAATTATGTTCCAGTTTTACTCAAAATATTTGTCATACAAAATTATTCTGGTTGAATTAAGAGACCACTAACCTGATGTAGTTACTTGCCCTGTTTCTGTGGCAACATAAGATAGATGGTCCTGGATACCACATACTGTGTTGTGTTTCAGGAGTCAGCTTGATCGAGAACAGTTGAGTATAGTAGTGGCTGTGAATCTCATGTTTTCATGCTTGTTATTTTTAGCTTTAAATACTCAACAGCATAGACGCTGAGAATGTTTGCAGTTATCAATCTGTTGTTGATGTAACAAAAGTAGAAAATTATGTGCTAGACTTATATGTTTAATAATTAGAGGTATTCCATGATAACAGAATGAGAATCCTTGTTTTTTGTGTTTATTCTTGTTTCAGAAAGAATGTTTCGAGCATTGAGAAGTCATTTTTCAAATTAACTTCAGTAAACTATTTAAAAACTGACAAATGATAATTGGACCAGTTTCCATCCCATAGTGCAAAATTATAAGCAATAAAGTTCTAACAATGTTTTCATAACAGTAAAATGCTTGTATGATGTTTTGATGCTTCTAGACTCAATAGAACAATGCATTTATATGACTATGAAATATTAATTGCATGACAAAGGTAAATGCAACAAAGCTAAAATCATAATGAACTCAATATAAAACATGTGATACTTTTAATTCAAAGTCTAAAGGCATATAAACGTGTATTTTATCGTGTGTTCTGTAAATGCCTGATTAACAATTTCCTTAATTGAATGAATTTGTATAGGAAGATATATACATGTTATTCCAGAGCTCGATTATGGGGTGATCTGGCAAAGACTGCTAGGAAGCAGGAAGTATGGGATGTGTGTCGTGTGGCAAGTCGATTCTGTCTCCTCTATGATGACGGACGATGGAAAAATGTGCCACCTCCAAAGATGGAAAGGTACATGTGTTGCCAAAATGATTTGTTTCACCAAAACTTGTATGAAATTATATTAAGTTAATTAATTTCAAATGGTGTCGTTATGCTGTTTGTCATTTCCTTCCAAAAATATTATCATGTGATCCTTTGTCCTTTGTAAATCATTTTATGTTTATTGTTGACATACAGCCCCAAGCCTGAAAGGAAAGCTGCTGGTACTATGGAACAGTCCACCATCGCAGCTACTGTGGACCCTTCTGCTCCATCCAGCATGGACATGGGTGAGAGAAAGAGTCGAGTGGTCTCAACAGCCACTGCTGCTGCTCCTCCTACCACACAAAGCCGTCCCACAAGCCCAGAGAGAATGGTGCCACTCTATGACAAAGACCTGATCAGAATGCTGGCAGAGGTGGCCTTCATACAGGGAGAGGTGAGTTAGTTTAGATAAAATGCCTTGTGTGGGCTTAGAATACGTTGCTCTAGATTATCTATTTCAATTTGATTATGTTTTGAAGGCAACCTTATCAACTTTAAATTTTACATTTGATAGGCAATGGTTCATTTACTACGATCAGAGGGTGTACAATTGAATGATATGCCCATACCTCCAGTAGATAAGAGTAAACGACCCAAAGGTTATGTTGCCAAGAAACCAGAGGAAGACCCAGATTGGATTGAATATTGGTAAAATAAATATTGAATATTGATGAATTAATGAATATTGGTTAAATTAATAATAAAATATTGATCAGTAAATATATGAATATAGATAATTAAATGCTTAAGTCATACATGCTTTTGGTATACTCAAACATTGTTTCATAATCATCTTTAATCATATTCTCTGAGTAAAAAAATAATAATTTTGGCATTTTGTTCTTATTTAAGTGAATGGATCAAGTCCCTATCAGAGGAGGCTACTCATTATTTCCTGCGTGGTCTGAATCTAGGCGTGGAGCTACAGGAACCTTGGCTCGTCTGCTGTGCTGCCACCTACATATGGAACTATAACAATCATGTTTTGACGCAGTTACGACATAGAGAAATCATGGATACTCTAAGCAAAGTCATTGATGGTCTGAAGAAAGTAGGTCATGCAGGGTGAGTCAATCAATCATTAAAATAAGGAAGAAAGTAGGTCATTCAGAATAGACTTATACATTGCCATTGGTAGTCTGGTATTGTTCCATTTTATGACCTCTGAGAGGCATAGCAATACTAAGAAGTCATTTTGTCTGTCCCACCTCAGATACAGAGATCAGCTTCTCTCTAAGAGGTAACTGAGATTGTTCCAGGTCCTGTAAGTAAAGGGGAATACCTTGTATTAAATCTTTCAGATGTAGGTGTTGATATTCTAGATTCTTCACTTTGGTATTTTTTTTGTAATTTAACAGGGAAACGGTGATGCTAGTCAATATTTGTAATGCTTTAGCAAATGCCTTAATGTTGCCCTGGATCCCAAAAGAAGTAGAAAAAGAAATGCAGGACCCTACATCTCCTTCTCCGTCTGCTCCATCACCAGGGGCAAAGAAGGCTGGAAAACCTGGATCAGCTAAGAAAGGAGGTGTAGCCCCGCCTACAGCTCTCATCAGTCCAGATGCTATGCCTGACCTTAAAGGAGCTATTGAGGTTAGATGTAGTTGTATGGTACCATACACTGATTGTCATGAATATACGATTTTATTATCCCAAATCAAATGGTCTGTATACCAGTATTCTGTTTTAATGAAAAATTTATTCACCATTTGTCCTCAATGATCCTTTCTTGCTAACTAAAATGTAGCACAATGGCTCAGAATTTTGATGTGATTTTAACGTGATTTCACAGGGTTGACAAGGTCATCTTCCTATGATAATTAGATGCTCAGGAGATTAGATAGTCAGATATTGTTGTTATTCTTTGGGTATCATATATATTTGTTTGTTTAATTCTGGCCATTGGTAAATTTCACCCTCAGAATCAATCAAATCAAGTAACTGTTAATCTTATAATTTTTGCATAAAGTATTCATGATTTCCAAGAATGTGGTTTTACAATAGAGGACTATCGGACATACTATATATCAGTATTGCTTGTTACATAGAAAATAGTATGATTCAGTATTTTAATGTAAATTTAACACACTACTTTGCATTGTCACTTTTATTCATTGAATTTGTTTCTGTTTTGTTACAGATAATTTTATATAAATCTGATATGTGTAATTCAGGTCTGTGAATTTGCTATTGAGACAACAAATGGCAACAAAGAGACCAATATTGTGCCAATTGGTACAAGGTTACCATTGCTGCAGACATGGGTACTAGCAAAACAAATGGCCCAACAACAGATCCCCAAAAACATGGGAGCAGAGGATGAGGTATGTCTTATTTTGAAGTTTTCTCTTTTATCATTATGTTGGGAATGGAAGATACAGGAATATATAGTGTTTGGTCTATCCATTTGTTTTTGGCAAAACTTGAATCTTGACTTATTAATAATAGCTTGTGAATATTAAATAACAAGACTTTGGTGTTTCACATTTGTATTTCTTGTGACAAGACCTTCTAGTGATGCAAAAAATTTTGGACCTATTTTATAAATTTGGTTTTGATTTTACAGTATCTAAAAACTTTGTTTCTGCATAAAATCTGAATAATGTAACTAAGTGAAGGTGATATTATAATCAATATACTTTATAGCCATATGCAGAGGCACAGAAGCAGATGACTAGATCCATTGTTGCCATGGAAATGTGTCAGTTATCCAGAAACGGAATCATGGAATTCAAAGAAACCCCACAACTTAATGAAGTAAGATTATTGTTTAAACTTGCTTGTGTATATGATGTATAAAGTTATGTACTGCCCTATTTTTACATTACTTTATACATGTACTACAAAAATCTGTACAATATGAGGTATGTCTATCTCTGAATGCTGGTTATATTGAGCCTTTACTAGCTAGCCTAACAGTAAATGCAAACTCCATCATGGCACCTGATTAGAGCTATGGTTTTCAGATGTCCCTGGATGTCCATCATAGTATCTTGTTTTGTAGACCAAAAGTTTTACTAGTGAGTGCAGTAGGCATTGTTGCAAAAAATCATACGTAAATTTCTTTTATGTACATACAAAATAAATCCTTATGTCAGTTTCACTACAGATCATAAGTAAAATTTTCCTTACGGAAAATCATTAATTTTAAGGACATATAAAAGCTGTGGTAACTCTTTAAGGAATTTCCTTATGTTTGTGAAAATGACTTAAGGATTACATAAGGAATCCAGAGGTAAAACGCTTATGGAGAAACCTATGATTTTTTTTTGTGAAAATGCCTACAGATCTTACATTTCTTATTATATATATAATTTACAATTATTGTTCTCTTCCCAGATTGCTAACATGATAGAAGAATGTAAGTGGACAGACAAGTTTGTAGAGTTACAGCTATGGAGTCGACTAGCTTCATTGGCATTCCTGAATAAGACACATGCTTTAGTCATCAGATGTAGCAAGAAAGCTTTGAGGTTCGCCACTGTCGGAACTCAACCCAAAAACAGAAAAATGGATGCGTGAGTATAATGTTTACATCATTTGAGGATTGAGCATGATGTTTACGTCATTTGAGGATAGAGCATGATATTTACATCATTTGAGGATTGAGCATGATATTTACCTCATTTGAGGATTGAGCATGATATTTACGTCATTTGAGGATTGAGCATGATATTTACATCATTTGAGGATTGAGCATGATATTTTCATCATTTGAGGATTGAGAATGATGTTTACGTCATTTGAGGATTGAGCATGATATTTATGTCATTTGAGGATTGAGAATGATGTTTACGTCATTTGAGGATTGAGCATGATATTTACGTCATTTGAGGATTGAGCATGATATTTTCATCATTTGAGGATTGAGCATGATATTTACATCATTTGGGGATTGAGCATGATATTTTCATCATTTGAGAATTGAGCATGATGTTTACATCATTTGAGGATTGAGCATGATATTTACATCATTTGAGGATTGAGCATGATATTTACATCATTTGAGGATTGAGCATGATATTTACCTCATTTGAGGATTGAGCATGATGTTTACGTCATTTGAGGATTGAGCATGATATTTATGTCATTTGAGGATTGAGCATGATATTTACATCATTTGAGGATTGAGCATGATATTTTCATCATTTGAGGATTGAGCATGATATTTACATCATTTGGGGATTGAGCATGATATTTTCATCATTTGAGGATTGAGCATGATATCTACATTATTTGAGGATTGAGCATGATATTTATGTCATTTGAGGATTGAGCATGATGTTTACGTCATTTGAGGATTGAGCATGATATTTACGTCATTTGAGGATTGAGCATGATATTTTCATCATTTGAGGATTGAGCATGATATTTACATCATTTGATTCATGAGCATGATATCTAGTTATTTTATGATGGCAGAGTCAAAACGTTTCATGTTAGCACCCAGCATTGATATCTTGTTATTTTATGATGGCAGAGTCAAAGTGTTTCATGTCGCCACCCAACATTATTATCTAGTTATTTTATATTAGCAGAATCAAAGTGTTTCATGTCAGCACCCAATATTAAGATCTAGTTATTTTATGATCATGGCACTGTAGATTATGGACCTGCTTTGTTCTGACCAATGAAAAAAATGTACATAAATAAATTTGGATTATTTCTGAATTAAAGATTGTGTCAGTAAAATTATGAAGAATATCTGTAATATGCAATTTTGAGAACTTGATATTGTTTATATGTTCAATCAGCTTTATTACATTCACTAGGCACAGGTACACAGTAGAACAGGAGATGTTGTCATATGCAAGTGGTATTCTAGGACAGAGTTTGATAGAGAACATGGCAGGCAAGAACGCTATCCGACGAGAGGCTATGGAAGCTTTCCTCAACAGTGCTAGGTACACATCAATTCTCACGAAGAATATCAAAATCATAAAAGTCGATGATTGATATGTCAAAAATGATCAGTATTCTTCAGTGATTATATGTAAGTTGTAAGTCACTTGGGCCAATCAGGTGACTCGTTACAATTGGTTTCTGTCCATCATACGTTCACAGTTTAACATTTATAACTTTTTACTGGTAAACTACACGGCTAATTATCATGTAATTTGCTATGAAACATCTGTCTTTTTAAAAACTGGTAAATTTCATGATCTTTGTATCTTGAAGTCCATAGAGCAGGGCAAAAACTTCCAAAAATAGACTAATTTTCAAAAATCATATTCTCTATTCCTATACATCAAGAAGAAAAACTGAATACAGGTTTATATAAACCATGAAGCCCTCCACCAAGATGCTTAATTTCATGACCCCTGAGGGCTCAAATGGTCATGTAGAATTGATGCCTTGATTTAGTATTATCAAAGCCACAGATTTTCTTTGAAAATCGATATATCACATGATTGAAAAAATGGGTTTGTCTGTGACCTATAATGCTGTGAGAAAATCTGACAAAAAAGAATGCTTGTGTGTCAGTGAAATATAGGGAAAAATAACTCTTACAGATTTTCATGCACTTGTCTATGACAACATATTATTGGAGTCTTCCAATTCCATGGCCAAAGGGTAAAAGGGGTAATTACACAAATCTGCAAGTCTGCAAGTAGATTTTGCTGAAAGGAGAAAGTTTTGTAATTCCGGTTCTTTTGTGCTTCAAAATTTTAAGTACTATTTTTTCTTTTTGCTAAATAAATGTGAATTTAAAAAGAAGTTGTTTTTTAACTTTTGATCTTGACTTCTTGTCCAAATTAATGTCATAAAAATCTGCTCTACTCTGGCTGATGATCTTCTGTAAAAACTGAATACATGTTTAGAATGATCTTGAAAGTCTTTAGCAAAGTTGTAAATTTCCTGACCCTAGTGATAGGGACTTAAATGATGTGGGGCCCAGGTGTAAATTTCCTGACCCTAGTGATAGGGACTTAGATGATGTGGGGCCCAGGTGTAAATTTCCTGACCTTAGTGATAGGGACTTAGATGATGTGGAACTCAGATGGTATAGTTAGTTAGAGTTATTGTTTTTATTAATGTTGAAATCTTTTTTACCCCATCTGATATTAAAAGGAAGTTGAATACATGTCTAGAGAGAGCACAAAGATCTTTACCTTAAGTTTATTGTGGCGCCGACAATCCAGGTTCATTTCCTGGATTGCGCCACTATGTTTAAGAGGTTGCTTACATCCTGCTTCCTTATTGCGATATAGCTGAAAAATAGTTGAAAGCCACATAAAACACCAATCTACCAACCAACCATAAGTTTACACTTTCTGATTACAGAGTAGAGAATCAAACTTAAGATTTGTTGCCAAATGGTCATATAGAGTTATCACCTATAGTGCTTGGAAATCTTCGTTAATGTTCCTGCTGATTTAAATGAAACTCATATTTAGAAAGATCATGATGCTTCCTACCAAAAATGTAAACTTTATAACCCCTGGGGCAGGGGTTCAGAATCAAATTGGTAATGTAAATATTTGTATTCAATGTTTAAAAATCTTTCTTTTAACTCTTGTTGGGAAATAAACCCAAGTGCATACCAGTATTCATAAAAGTCAGACAAACCACTCTATCAAAATAGTAAAATTTAATGACCCTTGAGGTAGGGTTTCCAGTTCCATCACTATATTCAATGCTTTGCATACTCAGGTGACCATTAAGACTGAAAGGTCTCTATTCATAAGTTTTTGTATTTATCTTCTGAAAGGTATGCACGTAATGCAGAGAACTATGACATGGTGATGACTGCTGTAAGGCATTACTGGAATGCTTGTCTCCCCTTGATCAGTCAGCCTATTGAACGTGAGCTCATCAGAGAACCTGTCCGAGTTATGCTACAGTGTATCAATGCTACAGCAGAGAGGGTCAAGAAAGAGGAGGTCAGTAGATTCTATTTTGGATGCCAATATTATGCTGAGTTGTTTATCATTGTTTTGAGATTAGATAAATTAATCAGTTGTAGTTTCAAGGTTGCTGTGAGCTAATGAAAAAATTAATATGGAGTGTCTACAACTGTGGCCATGACATAGATCTTCCCCAAACTGCAATCCATCAGCATATAAGTGCATTAAAACAAGAATCAAACAAATCAAACTTCACTCAACTGCTACCCACAACACAAGGGTGTTTCATAACTTTGACTTAATGTCATACCTCTAAGGTCAAGCTAATATTGAACCTATGACAAAAATTGTTTGTCTTTTTGCATATGACATGGGCTATTTCATGGATCTACTTAAATTTCACACATACTTTCAACATCAAAGTCACAGTAATTCTACAAAACTCTCAGTCCCTCAAGTGTAGGGGTGTACAACCTTCTTGCAATAGTTTTACTCATTTGTTATTTTTCAGCAGTAGTTTTCATTTATTAATTTTTACTGGTGTATGCAGAAAAGTATTACGAATGATAAATGTTAACTTTAATTAAAATTGGATTTCAGATTTCCATGAATGTAATATTTTATTCTGTTTTTCAAATCATGGTATGATGTAATGTATATCATGATTGTGAGAATACCCATGGCTGCCACATTTTACAGTGCCAAAACAACAACACTTAAAATGATAAATTAAAATATGTCCTATGTCCTTTAAGATTTTGTAGTTAGTACAACTATATCATCTGTTTTTGTGTGTAAATTAAAGGAAAAAGTAGATGATGAAGATGAGGATGCAGAGACAGAAAAGGCTATGGAGATTGCTGCCCCTCAGAAGTCCTCCACTATAGGGAGTCCTGAAGATGATCTGACTCTGAGGGCCTCATTGTATGGGGTCCTATTCCAGTCCTATGCTGACAAGGTTAGTTGCAACATTCATTTTATCTGTTAATATTATAAATCTGATGTGTCTAGGTGTGATGGAGTGATGGACGTCAGAAGTCTCAAAAAGCCTCAAAAACTGTCTGAGCACTATACATTATACAGTACTCATCCTGTTTCTAACATTTAATTTGAGCCAATGTTGTCAAATCAGAAAGGGGATAAGTTCAAAACTGCAGCTTTTTTGATTCACATTTTATGATTAAATTGTTTTGTCTACAATAAGTAGGACAGAATAAGAAGTGAAAAAAAGTTTCTCACAGTAAGCCACAAACCTTTCTGTTATAACTGTAGGAATATCTGTCAGCTTTGATTATGTGTCAGAGGTATGGTTTCCTTGAAAATAATGATTGACAACATGTTGATTGGATATAATTGTTGATTTTGTTTATAGAGACAATGGGAGGAGGGTCTTCAAGCCATGGACCAGGCCATTAATGATATGCCCAGAACCAAACATAGACTGTAAGTTGTCACAGTGAATTATACTTTATTATAATGCAAAATGTATCCCTTTGCCTTGAATTATTAGTGTGGCTTGTAATTGGAAAGACCTGAATTTCATCCTCCCCAAATCCAGTGGCATGTGATACAGAGGAACATTAATCTGAACTTTGTATAAGTATAGGCTGGCATATAACCCCTTGCCAGCAAGGACAATAGTCACAAGACAGCTAAGGTACTAGACACAAACGGTATTAGATAGCAATGCCACTAAACAGAAATGTACTTGACAGCAAAAGAACTAGGCAGCAAGAGTATTAGGTAGCAAGGTTACTAAGGAGCAAAAGTATTAGGTAGCAAGGTCGCTAGGGAGCAAGAGTATTAGTTAGCAAGATTACTAAGTAGCAAAAGTATTAGGTAGCAAGGTTACTAGGCAGCAAAAGTATTAGGTAGCAAGGTTACTAAGGAACAAGAAAATTAGGTATCAAAGTTACTAAGGAGCAAAAGTATTAGGTAGCAAGGTTACTAAGGAGCAAAAGTATTAGGTAGCAAGGTCACTAGGCAGTAAGAGTATTAGTTAGCAAGATTACTTAGGAGCAAAAGTATTAGGTAACAAGGTTACTAGGTAGCAAAAGCATTAGGTAGCAGGTTACTAAGGAGCAAGGTATTAGGTAGCAAGGTTGCTAGGCAGCGAAAGTATTACTGTCCGCACCACTTTCTCTGGAAACTGGAAAATTTGGATTTTCAGTTATTAATCTTCAGAATAATTTCAAAAAGGCAAAACCATTCGATAGATCTCGTTTAGTCGTAACTTTTGGTGTATGCTGTATGTTTGTATGAAGAAGCATTCATATTTTATAGAAAAAAATCAATTTTTGGTAGGGCGATTTCCATGTTAGATTTTGACGTGACGTCACCAAGTTTCCCATAGACTCAATGTTAAACATCGGCGACGTCACGTCAAAATTAACATAGAAAACGCCCTATCTAAAATGATTTTTTCCTTATAAAATATGAATGCTTTTTCGTAGAAACATATAACATACACCAAAAGTTACGACTTAAACAAGATCTGTCAATTAATGTTAATTTTGTAAAATTATTTTAAAGATAAATAAGTGAAAATCCAGATTTTTCAGTTTACAAAATGAGTGGCGCGGACAGTAGGTAGCAAGGTTACCAAGAAACAAGAGTATTAGGCAGCAAGGTTACTGGGCAGCAAAAGTATTAGGCAGCAAGGTTACTAAGAAGCAAAAGTATTAGGTAGTAAAGTCACTAGGGAGCAAAAAAATTAGGTAGCAAGGTTACTAAGGAGTAAGGGTATTAGGTAGCAAGGTTACTAGGGAGCAACTTAAGAGTACAAGGGAGCAAGGTTGCTAGGAAGCAAGAATATAAGGTAGCAGGGTTAATAAGGAGCAACAGTTCTAGGTAGTAAGGTTACTATGGAGCAAGAGTACTAGGTAACAAGCTTACTAGGAAGCAAAAGTACTAAATAGCAATAGTACAAGGCAGCAAGAATACTAGGTAGGGAGCATGAATACTAGGTAGCAATGATACTAGGGAGCATGAATTCCAGGTAGCAATGATACTAGGGAGCATGAATACTAGGTAGCAACGATACTAGGGAGCATGAATACTAGGTAGCAACTATACTAGGGAGCAAGAGTAATAGGTAGGGAGCATGAATACTAGGTAGCAACAATACTATGGAGCAAGAGTACTAGTTAGCAATGTTAGTAGGGAGCAAGAGTACTAGTTACTAGCACTTAATCACTACACCAAGCCTGCTCTTAGAGTGCTCAGTAGCACAGTTACCCGGTACTAGGTAGCAAGCTTACTAGGCAGCAGAGAAATATTTGGTATCAATGAGTGAAATATTTCTGAAGATAAATGTAAAACAACAAACAAAGCGCAATTTAAATGAAAATCTGTGTCGAAAGGTAGCAAGATTCATTAGAAATTATAGGCAATATTCTTTCACTATTACACATAATTCATTTTTGTTTTTAGGCTGATATTCAAACATCGTGTAATGACTAAAGCCAAACTTGGTCGTAGTGTCAACATGGATATTCAGAAATTCAAGGTAATACTATCAGTCATTCGTTTATTTGATCTATATTTTGTCCCAGCAGAAGAAGAGAGTTACAAAACAACTTTACTTTAGTTTCATGACTTAGAGCATATGCTCATTTAAAACTAATTTAATACAGTTGTAGAGTGATCATTTTCTAAAAGCAGGAACTAAATTCTGATAAGTAAAAAATGTATACATACAATGTGTGAGGGTTTGCTTGTTCTGCTGAAATGTGTACATCATGTTGTGTACAATATGTTATATGGGTATGTCATGTTGTTAACAGTATGTTATATGGGTACATCATGTTGTTATGCCCCCCTTCGAAGAAGGAGGGGCATATTGCTTTGCTGCTGTCGGTCGGTCCATTATCAGTTTCCGTTCATTATCTCTGGAACCAATAAAGATATTGAATTCATATATGGTATACAGAAGCATCTCAAGGATATCTAGGTCAAGTTAAAACTTGGTTATTGTTTTATAATTTTTGTCATAGTTATCCCCCTTGGACTTAGAAAATTTCTTAAAATTAGCAGTTTCCGTTCATCTCAGGAACGGATAAAGATACTGAATTGAAATTTTCAATACAGATACATCTTAAGTATATCTAAGTCAGGTTCAAATTTGATTATCGTTCAATAATTTTTGTCAGAGTTATTCCCCTTGGACTTAGGAAATTTCTTAAAATTAGCAGTTTCTGCACATTATCTCTGGAACCAATAAAGATATTGAATTTATATTTATATACTGATACATCTAAAGGATATTTAGGTCAAGTTCAAATTTGGTTATCGTTCAATGATTTTTGTGAGAGTTATCCCCCTTAGATGTAGAAAATTTCTTAAAATGAGTAAGCCGGGGTGGCCTAGTGGTATTGCGCTCACTTCCTGATCAGAAGGCTGGGGTTCGAGTCCCACTCTGGTCATGCCGGTGTCCTGTCTTACGGATGAGACAGTAAAAACTGAGGCTTGTGTCGTGGTATGCATGAGGGTTAAAAATCCCTCACTGCTTTGGGTGGGTCCGTTGCAAAGGTAAAAATTTGTATGCCCTGCATCAGGCAAATGCCGTCACCATATACGTGAAATATTTGTGGTATGATGTAAACAAAACTCAATCAGTCAATCATAAATTAGCAGTTTTCACTCATTATCTCAGGAACAGTTAGATATTTTGAATTGATATTTGGTATACAGATACATCTTAAGGATATCTAGGTCAAGTTAATAAGTTATAATTAGGATACCTGTCTTTGGTATATTTATTTTGATTAAGTTTTGTCAGTTAATACTGATGTCTGAAATAAATGAAGACCAGTGACATATCTTTTGATCATTAGACACTAACTTTTGAGTGGAAAAATTTGTTTGTTGGTGATTATGAGGCATATACTACATTGGCGTTGCTCTTGTTTACAATATGTTGTATGGATACATTATCTTGTTTACAATATGTTATATAAGGTACATTGTACATCATGTTTACAATATGTTGTATGTGTACACTGTGTTGTTTACAGTATTCGACATCTGTATTTTCTCTATGAATTTCAGTATTATGTACTATGCAAATTTTCATTTTTTGGAATACTGTTTGCATGTCACAGCATGTTGTTGGAAGAAAAGTAAGTGAATTACAAATAACCAGTGACTTCCCTTTTGAATTTATATGGTTTTTGTTTTGGATGTTCATTTTATTATATTGATGTTATGGTATTTTAAGTTGAGTATATTTATTTAAAGAAATGACTAGAAATGTTTGGTTTAATAACCTATTCTTTTACTATAAATGTAAGAATTCATGAAGCAGTTTTAAGGTCAGGAGTATAACTAGTAATACCGTATGAGGTTTGAAAATAGGAAAACTGCATCAGGGTAATCCCTGATTTACTGGGTAAATTAACTTGATCCTTTATTTTATTAAATCCCAAAGGATGAGGTAATGATCACAGCATGTGTACTCAAATTCAGCTTATATATTGTATTCACTGCTACAGTGTAGTATCACTGATGTGATACAGTCCACATAGTTATATTGTATTCACTGCTACAGTGTAGTATCACTGATGTGATACAGTCCTCATAGTTATATTGTATTCACTGCAACAGTGTTGCTTCACTGACGTGATACAGTCCACATAGTTATATTGTATTCACTGCTACAGTGTAGTATCACTGATGTGATACAGTCCACATAGTTATATTGTATTCACTGCAACAGTGTTGCTTCACTGATGTGATACAGTCCACATAGTTATATTGTATTCACTGCTACAGTGTTGCTTCACTGATGTGATACAGTCCACATAGTTATATTGTATTCACTGCTACAGTGTAGTATCACTGATGTGATACAGTCCTCATAGTTATATTGTATTCACTGCTACAGTGTAGTATCACTGATGTGATACAGTCCTTATAGTTATATTGTATTCACTGCTACAGTGTAGTATCACTGATGTGATACAGTCCACATAGTTATATTGTATTCACTGCAACAGTGTTGCTTCACTGATGTGATACAGTCATCATAGTTAAATTGTATTCTCTGCTACAGTGTTGCTTCACTGATGTGATACAGTCCACATAGTTATATTGTATTCACTGCAACAGTGTTGCTTCACTGATGTGATACAGTCCTCATAGTTATATTGTATTCACTGCTACAGTGTTGCTTCACTGATGTGATACAGTCCTTATAGTTATATTGTATTCACTGCTACAGTGTTGCTTCACTGATGTGATACAGTCCTCATAGTTATATTGTATTCACTGCTACAGTGTTGCTTCACTGACGTGATACAGTCCTTATAGTTATATTGTATTCACTGCAACAGTGTTGCTTCACTGATGTGATACAGTCATCATAGTTATATTGTATTCACTGCAACAGTGTTGCTTCACTGACGTGATACAGTCCACATAGTTATATTGTATTCACTGCTATAGTGTTGCTTCACTGATGTGATACAGTCATCATAGTTATATTGTATTCTCTGCTACAGTGTTGCTTCACTGATGTGATACAGTCCACATAGTTATATTGTATTCACTGCTATAGTGTTGCTTCACTGATGTGATACAGTCCACATAGTTATATTGTATTCACTGCTACAGTGTTGCTTCACTGATGTGATACAGTCCACATAGTTATATTGTATTCACTGCTACAGTGTTGCTTCACTGATGTGATACAGTCCACATAGTTATATTGTATTCACTGCTACAGTGTTGCTTCAATGGTGTGATACAGTCCTTATAGTTCTATTGTATTCACTGCTACAGTGTTGCTTCACTAATGTAATACAGTCCTTATAGTTATATTATATATGTTGCTTAGCACACTGATGTCACAGTGTTATGTCAAAAGTCAATATCTACAGTCAGTCATGCATGTTGACCTTTAGGTGTCTGTGTTCACATATAAAGCCATACCAGCATCCAGTAGTGCATGTTGACCTTTAGGTGTCTGTGTTCACATATAAAGCCATACCAGCATCCAGTAATGCATGTTGATATTCATTAGCCTTCATTCAACAGTACCAATATTCATATCAATTATGCTAACCAATATGACATTCCATATCCACATTCAGTAGTCCATATCCACATTCAATAGTCCATATCCACATTCAGTATTCTATATCCACATTCAATAATCTATATCCACATTCAGTAGTCCATATCCACATTCAGTAGTCCATATCCACATTCAATAGTCTATATCCACATTCAGGGGTCCATATCCATATTCAATAGTTCATATCCACATTCAGTAGTCCATATCCACATTCATTAGTCCATATCCACATTCAGTGGTCCATATCCACATTCACTAGTCCATATCTACATTCAGTGGTCGGTATCCACATTCAGTAGTCCATATCCACATTCAGTAGTCCCTAATAACATTCAGCAGTCTTTTTTGTTATTCCATAGTTCATATTGACATTCATTTATCAATCATGAAATTCAGTAGTACATAAAACATTTGTTCATATCAACGTTCAGTAGTCCTTTACAACATCAAGTGGTCCATACCAATATACATTGAAAGTGGTGTAATGTTTTACAAGTACATAAAAAATGTACATGTTTAGTGGATTCATATAATAGGAGAATTCACGCTATCTCTGCAAGTGTGTAATCATGCTAATACAAATGTATTGAATGATTACAAGTTATACACAAACACAACTCACTTTGATTCATGTCTACATTGATATTCAGTAATACTCTAATTTCAAGAAAAACATGTACAGTACTGTGCAGAACCACAAAAACGTTTTGTCATCATCTTTAATTTGAAACATACCGGTATTACCAGCCATTATAATATATGAAACCAGATATATAATTCTGAGTGATTATCTTGATGATGTACGTATATATATGAAATACTTTATAAAGATAGTGTACATTTATCAAGTTTAAGTACTAGATTTATATTCAGACTATGCATACATGTCTAAGTATGCATACATATCAGTATGGTGTATTGATATTGATTTTATAAATTTTGTTCTTTTACATTTTCATTGATTTGAAGTCTCTTTTTATGCTCCTGGATTGGGGGGTGTATTGTTTTGTTCTCTTTGCTTGTTTGTTGTATATATGTTTGTCAGAAACTTTAATTTTGCCCATATAACTTTTGTATCATAAAAGATAAAAACTTCAAATTTGGCATGTGTGCTTCACTAAAGAAGTCCTGTCAAGTGACAATGACATCAACAAGTTTATTGAGACATATACATGTACTGTCTGTCTCACAATAACTAAAGTTTGCCCAGAGAGATTAAAATGATACTACAATTAACACATTTAATTTCAGGGCCTAATGAAGAATTTTTTTTAAAAGTTATGAGTTATGGTATATATGTGTTACTTTATGTTCCAATAAATTAAGCTTTCCTTGTGAGAGTTTTTAAATGATATCATAATATATTCAATCTTAGCACCTGAGGAGGATCGGTGATGATTTTGATGAAATTCTGTTGGGTCATTGCAGAGTTATAGTACTTTGTATGTTAAAAAAATGCCTTTCTTCTAGTATATATTGCCTGTCTCACAATAACTCGGGTTTACCAAAAAACGCTTCAATGATATCATGATATATTCAAAATAAGGACAAAAAGACAACTCCACTGGATCTATTATGATATTCTGTTTGGTCATTGCTGAGTTATGATATATGCTAAAAATAGCCTTTATTCAGACATATGTTGATTATGTCTCTTAATAACTATTAATTATTTCACCTTGAGAGATTTAAATGATATTATAAAACACTCAATTTCAGGACCTAAGGAAGGTCTCTTTTGATTTTGATGAAATTTTGTTTTGTCATTTATAATCTTTGAATTTTCAGATAGATTTTTTTGGCCACTGGGGATATAGCATTTCACAAACACATGGCATTATTGTTGTTGTGGTAAATGTAGTCAACAAAGTGAATGTGTTTGCATTTTAATTTTGTTTTGAATAAACAAACCTCTTTCTGTCTAATTTTCATTTTATGTAATAATGAAATGAAGAATTCTGGATACAATTAGGATGTATGATTACTTTAGTCATATAGTTTTGAAAACTTTCCACAAGATGTTGCCACATCTAAAGTAAATCCAAAATGTTTAAATCATAATTTTGATAATCATGTTCTTGTTAATATTTGTACGTTTATATATATTAATGAAAATAAGAAGATATATTGCAGTATAAACTGATTGTTCTATATAGGCATTTCAACATGTCAGTCTTGATGCTCATGGCCTGAAAACCATGGACGATCAGTATGTCTGTAAAATAGACTAAATACCATAATGACCTAATAGTAAAAGGAGAAATCAAAACCCAGCTGTGCTTATGAGAAAATTTTTAAATCATTTACAAACTTTTATCACAGTAAATTTTTGAAATACATACTTGGTGTAAAAATATGAAAGCACTGGACACTAGGCCTGGGTTGCTGATCTTATAACATATGTATAAGTAGTAAATGCATTACAAATAAACCTTTATATTGTTGTGAATATTAAATGTATAAGTTACTATACACTATATAATATTATGTGATTTACTTTGACCTATGTATATGTTTTGACCTTTGACCTTTACAGGATGAGAGTGAGGATTATGTGGCTCATATGTGGAGACGTGTGGCTCTCAGTTCAAAAGAAACGCTTGAACAGCTCATCTCGTACCAAGCGGCTATAGAGGCCCTTAATGTAAATATATATAGATACATCAAACACTTTATAAGCTTCCTTATTTCTTATTAACTACTAAATAGTAATGTAGAAAATTTCATTTAATCTTTATTGTACTTCACATATTTCAAGATTTAATTACCTTCATTTTGAATAGACATGCTGAATAGATGTAATCAAGAATGACTGACATTGTTTGTTGTAGAGCCCCAGTAATGAGTGGCTGAAGGTGGACTATTTATTGGAGTTTGGTCAGTGGCTGTACACCAATGAATTCCCACTACAGGACGCTATTGACCAGTTGGAATGGGCAGTGGACATCATCATTAACATGAAAACAGACACAGATCTGAAGAAGGAGGCAGAGGCTGGTAAGCTGTTTTAGGATACCCCTGAATATCATAAAACTATATACTATAATGACAGATATAAAAAGAGTGCAATCATAGATTTAAATTTAAACTTTATTTATTTTACAACGATTAAGAAACAACTTAACATCTTATATAAATCTTGCTCATCGGCACAGATCTTGGCATATGGATGTCATTTGTGTGGGAGGAAACTGGAGTACCCGGAGAAAACAGACGAAGACAGGTTGGTGACAGCCTCACCATCTCATGTACCACACTGGGAATCGAACCCGGGTCGCATTGATGAGAAGCCAGTGCTACTGACTGCACTACCTATGCAATCATATAGTTTCTACAATCTGAAATTGAAGCCGATGTGGCCTAGTGGATAAGGTGCTCAGCTCGTGATCAAGAGGTCCCGGGTTTGACTCCTGTCCTGGGCACACCAGTGTTCTGTCTTTTTCTGAGACAGTAAAAACCAAGGTCCTATGTCACGGTAGGCGTGGCACATAAAAGATCCCTCACTGCAAAGGTCTAAATTTGTATGCAATGCATCAGGCAGATGCTGTCACCAATTATACGTGAAATAATCGTGGAGTGACGTTAAACAATAATCAATCAATCAGTATAATCTGAAATTGAAGTCCCATATTGCTTGATTTTTCACTGAAGTTTAGAAATTTTCAGTCACAAAAAATAAGTTTAAAGATTTCACTGAAAATTCATTTAGTAATTGCTTGAATACTTTTTTTTTTGGTCTGTGATGACTTTTGTCATACAGCTGAGTCATGTGTCTTTATGCTTTCTTTAATTTGCATTAATGAAAGATATAACAACAAATGAATCAGAAGGTAAATCCTAGATAGGTAATTGTTTATGGATTTTGTCTCACCTGGGAATATTGTTATACATTTAATATTATTCGTTCACCACATATAGCACCCTTGATACTCTGTAAAACAGCTGTTTAGTTTAAGTATAATTGTTCACATTGTACATAGTCACCTTTATGCTAAATGAAATATAGGTGTCATGGCACATTGTACATGTGGTAAGATACACTTAATGATCATGTATAGAGGATTATTATAAGTTATATAGATATTGATTGCTTAAACCCTAAAGATAAACTATTTTATATAAAACAGATAGGATACTGTCATCAGTTTGAATGTTAGTGTTTAAGTAAAACTCAGTTCTTGTGTAGAAAAGAGATTTGGGACATTTACCCTTCATGGCAGTCCTCTATTCAAATTCAAATATTGAAGACCAAGCCAGATAAACCATAGACTTCCCTACTTACCCCCACTAATAGTGGAAGTGAAGATATTTATAAACATCTAATTTAGAGGTATTGTAAAGAGATCTCATTGATATTTATGAATAAACAATATAATGCTGATGTATATAACAGTTCATAAGTCTATATTTAGATGGTGACCTTGACATTGCTGTTGCACTATAATAATGATGATGTATCACTGCATGTCATGAATGCTATGTTGTGAGACTATTCTTATATTTATTGTTTAGCAATCAAGGGCAGTGCCGGAAAGCGGGGTCGAGGTACATATTCCTTTCACCTCTCCCTCCTTGAACACTGTGTAATCACCAGGAAACTTCTCAGTTACTGCCACTGCACTGCACTTGTCTCTTGTATCAATTTTTCATGTGTGTTTTGCCTTTATTCTCTTTAAAGTGAAAATGAAGCTTTCTGCTTACAACCTCTTCTCCTTTTGTCTCATTAACAATGTCTTAAATTGATAATTTACTGAGCAGTATTTATAAAAAACTATAAATAATACCAATTGACATAAGTGGGAAAGGGTTTCATTTTGCTATACCTAATGAGAAACTTCAAAAGAAAAAGTTTCCTGTCACTATTGCAAATGATATACTTCGAAGGAACTTGGATTTCACACTTGTAATGTGGAGAGGCATGTACCTATACAGACCATAAAATGTTTATGTTTATACTATAAAGACCATAAAATGGATATGTTTATATATATACTATACAGACATAAAATGGATATGTTTATATATATACTATACAGACATAAAATGGATTTGTTCAATGAGTATATGTATGACAATGTACATAAATAATATTTATTCCCATGTCAACTCTACACCAGATTTTGCTCCTCTATCAACAATTGCATTAGATCTGTGGTTAGTCCTTATTGATTATGCTTTGTACTGTGGTACTACTCATTGATAAGGAAATTTTATACCACAAAACTACAGAACACTTGTTTAACATCATGAACTTTACAGAGAGTTATACTGCAAATTGAGATTGAGATTTTACTAGTAAAACTATTTTGTAATTTTTATGTATAGAAAATGTTATTGATGTTTGTTGGTATTATATTTAATGCTTCATGTAATTTTTAATGTGAAAACATAATCAATATCAATAATAGTGCAAGTAATTTATGATAGTTAATGTTTATATGTAGTGAATATTACTCACCCACACCTTTCTTATGTTATCACATTACATTGTACACATTGATCTTCATCTTGTCTCTATTCTAGGAGCCAGAAAGGTAGAGAAGGGTAAAAAGGGAGGAAAACAATCAGCAAAAGCTAAACCTCCTCCAGCTAGTCTATTAGCCAAACCAGCAGCACGGGAAAGTCCAGACATGTCCACTGATAGCCGTAGTGTGACCAGTGATGGAACGGGCAGTGAGATGGACCAGGAGGGTATAATCCCAGTAGCCAGACAAGCCATCATTGGTAAGGAATCATTCCAATTAAAAACCTACATATCAGTATAACAGTAGTCCTGTATAGAGCAGTAAATAATGACTGATGTTGACATATTGAACATTGATTGTCTAACTGAGAATTAAGTAACCATTGTAAAATATAGTAATACAGATTATTTATGAATAATACTGTCTCTTTTGTCAGGCGTTTTGCCCAACAATCCTGCCTTGACCATCACAGACCTTGAGGATGTTAAGCAAGTTGATGGACTCTTCAGAGCCCATGTCCAGTTGGCCGAGATTGGAGGCAGATCATCACCAGATTACAAAGACTACTTAATGATGGCACTTACCTATGTGATGAGGCTTTGGCAGGTATGTACTGACATGCTACATAAGTCATGCTTGTGATGAGGCTTTGGCAGGTATGTACTGACATGCTACATAAGTCATGCTTGTGATTAGGCTTTGGCAGGTATGTACTGACATGCTACTTAAGTCATGCTTGTGATGAGGCATTGGTAGGTATGTACTGACATGCTACATAAGTCATGCTTGTGATGAGGCTTTGGCAGGTATGTACTGACATGCTACTTAAGTCATGCTTGTGATGAGGCTTTGGCAGGTATGTACTGACATGCTACATAAGTCATGCTTGTGATGAGGCTTTGGCAGGTATGTACTGACATGCTACATAAGTCATGCTTGTGATGAGGCTTTGGCAGATATGTACTGACATGCTACATAAGTCATGCTTGTGATGAGGCTTTGGCAGGTATGTACTGACATGCTACATAAGTCATGCTTGTGATGAGGCTTTGGCAGGTATGTACTGACATGCTACATAAGTCATGCTTGTGATGAGGCTTTGGCAGATATGTACTGACATGCTACATAAGTCATGCTTGTGATGAGGCTTTGGCAGGTATGTACTGACATGCTACATAAGTCATGCTTGTGATGAGGCTTTGGTAGGTATGTACTGATATGCTATGTAAGTCATGCTTGTGATGATGTTTTTTAGAATTCGGACAGTTGGCTGTGATATCATGGATGTAACAGTTAAAAATCTGCTAAAGTGTCATTTTCTGGTAGGAAAAATGGATTGGTGTACTCTAAAGTTGTTTGTAACTCAGTATTAAAAAACTGAATTTGATATATTTGTATGCAGAAACTTTCTTGTAAATACATGTAAATACTATAATATAAATGGTAGCTGCACCTCTACTAGAGAAAAGAACTTCGACAAGTATATAATGATATAATATCATCAATAAACCTTTTTGTCTGAGAAATATGTATGGAAGGAAAGCAGAATTTCTTTATTGTACGTTCTACTTGTAAGTATACTCTGCACTATTTGATTGTAGATAAGTGTGCCTCAATCTGGCCCAGTTATTAAGGAAATCGCAAAGAATCCTCCGGCTGCAGCAGATGATAAAGGTCAAATGTCTGCAAAGAAAGGTGGCAAAGGAAAAGAAGAAAAGAAGGAGCCTGTGAAAGAGAAACCCAAACGAAAAGGTCCATTAGATAACCTACCAGGAACAATAGAAGAATGGTCAACATATGATGTACCAGATGAGGTATGGAAAGCTCAACTCAGTCAAGATATAAGAAACTTTTTTATTAGCTCACTTGAGCCAAGACTGTCCTTTGTCGTAAACTTTTCATATTTTTGACTTCTTCTTCAGAACATCTGAACAGATTTCTATGAAACTTGATAGAAATAAAGTACTTATGGTCCCCTACAGGTGTTGTTGTTTTTGTCCCAATCCGTCAACAGATGGTGCTACCACAGGCAAAAGTAGGTCACAAAGGGTATCCTCCTTTGACAAACTTCTTCTTCAGACCGGGGGCATACAGAGACAAACAGAATGCATAAAAATGATCTAGAGGGATGAGTGAAGAAATCTTGTCATTTTGGTCCCTTCCAAAATCAAATTTTAGAAATTTTTTTGATATTTTTTTTGACTTGGTGATTTCAATGCAGAAAAGTGTCATATTTTCTAGTTAATTGATAATGATGATTTCTTATGGTCTATTTTGATCATAATTATGGTAAAGAATGTTATTTTGAAAGAATTTTATCAATATCTCAATTTTTGGATTTTCTATGAATTTTTTAAGACTTCCAAATGAGGGTGTATAGGGACAATTCTTCACATTTTTAACTTCTGCTGTTATACCACATGAAAGATTTTAATGAAACATGCTATACATGAAGTGCTATAGGTCCTCTATCAATTATTTTTACATTTCATCCAAATTGGTCAACAGATGGTGCCACCATGTCTAAAAATAGGTCTCACAATGGTACATATACCACTTGGTAATTAAAATATGGAGAGTAGCAGTTCAAACCCTGCTGTGGTCAAAAGTTTTTTTCATTTCTTTATACATCTAAATAAGTTTTTAGATGTTTCTCAACACTCAACATAAGAAATTAGGTCATTTTGAGTTGGATCTAGACAGTATTTGAAACAATTGTTGTTCATTACCCAGACTTGAAATCAGTCAACAAAAAGCCCCACCTAAAGAAAATGACTAACTTGTTGCCCTGAATGGATGTGCACAAAACTGTTGTTTTTTATTCTGGTCTGAAATAAAATTTAACATGTTTTCAACATTTATATTGACTTAGTCACATAAATGCAAAAATAAATAACTTCTTCCTTCCTTCATGACTGATGATCTAGGTACTCAGGTGAGCAATATAGGTCCACTTGGGTCTCTTGTCTATGTGCCTCTTAATATTGATTTTGCACCTTTTTCTTGTTAGTGTGATAAATTACCTTATTTCAAGTCAGAGATTTTGCAAAGTAAATCAAGTGAGAAGTATATTAAAATGCAATGGTTACAATTTTGGAAAAACAATGCTGTCTTATAATGTTTAGCAGAATAAGAATTACAATTTTTGTAATTTGTCCGAAATCATGTAATGACTCCTTAAATCAAAATATGCCTAAAGACCTAGAATTTTAGTGGGGACAAATGTCTGGTGGTGACATCTATGAACAAAGTTTAACCTGGGCAATAACTTTTGAACTACAAAAGACATTTATATTCCTCAGGACTAAAGCCATCATGTGATGCCATAACTTTTGATCTAATGACCTTTGACCTATTTTTCTAAACTTTATCATAGGCTGAATTTTTTGAACCAGAAAGGAAAAGGCTTTTATATTCTACATATAGATTCATTATGACCAGAGCTATTAATTGATACTACCGATATGATTTTGTGACCTGAAAACTTTTTTCTGGACTATATAATTTTAGCCATGGAGGATAGAGGGTTTATATTCCACATATGGATTCCATGTGATTGGGGAGTTTATTTGGGATATGACATTTACTGACCTTGACCATGAACTTTGACTTAGTTTATTAATAAACTTTATCTGGGCTATATCTTTTGATAGTAAAGGGTAGGAGTTTTCTATATAAGGTGACTTTTGACTTACTGATTTTTAAATTATTTTTACTTTATTTCCAATAACTTTAATATTGATTACCATATCTTTTGAACTGTAAGGAAAAGGACATTCAATTCTAACATGGGTTTCTTGTGAATTTGCCAAATGAGTGACACAAGCTCCAAGGAGCCTCTTGGTTACATTACACCAAGATTGCTACACCTATATGGTAAGGGCATCTGCTTGATGCAGAGTATCAAGAAATTTTAACATGCTACATCCACCATGACAAGGAATCTCAAGTTTTAATATCTCACCTGAAAGATACCTATGATCCACAGGTTGGACTTAAAGGTGGGACTTCTCATTCATCAGTCAATTATTTAAGCGACTGAACTCAGATGGCTTTGTATACGTAAAAGAATAATACATAATTTCAAATTTCATCTTTTTTGTTTATCTTTGTAGGTGATAGAAGCATTCAACCATGACTGGATGAAAGTAACAGGGATCAATTCAAACACAATAACCAAACCAGTATGTAGTTCATGTCCCTGATTGAATAGTCATAGAAAATGTGTAGTAATGAGTTATCCACATTAATGTTCTTATCTTACTTCATCTGATCATTAGTGGAATATTAAATGGTATGCATGTAAAGATCACAAAACTAGAAATGTTGTAAAAAGTGATGTCCAGTGTAAATTACCCAAATATTATTTCTGTATCTGTTTACAGATGCTGACCATGTATTACCTTGACCTTCTGGTCAAGATGTTAAGGGATGTAGGATATAATCACTTAACCTTGCCCATCTTAGCGTTAGAAGACCTCATGTCCAGGGACCTTCTCAAGAGTACCCCACTGAATGTACTCGTACATTCAAAGTAAGATTTTACTTTATGAAGTGTGTATGTCTGTATGCAAGTATATATCTGCAATGTATACTTGTTTGTTTAAACTTAAATCTAAGTTAATTATAGGAAGTCCTTCAAAGGGAAGTGTGAATTAGATAAATAACAAGAAACATTCATTATCCACAAAGTGTTGGCCATTTAATGACCTTGATCAAGTGGAAACAACAAATAACTAAACCTCTGAGTATAATCCATATCTGCTGGTTAAATTAGCCTAGCTGATAAATGTCATAAAGGCAGAGTTGCTGAATAATTTGTGGATGTTGGATGTTTCTTTTTATTCACTTGACACCTAGATAAAACTTTTTACAGTGAAATTATTTTTATTAATACTGATTTCCTTTGTAACTCAGTAACAAATTCATACAAAAATTGGTAGACACAGAAAGCTAAGTAGAACTTATTTCTGTATGACAGATCGTCAGAAGTCTGCTTGGAGCTGAACCTGAAGAATGGTTATGCTTTCCATGAAAAATGTGCTGGTAATATCATACTCTGTGATGAAGACCAGGCCTTGTAAGTGTTTCTTGATAAATTTGTCATCTTTGTGAAATATTAATCAATCCATATGGAATAATGTTTTATTATGTGTTATGTGCATTACACCATTGTTTCTTCAAATGTGTTGATAACACTAAGAGCCAATCACTTACATTTATCTATGAGTTTATATTTCGCTTGTTTTGATTTTGTTTGAAGTAGCCCTCTTTTTGTATATACACCAATTTTATAAATTACAGAAATGGGAGTCCATAGTGATTCACATGTCCATTGATCTGTTTATCAATACATCTGTTATAATTACAATTTACAGACGATATAGAGAGAAATAGTGACAGTGCATGTGGTTTACAACTTGCAAATTTAGATATACAAACTCGGTGCTGCTTTTGCTATTTTTACTTCAATCATTCCATAATTATCGTCCTTGATACAAGTTATAATGTTCTGGTCATTACGCTGTGAAAACATTATTCCCATTTATTTGTAGATCTCGTGATGAGATAGCATTGTGGAAAGAGAAGCAAATTCAGGTGGAGAAGGAGGAAATGAGAGTGAAGGAGTCTCTTGCCAAGCTGGCAGAGGAGAGTAGGGGAAGCCAGCTGTCCAAGAAAGCTCCTTCCAGACCTGGATTCTCTACAACTGAGCTCAAGGTAGGGAGTGACTGGTGTATAATATGCCTAGTACTTAGTTAAGGACTTGAACAATATTATTAGTATTATGTTGACAGTAAAATAATGATGAAGTGATTTGTGGGATTATCAATATATTGCATAGTTTTACTAGTGTGTTGTATAGAATTATCAATATATTGCATAGTTTTACTAGTGCGTAGTATAGGATTATCAATATATTGCATAGTTTTACTAGTGCGTAGTATAGGATTATCAATATATTACATAGTTTTACTAGTGCGTAGTATAGGATTATCAATATATTGCATAGTTTTACTGGTGTGTTCTAAAAGATTATCAATATATTGCATAGTTTTACTGGTGTGTTCTAAAAGATTATCTATATATTGCATAGTTTTATTAGTGTGTTGTATAGGATTATCTATATATTGCATAGTTTTATTAGTGTGTAGTATAGGATTATCAATACATTGCATAGTTTATCTAGTGTTGTATAGGATTGTCAATATATTGCATATAGTATGAAGGCCATAAACTACCTTAAATTTCTCTGAGTCATGTTTATTTTATAAGACACTGGTCAAACCATATTCCTAAAATTGTATAAAAATCATTTTTTGTGATAAGTAAATGTGTTACACAAATTACCAGGTCAAAGGCATAATTGATAAATAACCTTAAAATCATCATTTTAAATTTGTTACATTGTAAAGTTTTCTGAAGGACTATTTAAGAATATGATATCATAGATAATAGATACTAATTTTGTATTCTGCAGGAGAATAGTATACAGTCCCACATTGGTAAAACCTTGGGTAAACTTACGTATCGGGATGTATGGACCGATACAGCAGAGCTGCTGATTGCCCAGGTAACAAGGGAATTCTTTGAATTAATTTAACTTCTTTAGTATCTTGGATACCTATACTAGTTTGTTAAAGAACCTAAGATCATTAACCCCAAATTCCAGTTCATTGATTTTTAACAAAAAACTTAATTTGCTAAAAGTTAAATATATGAATATCCACCAAAGGACATATGAGAATTCTTTACATGAAATGATGTCAAATAACATATGTATGATGTCATAAAGATGTGCTTAATTGGCATAGATATGCAGAAAACTCTCAGAAATGGTCATATTTCAATCTTTCTTGACGAGTTTAAGATGCAGCACCAGCTTAACCCTATCTAATTTAAACTTGACCGGTATATTGTTTAGTATACTATTAGTGACAAAAATGTTACATAGACCTTTTTACAGTAACTGCAGCAGTGGAAATAATCATTGGTCCTGTATAATGACATAAGACAGTCAATATCTGATTATGATGTCAAAATTTTTATGGGAAATGTTACTATTCTTCTCCCAAAACGTTAGTCCTGCTTTTAATGTGAAAGGATCTATTGGGTTTTGCATGTGCTCATACTCTAATATATGTTCCTTTTTATGCTTATTTTGTCAAAGATAACATTAAATTTCAGGGGTCTTTGGTGGAATTTATTTCCTTATGAGAGTGTCAAATGTATACATTAACTGCATATTTTGGTAGGGTATTATAGAAGCATCATCTGACAAGCTAACAATTATTTCTAATTTATTTTACATTTAGGCCAATTTAAAGGGTTTGTGAACCATGTCCTTTATAATCAAGTAAAAATAAAATTACATGTGATACCTGAAAAAATTTTGAAAAAATGTTTGCTGTCTTTTTTACTAACTCAGGTGTTACTCTCAGCACTCCCTGTATCCCTACCTTTTTAAAGACAAGAATATATAGGGTTTGTTTTGTGTGGGCTAGATTTGCATCCATTTGTTTGTTCTTTTGTCTCCCAGATCTTGTCAAGGCTATAAGTCAATCATTTTAGAAAAGATCTTGCCCAAACTTCACACAAATATTTCTCAGAACCTAATGATGTGTCATAAGTATAAGTCAGTCACTTTGTGATAGAGCTTGACCATATTTCACCCTTCACAAATTTAAAAGCATTTCTTCTTTCTTTTTTTACAGTGTCAATATCAGAATGCTAGAGAGTTCCTCAATGAAGCAAATCAAGCAGCCATTGTAAGTAATTCATTCCAATGTTTTGGATTATGTAATGGTCATATGTTTTTGTAGAAATCATCTGAAATCATAAGTTAGAACCTATCAAAAGTTTACCTGTTTGATGGTGTGCCTCTACAGGGACAGATTTTGTATTTTCATTGGGTATCAGTACTTCAAGCTTTGATGAATGATGTTCTGTAACAGTAAAGATTTTGTATCTACATGATACTGTAATATATTATGGCTTTTAAGCTCACCTGAGCCAAAGAACAGAACAGAATTTGATGAAACTTAGTGTGCATGAAGTAAGTGTAAGTGATTCATTTAATGAAAATAGGTCTTACAGTGGTACATATACCACTTGGTAATTAAAATATGGAGAGTAGTGGTTCAAATCCAGCTGTGGTCAATTTTTTTTTCATTTCTTTACACATCTAAGTAAGTTTTTAGATGTTTCTCAACACTCAACATCTGAAATGAGGCCATTTTAAGTTGGATCTGGACAATATTTGAAACAATTGTTGTTCATGACCCAGACTTGAAATCAGTCAACAAAAGGCCCACCTAAAGAAAATGACAAACTTGTTGCCCTGAATCACATCTTACAGAGACAAAGCAAATAATTAATATCAAAATCACCTGAATGGATGTGCACAAAACTGTTGTTGTTTTTTAATTCTGGTCTGAAATAAAATTTATCATATTTTCAACATTTGTGTTGACTTAGTCACAGTAATGCAAAAATAAATAACTTCTTCCTTCCTGCATGACTGATAATCTAGGTATTCAAGGAGTGATATAGGCCCACTTGGGCCTCTTGTTATGACATACCACAACAATGACAGATTTTCTATTTCCTTGGTATTTATTACAGAGAAGGCTTTTGATGAGAATGAGATACCACTACATAAACAGACTTTGTAATTTCTTGGTATTTATAGTTTAGGCTTTTTATGACATACCAGTGCAGAGATGGATTTTGTATTTACTTAGTATTTACATTTCAGGCTTTTTCACTGCATATCATTGCAGGGATGTGTTTTGTATGTGTTTTGTAGTTATATATCAAGCTTTTGATGACGTAACACTGGGATGAATTTTGTATGTACCTAGATTTTAATTTCAGGCATTTGATAACACACCACTACAGTGACAGATTTATTAAGTGTTTGATTATATACCACCATAGGGATGTATTCTGCATTTACTTAGATTTTATATTTAAGGCTTTTTGTCTGCCACTACAAGGACAGATTTACTATTGGCTTTTAATGTCATATCACTACAGGGAAGGATATTGTATTTACTTGGGTTTGATATTTCAGGCTTTTGATGTCATATATACAACTACAGGGAAGGATATTGTTTTTACTTGGGTTTGATATTTCAGGCTTTTGATGTCATATATACCACTACAGGGAAGTATTTTGTATTTACTTGGGCTTGATATTTCAGGCTTTTGATGACATACCATTACAGGGAAGGATATTGTATTTACTTGAATATTATATTTCGGGCTTTTGATGACATACCACTACAGGGAAGGATATTGTATTTACTTGGGTTTGATATTTCAGGCTTTTGATGACATACCACTACAGGGAAGGATATTGTATTTACTTGGGTTTCATATTTCAGGCTTTGAATGACATACCACTACAGGGAAGGATATTGTATTTACTTGCGTTTTATATTTCAGGCTTTTGATGTCATATATACCACTACAGGGAAGTATTTTGTATTTACTTGGGCTTGATATTTCAGGCTTTTGATGACATACCACTACAGGGAAGGATATTGTATTTACTTGGGTTTGATATTTCAGGCTTTTGATGTCATATATACCACTACAGGGAAGTATTTTGTATTTACTTGGGCTTGATATTTCAGGCTTTTGATGACATACCATTACAGGGAAGGATATTGTATTTACTTGGGCTTGATATTTCAGGCTTTTGATGACATACCACTACAGGGAAGGATATTGTATTTACTTGGGCTTGATATTTCAGGCTTTTGATGACATACCACTACAGGGAAGGATATTGTATTTACTTGGATTTTATATTTCAGGCTTTTGATGACATACCACTACAGGGAATGATATTGTATTTACTTGGCAAGTTGGCTTTGGAAGAGGCTCAGTATGGACAAGCATACAACTGCTGCGTCGCTGCACAGGTATGGCAACACAGAAACAAACGAATTACAATAACAGATACTTATATGTCCTAGAATTCACATAAATACTTGTCAGTAATATTCCATAAATTGTTATAATTTTGTCATATATAATAATACTGTAATCTCTTGATCATTTGAACTGTAAAGAATCGTAGAATAAGTTTGACTTAAACGGAGTTTCTGATATGGATGTACATCCATATTAAGACATCAGAATCTGGACTTTAATATCATTGGAATAAACGATAAATTCAAGTTATTGTGTCACGATCTCATGATGTCATTGATCCTTTATGTTTTAATCAGTATTTCATAAGTCCTTTGAGTTAAAGTCTTTTGTGAGGATTGTATTTTATTGGTATTTTGTGAGGGTTGTATTTTGTGAGGATTGTATTTTATTGATGTTTTGTTAGGGTTGTATTTTATTGGTCTTTTGTGAGAATTGTATTATATTGGTCTTTTGTTAGGATTGTATGTTATTGGTCTTTTGTGATGGTTGTATTATATTAGTCTTTTGTGATGGTTGTATTATATTGGTCTTTTGTGATGGTTGTATTATATTGGTCTTTTGTGAGGGTTGTATTTTATTGGTCTTTTGTGAGGATTGTATTTTATTCATCTTTTGTGAGAATTGTATTATATTGGTCTTTTGTGAGAATTGTATTATATTGGTCTTTTGTGAAGGTTGTATTTTATTGGCCTTTTGTGAGGATTGTATTTTATAGGTCTTTTGTGAGGGCTGTATTTTATTGGTCTTTTGTGAAGGTTGTATTATATTGGTCTTTTGTGAGAATTGTATTATATTGGTCTTTTGTTAGGATTGTATGTTATTGGCCTATAGTGAGGATTGTATTTTATTTGTCTTTTGTGAAGGTTGTGTTTTATAGGTCTTTTGTGAGGGCTGTATGTTATTGGTCTTTTGTGAAGGTAGTATTATATTGGCCTTTTGTGATGGTTGTATTTTATTGGCCTATAGTGAGGATTGTATTTTATAGGTCTTTTGTGAGGGTTGTATTTTATTCATCTTTTGTGAGAATTGTATTATATTGGTCTTTTGTGAGAATTGTATTATATTGGTCTTTTGTGAAGGTTGTATTTTATTGGCCTTTTGTGAGGATTGTATTTTATATGTCTTTTGTGAGGGCTGTATTTTATTGGTCTTTTGTGAAAGTTGTATTATATTGGTCTTTTGTGAGAATTGTATTATATTGGTCTTTTGTTAGGATTGTATGTTATTGGCCTATAGTGAGGATTGTATTTTATGGGTCTTTTGTGAGAGTTGTATTTTATGGGTCTTTTGTGAGAGTTGTATTTTATTGGTCTTTCGTGGAGGTTGTATTATATTGGTTTTTGTGAAAGTTGTATTTTATTGGTCTTTTAGGAGGGTTGTATTTTATTGGCCTTTTGTGATGGTTGTATCTTATTGGTCTTTAGTGATAATTGTATTTTATTTGTCTTTTGTGAAGGTTGTGTTTTATAGGTCTTTTGTGAGGGCTGTATGTTATTGGTATTTTGTGAAGGTAGTATTATATTGGCCTTTTGTGATGGTTGTATTTTATTGGCCTATAGTGAGGATTGTATTTTATAGGTCTTTTGTGAGGGTTGTATTTTATTCATCTTTTGTGAGAATTGTATTTTATTGGTCTTTTAGGAGGGTTGTATTTTATTGGCCTTTTTTGAGGGTTGTATTTTATTGGTATTTTGTGAGGATTGTATTTTATAGGTCTTTTGTGAGGGCTGTATTTTATTGGTCTTTTGTGAAGGTTGTATTATATTGGTCTTTTGTGAGAATTGTATTATATTGGTCTTTTGTTAGGATTGTATGTTATTGGTCTTTTGTGATGGTTGTATTATATTGGTCTTTTGTGAGGGTTGTATTTTATTGGTCTTTTGTGAGGATTGTATTTTATTCATCTTTTGTGAGGATTGTATCTCAATGGTCTTTTGTGAGGATTGTCTTTTATTGATCTTTTGTGAGGGTTGTATTACATTTGTCTTTTGTGAGGGTTGTATTTTATTGGTCTTTTGTGAGGATTGTATTTCATTGGTCTTTTTTGAGGGTTGTATTTCATTGGTCTTTTGTATGGGTTGTATTTTATTTGCCTTTTGTGATGGTTGTATTTTATTGGTCTTTAGTAAGGATTGTATTTTATTGGTCTTTAGTGAGGATTGTATTTTATTGGTCTTTTAGGAGGATTGTATTTTTATTGGTCATTTGTGAGGGTTGTATTATATTGGTCTTTTGTGAGGATTGTATTTTATTGGCCTTAAGTGAGGATTGTATTTTATAAATCTTTCGTGCAGGTTGTATTTTATTGGTCTTTTGTGAAGGTTGTTTTTTATTGGTCTTGAGTGAGGATTGTATTTTATAAATCTTTTGTGAAGGTTGTATTGTATTCGCCTTTTGTGATGATTGTATTTTATTGGTCTTTAGTGAGGATTGTATTTTATAAATCTTTTATGAGGGTTGTATTTTATTTGCCTTTTGTGATTGTTGTATTTTATTGGTCTTTAGTGAGGATTGTATTTTATAAATCTTTTATGAGGATTGTATTTTATTGGTCTTTTGTGAGGGTTGTATTTTATTGGTCTTTAGTGAGGATTGTATTTTATAAATCTTTTGTGAAGGTTGTATTTTATTTGCCTTTTGTGATTGTTGTATTTTATTGGTCTTTAGTGAGAATTATATTTTATAAATCTTTTATGAGGGTTGTATTTTATTGGTCTTTAGTGAGGATTGTATTTTATAAATCTTTTGTGTTGGTTGTATTTTATTGGTCTTTAGTGAGGATTGTATTTTATAGATCTTTTGTGAGAGTTGTATTTTATTGGTCTTTTGTGTTGGTTGTATTTTATTGGCCTTTTGTGAGGAATGTATTTTATTGGTCTTTAGTGAGGATTGTATTTTATAAATCTGTTGTGAGGGTGGTATTTTTTGGTCTTTTGTGAGAGTTGTATTTTATACATCTTTTATGAGGGTTGTATTTTATTTGCTCTTTTGTGAGGATTGTATTTTATTGGTCCTTTGTGAGGGTTACATTTTATTGGTCTAATTTTTTGATTGTATTTTATTGGTCTTCTGTGTTTGCAGCGTGTCTATCAGGGAGATGAAATGTTCTGGTATCAGACTTCCATGTTAATGGCAGAGGCTACACTTCGGGACTATGAAAACAAGAAGGCAAAACGAATGGTGAGTTCCCAAGTTGACTTTTTGAGCAATGTTATATACAAGAAATTTTCAAAATTTGTTTTCTATTGAAATTCCAATCTTAAGTCACAGTCATGAATATGTAAACTTTGCTAATTTTGTCCCAGTTTACAATACTTACCCCTTAATTGGCCTAAATATGAAAATTGATCAGACATGATTGTTAGCTCGTCAGATGATATTTCTATAGTACCCCATCGGAATATACAGTTGCTATGTAGATTTAACATTTTCTTAAGAACAAAATTTTCCCCCAAGGCCCCTGAAAATTGGCATCTTTGGTAGCATAAATTTGATGTGGGGCGGGAGGACGGGCGGCATCCGTCAACAATTGACTTCTGGATCATATGCCCAATTTGTTAAGTGCTATTGCAATGAAACTTCATTCACTTACTCACCATGAGTGAAAGATGTGCCCTATTTTTTCTGGGGTCAAAAGGTCAAAGGTCAAGGAGTATTAAAAATTGCTTTCTGGACCATAAGTCCAATACCTTTAGTGCTATTGCAATGCCTACACTTACTCACCATGAGTGGAAGATGTGCCCTATTGTTTTTGGGGTCAAAAGGTCAAAGGTTAAGGTCAATAGGAGTGGGGTATCAAAAATTGGTTTCCAGAATGTGCAATGAAACTTCATACACTTACTCATCATAAATGGAAGATGTGCCTTATTGTTTCTGGGGTCAAAAAGTCAAAGGTCAAGGTCATAGGAGTGGGGTATCAAAAATTGGTTTTCAGACCATAAGTCCAGTAAGTTTAGTGCTATTGCAATGAAACTTCATACACTTACTCACCATAAGTTGAAGATGTGCCCTATAGTTTCTGGGGTCAAAAGATCAAAGGTCAAGGTCATAGGAGTGGAGTATCAAAAATTAGGGATCAGGAGCATCCGTGTTTGCAAATGTATTATTTCTTATCCTTATGTAGTAAGTATTTCCATTACAATTTACTTTTCAGGCTCGTGGTATTCTGGTACACACATTAAATGAATTCCAGAGAATAAGTGATGAGAGACCTAACAGAAACAGTGTGAATGTCTACATATTGTCCATGCTTGAGGCCAAGTAAGTCAAGTCTATAGAGGTTGTACATGTAGTTGCTTAGTATTCAGGAGTCATTCAGGACTATGTATATAGTCACTGTGCCTACAGTTGCTGAATTTATAATCACTTGGTCATTGAATATCAATTACATGTACATATCAAGACTAAATCACAGCAGTCATTGTGCTGTAGGTGGTGAAAGAAGAAATTAAACAGTGAATGCCATCATATCAGTGTTATCTGTGAGAATATGTTTCTTACATGGAGGAGGAATACTCATAGAATCGTAATATAAATATTCTGACGTGAAATCCCGTCTGGCTAACAGACCTGTGATTAGTATTCATAATGTTGATGTCTGATTTCCAAAATAAAATTCCTACAGATATTTCATAGAATTGATTTGAAGACACCCCTCGCTGTTTAATGGAAGTTTGACATTACAGATTAGCCCATGTGCAGGCATCCATCGTCCTGGAACAGAAGAGTGATATCAATGACCCCAAAGTTATGAAGAAGATGCTAGCAGCTTGTGAGGTACTGCCATATATATCAGTAAAAAGGTGTCAGATCAGATCTACAAGTCAAATAGATTTGTGCAAAAATGTCTCGTATTACACAGATATTAAATGTAGGTGTTAATAATGTACATGTTTATAAAGATAATTTATTTTCTTTTGTTGATTTACATGAAGATCATTGCATTTATATAATGATTGCATCTGCCTAATGCACTGTGTCTATATAATGATAGCATCTCCCTGATGCTCTGGGTTTATATAATGATGGCATCTGCCTGATGCGTTGTGTCTATACATGTATAATGATAGCATCTGCCTGATGCACTGTGTCTATATAATGATAGCATATGCCTGACGCTCTGTGTTTATATAAAGATAGCATCTGCCTTATGCATTGCATCTATATAATGATAGCATCTGCCTGATGCACTGCGTTTATATGATGATAGCATCTCCCTAATGCACTGCGTCTATATAATGATAGTATCTGATTGATGCACTGCATCTATATAATGATAGCATGCGCCTGATGCACTGCGTTTATATAATGATAGCATCTGCCTAATGCACTGTGTCTATATAATGATAGTATCTGATTGATGCACTGCATCTATATGATGATAGCATCTGCCTAATGCACTGCGTTTATATGATGATAGCATCTGCCTAATGCACTGTGTCTATATAATGATAGTATCTGATTGATGCACTGCATCTATATAATGATAGTATCTGATTGATGCACTGCATCTATATAATGATAGCATGCGCCTGATGCACTGCGTTTATATAATGATAGCATCTGCCTAATGCACTGCGTCTATATAATGATAGTATCTGATTGATGCACTGCATCTATATAATGATAGCATGCGCCTGATGCACTGCGTTTATTTGATGATAGCATCTGCCTAATGCACTGCGTCTATATAATGATAGTATCTGATTGATGCACTGCATCTATATAATGATAGCATGCGCCTGATGCACTGCGTTTATTTGATGATAGCATCTGCCTAATGCACTGCGTCTATATAATGATAGTATCTGATTGATGCACTGCATCTATATAATGATAGCATGCGCCTGATGCACTGCGTTTATATGATGAAAGCATCTGCCTAATGCACTGCGTCTATATAATGATAGTATCTGATTGATGCACTGCATCTATATAATGATAGCATCTGCCTGATGCACTGCATCTATATAATGATAGCATCTGCCTGATGCACTGTGTTTTTATAATGATAGCCTGATGCACTGCACAGAAATTTTGACTTTTACAACAAACCCACAGGAAGCATTGAGGAATGTGCTTATGTCTAGTGTGATACACGGCTCCGGATTTCAATGTTTCATGTAAAAGACAAGATACAATGAGATGCTAGTAGTATTATTTACAATGAGATGACAGTAGTATTATTTATTTAGATTGACTCGCTTACAAGTAAAGATTTTATATCAAAACATGAATGATTGTCTCCTACGAATATTGAAACTAATGCACTGGCTTCTTACATTCCCTGTTACTTTTTATTCTTGATTTATTAGCGTTATGAGAGTGCTACTGACAAGCTAATCAAATTGGGGTATAGACGAGAGGTATTACCTGTGATGAAGGAACATGCGGTACTACTAAGGGACATGGCACGGACTTCCATAGAAAAGGAAATCATACATACTTATTATCTACAGGTATACATCTCTATGATACGATCTCCACAAGTCAAATTCCTTTTCAAATCTAGAGCTCATAGAGCTTATTGAGGGTCATGTGAATTACTGTTCCAGTGTCTATATCCAGATATGAATCTTGCTTCACTTAGTTAGACTGCTTATCAGTTTAAACATTGGGGAAGGTGATGTTTAATCATTTTTATTTTTAATTATTACTTATTTATCAAATATTAAAACTGCAAACAAATAATTTACATTTTATGTTTTGAATAGATATTTGATTAAAGTTGATTTGCAGCAATTATCTGAAAAGTATAGTGACTGTTATTTTTAGGTATTTTAAATATTGTATGTTGTCATGTCATATTCTTATTCCTCATAAATGGTTTTTTTAATGATTGATAGGCTTTGATGGTGTTGAAAGAAGCTGTCAGTATTGCTGAGGAATTCTACAGAGATATTCAAACCATTAATCCACTACAGGAGGTGAGGATACATAAAGAAGCATTGTTATGCAATCAAATTTTCTTGGCTAACCTTAACACTATTCTAGCTCATCTTAACAAAGTGAGGAGAGTGTATTCTACTTCATCTTAATGAAGTGAGGAGAGTGTATTCTACTTCATCTTAATGAAGTGAGGAGAGTGTATTCTACCTCACCTTAACAAAGTGAGGAGAGTGTATTCTACTCCATCTTGATGAAGTGAGGAGAGTGTATTCTACTTCATCTTAATGAAGTAAGGAGAGTGTATTCTACCTCATCTTAACATAGTGAGGAGAGTGTATTCTACTCCATCTTGATGAAGTGAGGAGAGTGTATTCTACCTCATCTTAACAAAGTGAGGAGAGTGTATTCTACCTCACCTTAACAAAGTGAGGAGAGTGTATTCTACCTCATCTTAACAAAGGGAAGAGAATGTATTCTACCTCACCTTAACAAAGTGAGAAGAGTGTATTCTATCTCATCTTAACAAAGTGAGGAGAGTGTATTCTACCTCATCTTAACAAAGTGAGGAGAGTGTATTCTACCTCACCTTAACAAAGTGAGGAGAGTGTATTCTACCTCATCTTAACAAAGTGAGGAGAGTGTATTCTACCTCATCTTAACAAAGTGAGGAGAGTGTATTCTACCTCACCTTAACAAAGTGAGGAGAGTGTATTCTACCTCATCTTAACAAAGGGAAGAGAATGTATTCTACCTCACCTTAACAAAGTGAGGAGAGTGTATTTTACCTCACCTTAACAAGGTGAGGAGAGTGTATTTTACCTCATCTTAACAAAGTGAGGAGAGTGTATTCTACCTCACCTTTACAAAGTGAGGAGAGTGTATTCTACCTCATCTTAACAAAGGGAAGAGAATGTATTCTACCTCACCTTAACAAAGTGAGGAGAGTGTATTCTATCTCATCTTAACAAAGTGAGGAGAGTGTATTCTACTTCATCTTAATGAAGTGAGGAGAGTGTATTCTACCTCATCTTAACAAAGTGAAGAGAGTGTATTCTACCTCAGCTTAACAAAGTGAGGAGAGTGTATCCTATCTCAACTTAACAAAGTGAGGAGAGTGTATTCTAGCTCATCTTAACAAAGTAAAGAGAGTGTATTCTACCTCACCTTAACAAAGTGAGGAGAGTGTATTCTACCTCACCTTAACAAAGGGAAGAGAGTGTATTCTAGCTCATCTTAACAAAGTGAAGAGAGTGTATTCTACCTCATCTTAACAAAGTGAAGAGAGTGTATTCTACCTCACCTTAACAAAGTAAGGAGAGTGAATCCTATCTCATCTTAACAAAGTGAGGAGAGTGTATTCTACCTCACCTTAACAAAGTGAGGAGAGTGTATTCTACCTCAACTTAACAAAGTGAGGAGAATGTATTCTACCTCATCTTCACAAAGTGGGGAGAATGTATTCTATCTCACCTTAACGAAGTGAGGAGAATGTATTCTACCTCACCTTAACAAAGTGAGGAGAGTGTATTCTACCTCATCTTAACAAAGTGAGGAGAGTGTATTCTACCTCACCTTAACAAACTGAGGAGAGTGTATTCTACCTCACCTTAATAAAGTGAGGAGAGTGTATTCTACTTCATCTTAATGAAGTGAGGAGAGTGTATTCTACTTCATCTTAATGAAGTGAGGAGAGTGTATTCTACCTCATCTTAACAAAGTGAGGAGAGTGTATTCTACCTCACCTTAACAAAGTGAGGAGAGTGTATTCTAGCTCATCTTAACAAAGTAAAGAGAGTGTATTCTAGCTCATCTTAACAGAGTGAAGAGAGTGTATTCTACCTCACCTTAACAAAGTGAGGAGAGTGTATCCTATCTCATCTTAACAAAGTGAGGAGAGTGTATTCTAGCTCATCTTAACAAAGTAAAGAGAGTGTATTCTACCTCACCTTAACAAAGTGAGGAGAGTGTATTCTACCTCACCTTAACAAAGGGAAGAGAGTGTATTCTAGCTCATCTTAACAAAGTGAAGAGAGTGTATTCTACCTCATCTTAACAAAGTGAAGAGAGTGTATTCTACCTCACCTTAACAAAGTGAGGAGAGTGAATCCTATCTCATCTTAACAAAGTGAGGAGAGTGTATTCTAGCTCACCTTAACAAAGTGAGGAGAGTGTATTCTACCTCACCTTCACAAAGTGAGGAGAATGTATTCTACCTCATCTTCACAAAGTGGGGAGAATGTATTCTATCTCACCTTAACGAAGTGAGGAGAATGTATTCTACCTCACCTTAACAAAGTGAGGAGAGTGTATTCTACCTCATCTTAACAAAGTGAGGAGAGTGTATTCTACCTCACCTTAACAAACTGAGGAGAGTGTATTCTACCTCACCTTAATAAAGTGAGGAGAGTGTATTCTACTTCATCTTAATGAAGTGAGGAGAGTGTATTCTACTTCATCTTAATGAAGTGAGGAGAGTGTATTCTATCTCATCTTAACAAAGTGAGGAGAGTGTATTCTAGCTCATCTTAACAAAGTAAAGAGAGTGTATTCTACCTCACCTTAACAAAGTGAGGAGAGTGTATTCTACCTCACCTTAACAAAGGGAAGAGAGTGTATTCTAGCTCATCCTAACAAAGTGAAGAGAGTGTATTCTACCTCATCTTAACAAAGTGAAGAGAGTGTATTGTAGCTCATCTTAACAGAGTGAAGAGAGTGTATTCTACCTCACCTTAACAAAGTGAGGAGAGTGTATCCTATCTCATCTTAACAAAGTGAGGAGAGTGTATTCTAGCTCATCTTAACAAAGTAAAGAGAGTGTATTCTACCTTACCTTAACAAAGTGAGGAGAGTGTATTCTACCTCACCTTAACAAAGGGAAGAGAGTGTATTCTAGCTCATCTTAACAAAGTGAGGAGAGTGTATTCTACCTCATCTTAACAAAGTGAAGAGAGTGTATTCTACCTCACCTTAACAAAGTGAGGAGAGTGAATCCTATCTCATCTTAACAAAGTGAGGAGAGTGTATTCTACCTCACCTTAACAAAGTGAGGAGAGTGTATTCTAGCTCACCTTAACAAAGTGAGGAGAGTGTATTCTACCTCACCTTAACAAAGTGAGGAGAATGTATTCTACCTCATCTTCACAAAGTGGGGAGAATGTATTCTATCTCACCTTAACGAAGTGAGGAGAATGTATTCTACCTCACCTTAACAAAGTGAGGAGAGTGTATTCTACCTCATCTTAACAAAGTGAGGAGAGTGTATTCTACCTCACCTTAACAAGGTGAGGTAGAATACACTCTCCTCACCTTAATAAAGTGAGGAGAGTGTATTCTACTTCAACTTAATGAAGTGAGGAGAGTGTATTCTACTTCATCTTAATGAAGTGAGGAGAGTGTATTCTACCTCACCTTAACAAAGTGAGGAGAGTGTATTCTACCTCATCTTAACAAAGTGAGGAGAGTGTATTCTACCTCACGTTAACAAAGTCAGGAGAGTGTATTCTACCTCATCTTAACAAAGGGAAGAGAATGTATTCTACCTCACCTTAACAAAGTGAGGAGAGTGTATTTTACCTCACCTTAACAAGGTGAGGAGAGTGTATTTTACCTCATCTTAACAAAGGGAGGAGAGTGTATTCTACCTCACCTTAACAAAGTGAGGAGAGTGTATTCTACCTCATCTTAACAAAGGGAAGAGAATGTATTCTACCTCATCTTAACAAAGTGAGGAGAGTGTATTCTACCTCACCTTAACAAAGTGAGGAGAGTGTATTCTACCTCACCTTAACAAAGGGAAGAGAGTGTATTCTAGCTCATCCTAACAAAGTGAAGAGAGTGTATTCTACCTCATCTTAACAAAGTGAAGAGAGTGTATTGTAGCTCATCTTAACAGAGTGAAGAGAGTGTATTCTACCTCACCTTAACAAAGTGAGGAGAGTGTATCCTATCTCATCTTAACAAAGTGAGGAGAGTGTATTCTAGCTCATCTTAACAAAGTAAAGAGAGTGTATTCTACCTTACCTTAACAAAGTGAGGAGAGTGTATTCTACCTCACCTTAACAAAGGGAAGAGAGTGTATTCTAGCTCATCTTAACAAAGTGAAGAGAGTGTATTCTACCTCATCTTAACAAAGTGAAGAGAGTGTATTCTACCTCACCTTAACAAAGTGAGGAGAGTGAATCCTATCTCATCTTAACAAAGTGAGGAGAGTGTATTCTACCTCACCTTAACAAAGTGAGGAGAGTGTATTCTAGCTCATCTTAACAAAGTGAGGAGAGTGTATTCTACCTCACCTTAACAAAGTGAGGAGAGTGTATTCTAGCTCACCTTAACAAAGTGAGGAGAGTGTATTCTACCTCACCTTAACAAAGTGAGGAGAATGTATTCTACCTCATCTTCACAAAGTGGGGAGAATGTATTCTATCTCACCTTAACGAAGTGAGGAGAGTGTATTCTACCTCATCTTAACAAAGTGAGGAGAGTGTATTCTACCTCACCTTAACAAGGTGAGGTAGAATACACTCTCCTCACCTTAATAAAGTGAGGAGAGTGTATTCTACTTCATCTTAATGAAGTGAGGAGAGTGTATTCTACTTCATCTTAATGAAGTGAGGAGAGTGTATTCTACCTCATCTTAACAAAGTGAGGAGAGTGTATTCTACCTCACCTTAACAAAGTGAGGAGAGTGTATTCTACCTCACCTTAACAAAGTGAGGAGAGTGTATTCTACCTCATCTTAACAAAGGGAAGAGAATGTATTCTACCTCACCTTAACAAAGTGAGGAGAGTGTATTTTACCTCACCTTAACAAGGTGAGGAGAGTGTATTTTACCTCATCTTAACAAAGGGAGGAGAGTGTATTCTACCTCACCTTAACAAAGTGAGGAGAGTGTATTCTACCTCATCTTAACAAAGGGAAGAGAATGTATTCTACCTCATCTTAACAAAGTGAGGAGAGTGTATTCTACCTCACCTTAACAAAGTGAGGAGAGTGTATTCTACCTCATCTTAACAAAGTGAGGAGAGTGTATTCTACCTCACCTTAACAAAGTGAGGAGAGTGTATTCTACCTCATCTTAACAAAGTGAGGAGAATGTATTCTACCTCATCTTAACAAAGTGAGGAGAGTGTATTCTACCTCATCTTAACAAGGTGAGGAGAGTGTATTCTACCTCATCTTAACGAAGTGAGGAGAGTGTATTCTACCTCACCTTAACAAAATGAGGAAAGTGTATTCTGCCTCACCTTGACAAAGTGAGGAGAGTGTATTTTACCTCACTTTTACAAAGTGAGGAGAGTGTATTCTACCTCACCTTAACAAAGTGGGGAGAGTGTGTTCTACCTCACCTTAACAAAGTGGGGAAAATGTATTCTACCTCATCTTGACAAAGTGAGGAGAGTGTATTCTACCTCACCTTAACAAAGTGAGGAGAGTGTATTCTACCTCAACTTAACAAAGTGAGGAGAGTGTATTCTACCTCACCTTAACAAAATGAGGAGAGTGTATTCTACCTCACCTTAACAAAGTGAGGAGAGTGTATTCTACCTAACCTAACGAAGTGGGGAGAGTGTATTCTACCTCACCTTAACAAAGTGAGTAGAGTGTATTCTACCTCACCTTAAGAAAGTGAGGAGAGTGTATTCTACCTCACTTGTACAAAGTGAGGAGAGTGTATTCTACCTCATCTTAACAAAGTGAGGAGAATGTATTCTACCTCACCTTAACAAAGTGAGGAGAGTGTATTCTACCTCACTTTTACAAAGTGAGGAGAGTGTATTCTACCTCACCTTAACAAAGTGAGGAGAGTGTATTCTATCTCATCTTAACAAAGTGAGGAGAATGTATTCTACCTCATCTTAACAAAGTGAGGAGAGTGTATTCTACCTCATCTTAACAAGGTGAGGAGAGTGTATTCTACCTCATCTTAACGAAGTGAGGAGAGTGTATTCTACCTCACCTTAACAAAGTGAGGAGAGTGTATTCTACCTCATCTTAACAAAGTGAGGAGAGTGTATTCTACCTCATCTTAACAAAGTGAGGAGAGTGTATTCTACCTCATCTTAACAAGGTGAGGAGAGTGTATTCTACCTCACCTTAACAAAGTGAGGAGAGTGTATTCTACCTCATCTTAACAAAGTGAGGAGAGTGTATTCTACCTCACCTTGACAAAGTGAGGAGAGTGTATTCTACCTCACCTTAACAAAGTGGGGAGAGTGTATTCTAGCTCACCTTAACAAAGTGAGGAGAGTGTATTCTACCTCAACTTAACAAAGTGAGGAGAGTGTATTCTACCTCACCTTAACAAAATGAGGAGAGTGTATTTTACCTCACTTTTACAAAGTGAGGAGAGTGTATTCTACCTAACCTAACGAAGTGGGGAGAGTGTATTCTACCTCACCTTAACAAAGTGAGTAGAGTGTATTCTACCTCACCTTAAGAAAGTGAGGAGAGTGTATTCTACCTCACCTTGACAAAGTGAGGAGAGTGTATTCTACCTCACCTTGACAAAGTGAGGAGAGTGTATTCTACCTCACCTTAACAAAGTGGGGAGAGTGTATTCTACCTCACCTTAACAAAGTGAGGAGAGTGTAATCTACCTAACCTTAAAGTGAGGAGAGTGTATTCTACCTCACCTTAACAAAGTGAGGAGAGTGTATTCTACCTCATCTTAACAAAGTGAGGAGAGTGTATTCTACCTCACCTTAACAAAGTGAGGAGAGTGTATTCTACCACACCTTAACAAAATGGGGAGAGTGTATTCTACCTCACCTTAACAAAGTGAGGAGAGTGTATTCTACCTCACCTTAACAAGGTGAGGAGAGTGTATTCTACCTCACCTTAACAAAGGGAAGAGAGTGTATTCTAGCTCATCTTAACAAAGTAAAGAGAGTGTATTCTACCTCACCTTAACAAAGTGAGGAGAGTGTATTCTACCTCACCTTAACAAAGTGAGGAGAGTGTATTCTACCTCACCTTAACAAAGTAAAGAGAGTGTATCCTATCTCATCTTAACAAAGTGAAAAGAGTGTATTCTAGCTCATCTTAACAAAGTGAAGAGAGTGTATTCTACCTCACCTTAACAAAGTGAGGAGAGTGTATCCTATCTCATCTTAACAAAGTGAGGAGAGTGTATTCTACCTCACCTTAACAAAGTGAGGAGAGTGTATTCTACCTCACCTTAACAAAGTGAGGAGAATGTATTCTACCTCATCTTCACAAAGTGGGGAGAATGTATTCTATCTCACCTTAACGAAGTGAGGAGAATGTATTCTACCTCACCTTAACAAAGTGAGGAGAGAGTGTAATCTACCTCACCTTAACAAAGTGAAGAGAATGTATTCTACCTCATCTTAACAAAGTGAGGAGAGTGTATTCTACCTCACCTTAACAAAGGGAGGAGAGTGTATTCTACCTCACCTTAACAAAGTGAGGAGAGTGTATTCTACCTCACCTTAACAAAGTGAGGAGAATGTATTCTACCTCATCTTCACAAAGTGGGGAGAATGTATTCTATCTCACCTTAACGAAGTGAGGAGAATGTATTCTACCTCACCTTAACAAAGTGAGGAGAGAGTGTAATCTACCTCACCTTAACAAAGTGAAGAGAATGTATTCTACCTCATCTTAACAAAGTGAGGAGAGTGTATTCTACCTCACCTTAACAAAGGGAGGAGAGTGTATTCTACCTCACCTTAACAAAGTGAGGAGAGTGTATTCTACCTCACCTTAACAAAGTGAGGAGAGTGTATTCTACCTCACTTTTACAAAGTGAGGAGAGTGTATTCTACCTCACCTTAACAAAGTGAGGAGAATGTATTCTACCTCACCTTAACAGAGGAGAGTGTATTCTACCTCACCTTAACAAAGGGAGGAGAGTGTATTCTACCTCACCTTAACAAAGTGAGGAGAATGTATTCTACCTCACCTTAACAAAGTGAGGAGAGTGTATTCTACCTCACTTGTACAAAGTGAGGAGAGTGTATTCTACCTCATCTTAACAAAGTGAGGAGAATGTATTCTACCTCACCTTAACAAAGTGAGGAGAGTGTATTCTACCTCACTTTTACAATGTGAGGAGAGTGTATTCTACCTCACCTTAACAAAGTGAGGAGAGTGTATTCTACCTCACCCTTAACAAAGGGAGGAGAATGTATTCTGCCTCATCCTAATAAAGTGAGAAGAATGTATTCTAGCCCACTTTCAGTATGTGAAGGATATGTATTCTAATTCATCAAAAAAAGGAAGAGAGAGTATTTTCCTCCCTAGTAAGGAAAAGATGTTGCATGGACCATCACCCAGACAGTCGAATGTGCTTTAGGGTTTTGGATAAAATCATTTTCTAATAAAAGTACAATTTCCACTTGGGACAATTATAGGTGTAATCTTCATTTCGTTCATTTCTCTTTTTTTTTTTTATTATGTTTGAAACGCTCTTCATTTAAAAACAGTTCACAATACACAAATTTCATATTTTACATGATGATAAGGCTGACAAACTACTTTTTGCTGGAATTTTCAGTATGACATTAATGTTTTGATTGTTATGTCACAGCATGATGCATCTTGAGTGGCAAAACATCATATGTTGGACATTGATTGAGAGCTGAAATTAATATGAAAAAGGTCTATTACAATGAGTTATAACAATGTTTGAAACACTGTAAAATAAGTTTATGCTATGCTTTTAGAACTGAATTCTGTTGTTGTAGTTGAGGAACCTGAGTTTACCTGCCCAGCGTGAGCTGGCAGATATTAACATAGAATGTGGAGAACTCATGCTGGAAATATTCTATTTGTATGCCAAAGAGACACGTAGCCAACAGCTAGAGGACTTACGAAAAGGATCGGTCGTCAAGGTATGTTAGCTTCACATAAACCAGTAGAGTATCTGAATGGTCAGTTCCTTACATTTCTGATATTAATGATGAATTGTGTACTGTTACAGTAATACATACAAGTGTAGTCATAACTTGAGGTATATAGTTATACACTCAAAAACATATACTGTATATAAAGAAGTCAGTACTAACTCACATGAAAATAAAATTACTCATGCTCTCAAGTAAAGAATTGTAAGAAGAAGTGTGTTATTCTAATAGAAGAATTATGTCACAAGAAGAATCATGTCATAAGAAGAATCATGTCACAAGAAGAATTAGGTCATTCTAGTGAAAGAATTATGTCATTCTAATAGAAGATTTAAGTCATTCTAATAGAAGATTTAAGTCATTCTAGTGAAAGAATTATGTGATAAGAAGAATTACGTCTTTCTAATAGAATTATAAAAGGACGGATCTCAATAGGCACTACAACTGTTTGTATACAGTAATGCTCAGAAGAGTCTTACATAGTTATGAGGGGCCATACATAGTAATGAAGGGGTAATACATAGTAGTTAGGGGCTGTACATAGTAATGAGGGGCCATACATAGTAATGAAGGGGTAATACATAGTAGTGAGGGGCTGTACATAGTAATGAGGGGTCATACATAGTAATGAGGGGTCATACATAGTAGTGAGGGGCTGTACATAGTAATGAGGGGCCATACATAGTAATGAGGGGTCATACATAGTAGTGAGGGGCTGTACATAGTAATGAGGGGCCATACATAGTAATGAAGGGGTTATACATAGTAGTGAGGGGCTGTACATAGTAATGAGGGGCCATACATAGTAATGAAGGGTCATACATAGTAGTGAGGGGCTGTACATAGTAATGAGGGGCCATACATAGTAATGAGGGGTCATACATAGTAATGAAGGGCCATACATAGTAATGAGGGGCTATACATAGTAATGAAGGGGTTATACATAGTAATGAAGGGGCCATACATAGTAATGAAGGGCCATACATAGTAATGGAGGGGCCATACATAGTAATGAGGGGTCATACATAGTAATGAAGGGGCTATACATAGTAATGAGGGGCCACACATAGTAATGGAGGGGTTATACATAGTAATGAAGGAGCCATACATAGTACTGAGGGGCCGCACATAGTAATGAAGGTCCATACATAGTAATGAGGGGTCATACATAGTAATGAGGGGCCATACATAGTAATTAGGAGTCATACATAGTAATGAAGGGGCCACACATAGTAATGAAGGGCCATACATAGTAATGAGGGGTCAGACATAGTAATGGAGGGGCCATACATAGTAATGAAGAAAGATAAAGAACAGAGATCTCTCCTAGGAAATATTTCCTACTTGAAACGAATGATTGGTATTGATGTAGAATGTATTTAATGAATGTACATGTGATTTACAGCTGGTTGAGGATTATATTCGAGCTACACCCCATTACTCCCACATGGAGAAAGAGTGGATGGAAACCACTAGGTAACACTTTTTAATCCAGTCATTCTGTCATGTTCTGTTGATATTATAAATCAAATCAAGTACTCTAAATCAGTTATATCGATTACATATTACGATAAAAAAATTGTTTGCTTAAGTTTGCAAGTTTAACTCCATCCAGATATAAAGTTCTCATTGCCTTAGATTTGACTGTCAAAATAAAGTTGGTCCCGCAAATATATATAGCAACCTGAAATATCAGTGATTTCCTGTATTGTATCCCTGAGAAAAAATGATACATAGATATTGAATTTCTAGTTATATGAATTTGTTTCCAGTATATTATTATTACTTCACATTTATTTGTTAGGAGTTTTATAGTGAGTATGGCTCTTTGAAAAACGAAACTCTTTGCCAGTATTAAGCCACCAGTGATTTACAGTATGATTGTCTTCTTTGGCCAGTAATTAGCCACCAGTGATTTACAGTATAATTGTCTTCTTTGGCCAGTTAAATAAGCCACCAGTGATTTACAGTGTGATTGCCTTCTTTGGCCAGTAATAAGCCACCAGTAATTTACAGTGTGATTGCCTTCTTTGGCCAGTAATAAGCCACCAGTGATTTACAGTATGATTGTCTTCTTTGGCCAGTAATAAGCCACCAGTGATTTACAGTGTGATTGTCTTCTTTGGCCAGTAATAAGCCACCAGTGATTTACAGTATGATTGTCTTCTTTGGCCAGTAATAAGCCTCCAGTGATTTACAGTATGATTGCCTTCTTTGGCCAGTAATAAGCTACCAGTAATTTACAGTATGATTGTCTTCTTTGGCCAGTAATAAGCCAGCAGTGATTTACAATATGATTGTCTTCTTTGGTCAGTAATAAGCCTCCAGTGATTTACAGTATGATTGCCTTCTTTGGCCAGTAATAAGCCACCAGTAATTTACAGTATGATTGTCTTCTTTGGCCAGTAATAAGCCAGCAGTGATTTACAGTATGATTGTCTTCTTTGGCCAGTAATAAGCCTCCAGTGATTTACAGTATGATTGTCTTCTTTGGCCAGTAATAAGCCAGCAGTGATTTACAATATGATTGTCGTCTTTGGCCAGTAATAAGCCACCAGTGATTTACAGTATGATTGTCTTCTTTGGCCAGTAATAAGCCACCAGTGATTTACAGTATGATTGTCTTCTTTGGCCAGTAATAAGCCTCCAGTGATTTACAGTATGATTGTCTTCTTTGGCCAGTAATAAGCCACCAGTGATTTACAGTATGATTGTCTTCTTTGGCCAGTAATAAGCCTCCAGTGATTTACAGTATGATTGCCTTCTTTGGCCAGTAATAAGCTACCAGTAATTTACAGTATGATTGTCTTCTTTGGCCAGTAATAAGCCTCCAGTGATTTACAGTATGATTGCCTTCTTTGGCCAGTAATAAGCTACCAGTAATTTACATTATGATTGTCTTCTTTGGTCAGTAATAAGCCTCCAGTGATTTACAGTATGATTGCCTTCTTTGGCCAGTAATAAGCCACCAGTAATTTACAGTATGATTGTCTTCTTTGGCCAGTAATAAGCCACCAGTGATTTACAGTGTGATTGTCTTCTTTGGCCAGTAATAAGCCACCAGTGATTTACAGTGTGATTGTCTTCTTTGGCCAGTAATAAGCCAGCAGTGATTTACAGTATGATTGTCTTCTTTGGCCAGTAATTAGCCACCAGTGATTTACAGTGTGATTGTCTTCTTTGGCCAGTAATAAGCCAGCAGTGATTTACAGTATGATTGTCTTCTTTGGCCAGTAATTAGCCACCAGTGATTTACAGTATGATTGTCTTCTTTGGCCAGTAATAAGCCAGCAGTGATTTACAGTATGATTGTCTTCTTTGGCCAGTAATTAGCCACCAGTGATTTACAGTATGATTGTCTTCTTTGGCCAGTAATAAGTCTCCAGTGATTTACAGTGTGATTGTCTTCTTTGGCCAGTAATTAGCCAGCAGTGATTTACAGTATGATTGTCTTCTTTGGCCAGTAATTAGCCACCAGTGATTTACAGTATGATTGTCTTCTTTGGCCAGTAATTAGCCACCAGTGATTTACAGTATGATTGTCTTCTTTGGCCAGTAATAAGTCTCCAGTGATTTACAGTGTGATTGTCTTCTTTGACCAGTAATTAGCCACCAGTGATTTACAGTATGACTGTCTTCTTTGGCCAGTAATTAGCCAGCAGTGATTTACAGTATGATTGTCTTCTTTGGCCAGTAATTAGCCACCAGTGATTTACAGTGTGATTGTCTTCTTAGGCCAGTAATAAGCCAGCAGCGATTTACAGTATGATTGTCTTCTTAGGCCAGTAATAAGCCAGCAGCGATTTACAGTATGATTGTCTTCTTAGGCCAGTAATAAGCCAGCAGTGATTTACAGTATGATTGTCTTCTTAGGCCAGTAATAAGCCAGCAGTGATTTACAGTATGAATGTCTTCTTTCAGAGTGATTTCTGAGGATGCTCTCATAAGGTTTATAGCTGCCCATAACTTGTCAGGACAGATACAAAGACTTCGGGCCAGAGTAAGTTCTTCTCTGATAACAGCCTCATAAAAGTGATAGTTATTTTACATAATGCTACATATTTTAAGCCTGCTTTTTAAGCAATCCATCTCTCACATGTTGTTTGTCCCTGTGTTTAAAACTTAGAAATGTCTTGCTTCAATGTCATGTTATGAAAACAATTCAACATATATCCTACAAAATTAACCAGCCTATTTTTTTCCTTCTGTTCAATGATATCATGTGACCTTGGGCTGATGAAATAATGTAGGTATTTTAATACAATACTTTTTGAAGCCATTGAAACTAAGATTGACTGTAATATGTCTTCATTTATATGCATTAACCTAATGAGCCATTGTATAATTTCAGTCTCTTTGTGGAGTTGGGAAATGTTTGAGGGCTTTGGCTATGTTCTGTAGTCCAGATCCCCCTACACAATGGGTCGTTCATGAACTGGTCAGTAATATACATCATACTCTGCACACTATCAAGCTTAAAAGAAATACAAAATACATTAAACATTTTAAAATGGTTTATGTGCTTGTAAGTCTTGATATTTATTCAAGTATTTCATTTATTTACTGGAGTTAATTTCTGTAAAACCTTAATTCTGATTTGGTAATAATGATTGCATAGGAGCTGTCAGGTGTAACCAATCAACAAGAAGATGAATCACAAAGGTCATTGGAGGATCCAGACTCCCCTCAGTTCATCAGATATACCAAACAGATACTTCACATGAAGGTAAGTATATCAGATATACCAAACAGATACTTCACATGAAGGTAAGCATATCAGATATACCAAACAGATACTTCACATGAAGGTAAACTCAAACAATCTGTCACCACTTTATGCATATTAGAACACAGAAATCTCACCAAAGAGTCAAAACTTTGCAGTCCAAGATGAAGCTATCCAAAATGTGGACTTCTACCCCTTTATATAAACCTGATGATATGGAAATGTATAAAGAAATAAAAAAGGAAAATAACAGAAATAGAGCAAACATTTTGTTAAGTTTGTAAATGGGAATGTATATTGTAAATGGGAATGTATATTGTAAATGGGAATGTATATTGTAAATGGGAATGTATATTGTAAATGGGAATGTATATTGTAAATGGGAATGTATATTGTAAATGGGAATGTATATTGTAAATGGGAATGTATATTGTAAATGGGAATGTATATTGTAAATGGGAATGTATATTGTAAATGGGAATGTATATTGTAAATGGGAATGTATATTGTAAATGGGAATGTATATTTAATCTGCTGGCATTCATTTTTCTGATGCATCACGGTAGAGAATCAAAGAGAGAACACCTCGGTACATATAATGTCTTACAAGTTTATCTTTTTGTAAGTTGATGAGTAAACTTGTTTGCAAGTCAATGAGTACACTTGTTTGTTAGTTGGTGAGTACACTTGTTTGTTAGTTGGTGAGTACCCTTGTTTGTTTGTTGTTGAGTACACTTGAGCTTTGGTATTCTTTCATCATAGATGTTACTTTCATGCCAGAAAGAGAAAATGAAATTTAATACATGTATTGTAAATAAATCATGAGTCATTGTGAATCTGGCTTTAAAACTAATATTTGAGTATAAATTATATTCAGCAGTAGTTAACTTTATTTGATTGAAACCAAACGTTTGAATGAATGATGTTTTAAGTATATATTGTGTTTTTCAGAACCATGATGACCTTTGCCATCAGTACTTACTACAAGCCACAGAAATTCTGGTGCAGGGTCTGAACCTAGCTATGGCTAATCAGTGTACAGTAAGTGCATTTAGTACTATAAAGTAAAATTTTTTATACCTGCAACAGTAGTGGCATTACACTGGAATCATCCTGTCAGTCTGAGTCGATCTGTCTGTGTGTAGATGCAAACTTGTCATCACAATGACACTGTTGAATGGATTTCAGTGAAACTTTTTTTGCGAAGAAAGAGAGCAATATGGAGATACGCATGCAGGACAGAGTTTGCTGCTTAAAATTTTGTTGTGGAGTTATGGGCTTTAGGACTTAGAATATTTTCCAACATTGCAGTACTGTCATTCTCCAGAACTACTCAATTGACGTCAGTGAAACTTTGTACAAAGAAATATCAGAATATGTTAATGTGCATGACAGAAGAAGATTATCATCCAAAAAGATTTGTGATACAACCTTGTTGCTGCTGGGGTATTTGTCCCTTTAAGACAGTTCTATACTCAATACTCACAACCACCATCTCATTATGGAAAGAAATTATTTTTAAACAAAAGTATGAGAATATATAAGTAAGTAAAAGAGTGTTGTACATGTATAGATATTCATATTGATGAAATGAATATGGAAATTAAACATTAAGGTAATTGTACACAGACATGTAACATATTTTGATTACTTTAAGTTCTCTGTGTGTTTGCAGGGTATAGCAGGTACCATTGCTATGGAGCTGGTAGAATGTTGTGGGCAGTATGATCCTCAGGCAGCCAGTCAATTCTTAGCTCTGTTCCAGGTACATACTTATCTTTATTCTTCTCTCCATTTTTAGAAGATGATAATTCTTCATTCTTAGTACATGTATATAATTAATCTATCATGATGCCTTGTGTTTCTTCTCATTTCAGAGTTGTTCTGCCTCCCAGACTTTGGAGGAGCTACTAAACAGGGCCCAAATAGACCCCTATACATCAAGATTGGCTGCATTGCTTCATCAAAGGGACTCTCTAATATCCAGAGATATAAGTACCAACCTGGCCTCTAGTTCTATGATGGGCATAGTCAAAACTTCCCTGGAACAAAATTGGCAGGTACGAACAGAAAGTGAAAAAAATAAAACTGATGTATCTATACTTTGTTTTATTGTCATATTCTACTCCTCCCTCCATGTTACCAAGTGTAATTCATATTGTCCATAATACAAAGTCGTGTATCATTCTATTATAGGCTTGGAAGAATCTGCAGATTCAAGCACATCACCTGGATCTGCTGAAGGATTTTCCTGGCAACTTCAATTTCATCATACTGCAACACTCCCCTGACAAGTAAATGATTTATGATAAAGTATATTCATACTAAAATACTGTAAGAGTCAATCTCTTAATTAACAAAACTAGATATATCAAATAAGCATAAAGCATCCTTCTAGGCACCTGAACTCACTTCTCAATTACGCAGGCCATGAATGTTTAACTTAGTAAATTATTGAGTGGCACAATGACAAGCATAAGTTTCTATCATATCTTACTTTGTACATAATGTAGACATGCACAGGTCTTTTTCTCGAAAACAAAGTTTATTACTTTACGCTATTTCATTTACAGAAATTTCCTGTATGGTGCCATTCTTGACAAATCAAAGAATGCAGTAGGAGGAGGAGGGAAGAATCCTAAGCAAGCAGCACCAGTAGGTCAGTATTAAACAAGCAGCACCAGTAGGTCAGTATTAAACAAGCAGCACCAGTAGGTCAGTATTAAACAAGCAGCAGGTCAGTACTAAACAGGCAGCACCAGTAGGTCAGTATTAAACAAGCAGCAGGTCAGTACTAAACAGGCAGCACCAGTAGGTCAGTATTAAACAAGCAGCAGGTCAGTACTAAATAAGCAGCACCAGCAGGTCAGTGCTAAACAAGCAGCAGATCAGTATTAAACAAGCAGCACCAGTAGGTCAGTATTAAACAAGCAGCACAAGTAGGTCAGTATTAAACAAGCAACACCAGTAGGTCAGTATTATACAAGCAGCACCAGTAGGTCAGTATTAAACAAGCAGCACCAGTAGGTCAATACTAAACAAGCAGCACCAGTAGGTCAGTATTATACAAACAGCACCAGTAGGTCAGTATTAAACAAGCAGCACCAGTAGGTCAGTACTAAACAAGCAGCACCAGTAGGTCAGTTCTAAACAAGCAGCACCAGTAGGTCAGTACTAAACAATCAGCACCAGTAGGTCAGTATTAAACATGCAGCACCAGTAGGTCTTTATCAAACAAGCAGCACCAGTAGGTCAGTACTAAATGAGCAGCACCAGTAGCTCAGTGTTAAACAAGCGGCACCAGTAGATTAGTATTAAGCAAACAGCACCAGTAGGTCTTTATTAAACAAGCAGCAAGCAACATCATTAAGTCAGTATTAAACAAACAGCACCAGTAGGTCAGTATTAAGCAAGCAGCACCAGTAAGTCAGTATTAAACAAACAGCACCAGTAGGTCAGTATTAAGCAAGCAGCACCAGTAAGTCAGTATTAAACAAACAGCACCAGTAGGTCAGTACTAAACAAGCAGCACCAGTAGGCCAGTATTAAGCAAGCAATAGAGTCAGTAATATAAACATTATGGCATCTGATAAAGTATATTATGATAAAGAGATGTTATATGATGTTTTGGAAATGAATTGTCATATAATCTTCAGCTTGTTTTTAAATCATATTTAAGTCATATGTGTAATTGTATAAACATCATATGTGCATACATATCAATAAATAATTAATGTGGTTTATACTAAAAGTTGATGTAACAGAACATGTAAGATGTGTAGGATGTGTAATATGTAAAGGATGTGTAAGATGTGTCAGATGTAGAGGATGTGTAAGATGTGTAGGATGTGTAAGATGTAGAGGATGTGTAAGATGTGTAGGATGTGTAAGATGTAGAGGATGTGTAAGATGTAGAGGATGTGTAAGTTTAGGGTGTGTCAGATGTAGAGGTTGTGTAAGATGTGTAGGATGTGTAAGATGTAGAGGATGTATAAGATGTGTCAGATGTAGAGGATGTGTAAGATGTGTAGGATATAGAGGATGTGTAAGTTTAGGGTGTGTAAGATGTGCAGGATGTATATGATGTGCAAGATGTAGAGGATGTGTAGGATGTGTAAGATGTAGAGGATGTGTAAGATGTAGAGGATGTGTAAGATGTAGAGGGTGTGTAAGATGTAGGGAATGTGTAAGTTTAGGGTGTGTCAGATGTAGAGGATGTGTAAGATGTAGGGAATGTGTAAGTTTAGGGTGTGTCAGATGAAGAGGATGTGTAAGATGTGTAGGATGTAGAGGATGTGTAAGATGTAGAGGATGTGTAAGATGTAGAGGATGTGTAAGATGTGTAGGATGTAGAGGATGTGTAAGATGTAGAGGATTTGTAAGTTTAGGGTGTGTCAGATGAAGAGGATGTGTAAGATGTGTAGGATGTAGAGGATGTGTAAGTTTAGGGTGTGTAAGATGTGCAGGATGTGTATGATGTGCAAGATGTAGAGGATGTGTAGGATGTGTAAGATGTAGAGGATGTGTTAGGAGGGGAAATATATTTTCTGGGTATCTGATCATACAAGTTAAAAGGTCGGTCCTTTTTATAGCCTCCCCAAATCGAGCAAAGATATTTGGAATTGAAACCAGTGCTCAAATACTGGATGATTTACTTGCCAAATTCGAAGACTATCGACAAAATGTTCAACAGATGTTGTTGAAACAGGAGTATAAGAGATCCCAGGCTATGATGCGGCAAAAGATGCTGGAGAATCTGGATGAAAGTTTACAGAAACAGACACAGGTGAGCCATGACTAAAACTTACAGAAACAGACACAGGTTATCCATGACTAAAACTTACAGAAACAGACACAGGTGAGCCATGACTAAAACTTACAGAAACAGACACAGGTTATCCATGACTAAAACTTACAGAAACAGACACAGGTGTGCCATGACTAAAACTTACAGAAACAGACACAGGTTATCCATGGCTAAAACTTACAGAAACAGACACAGGTGAGCCATGACTAAAACTTACAGAGACAGACACAGGTGAGCCATGACTAAAACTTACAGAAACAGACACAGGTGAGTCACGACTAAAACTTACAGAAACAGAAACAGGTGAGCCATGGCTAAAACTTACAGAAACAGACACAGGTTATCCATGACTAAAACTTACAGAAACATACACAGGTTATCCATGACTAAAACTTACAGAAACAGACACAGGTGAGCCATGACTAAAACTTACAGAAACAGACACAGGTTATCCATGACTAAAACTTACAGAAACAGACACAGGTGAGCCATGACTAAAACTTACAGAAACAGACACAGGTGAGCCATGACTAAAACTTACAGAAACAGACACAGGTGAGCCATGGCTAAAACTTACAGAAACATACACAGGTTATCCATGACTAAAACTTACAGAAACAGACACAGGTTATCCATGACTAAAACTTACAGAAACATACACAGGTTATCCATGACTAAAACTTACAGAAACAGACACAGGTTATCCATGACTAAAACTTACAGAAACAGACACAGGTGAGCCATGACTAAAACTTACAGAAACAAACACAGGTGAGCCATGACTAAAACTTACAGAAACATACACAGGTTATCCATGACTAAAACTTACAGAAACAGACACAGGTGTGCCATGACTAAAACTTACAGAAACAGAAACAGGTGAGCCATGACTAAAGCTTACAGAAACAAACACAGGTGAGCCATGACTAAAACTTACAGAAACAGAAACAGGTGAGCCATGACTAAACTCCCAATACAAGTTATTATATAAGCTTAGAATCTTTTATATGTAAATTTGTTATATGTAATACAACATGATCTAGTATTTATTGTGCGTTCAGTTTGTGCAGACAGACATATGTTTGTAATCTCAATGTACACCTGCATGTGTTTGATAGTTGAATATTGAGACTACATTAAGATAAATTCACTTGAGACTACAGATGACTGTACATGTCTATAGCAAGAATGAACAATGGAGCTGTATAGTTCTAAATGCAGCCAACATATGGTTGGAGGTCATACCTCAAACATACATATATCATGAATTATCTTCATGTTAGCTTATATCTATATATAAAAAATAAATTACGTTTCATCAGTTTCTTTGGATAGAACATGTTAAGTGCTTCTTTGAAAAAGTTTGTGATTTTTCCTTTAGGAACCCCATGATGAGGAGGATGAGTTAGAAGAGGCTAGGTTACAGGAGGACTTCCGAGGTTTGGTACAGGATATGGAAACTTACCTGAAACCACTCACCACACAACTAGCTGGAACTCTTAAGTAATACTAACTTTATTCTTCTCACTTTATTAAGCCTCTGAAATCTTTTGTTATGTATCTGTTGGGAGTGTTATTGCTGCTATGATTTATGTATATTTTGTATTGATAGTCCCCCGACTGTGGTAACTCCAGCCAGCAATAGTAAAGAGGCCAAGAATCAGGCTGAGGCTCCACTCCCACAGGAGTATGTCATCCTGCTGGTCGACAAGTACCTGATGCAGATGCCACTAGAGGCTCTCGACTTCCTACAGATCGATGCTGTTACCTCCATCTCCAGGGATTTTTCATTGTCGTTATTCCATCACAAGTTTTACAAGGATGAAGTTGCAGGTAGCTATAATTATTATACCATCAGTATAAAAGAAATTATTTTGGTATGATGTGCCAAGCATTGTAACACTTAGGGATGACATCTAATAAGGCTTATTGTGGTTTTTATTTACTCTCATCTCATTCAGGTCCTTGAAATATGAAAGAAAACTCTGACTCTCAGAGCTTTAATTAAAGTTATTGAGGTGATCCTCTCAACATTTGACTTGAAAGGCTAACACAACTGTTACTTGATATATTAATACACAATTAATACAAATAGATCTTACAGTGTTGCTATTGTATGAAGTATTTGTATAATAGCAAGATTAATGTGGATGTCTTGCTTTAATCTTAACAGGAAAATCTAGTAAGTAATAACATTAGGAGTAGTGGTACTGATTGGTTTGTATAGTTTATACAGAATTGATCACTTAGGATGTATGCCAGATCATGGTTAATACAGTATCTGTATACTAGCTAGATGGAATATGTAATATATCCTTGTATAGTTCACGAATGAGCATGGGAATATGTTACAATATGCCAGGTTGAATTGTATGACTGTAGAGATATCTTTTATTATTTCATAACGATATTAATATGAACATGCCAGGTGGAATAGTATGGCTATTTAAGTATGTCTGGAAGCTTATTATAGCTATATAGGTATGCCATGTTGAAATATTAGAAACTGATTATAGATCGAGCTTAACTCCTTACCTAGCCTATTTGAATCAGATGTAAATGTTAATTACATGAAACCCATTATACGTTTTCAGGCAGTAAAACCCCTACTGGTCAAGGTACATGTATATTCTCTCAATCTCTTCATTATAGTGAATTCTATTTGACGCACATTGACAATAGTTTCCCTGCTGTTCACCTTTAAATTTGTATTCCAGCATTTCCGTAGTATTTCAGTAGATTATGATCAGCTTGTAGTAGACTTCCTGACCTGTTTACTTAACTGTTTCTGATTCTTCACATGATAGTGATAAGATACTTACCATTAAGAGTCTCTGATGAATCTCAGTGAAAAAAGATCTCTATTCATGAAATGGTGATTTGAATAGGACTAGTTGAATATACCTATTTTGTTCTGAAATGATAACCAAATTATTATAGCATTTCTTAGTTCTGTTTAACTTGTGTTTCTTAGAATAGATTTCACTACTTAGATATGAGATTAATGTGTATTACTATGTACAAAATTTAGATGTATCAGTAGGATCCATTAATCATGTTTGGAGTAGAATATCTGATCAGACTTTAAATAGGATATCTTCAACATATTAGAAATAAAATGCATGTGTATCTTCTATTGAATTTAAAACTAATATTTCTGCTAAAGAGTACTGCTATAGGTCAGGGCCATGGTCACATGATAAAAATTTTGGTACCAACGGAAAGGTATTTAAATTAAGGACACACATGCCTAATATGAAGGCCCTACATCTTATAGTTAAAAAGTTATGACCAAGGTTAAAGTTTTTGTGACATACAGAGAGACAGACAAATGAGATTTAATGTCCCCAGGCTTTTTCAAAAAGCAGGGAACAAAAAGTATATACTCAGATCAAAGGTCATTTGTTGTTTCTGAAAGGTTAAGATCATTGAGATGAGAGAACTGAAAATACCAGACGGGGCTTATGTGTGTAGTTTTTGCCCTGTCTGTTTATCTGTCTGTCTATCTGTCAATCCATTCAAACTTTTATCTTTATCAGAATTTTATCATACTTCACACATTTGTCAGTCAGGATATAAGCTTTTGGGAAAAGTCATTCATTGTCATTTCTGAAAGGTTAAGGTCATTAAGATAACAGAACTAAAAATACCAAAAAGGACATGTCTTTTCATTAGGAAATGATCATGCTTCACACAAATGTTAATTGGCACTCATTTTTGAATGGTCAAGGTTACTTAGAATTTAAAATACCAAAAATAGCATATAGTTTAGTGAATTATTCATACAAATGTTAATTGTCACTTTGGATATGAAATTGCAAATATTTTAGATCATTTTTGACACTGGGTTAAGGTCATTTCAGAAAGAATAAGGTCACATAGCATCTGGAACTTAAATAACCCAAAAAAAGTCTTCTATATAAGCAAATTTCACCAGTTTACATCATATATATTAAGTATGCATGCAACCCCAACTTTTTATATTCCCTGATAAATTTAGCTTTAAATGTTTCCTATATGATGGAGTTATCCATTGGTTTGATCCAGTTCATGGAACATCCATCAGTTTTACTGATTACCTTTATTTCTTAGCTTTAAGAATTAACCCTTTTATAAATGATAAAAATGATGATGAATACACATGACAATCTAATATTAAACTTTAATTAAACATTTATGATAATTATATGTATGATGTCATTTAGAGCCACTTTCAGTCATAAGAAGGTGCATTATTTTTTTCAAATTTTTAATTGTATGCAAAAACAATTGAATGGGGAAAATTAAGCCCTTTTTCTTAAGAAATTATTTATTCTAAATACAGCACTATTCATGTCATTATCAAGTATTCATTTCTTGTTATTACAGTGTAAAAATTACCATGAATTTTTCTTTTTTCAGTATCCATTTATATGTTTTTATTATCTTGTTAATTTAAACCCTCTCAGATATTTAGCAATGTGTCATGGCCTTGACCCAGAGTCGTTACACATGGTCAGGGTCACTGTAGATTTTGATGAAGTTTCCTTGTAACAAGTATATTCTGTCCCTTTAGTACATGCTATTTTTGCCCTTTGTAAAAAGTTTGTTATCCTGCAATCCTAAGCGACAAGTGTATTTGCAATGTAGGTGTAGTCTTTACTCCATTGCTTTGCCTGACAACAGAAATTTGTGTAGTTGTGTTGTAGTAGATATCATTGTTTTCCCTATGACTTGTTCACTTGACTTTTACCTTAATTTATCGTAAAGAATTTCATTCGCATCATATGCCTACAAACAAGCAATTCCCCTTAGATTTGAGATTTTACTATAATAGAAACGAAACTCAGAAATGTCCTGTTTAGCAACAGACAAATTATACAGGATATGTGTCGTTCTTCAATCCATTCTATAGTCTGTATTATCTGTTGCATAATGTTGACCTTCAGTATCTGAACTAATTCACTATCAGGTCACTCGTATACCCATATAATCCACATCTATTTATCTTTTATGTTTACTAAATAATTCTATTTGTTTACAGATCAGGCTGCAGAAGAAAAGAAGAAGCAAAAGGCTAAAGGCTTAGACAATCCTATGTCCAGGATCCCAGGGTTAAGGGATGCCAGTAAAAAACAGGCCAAAATTGTAAGTGTAATGAAAACAGCAAGGTCATGCAATGCTGGTCATTTCTCTGTTAGAAATATTGATAAATTCCTTTACTGTAATATGATATGAAAATGATTTTGTTTTTTAGATTCCTTTGAATAGACCAGACATGCAGCCTTGGCACTATGCAGTAGATACGATGAACTTCAGATGTATCCTTCAGACTTAATGCTGATCAAGCTATAACATTCAGTTCTTATATAAGATTCAGGAGCATTAATTGATATGTGTTATCATTTGTTACATTTATCCATTCATGTTCCTGTGGTATTTATGTTATATTATTAGGCAGGGTTAGACTCCTCACGAGACATGAGTTTATAATAGGTCAAATAAATTATGCAAATTACATTAACAAATTTGTTTGTCATATTGGTAAAGGAAGTTTACAGAGAATTTATAATTTTCATATTTCACAGAAATGTCAAATGGAAAACTTATTATCTTTAACTTTTACCTTAGATATTGTTGATTCACACCTTGATTGTGCGGAAACAGGTAAATAAACTTTGTTCTGCAAGATTTAATGTAATCCATGGCAGTCTGTCTAATATGCCTTTCCATTTTCCAGTTAAAATGTATTGACTTCATTAAGTCAGACATTTGATTATGATGTCTGAAGCAGTCAAATCTCGGCTAAAAGTCACATTCTTTATTCAAATTTGGATCAGTGTATTGTTTGTATATATACAAAGCTATCCATCTTTCTGTCTAGGTTTGACTGTAAGTAAGGTAGTTTTTGTTTTAATGTGATGACTTTTATTTTATTTTTATGCATTATGATTATAGGAAAGCCGGCGTGACCTAGTGGTATCGCGTCAGACTCCTGATCGGGAGGCCGGGATTCGAGTCCCGCTCTGGTCATGCCGGTGTCTGTCTTTCGGATGAGACAGTAAAAACCGAGGCCCCGTGTCGTGGTATGCATGGCATGTTAAAGATCCCTCACTGCTTCGGGTGGGTCCGTTGCAAAGGTCAAAATTTGTATGCCCCGCATCAGGCAGATGCCGTCACCATATACTTGAAATATTCGTGGTGTGACATAAAACAAAAATCAAAAAAAAAAAAAAAAAAAAAAATGATTATAGGGTTTATACGATTCTCCATCTACAGTAAAACAATTATTGTAAATAAGATTGTTTAATTTTGAAGAGTTACTATTCAGTTAAGCTCCAGAGGAGATGAATAGTCCCATTCAGAATATATAACTAATGGACATACACAACTTTGGCATTCATGCTCAGTTTCATTTACTTTTACTTGAAAACAATATCAAGACTTGAAAAAAGCGGATTTCCTATTTTAAGAAGTGTAGACGGGTAGTAAATAATTTAAATACAATTGTATATTGTTAATGATTGAATAACGATATAATTTCAGAGTTAAACAAACCCATTGAGATCTTCAATAAATTAATGGAAGCATATGAAGCTCAATTTACACCCCGATGGCTAGGTGTTCCAGGAGATGACCACACCCCCAGGTAAGTGCTGTATCCTTGATAGAGTGACCATATGTTAACCATATGAAGCTCAGTTTACGCTGCAATGGTTAGGTGTTCCCGAAGATGACCACACCCTCAAGTAAGTGCTCTATCCTTGATAGTGTGACCATATGCTAACCATATGAAGCTCAGTTTACACTGTGATGGTTATGTGTTCCAGGAGATGACCACACCCCCAGGTAAGTGCTATGTATCCTTGATAGTGACCATATGTTAACCATATGAAGTTCAGTTTACACTGCAATGGCTAGGTGATCATGATGACCACACCCCAGGTATGTACGTGCTGTATCCTTTGATAAAGTCACCATATGTTAACTATATGACACTGTGAGTTAAACTAGTGATCATTGTTCAAAAAATTAAATGTGATTTATACCTACATGAGATTTTCTTATCAATATTTAAGATATAGCACATAATGCCACATTTCAAGTCAATTTTTCTTTGATTTAAGCATTGCTTGAATACATTAGAATATCAAAACATTATAAAGTACATATAGTATCTTCATCTCACAGTTTTGATTTCATGTTTGTGGTGTATCCACCAAAATTTTCTCTTGCCTTATGGACAGACATATTTTTAGCAATGTACAGGTACTGCACAATTACATTTAGTTCCTTTGAATGCATGTAAAAGAATCATTGCCAGAGCAGCTTTCAAATTTTTTTCCCCCAGTTTAAAGAGCATTTTAAAACAAATATTACTCATTTTAGTAAATGATTTGAAAGAATATCAATTCATGTAACAATTTCCTCTCGAAATTTGTGGTTTCTGTTATCATCCTTTTTCAGTTTAAGAGTTTTTATCTTTATCTTATATTCTTGCATGTACGTCTCTACTTGAAAAGTTTGTGATCACATTGAAATGTTAATTTTCCTTAGTTACCCTTTGTTATGATTGCAGTGTTGGAGAGTGGGAGATATACCTATGTGAGAACAGCTCATTCATATTCTATGGAATGGAGAAAATGATTAATTATTTGCCACCTGCTAAATTGTCAGCCTTGAATATTCCAGGTAAAATTAACAGCTAATGAATTTGGTACCTAGTGGTTCAGTATCTAGTGATTTTGACTCTAGGGTAGTGATTTTGATCAAGGTCTGATGGTTTTAATAGTTGTTGATTTTGATACCTATATATATTTCTTCTGTAATTGTGACTTTGGCACTTCAGTGTAGTGATTTCAGCAAGTAACATTGTTTTATAGTATATATCTTTGTAAATTAAGGAACTTCATTCTTTTCACCAATTATAACAAGTATTGTACAAATAAGCAACACAATTTGGCTTCAAAGAATTCTTAAATGACCATTCCATGCTGTGAGTGACAAATGAATATCATCATAAAAAGAAAATGGTTGATTGATTAATGTTTATGTCTCTCCACAATTATTTCATGTTTATGGTGCTGGCATCTGCCTGATGCATTGCATGAAAATCTATGCCTTTGCAGCGGACCCATCAGAAGCATCGAGGGATTTTTTAGGTGTCACATCTACCCCAACAGGGGACCTTGGTTTTTACTGTCTCGTCTGAAAGACAGGACACCACTGTAGCCACTGTGGGAGTCGAACTTTGTGATTTTATATCAGTGTTAAACATTTTCAGACATTTACTACTCACCTTTGATATGAAATGCCTCACTCATCATGATATATTACCCATAATAGGAGTTGATATCAAAACATTGTTGACAACTGTCCTAAATCATGTCAATGAATCATGTGTTTGTTTTTTAGACTGCAATCTTTTGTATGTCCTTGACTTGGCTCAGACGAGTAAAAGTTTCACCAGACAGTCAAAACTGGATGTCAGGAAAAGGTATTGTAAATTACCAGAAAACGTATGTTATCGATAACTATCTTTATGTATGCATGTAAACTTGTGTTTTAATTATCAATAATTATCAATCATATTTCACAACCATATTAAAGTTAGGAAATACACTTACAACCACTCAGAATGTAATGTGAATTTCCCTTTTACTGACAGATTTTTTTCAAATGTCAAGGTGATTTCTTATTTACCTCTCTAAGCAGTGGCAGAATTAGTGCCCCCGCCCTTTTTTTAGCCACAAATTTACAAGGCATATATAGATCTCAAGGTTGAAAACACTCAAATAATATGAGTAAAGTTCAAGAAATGTCACCCAAAATAGCTGAGCATTTTGGCCAATACTGGACTTTCACGTCCTTCCCCCCCCTTTTTGGAAATCCTGGATCCACCACTGCTAAGCAGTAGAATTTATGCAAAATGCAAGCTTCGAGACAGTTTCTTGTTTGTAAATATGTGTAGTTAGAACTAAGCAGGTATATTTTATGCTAATGAAATATGAACTGTAAAATTTTGTCTTGTATTTTCAGTGAGAACATGTTGGCATTGGAGAAGCCTGTAGAGACAGCTATGTTAGTCAGCTTGACTGGTATTAAATGTCTGATGGCCAATCAATGGCATTGTAGTCTGGCAGACAATGCTAACCGACTCCAAGTCACCATGAAAGGTAGGTCTCAACGGAGATGATCACCATGTGGTTAGAATATACATTAATCAATAGGAATTCTTAATGGAACCTAAAATTATTTTCATTGAAATAAAATGTCTACCTGTTTATATGAAATAATATAGATTTGTTTTTATATATGAATTATTAATAAGATTTTCAATAAAAGTGTATTTTTATGCTTCAGACTTATTAGAGGGAGGTAAAACTACTGGCGAAACTGTAAGACTGCTGTTTGATCCTAACATGAGGAAAGTGCCAAAACCTGAGGGTGAAGAGGAAATCCATGCTGAGTCTGAACCAAAAGACAATGCAGAACAAGAAGGGGATGATGTTCAATCCAAGAAAGATGAGCCAGAGGCCCCCGTTATTGAGAGCTCTTGGTATAACATGGTGTGCTATGGTCTGCCCAATCTGATGGTGGCACAGATATAGTCTACTTCATTGAGCATCTCCAACTTCTACTAGACAGGATGGACTGACAAATGACCATTGTTATAAAAACTTGTATATGTATGCAGGGACTGAAAACCCCTTCAGCCATAACAATTGTGATATCTCGAGAATTAATACAATATTATTATACTGTTTTTGATGTTCTATACTATGTTTATTGATTTATTCACTTTGTTCTTTGATGAGTTTCAGTATAATGAATATCACTTCAACCTTTTATACTGTTTTTATTTCAACTTTAATATAACGTTTTTAAAACCTAAATAGCTACAACTTGTCACCATGCAAGGGAGAGCACTGTGTCCAATATTACATTGTTTGCATTTTATGTCAATTCATTGACAGTACACAGCCATAAAATGATAGAATCAAGAACTGCAGACCACTATACTGCAGAATATGGCATCCAGTTGTATTATACAATACTTCATTCTGGTCTATTTCCCTCTTACTGTCATTGCTCATGTTTTACTCTTTTAACAATTGAGCTATAATTTTGACTTTTAGAAGGAAAATTATTTTCATTAGTTCAAAATGGTCATCATGAAAGAAAATCTGAAGGGACCTCCATCATCAAAATCTCTTTTCAAGAAGAATACTAATGTTATGTTTATTAGACTAATAGAAAAACGAATGTCACAAAAGGGATATTTTGTATGAAATTGTCATGATGGAAATGCATGGAAAATCCAGAAATGTTTGAAAACTGCTACTATGCGGTAAAAGAGCCATCAAAGTTTATTTGTTCTGGTCTAATCAGTAGCAAGACCAGGTCCGAGAAAGAAATCTTTCTCTTTGGTTCCAGCAAGTAATATCCTGCTGAAGAGTCATGCACTCACATTACATGTTATAAAGTAATGACAATAGAGGTAGAAGTTTGACAAGGTTTATTCCTCTAAAACATTGTTAATTTGATGAAGTATCAAATATATCATACAATACTCTATTCTATAGACTCTATAAGCATCATGGCTACCATGGTAACAATAGATATAGACGATGATTGGTTAATGAGTATAATACAACTGAGGTAGCAAGCTTTATTCTCAATGTGAGATTGTCAACGAGCTGCTGACCTACACGATAATGAGGACTGTAATACAAAGCTCTAACCAGGATTTTGAATCACTATTGGTATAAAATGCAGTAGTTTTACATTATAGACCACAGGAGAGTTCTCGAGGTCTGAACATACTCTTAAGGTCACATAAGTCTCCTATCTTACCAGAGAACCATGCGAACTATTGTAATTTTGAAGTAACAGAAAATGTGCCATTGTCACTCATATTAGAACTTGGCTATAACATAGTAAACTGAAAACTTTATGTCTCACCAAATGATAAGTAAAAGCTGTAAGTGTGTCATCTTATAGTAAAGTTGTAGCTTACATGTAACACTTTATAGTACTCTTAAGACTTTATATATGTCATCTAATGATAAGCTAAAAGGCTTCTGAAGTGCTTGAACTTCCTAAAATGCTTCAAATGCTTTCCATAGATAAAAGGCATCAAGTGCTTTACTTAACTATGTCTTCAAGTGCTCTACATAAATAAAAGGCTTCAAGTGCTTTACATAACTGCAAGTCTTCAAGTGCTTTACCTAACCATAAATCATCAAGTGCTTTACCTAGCTATAAGTCTTAAAGGGCTTTACACAACTATAAGTATTTAAGTGCTTTACCTAGGTCTTTAAGTGCTTTATTTAACTAAAAGTCTTCAAGTGCTTTACCTAACTATAAATCTTCAAGTACTTTACCTAACTATGAATCTTTAAGTGCTTTACTTAATTGTAAGTCTTCAAGAGCTTTACTTGGCGATAAATCTTCAAGTGCTTTACCTAACTGCAAGTCTTTAAGTGCTTTACATAGTGTAAGTCTTCAAGTGCTTTATTTAACTTTATGTCTTCAAGTGCTTTATCTAACTATAGGTCTTCAAGTGCTTTACTTAACTTTAAATCTTCAAGTGCTTTACCTAACTATAGGTCTTTAAGTGCTTTACCTAACTATAGGTCTTCAAGTGCTTTACCTAACTGTAAGTCCTTTACTGCTTTACTTTAAATGAAAAGCGAAACGTTTCACGTACAGCGTCTAATAGATAAGCCAAGTATGTCGTCCATCAATTAATTATAAGCTTTTCTGAGCAACATTTAATTTTTAGATGAAAGCTTACATTCAGCATCTGAAGATAAACTAAAAGTTTGAGATGCAGCTCCTAAAGGTATACTGAGCTTAAAGACTTCATTTGTGGCAGTGATAATCCAAGAACTTCAGTGTGCCATGCCATGTCAAGTGGAAAGCCTGATGTGCGTCACAGGTAGCCTAATAACCAAACGCTTTATGTGTCAGCCAATCAGATTTCCGTGCGTTATCTAATGATAAAGCTTTACGTGCATGTGCATGATTTAATGGAGGGATAAGATCAAACTTTCCTGTGTCACATAAGAAGTTTGGAGAAATGTGTACGTCGTGGTTTGTTAAGCGAAACCATGTCATTTTTTTACTCGGAATATCTCGGGTGTTACCAAAACTAGTCTTGGCTGTGACATCACATGAACAGCGCCTTTTACTTTAGACAATAGTTTCATAAAAAGTCAAAGTTACTTTAGTTGGTCAATTTCTCGAAAAATCGAGAATCGAAAACACTCGTCAGGCAACATGATAATATGAATTTATTTTCACACGTCTAAGAATCTACCATTTATGAGGACAAACAAAGTAACACAGGGTGAAAGATTAACAATTGCACGGCCTATAATAATAACAAACAACAGTTAACTTGATAAACTTCCCTCACTGTTTATTATAAGTAATAGCACGTATATGCTGACGGATATAGAGGGATACGGATGATGACCTGATGGCCCAAAGACAGTCCCCAAACTCAAAGGTAACGCCACCCATCCACACTGATGTTCACATTTTTAAACTCAAAATATGATTCTATTATTATTGCCTTCACTTTCAGTCACAAAAGTCATTATTCCCATGATATAATAACACATGATTTTTTCTAGATATTTCCAAAGTTCCGAATTTAACAATTCAGTTTTACTATTGCCGTGCAGGTGTCATTTGATAACTTTTTATTTTTCTGATCAAAAGTGATCACATGACAACCGATGATATTTCAAGATGTCTTACACGGTTTACTTTGAATAAAATAAAATATTATAACAGTATTGCAAGATGCCAGACTAGTTTTATCTCAGATCACAAAATAACCTTACCAAGTATTGTAAGTCTTAGTACAAAATAGCCTTACTAGGTAAAAATCTTATAGCAAAATAGCCTCACTAAGTAAAACTCTTATTACAAATTAGCCTTACTAGGTACACGTTTTGTTACAAAATAGCCTTACTAGATACGTGTCGTGTTACAAAATAACCTTAATAGTAATAAGTCTTACTAGCTGGAGTCTTATTACAAAATAGCTTTAATAGTAACAAGTCTTATCACAAAATAACCTTACAAAGTACAAGTCGTATTACAAAATAGTCACTAGGTAGAGAGTCTGAATTACAAAACAGCCTTCCTAGGTAGGGTCTTATTACAAAATTGCCTTGCTAAGTACAAATCTCATAACGAAATAGCATTAATAGTAACAAGTCTTGTTTACAAAATAGCCTTACCTTTCATCGTTTTATAACAACGTACATAAATATGTTTTATGTAGCAAATTATTGTACTGCTTGGTAGTAAATTGCTTAATAGTTTTAATTATCATAACAATATACACATATGATAACAACCATTATAGAACACTCTTCTCAGTTTCAGAAAACGACACCACATTCCATTAATTTATATAGAAAAGTGGATTATAAGGAAACGGCAGGACATTTCATTGAATGATCTGGAAATAGCACATTTCATTGTGCCATCTGTAAAAACTAGCACATTTTCATTGGATAATCTGTGAAAAGAAGAACATTTCACTTGATAATCTGGAAAAACTAGCACATTTTATTGGATCCTCTGGTATAGTAATCCATTCTATTGGATCATATGGAAAAATAGCACGTTTCATTGGGTAATTTGGAAACAGGAGCACATTCCATCGCATCATCAAGAAACAATAACAGCGAATCACCTGGAAACAGCAACATGTTTTATTGGATCATCTCAGACATAGTATGGAGAGGGTTTGGCCGGGTGTAGTTCAGCCGCTCTGCTCACGCCTTGCACATTCTAATGAGTGTTAGCAAGGAAAGGAGGATAGCAAAGACTGTCCCCCAGGTTATCAAATGGCTACATCTGTGTGTTGGGCGATATCCTATCCACAGTGAACTGTTCTATCCTGACAAGAGATGGCATGCTGGGAGTACCCTATCCACAATGAACTGTTCAATCCTGACAAAAGATGGCATGCTGGGAGTATCCCATCCACAGTGAACTGTTCTATCCTGGCGAAAGATGGCATGCTGGGAGTATCCCATCCACAATTAACTGTTCTATCCAGACAAGAGATGGCATGCCGGGAGTATCCTATCCATAGTGAACTGTTCTATCCTAACAAGAGGTGGCATGCTGGGAGTATCCTCTCCACAATGAACTGTTCTATCCTGACAAGAGATGGCATGCTGGGTGTATCCTATCCACAATGAACCGTTCTATCCTGACAAAAGATGGTATGTTGGGAGTCTCCTATCCACAATTAACTGCTCTATCCTGACAAAAGATGGCATGCTGAAAGTATCCTATCCACACTGAACTGTTCTATCCTGACGAGAGATGGCATGCTGGGAGTATCCTATCCACAATTAACTGTTCTATCCTGACGAGAGATGGCATGTTGGGAGTATCCTATCCACAATGAACTGTTCTATCCTGACAAAAGATGGTATGTTGGGAGTCTCCTATCCACAATTAACTGCTCTATCCTGACAAAAGATGGTATGCTGGGAGTATCCTATCCATAATGAACTGTTCTATCCTGACAAGAGATGGCATGCTGGGAGTATCCTATCCATAATGAACTGTTCTATCCTGACAAAAGATGGCATGCTGGGAGTATCCTATCCATAATGAACTGTTCTATCCTGACAAGAGATGGCATGCTGGGAGTATCCTATCCACAATGAACTGTTCTATCCTGACAGGAGATGGCATGCTGGGAGTACCCTATCCACAATGAACTGTTCTATCCTGACAAGAGATGGCATGCCGGGAGTATCCTATCCACAATGAACTGTTCTATCCTGACGAGAGATGGCATGCTGGGAGTATCCTCTCCACAATGAACTGTTCTATCCTAACAAGAGATGGCATGCTGGGAATATCCTATCCACAATGAACTGTTCTATCCTGACAAAAGATGGTATGCTGGGAGTATCCTCTCCACAGTCAACTGTTCTATCCTGACAAGAGATGGCATGCTGGGAGTATCCTATCCACACTGAACTGTTCTATCCTTACAAGAGATGGCATGCTGGGAGTATCTTCTCCACAGTGAACTGTTCTATCCTAACAAAAGATGCTATGCTAGGAGTATCCTATCCACAGTAAACTGTTCTATCCTGACAAAAGATGGTATGCTGGGAGTATCCTATCCACAATTAACTGTTCTATCCTGACAAGAGATGGCATGCTGGGAGATTATTGGCGAATGATCTGCAGCTATTTACATTACTTTATACATATTTTACTTGAATTCACACTGCCTTGTATCATCTTATAGTGTTAAGCGTTAGTCCTGTTAAAGTTGCTATAAAAAGCGTATGCATGGCAACGAAGGCGTGGTTTGCTGTATTACATCCATCAGTATTACAACTTAGTATGCATCCTGACCGCCTAATGTTGTTATATTTAATTTGCCTCATCCAGCCACAATGACTTTGTCGTCCTATTTCCGTTTCCGTGTTCGTTCCACCATTATCTACCACACAGTCACGCACGATCAAGGTGAAATTCTTTTTTTCTGTTAAAATACACCATAATATCAATAACTACGGTTACATAACGAGTGACAAATCTGAGCGAAGAGACTAATGTTATATACCAATCGTATCAACAAATAACTTTTAATTAAATTATTTAACTTTGTCCTCAGAGTTTGATTTGGACTTTGAGACATTGTTCTCCATATACTTTGAAATACACATTATATAAGTGGTATTACATATTCCTATATTAACGTCAAGAAAAATACACATAACAAACATGAATCATAAATTTGATTTGTATTGGTTACGTACCATCCTCTGCAGTCATCTTTATGCATTGTGTGGCAGGGAAATCCCCGACGCGCCCTTGCCTGGGTGCCAAACAGTCCGCCTTGTAGAAACTGGCCGTGTTATTGAAGGTATCCTCACAGTCTGGATTCCTGTGGTTCAGGGATGTACACACAAAACATCCAATCGCCATAGCTACCATGAATGAAATGAAGAAACAGCCATATAAATAACGCATGAAATGATTATGTAAATAGTGAACTAAAACCACTTAAATATACAAAGTAACGGTGTGAGCAAATTATTTTTCGGTGTGGTTCATATTCTATCAATTTAACATTAAAGTTCTAAGATTCAGGGGTGTAACCTGAGTAAAATTGCTTTGGAAGTACAATTAGAACAATTAGGAATCGAGGTCTACGTTATGTGTAACGTGAGGATGGTAGGACAAGGTAACATCCTTCCCTGTTAATATATTCTATTATGTATTCATAATTAAAGAGCGATGCACGTTGACTAAAAAAGACAAGGTCCTGAGCCTCGTCCTCTCTGACAATTAGTCGGGACTCCTACAGATCGGGGATCTGAGCTCGCTTACAGACCGCCAGAGAACAGTTTACTTATGTTGATGTTGCCTTACATATTTTGGACACTAACATATTATTCCATAAACATTTCGTGTGAAAGTTTTTTATGTCCTCTCGTCTTGAGAACTTTTTGATCCTTGTTCTCTATGCGGAGGATTATCATCTTAAAGTGTGTGTCCTTTGATTGTGCTGCTCTTGCAATTAGTGCGAAGATCGGCGCCCGTAAACCGTTTAACCATACCAAGTGAGTGATTTTTGTTACTTTAATTGACCGTCCTAAGTCGGTATCGCAACTGCAGTACAATGGAATATTTTTGTAATGTTTTCTGTGTTTAGTTGACTGTTATCATGTATTATGTGCATGTCCTTGGTGATTTGTGTTATACAGCCTGGTCAGATGTCTTCTGTCTTCTATGTGTTCACAGTTCTATCGCTTTCTATGATTATAATATGTTCATTTTAAAAGAAAGCAAAGTGCCGGTGCAACTCAATCGCTAAGGTGATAGGTTTGTTACCTAGAAGTCCCGGGTTAGAGTCCCGCCAGTGGCTCGTGACGGAGAAGTCCGGGTTCGGGTCTCGCCGGTAGTTAGTGACCGAAAGGTCCCGGGTTTGAGTCCCACCGGAAGCTCGTCTGTGTCTTGTCCTGATGAGACAGTAAAACCCGAGGTGTCATGTCACAGTAAAAGGAACAGGCAAAAGACCCCTCACTACTTCTAGTATTCCATGAGTCTAAAATTTCCATGCATCGTATCAGGCCGATGCCGTCACCATGTCAGTGCAATAATCGTGGTCAATCTTTCATACAGAGGGCGCTGCCTATTTTACAAGATTCTTGTAAAACTGGGTAAAATCACATTTAATGGTATAAGTGACTTGCATGGTGTACCAAATATGAAAGCCTTTTCATTAAAAGGTTAATTGATGTTTAAAATCTATAATATCATTAGATGGGAATTTCTCAGTTTTACAGAAATCTTGTAAAACTGCTTCGAGCCGATAACAGAGCATCGTGCGAACTCCCGTCTCATCTCTCCATCTCTCGTAAAGAACGAGATAAGGAGAGATGAGACGGGGGTTCACACGATGATAACAGAGGGGAAAAGCGGAGAGTAGCGTAACGCCCTCTGTATAAAAGATTGAATCGTGGTGTGACGTCAAGTAAGGATCACAAAAACACTCTATTATACGCTACTTAAGGTACTGATTAATGACGTGATGCAAAACATGTGACGTTGATACCCTTAACTAAACTATGTTGAAACAACGTTTCTTAGAATAAATGGGCTTTTTATGGACGAATATTATAACAACCAAACACTTTATTGTCACAAATTATGAATTAATACAGAGTTAAAACTGACAATCTTAGATTTTAGAATCTCTCTCTCTCTCTCTCTCTCTCTCTCTCTCTCTCTCTTAATCATTCTTTTTATCGATAAAACAAACACGACTGTACTATTCTGTACAAATGAAGTATACGTATAACGCTCAACTTATGAGTACACTTCGTAGCAGAAGAAGAAGACAGGTGGAAGCGTGCGATATACTTGGCTACATTTCCGAGGTTTCTCGAGCTGATGATGAGCATATCCATAGTGCTTTGATTTACCTTGCTTGACGAGACACAGTAAGAGTGAGGCCAGATACAGCGTCACCTTGGTCCTCTTGGACATTGTCGTCTCGTGATTTGTTTCCTCAGCACACGTGATTACATGCCAACATCAGTAAAACTATCCAATCGTATACCTGCAATAGAAAAGAAAGGTAAATATTAATAATGGATTATGTAATCAATGTCTGACTGTCAATCTCGGTTGTTGGAGACAGATGAAAAAATAAAATTATCCCAGCAGTATACATGTTAATGTATAAATTTCCGTTACTATCAGTTGTATCTACGTGGAATTGTGTTTTATGTTTAAATGTACGTCCTTTGATTGTTCTGCTGTTACGGTGAGTGGGAAGGTGGGCCCGTAAACCGGTTAACCACACCATTTGTTTGGCTTTTGTCAAATTAAATAGATAGATAGATAGATAGATTATTGTTTTACGTCGCACCGGGAATATTCCACCCATATGGCGACGGTGTCAAATTAAATGACCGTCCTAAGTCGGTATCGTAATTGCACTACAATCAAATATTTTTGTAATGTGATATATGTTCTAGTATATTATTTATATTCATGTATTGTATAGCTCCATGGTGACTTCTGCCGCATAACTGAGCCGGTAACTCCTCTTTTTTCTTTTATGTTACAAGATAATATAACTTATATATATATAATATATCAGCAGTTCGTCCCGTTTTGGGGTGGTGACGTCATCAGATCTACCAATAGGAGTATCTCTGAATGTAGCAGCTCTAAATACATCACTTATCGGCATATTCGGTTGCTGAGGATGATGTCATCATATTATCGAATGCTTGTATATCATGCATATTTATTTTCCTCAACAGCAATGGTACACGAGTTGATTATTGTATTGCTTCTGAAGCATTTTTGATCAAATTTTATCATTGCATGTGAGTTTTGATTTTGCTTGCACCAATTGTATCTGTCTAATCAAATTTGAAGTTTAATGTAACTTTATAACTCCGAGTAAAATAAGTGATAATCTGGAGGGTAAACAATTTTTTAAGTTTCTTTTGAAGCATAATTCAAGAGCAAAACTACAACAAACACTTAATTCTAGTAAATTTTCCTTCGTCATCCATAAAAATTTAAAAAGATTGGTTTGAAAGAGATCTTAACAAAATGAGAAAACACTTTTAAGTTTCCACCAATATCACAAAATTCCCTCTGTAAGACACCACTATCTCAAATCGTACAGAAATTCTGTTAAAACAAAGAATATGAAGTGACGGAAGTATAAATGGACATCTTAGAAAACAAAAAACTTCAAAATTCCAAAAGAATATTGAACCTAATAAATAAACCGAAAAAAAAGTAAAGTTTGTAATAACATTGACCTACAAAGTAGATCTGACATCTTAAGATCAAATACAAATCTGGGGAAAAAAGATACAATTGGTTCAAATTTAAATAAAGATATAACACGAACTGAAATGTCAAAGGCTATTATCAAAATTCAAAATCTCTGGATTAGACCAAATAAGTAATGAAATGTTAAAATCGAATCAACTGTATCTGCTTTCTTCACTTGATACAATTTTCAGAAATTTACAGAAAATAAGGTAATTTATAACTCTATCTTACTGATGCAATATGCAAACTGGAGTAAGACAAGGTGATAATTTATGTTCCGCATTTTCAACGTATTTATAAAAGATCAAGCAGACCAAATGTAAAATACTGATGACTGAATAGAATTCAAAAGACGTTTTAGTCTTAAATAAAACTGGAAAATTATTCAAATTACTTCTCGAATTAAACAATTTACATCTAGAAAGTGTATCATCTTGCATATTCCTCTGTATAACTTTGTTGCTTCGGGATGCTTTTCCCTTGCTAAATGTGAATTGGTCCAAAAAAGAAGCCCCAACATAGCCTATTTTAAACTTCATAAAGACATTAAATTTAAATTCTGATGTAAAGACTAACGGACATGTGTTTGATCACACTATAACACCAATTCTTTCATATAGTTCTAAAATCAGGAGAACCTAGATTTATCCACAAGAAGATTCAAAAGAGGTTAAATTTAAATGGACAAATTCTAAATAAGCTGCTTTCAGAGAGTTTGCATATTTTAATATTTTCATAATCATTGAATTTACTGACTTGAAATTTCCTGTGTAGTTTTGTATCAATGAGATACTTATCACGTTCGAGTTTGTATACATATATTTAAATACATCCGATGGCAACTAATAATTATCATCAGGAAATTCGACAAACTTTAAACAAATACACATCTAATGAAGCCCTTTCGTACTATTTATGTTTTATAACGTTAGACGGTAAGCACTGATGACTTGTGTTTATGAAGTTACTTCGTCACAAATTCATAATGTTAGCCAAAGCACTGTGCACCAAAATGACACCGTTTAAAATGCAGCAGATAAAATTCAGTTTATCTTAATTGAAACAAACACCAAAATGTCATGAATATTCCGTATATCTAGAGTTTTATGAGCTTGTGCCATGGCAACAACCTTACGGTACAGGATTTCAGTCACGCTTCCGGTGTAAACAAGACTGAGAACATGGATGATAAAACTTTGACCAGTTTCACTCTAATGTGAAGAACACACCAAATGAAAGTACGTATATATACAAATTAATTAATTTTACTATAAATGACCAAACACAAATTCAAAATAAAACATGACATTCTGACGATAATGAGAACATCTTTACGGACGCGACGGTACATGATAGTCTCTATCCGCTATAAATCCCCTCGACTGTCCTGTGGTACATGGCGGCCACTGTCCGCTATAAATCCCTAAAATGGCATGCGAAACATGACGGCTACTATCCGTTATAAATCCCTAGACTGGACTGCGATACATGACGGCCACTATCCGTTATAAATCCCATCGACAGTCCTGTGGTACATGACAGTCTCTGTTCACTATAAATCCCCTCGACTGTCTTGTGGTACATGACAGTCTCTGTTCACTATAAATCCCCTCGACTGTCCTGTAGTACATGACAGTCTCTGTTCACTATAAATCCCCTCGACTGTCCTGTAGTACATGACAGTCTCTGTTCACTATAAATCCCCTCGACTGTCCTGTAGTACATGGCAGTCTCTGTTCACTATAAATCCCCTCGACTGTCCTGTAGTACATGGCAGTCTCTGTTCACTATAAATCCCCTCGACTGTCCTGTAGTACATGGCAGCCACCATCCGCTATAAATCCCCTCGACTGTCCTGTGGTACATGGCAGCCACCATCCGCTATAAATCCCCTCGACTGTCCTGTGGTACATGACAGTCTCTGTTCACTATAAATCCCCTCGACTGTCCTGTAGTACATGGCAGTCTCTGTTCACTATAAATACCCTCGACTGTCCTGTAGTACATGGCAGTCTCTGTTCACTATAAATCCCCTCGACTGTCCTGTAGTACATGGCAGCCACCATCCGCTTTAAATCCCCTCGATAGCCCTGTTGTACATGACGGCCACTATCCGCTTTAACTCCCAAGACTGGCTACAATACATGTCGGCCACTGTCCGCTATAAATCCCTAGACTGGCTTGTGATACATGATGGCCACAATTCGTTATAAATTCCTAAACTGACAGCGATGCATGTCGGCCACTATCCGCAATAAATCCCTATACTGGTTTGCGATACATGTCGGCTACTATCCGCTATAAATCCCCTCGACAGTCCTGTGGTGCAGGACGGTCACTATCCGCTATAAATCTTCTTGACTCCTGCAGTATACATAACGACATAAATCCTTTCAACAGTCCTGTGGTATTGTAGTATATATGACGGCCAATATCCGCTGTAAATCCCCAGACTGGCCTGCAGCAGACGACGGCCACTATCCGCTATATATATCCCCAGACTGGCCTGCAGCACAAGACGATCACTATCCGCTAAAAATCTCTAGACACGGTTGCGACACATAATTCAAACTGCGCGCTATATATCTCCTCAGCGGCACTGGGTCACATCATGAGGACTTCGTGGCCGGCTACGCCAAGACGGCTATTATGAATCTCATTAACGGCCCTGCGACACAAGACGCCGAATTTACAACTTACATAACGTTACTGGGCACGCATTACAATAGTACAACAAGTATACCTACATCGACATATTCATGAAAAACCATTACAACCTCCTGATGTGTGTGCATCTTGTCAATCGGGCTAACTATATTACTTCTGGCGCTAAGGATGGTTCCATTGATTTATAACGGATCTTAAGTGAAAAATACAGTCACGCATATTTCATCCGTAATGTACCATATGACAATTGACAAATCATTGATTATTTCTCATAGTTCGGCCTTGAGCTCATTTCGTTTTAATGTAATAGACCATTTTCGAGTTACAGAATCTGACCGTTATAAACCCGTATTTTATTGAAGTTATATTTAGAAATCCTTAGTAACTTGTGCATGCCAACTTCCGGTTTCCTGAGTTACGTTCCGTAAACATCGAGATAACCATAAAAGTAACACTGTTTTACAAATTATCGATTGTCAAGCATTTGTCAAGTTACAAAATGATAAAAGACAGTCCCTATATTTTGTCCTGATGCAGTGATGGTGTTCGCCTCTTTGTTTAGCGGAAAAAGAAGAAGACGTAGCAAAGGGATGTTGAGGAAAAAAAATTTTACAAGTCTGCATATAATCACAGACTTTGCTTCTCGCATTATATTGATACCAAAGATTATGCCTACTTTAAAAAATCCCACATTATGTGCCTACTTCAAAATGCTCGTAAAACCAAGAGAAGCATCAGACCAGTAAAGCTAGCTGAACTAGAACCCGAGACATTGCAACCGGGTACTATGCATACTGACACTACCGAGTACTGTACCACTACTGACGTCCAGGATCACTGAGATGATCATCATTTCCATGTGGTGAGATTTTTGAAAAATGTAAAAATTTCCATTATATAATTGAGTAATTCATAAAAGTCTGTTTAGTAACTCTAAGTAACTTATAGAAGTATTTCTTATAAAAATATTTTCCCTCAGAAATATCTGAAATTTATGTTTACTGAAACTTACACTTTAATCAACTATGTTGATCAGTGCTTTCGTCATTTTACCATAAAATATTTAGGGAGGTTTACATAATTATGGTCATGGACCTCCTATTTGTTATGTATCAAATCATATGAGAAAACAGCAAAGTGCTGGTTACATTACAATCATTCATTTTACTTTTTCTGTAATTCAGTGTCACGTGGAGATGACCATTCCTACTGCCTTGTGGAATCGTGGATGAAAGTTACAGACACCACTGAGGAGGGATATGGAAACTCAGACAGATATCGCCTCTGAAGATGAAAGTTACATACACCTCTGATAAGGGATATGGTGATACATACAGATATTACCTCTGAAGATCACTGAGCAGGGATATGGAGACAGACACATTTCACCTCTGAGGATAAGAGAGATATCAAAAGCAACAGGAGCTGATGGAAAATACAAAATATTTGTTTAGGGGACCTGTCTTATTTGATATAATATAACATAGAGTGATAAAAAAAATTAACTTACAAATTTAATTAAAAAGTTTCTTGGGAGTCCTATCATTGATGTACATGCATATAATCATATCTATGCTAGCTAATAAATCAATCAAATGTAATGGCTGATGTTGATTACTATAAAAATGTTTGATTCATCACAGTATACTTTGATGTTTTTCTCAATTATAAATCAGTCAATTATCCAACAATACTGAAGGTTGAAAATTTTAAATGTACATGTAATAGAAAGTCAAGGAAATGAAAACTAAAAAGTAACAGATACAGTTTGCCATCACTACATGTAACTGTGTATGATCTCCCATTGATAAAAAATGATACACAGAATCTTGTCTATGATCATAACATAGATGGAACTGTATGCATGATGCTTAAATGGAAATGTGGCCAGCATGTCAAGTGCAAATAAGACCTGTACATGTATTTCAAGCCATTTAATACTTACACTTCTCACAGTTGCCACCAAAAACAATAATAAACTGCATTAGAAAATAAAATCCTGCAACAAAAACTACTATCAGTATAAGGGCTAAAGAGTTTAAATTTGTTAGAATATAAGTAGTGGCTATATTAGTATTAATATCCATTGTACATTTTTACATGTACATATACTGTAAAATATTGTTTGTATATGTAATCACCGGTATGCTTTAGTCAAGTGCAGCTACTCCTTTGAATCGACTCTCCATAAATCTCAGCATCACTTATGTAAATTTGCCACAAACAGCTTATAATATAGCTTTCATTATTTTTATCATTTTTATAGGGCTAAATTCTCTAAATTTCCCCATAATGACCACACTTGTTCTTATACTAGTAAAAGATCATAATATCTGCATACTCCATGTGTGGGTGAGAATTTAATGTAAACTCTTAAACCAACCCTGATATTAGGAATCATCCTCTACAACCATCTCTCTATCCAAAATAAAAGTATCAACTTCTTCTTTTCTTCTCTTTCCATTTAGAAATATTTGCTGAAAATTGTGACATCACAATTTATTTTCATTACTGTACGAGGTATGACAGAGGTATTTACTAAGTTTAGCAATGTAACATTATGATGATGATAACTGTATTCTGACTTCACTTTTTCGAGTGGGAATGGAATAGTCAATATAAGTTTCTGTTGATGTTGCACTAGTCTCCTTTAAAGCAATTTTACATAGGCATTATCAGCTGATAATAGTGGTAAAGGACTATATTGCTTTATGCATGTCTCAAGCAAATTACTATATGGAGTATGGAAGAGGTGAAAAAAGTAGTCTTAGTAGATTAAGGTCCTTAACCCATAGGCATTGTGAGAAAATTCCACTTGATCCTTGATAATCATGGATATTCAATGTGCATCTTGAATGGTGTATTGACACGTCATGTCAGGTTCATCATGAAGTATAATGCTCAGTTCATGAGCACACTTGTAACTGCGTAAATACTAATGTAAGAAAAAGATGGGCAACATGCATAATGTCAGTTACATAATTTAATGTATCATTAAAAACAATTATTAATTATGTATCGGACTAACAATGAACATTAATGATAAATCATCGAGCGCGAACTAACGAAAAACTTTGGCAGTCTAAGTCTTTCACTTTCACAGACACTGTTCATCACGGCTATCAGCTGTTCATTGCAACATTTCAAGTTTCACACTGTCAACAGCTGTTCAAGTCGGACTACTCCTCGACAAATCTGCATAATTTCACCAATTGGTCTTTTTTGTATTCATAACAAGTCATCTCTCTCTACTTGAGATACTTGTAAAGTCTAAATCAATCAGTGAATCCGCTTTACGCGAGATCTATTTTCGAGTTGCACGGTAACAACAATCAACCGGAAGTAAGCATGAACAAGGTTTTAGATTAAAGCTACGTAAAATTCGAACCGTAACGGTAACTCGAAAATGGCCTATTGCATACGCAGATCATCTCTACCAGATGTAACAGACATGTGCCTCAAACGTTTACGACCGAATATTACGATGTACACACTATCAACAGAGGCGGACCACAAACCCCTACCCCATCCTGTTACACTGAATCCGCCACTGTTAAGAGTTTGTTTGCTTTGTTCTGATTATTAAACATTACTCCAGTTATGAAAACAGGTTATCAATCCCTATTTACACAGATTTGACACCTTCTATACTAGAAGGTTACCTACTTCGACTTCTCCATAATTAAATACATATGGAATTTACACGATCTGACTCTTTCTACTGGGTATATGTGACGGGTGTTGCTAGCAAACAGGAGATGCTCACTCTCCCCGGGCACCTGATCTCACTCGATCACAGGGGTTCACATATGCTCTTCAAGTAGACATATTTTGTTATTTTCCATTTGTTTTTCATTTTCACTGATTTTGTATGTCCTCTGGTTTTATCATTTTTTGACTTGTGCTTTGGATTTATCCATCATCTCTACATGGAACCGGGACCCCACTGCCTTAATTTTACTTTGAGTGAAGTTTAATATTTTTTAAAATCCACACATTTGTTCTGTCCCTGTTCGATGTCGTATACGCTAACAGATTGCTAGTCAGTTAGTCACATTCCACAACGTCTGCACAGGTCATGGTTACCATGTCGCGTACGCTACTAAATTGCCAGTCAGTTAGTCATTGACCACAACTTCTGTACAGGCCAGCGTTACCATGTCGCATACGCTAACAGATTGCCAGTCAATTAGTCACATGCCACGGCGTCTGCTCAGGCAAGAGTTACCATGTCGCGTACGATGACAGACTGCCAGTCAGTTAGTCACATGTCACAGCGTCTGCACAGGCCAGAGTTACCATGTTGCGGATGCTAACAGATTGCCAGTCAGTTAGTCACATGTCACAGCGTCTGCACAGGCCAGAGTTACCATGTTGCGGATGCTAACAGATTGCCAGTCAGTTAGGCACATGTCACAGCGTCTGCACAGGCTAGACTTACTATGTCGCGTACGTTAACAGATTTCCAGTCAGCCAGTCACATGCTACAGCGTCTGCACAGGCCAGAGTTAGAATGGCGTATGCGCTAACAGATTACCTGCCAGTCACGTGTCACAGCGTCTGCACAAGCCAGAGTTACCATGTCGCATATGCTAACAGACTGCCAATCAGTTAGTCACATGTCACAGCGTCTACACAGGCTACAGTTACAATGGCACGTGCGCCAACAAATTTCCAGCCAGTCGCATGTCACAACGTCTGCACAGGCTAGAGTTGCCATGTCGCGTAAGCTAACAGATTGCCAGTCAGTTAGTCACATGTCACAGCGTCTGCACAGGCCAGAGTTACCATGGCGTGTGCGCTAATAGATTGCCAGTCAGTTAGTCACATGTCACAGCATCTGCACAGGCCAGTGTTACCATGTTGCGGATGCTAACAGATTGCCAGTCAGTTAGGCACATGTCACAGCGTCTGCACAGGCTAGACTTACTATGTCGCGTACGTTAACAGATTTCCAGTCAGCCAGTCACATGCTACAGCATCTGCACAGGCCAGTGTTACCATGTTGCGGATGCTAACAGATTGCCAGTCAGTTAGGCACATGTCACAGCGTCTGCACAGGCTAGACTTACTATGTCGCGTACGTTAACAGATTTCCAGTCAGCCAGTCACATGCTACAGCGTCTGCACAAGCCAGAGTTACCATGTCGCATATGCTAACAGATTGCCAATCAGTTAGTCACAAGTCACAGCGTCTACACAGGCTACAGTTACAATGGCACGTACGCCAACAAATTTCCAGCCAGTCGCATGTCACAACGTCTGCACAGGCTAGAGTTGCCATGTCGCGTACGCTAACAGATTGCCAGTCAGTTAGTCACATGTCTCAACGTCTACACAGGCTAGAGTTACCATGGCGCGTGCGTTAACAGATTGCCAGTCAGTTAGTCATATGTCACAGCGTCTACAGCTACACAGGCTATAGTTACCATGTCGCGTACGCGAACAGATTGCCAGTCAGTCACATGTCACAGTGTATACACAGGCTAGAATTTTTATCTCGAGGGAACGACTTCTTATCTCGAACGACTTTTTATCTCGAGGGAACGACTTTTTATCTCGAGGGAACGACTTTTTTATCTCGAGGGAACGACTTTTTATCTCGAGGTAACGACTTTTTTATTTCGAGGGAACGACTTTTTTATCTCGAGGGAACGACTTTTTATCTCGAAGGAACGACTTTTTATTTCGAGGGAACGACTTTTTATCTCGAGGGAACGACTTTTTATCTCGAAGGAACGACTTTTTATCTCGATGGAACGACTTTTTATTTCGAGGGAACGACATAATCAACTAAAGTAATTATATTTTGCATATCTATTATAAAACATGAATTTTACGCATAGATATATATCGGTGGGGGATTTAGAGGTGGGCCCGAACGGCCCTCCTTTTCACGACATATTTCCAAGTAAAACTCCAGATTTGGCATCCAAAACGGCTGAGTAGTTTGTCTAATTATTCTTTCACATGTGCCCCCCCCCCCCCTTTCGCAAATCCTGGATCCGCCACTGTAGTTCTACTGAGTACTGTACGTAGAAGAGCAAGCGACAACATTGTCAACAGCAGATCAAATAAGGCTGATTTATTTGTATGATTTCATTACACAGATAAAATCATGTGTTGTATGTTGTGTTTATTGTTTAAAGAATAAACAATAATTATTTAAATATATCTGGGTCACTTTGAATTTAAGAAATATGCAGCATCGCGATATCCGCTGGGGACAAGAGATACATTGGCTGGTTAATAGAACTTTCGTTCACATAAATTAAACAATAATTCATTCATAATATATATGTAGATTTGCTGATAGGCCAGCTAGACACCAATGCGTATGTACGAGTGTAGTGCAGCATATCTACAGATAACAATCTATTACATTTTATTACGTCACAGATTCACAGTCATTCCATGATAAAATAAATGACAAGTAATACAAACAATTTGATTGGTTGATTATCTCGAGGGAACGAATTGATAAGTAGTTCCCTCGAGATAAAAAGTCGTTCTCTCGAGATAAAAAGTCGTTCCCTCGAGATAAAAAAAGTCGTTCCCTCGAGATAAAAAGTCGTTCCCTCGAGATAAAAAAAAATCGTTCCCTCGAGATAAAAAGTCGTCCTCTCGAGATAAAAAGTCGTTCCCCCGAGACAAAAAAGAGTAGTGTATGTCACCTCTGTGCCACCGTAAAAATGTCTTCATACTAAGTTTCATTTGTTGTTTTTAATTTCCTGTTTTAAATTTTGAATTTTCAAGTGACATCTATTTCAAGCTTATACAATGGCTACGTGGTAACCGCTTCCCGAGTATTTTTAATTAAAGTTGGGCTTGATATCTTTGTAATATTGGAAACAATACCTGGTTACTACAACAAAAACTTCATTATAGTTTATTTCATTGTATTTAATTTCCTGTTTAAGAGTTTGGATTTTCAAGTGACAACTGTCAAGTGACATCTGTCAGTTTGCTATTTCAGGCTTATAAATGGCTACGTGTTGCGGCCAGAAGTGATATAACAATCAATAGTTATGTAGAATTGTAATTATTAAAGTCAGGCCTAGTGTAATAGCATATAAGCCGGTGTAGCTCAATGGATGATGCGCTTGGTTTGTGACCGGGAGGTCCTGGGTTCGACTCCCGCCCAGAGTACACCGGAGTCTTGTCTGAAGTTTTACATTCATTCAGTTATGTAACTGATACGTCGTTTACCACCCCATCCATTGCTCTGTCTACTACTAGTAATTTACCACCCCATCCATTGTTCTGTCTACTACTAGTAGTTTACCACCCCATCCATTGCTCTGTCTACTACTAGTAGTTTACCACCCCATCCATTGCTCTGTCTACTACTAGTAGGTTAGTATCCAACTTTAACTTAAACTGTCGGTCTTAACTTTCCTCTGGTGATACTTAAATCGACGAGAGTTCAAGGGTCAGACTTTCTGTCCAGACACTCATCACGATTTACACGGACTTAAAATGTCAAGCTTGCTTCTGGCAGCGCTCGATACGTTACAATTTTTCATAAGGTTCAGACAACAGACTTCTGGCAAAGCTCGACTCGTTCATATTCGACTCGTTATGATTACACGGCTGTCTGAAGATATCAAAACCGTCTTTCCTGAACGTATTTAAAATTTTCAGATGCATATATAATTATTATAGTTAGACATGCATATAGTCAGTAAAATTATATAACAAAAATACGTCGAGACAGGTGTTGTGTGGAAACATGAAACTGTAAAATGTCCTTGTTAGAGTTTGATATCTATATCATTCATGATCTGTTGTTCATTGTTCACTGCTGCAATTCTATTCGGCTTGAAGTTTGCCCTTGGTGTTTTAATGTTAAGATATTAGTAATTTCTCTCAACTACTAACTAGTCCACTAAGTGTGCTGAGCATTACCCACTCTTGACCACTCGCTAGCTAGGTTGAGCAGTTTTTCGCATAATGCTGGCCGTGACTTCCTGTCGAACCCCATACCCTTTACAAGCTGTTTTACCATTCCTCTTACGAGTTCGGGTTTTCGAACAATACATATCATTACCCCTCGTCAATTTACGCGTTCGGTGAGTAATATTCCATTCTTGTGCGATCTGTGTGTAAAAGCACATCCCTGTTTGTCTATTGAGTGGAATGAATCGTATGTGGCGATGTAATCCTCTTAGAGAATATCATTACTACATTGGATCAATAAGACATCCTCACTACTAACGATCGATACTCCATCACTATCAAGCTTTTAATATACTAAACTTCAAGACTTGACAATTACTCAACCTTACCTGAACATTTAACTCCACTCACCTCTCGCAGTTTCCAGATTCGAAGATTATTTCCTACTACCTGTACGACCCTACATATTTATCCATTCTGTGTCTGCCATTTTCTTCTCACTTTATTTTATCCTGTGGAATGTACGTCACTAGTTTAGTATGATCATGCGCAGAATTGTCTGGGATTGGTTTCCATGGCAATGTGTTTCATAATAGCAATATTGCACATCTTATTCTTAACACTGGAGAGTGACACCACGGACAGTAAATGACTACGTAATGGTTAAATAAGAGGTGTCTGTTGAAGGATCGATTTAAGATTGCGGGTGACTTAAAGCAGTAATTTATCTGATGTTTGTAATCAAGTTTAATATGTTATATTAATGTCACTCAACTTTCAGATAATACTGTCAATTGTCACAATAGTGCGCATGCGTGAGTTGTTATCTTGATGGTTATGAATCTAAGTTTTTTTAAATGAAGACTTCATTATATATATACTTCCACCGAATTCAACCAGCTCGTATACGGCCTCAATAAAGAAAAACAAAATGTATACCGCTGTACGTATCTTATACCAGGTAACTTTGATCAAAGGACGCCAATGCTTCACGTATATAGTGGAGTTTGTATCATGCATTTCTTTTTATGTTTAATGTTTTACTGTCTTTTATATATTTTTGAACTATACTGAAGATATGCTCCTCGACACTGTCACCATAGAGAGGATAGCCTTTAAGAAGAATTTCAGTACTATAGCAGACACTCAAAGTTGAAAGTGTGCACAATCTAATATTGTTGAGAAGCGGAGCGGGCATTCTAAGAGGAAAGTATGTGCTATTTCACTCAGTTGGTGCGTGCCGTTGTTTCTTGTCGATTACACTGCTTCATTCAACACCGTCTTGTCTGACACTCAGGTAGTGTGTGCCTTTGTTTCTGTTGGGTAACATTCCTTTATTGTACACCGTGCTGATAGACACTCAGGTGGTGTGTGCCTTTCTTTCAGGTCAGTTACATTGCCTCATATCGTGTTGATTGACACTTAGTTGGTGCTTGCCGTTGTTTTTTGTCGTTTACATTGCTTTATTGTACACCGTGCTGATTGACACTCAGTGTGTGTGTGCCTTTGTCTCTGTTCGGTTTCATTGCCTCACTATACACGTTGTTGATTGACACTCAGTCAGTGCGTTCCTTTGTTTCTGGTCGGTTACATTGCCTCACTGAACCTCGTGTTGATTGATACTCAGGTTGTGTGTGCCGTTGTTTCTGGTCCGTAACATTACTTCATTGTACACCGTGCTGATTGACACTCAGGTGGTGTGTGCCTTTGTTTCTGGTCGGTTACATTGCCTAACTATACACTGAACTGATTGACACTCCGCTGGTGCTTGCCGTTGTTGTTGTTTTTTGTCGGTTACATTGCTTCATTGTACACCGTGCTGATTGACACTCAGTTAGTGTGTGCCTTTGTTTCTTGTCGGTTACATTGCTTCATTGTACACCGTGCTGATTCACACTCAGTTGTTGTGTGCCCCGGTTTATTGTTGGTTACATTGCCTCATTGTATACCGTGCTGATTGACACTCAGTTAGTGTGTATCTTTATTTCTTTTCGGTTACATTTCTGCATTGTACACCATGCTGATTGACACTCAGGTGGTGTGTAACGTTGTTTCTGGTCGGTTACATTGCCTCACTATACACTGAACTGATTGACATTCCGTTGGTGCTTGGAATTGTTGTTTGGTGGGGGGGGGGGGCGGTTGTCGGTTACATTGCTTCATTGTACACCGTGCTGATTGACACTCAGTTAGTGTGTGCCTTTGTTTCTGTTCGGTTTCATTGCCTAACTATACACGTTGTTGATTGACACTCAGTCAGTGTGTGCCTTTGTTTCTTGTCGGCTATATTACCTCACTGATCATAGTGTTGAATGACACTTAGTTGGTGCTTGCCGTTGTTTTTTGTCGGTTACATTGCTTCATCGTACACCGTGCTGATTGACACTCAGTTAGCGTGTGCTTTTGTTTCTAGTTGGTTACATTGCCTCAATATACACGTTGTTGATTGACACTCAGTCAGTGTGTGCCTTTGTTTCTTGTCGGTTACATTACCTCATTGTACATCGTGCTGATTGACACTTAGTTGGTGTGTGCCTTTGTTTCTAGTCGATTACATTGCCTCACTGAACCTCGTGTTGTTTGATACTCAGGTTGTGTGTACCGTTGTTTCTGGTCGGTAACATTGCTTCATTGTACACCGTGCTGATTGACACTCAGGTGGTGTATACCTTTGTTTCTTGTCGGTTACATTGCCTCACTGATCATCGTGTTGATTGACACTCAGTTGGTGCGTGCCGTTGTTTTTGCCGGTTACATTGCTTTATCGTACACCGTGCTGATTGACACTCAGTTAGCGTGTGCTTTTGTTTCTAGTTGGTTACATTGCCTCAATATACACGTTGTTGATTGACACTCAGTCAGTGACAAGCCTTTGTTTCTTGTCGGTTACATTGCCTCACTGAACCTCGTGTTGATTGATACTCAGGTTGTGTGTGCCGTTGTTTCTGGTCGGTAACATTGCTTCATTGTACAACGTGCTGATTGACACTTAGTTGGTGTGTGTCCCGGTTTATTGTTGGTTACATTGTCTCATTGTATACCGTGCCGATTGACACTCAGTTGGTGTGTACCGTTGTTTCTGGTCGGTTACATTGCATTATTATACACCGTGCTGATTGACACTCAGTTGGTGTGTACCGTTTTTCTTGTCGGTTACATTTCTTCATTGTACACCGTGCTGATTGACACTCAGTTAGTGTATACAGTTGTTTCTTGTCGGTTACATTGCTTCATTGTACACCGTGCTGATTCACACTCAGTTGTTGTGTGCCCCGGTTTATTGTTGGTTACATTGCCTCATTGTATACCGTGCTGATTGACACTCAGTTAGTGTGTATCTTTATTTCTTTTCGGTTACATTTCTGCATTGTACACCATGCTGATTGACACTCAGGTGGTGTGTAACGTTGTTTCTGGTCGGTTACATTGCCTCACTATACACTGAACTGATTGACATTCCGTTGGTGCTTGAAATTGTTGTTTGGGGGGGGGGGGGGGTTGTCGGTTACATTGCTTCATTGTACACCGTGCTGATTGACACTCAGTTAGTGTATGCCTTTGTTTCTTGTCGGTTACATTGCTTCATCGTACACCATGCTGATTGACACTCAATTGGTGTGTGCCTTTGTTTCTTGTCGGTTACATTGCTTCATTGTACACCGTGCTGACTGACACTCAGTTGGTGTGTGCCTTTGTTTCTTGTCGGTTACATTGCTTCATCGTACACCATGCTGATTGACACTCAGTTGATGTGTGTCCCGGTTTATTGTTGGTTACATTGCCTCATTGTATACCGTGCTGATTGACACTCAGTTAGTGTGTGCCTTTGTTTCTGTTCGGTTTCATTGCCTCACTATACACATTCTTGATTGACACTCAGTCAGTGTGTGCCTTTGTCTCTTGTCGGTTACATTGCCTCACTGATCATTGTGTTGATTGACACTCAGTTAGTGCGTGCCGTTGTTTTTTGTTGGTTACATTGCTTTATCGTTCACTGTGCTGATTGACATTCAGTGTGTGCCTTTGTTTCTGTTCGGTTTCATTGCCTTACTATACACATTCTTGATTGACACTCAGTCAGTGTGTGCCTTTGTCTCTTGTCGGTTACATTGCTTCATTGTACACCGTGCTGATTGACACTCAGTTAGTGTGTGCCTTTGTTTCTTGTCGGTTACATTGCTTCATCGTACACCATGCTGATTGACACTCAATTGGTGTGTGCCTTTGTTTCTTGTCGGTTACATTGCTTCATTGTACACCGTGCTGATTGACACTCAGTTGGTGTGTGCCTTTGTTTCTTGTCGGTTACATTGCTTCATCGTACACCATGCTGATTGACACTCAGTTGATGTGTGTCCCGGTTTATTGTTGGTTACATTGCCTCATTGTATACCGTGCTGATTGACACTCAGGTGGTGTGTGCCTTTGTTTCTGGTCGGTTACATTGCCTCACTATACACTGAACTGATTGACACTCCGTTGATGCTTGCCGTTGTTGATTTTATTTATTTTTTTTTTGTCGGTTACATTGCTTCCTTCTACACCGTGCTGATTGACACTCAGTTAGTGTGTGCCTTTGTTTCTGTTCGGTTTCATTGCCTAACTATACACGTTGTTGATTGACACTCAGTCAGTGTGTGCCTTTGTTTCTTGTCGGCTATATTACCTCACTGATCATAGTGTTGAATGACACTTAGTTGGTGCTTGCCGTTGTTTTTTGTCGGTTACATTGCTTCATCGTACACCGTGCTGATTGACACTCAGTTAGCGTGTGCTTTTGTTTCTAGTTGGTTACATTGCCTCAATATACACGTTGTTGATTGACACTCAGTCAGTGTGTGCCTTTGTTTCTTGTCGGTTACATTACCTCATTGTACATCGTGCTGATTGACACTTAGTTGGTGTGTGCCTTTGTTTCTAGTCGATTACATTGCCTCACTGAACCTCGTGTTGTTTGATACTCAGGTTGTGTGTACCGTTGTTTCTGGTCGGTAACATTGCTTCATTGTACACCGTGCTGATTGACACTCAGGTGGTGTGTGTGTGCCCCGGTTTATTGTTGGTTACATTGCCTCATTGTATACCGTGCTGATTGACACTCAGTTAGTGTGTATCTTTATTTCTTTTCGGTTACATTTCTGCATTGTACACCATGCTGATTGACACTCAGGTGGTGTGTAACGTTGTTTCTGGTCGGTTACATTGCCTCACTATACACTGAACTGATTGACATTCCGTTGGTGCTTGGAATTGTTGTTTGGGGGGGGGGGGGTTGTCGGTTACATTGCTTCATTGTACACCGTGCTGATTGACACTCAGTTAGTGTGTGCCTTTGTTTCTGTTCGGTTTCATTGCCTAACTATACACGTTGTTGATTGACACTCAGTCAGTGTGTGCCTTTGTTTCTTGTCGGCTATATTACCTCACTGATCATAGTGTTGAATGACACTTAGTTGGTGCTTGCCGTTGTTTTTTGTCGGTTACATTGCTTCATCGTACACCGTGCTGATTGACACTCAGTTAGCGTGTGCTTTTGTTTCTAGTTGGTTACATTGCCTCAATATACACGTTGTTGATTGACACTCAGTCAGTGTGTGCCTTTGTTTCTTGTCGGTTACATTACCTCATTGTACATCGTGCTGATTGACACTTAGTTGGTGTGTGCCTTTGTTTCTAGTCGATTACATTGCCTCACTGAACCTCGTGTTGTTTGATACTCAGGTTGTGTGTACCGTTGTTTCTGGTCGGTAACATTGCTTCATTGTACACCGTGCTGATTGACACTCAGGTGGTGTATACCTTTGTTTCTTGTCGGTTACATTGCCTCACTGATCATCGTGTTGATTGACACTCAGTTGGTGCGTGCCGTTGTTTTTGCCGGTTACATTGCTTTATCGTACACCGTGCTGATTGACACTCAGTTAGCGTGTGCTTTTGTTTTGTTTCTAGTTGGTTACATTGCCTCAATATACACGTTGTTGATTGACACTCAGTCAGTGACAAGCCTTTGTTTCTTGTCGGTTACATTGCCTCACTGAACCTCGTGTTGATTGATACTCAGGTTGTGTGTGCCGTTGTTTCTGGTCGGTAACATTGCTTCATTGTACAACGTGCTGATTGACACTTAGTTGGTGTGTGTCCCGGTTTATTGTTGGTTACATTGTCTCATTGTATACCGTGCCGATTGACACTCAGTTGGTGTGTACCGTTGTTTCTGGTCGGTTACATTGCATTATTATACACCGTGCTGATTGACACTCAGTTAGTGTGGAGCGTTGTTTCTTGTCAGTTACATTTCTTCATTGTACACCGTGCTGATTGACACTCAGTTGGTGTGTACCGTTTTTCTTGTCGGTTACATTTCTTCATTGTACACCGTGCTGATTGACACTCAGTTAGTGTATACAGTTGTTTCTTGTCGGTTACATTGCTTCATTGTACACCGTGCTGATTCACACTCAGTTGTTGTGTGCCCCGGTTTATTGTTGGTTACATTGCCTCATTGTATACCGTGCTGATTGACACTCAGTTAGTGTGTATCTTTATTTCTTTTCGGTTACATTTCTGCATTGTACACCATGCTGATTGACACTCAGGTGGTGTGTAACGTTGTTTCTGGTCGGTTACATTGCCTCACTATACACTGAACTGATTGACATTCCGTTGGTGCTTGAAATTGTTGTTTGGGGGGGGGGGGGGTTGTCGGTTACATTGCTTCATTGTACACCGTGCTGATTGACACTCAGTTAGTGTGTGCCTTTGTTTCTTGTCGGTTACATTGCTTCATCGTACACCATGCTGATTGACACTCAATTGGTGTGTGCCTTTGTTTCTTGTCGGTTACATTGCTTCATTGTACACCGTGCTGACTGACACTCAGTTGGTGTGTGCCTTTGTTTCTTGTCGGTTACATTGCTTCATCGTACACCATGCTGATTGACACTCAGTTGATGTGTGTGTCCCGGTTTATTGTTGGTTACATTGCCTCATTGTATACCGTGCTGATTGACACTCAGTTAGTGTGTGCCTTTGTTTCTGTTCGGTTTCATTGCCTCACTATACACATTCTTGATTGACACTCAGTCAGTGTGTGCCTTTGTCTCTTGTCGGTTACATTGCCTCACTGATCATTGTGTTGATTGACACTCAGTTAGTGCGTGCCGTTGTTTTTTGCTGGTTATATTGCTTTATCGTTCACTGTGCTGATTGACATTCAGTGTGTGCCTTTGTTTCTGTTCGGTTTCATTGCCTTACTATACACATTCTTGATTGACACTCAGTCAGTGTGTGCCTTTGTCTCTTGTCGGTTACATTGCTTCATTGTACACCGTGCTGATTGACACTCAGTTAGTGTGTGCCTTTGTTTCTTGTCGGTTACATTGCTTCATCGTACACCATGCTGATTGACACTCAATTGGTGTGTGCCTTTGTTTCTTGTCGGTTACATTGCTTCATTGTACACCGTGCTGATTGACACTCAGTTGGTGTGTGCCTTTGTTTCTTGTCGGTTACATTGCTTCATCGTACACCATGCTGATTGACACTCAGTTGATGTGTGTCCCGGTTTATTGTTGGTTACATTGCCTCATTGTATACCGTGCTGATTGACACTCAGGTGGTGTGTGCCTTTGTTTCTGGTCGGTTACATTGCCTCACTATACACTGAACTGATTGACACTCCGTTGATGCTTGCCGTTGTTGATTTTATTTATTTTTTTTTGTCGGTTACATTGCTTCATTGTACACCGTGCTGATTGACACTCAGTTAGTGTGTGCCTTTGTTTCTGTTCGGTTTCATTGCCTAACTATACACGTTGTTGATTGACACTCAGTCAGTGTGTGCCTTTGTTTCTTGTCGGCTATATTACCTCACTGATCATAGTGTTGAATGACACTTAGTTGGTGCTTGCCGTTGTTTTTTGTCGGTTACATTGCTTCATCGTACACCGTGCTGATTGACACTCAGTTAGCGTGTGCTTTTGTTTCTAGTTGGTTACATTGCCTCAATATACACGTTGTTGATTGACACTCAGTCAGTGTGTGCCTTTGTTTCTTGTCGGTTACATTACCTCATTGTACATCGTGCTGATTGACACTTAGTTGGTGTGTGCCTTTGTTTCTAGTCGATTACATTGCCTCACTGAACCTCGTGTTGTTTGATACTCAGGTTGTGTGTACCGTTGTTTCTGGTCGGTAACATTGCTTCATTGTACACCGTGCTGATTGACACTCAGGTGGTGTATACCTTTGTTTCTTGTCGGTTACATTGCCTCACTGATCATCGTGTTGATTGACACTCAGTTGGTGCGTGCCGTTGTTTTTGCCGGTTACATTGCTTTATCGTACACCGTGCTGATTGACACTCAGTTAGCGTGTGCTTTTGTTTTGTTTCTAGTTGGTTACATTGCCTCAATATACACGTTGTTGATTGACACTCAGTCAGTGACAAGCCTTTGTTTCTTGTCGGTTACATTGCCTCACTGAACCTCGTGTTGATTGATACTCAGGTTGTGTGTGCCGTTGTTTCTGGTCGGTAACATTGCTTCATTGTACAACGTGCTGATTGACACTTAGTTGGTGTGTGTCCCGGTTTATTGTTGGTTACATTGTCTCATTGTATACCGTGCCGATTGACACTCAGTTGGTGTGTACCGTTGTTTCTGGTCGGTTACATTGCATTATTATACACCGTGCTGATTGACACTCAGTTAGTGTGGAGCGTTGTTTCTTGTCAGTTACATTTCTTCATAGTTCACCGTGCTGATTGACACTCAGTTGGTGTGTACCGTTTTTCTTGTCGGTTACATTTCTTCATTGTACACCGTGCTGATTGACACTCAGTTAGTGTATACAGTTGTTTCTTGTCGGTTACATTGCTTCATTGTACACCGTGCTGATTCACACTCAGTTGTTGTGTGCCCCGGTTTATTGTTGGTTACATTGCCTCATTGTATACCGTGCTGATTGACACTCAGTTAGTGTGTATCTTTATTTCTTTTCGGTTACATTTCTGCATTGTACACCATGCTGATTGACACTCAGGTGGTGTGTAACGTTGTTTCTGGTCGGTTACATTGCCTCACTATACACTGAACTGATTGACATTCCGTTGGTGCTTGAAATTGTTGTTTGGGGGGGGGGGGGGGGTTGTCGGTTACATTGCTTCATTGTACACCGTGCTGATTGACACTCAGTTAGTGTGTGCCTTTGTTTCTTGTCGGTTACATTGCTTCATCGTACACCATGCTGATTGACACTCAATTGGTGTGTGCCTTTGTTTCTTGTCGGTTACATTGCTTCATTGTACACCGTGCTGATTGACACTCAGTTGGTGTGTGCCTTTGTTTCTTGTCGGTTACATTGCTTCATCGTACACCATGCTGATTGACACTCAGTTGATGTGTGTCCCGGTTTATTGTTGGTTACATTGCCTCATTGTATACCGTGCTGATTGACACTCAGTTAGTGTGTGCCTTTGTTTCTGTTCGATTTCATTGCCTCACTATACACATTCTTGATTGACACTCAGTCAGTGTGTGCCTTTGTCTCTTGTCGGTTACATTGCCTCACTGATCATTGTGTTGATTGACACTCAGTTAGTGCGTGCCGTTGTTTTTTGTTGGTTACATTGCTTTATCGTTCACTGTGCTGATTGACATTCAGTGTGTGCCTTTGTTTCTGTTCGGTTTCATTGCCTAACTATACACGTTGTTGATTGACACTCAGTCAGTGTGTGCCTTTGTTTCTTGTCGGTTACATTGCCTCACTGATCATCGTGTTGATTGACATTCAGTTGGTGCGTGCAGTTGTTTTTGTCGGTTACATTGCTTCATCGTACACCGTGCTGATTGACACTCAGTTAGCGTGTGCTTTTGTTTCTAGTTGGTTACATTGCCTCAATATACACGTTGTTGATTGACACTCAGTCAGTGTGTGCCTTTGTTTCTTGTCGGTTACATTACCTCATTGTACATCGTGCTGATTGACACTTAGTTGGTTTGTGCCTTTGTTTCTAGTCGATTACATTGCCTCACTGAACCTCGTGTTGATTGATACTCAGGCTTGTAGTACCGTTGTTTCTGGTCGGTAACATTGCTTCATTGTACACCGTGCTGATTGACACTCAGGTGGTGTGTGCCTTTGTTTCTGGTCGGTTACATTGCCTCACCATACACTGAACTGATTGACACTCCGTTGGTGCTTGCCGTTGTTGATTTTATTTATTTCTTGTTTGTCGGTTACATTGCTTCATTCTACACCGTGCTGATTGACACTCAGTTAGTGTGTGCCTTTGTTTCTGGTCGGTTACATTGCATTATTATACACCGTGCTAATTGACACTCAGTTAGTGTGGAGCGTTGTTTCTTGTCGGTTACATTTCTTCATTGTACACCGTGCTGATTGACACTCAGTTGGTGTGTACCGTTTTTCTTGTCGGTTACATTTTTTTATTGCACACCGTGCTGATTGACACTCAGTTGGTGTGTGCCTTTGTTTCTTGTCGGTTACATTGCTTCATTGTACACCGTGCTGATTCACACTCAGTTGTTGTGTGCCCCGGTTTATTGTTGGTTACATTGCCTCATTGTATACCGTGCTGATTGACACTCAGTTAGTGTGTATCTTTATTTCTTTTCGGTTACATTTCTGCATTGTACACCATGCTGATTGACACTCAGGTGGTGTGTAACGTTGTTTCTGGTCGGTTACATTGACTCATTGTATACCGTGCTGATTGACACTCAGTTAGTGTGTGTCCCGGTTTATTGTTGGTTACATTGACTCATTGTATACCGTGCTGATTGACACTCAGTTAGTGTGTGCCTTTGTTTTTTGTTGGTTACATTGCTTTATCGTTCACTGTGCTGATTGACATTCAGTGTGTGCCTGTTTTTCAGTTTGGTTACATTGCCTCAATATACACGTTGTTGATTGACACTCAGTCAGTGACAAGCCTTTGTTTCTTGTCGGTTACATTACCTCATTGTACACCGTGCTGATTGATACTCAGGCTGTGTGTGCCGTTGTTTCTGGTCGGTAACATTGCTTCATTTTACACCGTGCTGATTGACACTCAGGTGGCGTGTGCCTTTATTTCTGGTCGGTTACAATGCCTCACTATACACTGAACTGATTGACATTCCGTTGGTGCTTGCCGTTGTTATTTTTGTTTCTGGTCGGTTACATTGCTTCATCGTACACCATGCTGATTGACACTCAATTGGTGTGTGTCCCGGTTTATTGTTGGTTACATTGCCTCATTGTATACCATGCTGATTGACACTCAGTTGGTGTGTACCGTTGTTTCTTGTCGGTTACATTTCTTCATTGTAAACCGTGCTGATTGACACTCAATTGGTGTGTACCGTTGTTTCTTGTCGGTTACATTGCTTCATTATACACCGTGCTGATTGACACTCAGTTGGTGTGTGCCCCGGTTTATTTTTGGTTACATTGCCTCGTTGTATACCCTGCTGATTGATAATATTTAGGAATGCGACTAAATGACGTATTCAGTGAACACGGGTGATGTATGCAGACAGGAGACGCTTACTCTCTCTGGGCACCTGGTCTCACCTCGGAATTTTCCCAGTATTTCGGGGTTCACAACAGTTCCTTTTTGAAACTTACACGATTTTGTATCTATCCTTGGACTTTGAAAATGATTAACGGTTGGTACTTCTTCGATATTGACTTCGATAGCTAAGGGCCACCACTGCCTCTTTCGTTGTTCAAAATCTGCATAGGGTGAAAAGAGAGGGACAAGCGATAATCACACATAGCTAGGATCGACGGACCACTTACCCAAACCTAGTCAGTATCTCAACAACTAAGATGGAATACTGCTGAAAATGGTTTAGCACTTCAACAGATTAGATGGATAAATGTGGTCATGGGGGGGGGGGTGGGGGTTAGCCTTTTTTCATTAAGAGAAACTTTAAATCGTACAGAGACATCTAGTCTATTGCATTGCGACAGAGAGGCGAAAATAACGTGCGGCAAGCGATTATCTTATTTACAAGGGAAGTGGGAGTTGCTGTGTGGTGTAATAGTTTATACGTTATCTTGTCTTGTGGTGCAAAAGGAACCTGGTTCGAATTCGAGTCCCCACAACAGTCCCTCAGACAGGTTATATCCTATTATATTGTGGTACTGTAGCTAAAGAAATTTCATTACATTCTTCGTGATACTGTCATGAAACAGTATAGTACTGGAGAAATTTCAGTGCTTAAAATCAAGCGTCAAAATATGTAATTAAAATGGAAATATAAACATAATTACATATACCTGTGTGGATGAGTGAAGCGCTAAAAGTTGTCAAATTATGATTTTTATTGTGCTGTGCTTGTGCGCAAAGTCTAGTGCCACTGTGTTCTGGAACTGTACTTCTTGGAAAAAAATGGAACCCTTTAATTGCATGTACAAGGTGAACAACTAAATGAGTCATGATAATTAAGAAAGATATAATGTTGCTTATAGATTGATTCCAAAATAACGTCTCGGGTGGAAAGGTACCATTGTTTGAAAAAAAAGTGTAATACTATTTAATTTGTTTTGTGATTAAAGTTCTCATGCGAGTGATATAGGGCCGCTTTAACCTCTTGTTCTTATATCTAATACATAGATCATCCAATGATGATACATTACACATTCAAATTCATAACTAAACTTAAAACTATATTTCTTCTTCCGTTACAAAGTGTACTCATAAGGCGAGCTTTAAACTTCATGTGGCAGTCAAGATAAAAGACTCACAGGGCAGCATTTACAAAAAGAATTGTTTAAGTCCCTCCTTCTATTTCTACGACAAATTCAGATCCCGTCGTCCTCCTTGGAAAGGGCTGATGCCATTGCAGATGGTAGTATGTCCCAATTCCTGATAATACGTAGGAAAAAGGAGAACACGCACACGTGACTTTGGTTTCCCCATTGTTAACATTCCATATACAAGCAGTATTCGTCACCTGCGTACGGTTTATATGTGTCTCAAATGATCCAGTACACTGGAGATGCTTCCTTTATTTACCGAGGTCAAACTTTTGGGAGAAAAGTTGCCATCACAAGGATATGAGATATCATGCCTTAAGTCAACAGTCCGCAAATTTTACGGCCGCTATAAGTACCTTATATTTGCTTATATCGTTGATCGTTGTCTGACATGTTGACTTCCTTATTTCAGAGTAGTTAGACTGTCTACATAACTACTTTACAATACAATATTATTCATACTGATAAAGACTTACACGAATTTTAACTACGGCTTTGTCGTTTCCTACTTCATACCAAATCGCACATACTTATGGCATCAAGGCGGGTGTGACCGGTCGGCAGCAGAGTATCCTCATTCCTCCATGGCAGCTGAACTCAACTCGGGATTTTTCAGGGGTGCGTGAAAGTACATACATATATATGGTTTTTTTTTAATTGTCATGTTGTTTGAACCTTGGGTTATGGAATTCGGATCGGTATCTTCGATCTTTACTTCTTGTTGATGGAATACGAAAGATAGGCTGACCCCTTGTCCTGATGTCTGACTGGATGAGGTTTTACTTTGCTGGAATGGCCACTAGCTTATGCTGGATTTGAATAGCAACAGAAGGCGAATATTTATTCTTCTTTCAGTTAGTTGATCATCTTGCTCTCCTGTCCCAGTAGTTTCTTGTAGTGAATCGTGTAGCTCTACGCTGGACTTTTTTCCGATTGATCTGCCCGGTGGTATGTAAGCTCTGGCACGTGCAGATGCACTACGCCCTCTGAGATTTCGCTCGAGGAAAATGAGTCCAGTTAGCTTTTTCTGTAATGGCATCGATATCATTCCACTTCAATTTGTTGGTAAGGCACGGCCGGCCCATTTGATATTCGGGAGGGAGGAGCTGCTCCGAAAAAAAAATCCTTACTTTGAATATTTGTAAAAAACAAAAATATTTGCTCAGAATATCAGAAAAAAATCTTGCTCATATGTCGTGAAACCTTCCTATACCATATGCAGATTTAATTTAATTTACAATATATTAACCCCTGTTTTAATATGTACTGTGTGTAAATTGTATTCTGAGATTCATCTCACTGCAACCACAGTACTTAAAACCAAGTAACGAGGTGGACAGGGAGACCTGGCGTCCGGAAGTAGTCAAATACCCTGCTCCTTTTGCCTAATTCCCTCTTAAAATCAGTCATTAAACTATTCTAAACCCGTTTTATTTGGAGAACAAAAATGCTAATAGCCTTCTAGGCGGAGTTTTGTTAATGACTATCCATTGATCCTGCCTGTGGACATATCAGCATGCAGGTGGACAAATAGAAGATGCACTGTGAATAGATATGAAGACATAAATCTTTTACGTAATATAAGTAAAATGATTCTTGGCTTTTGAAAATCTGGGGAGTGGGGGATGGGGTGGGGTTAGTATTTTTAAATAAAAGTATATTTTTGTGGCGCCATCGATCAACGTGCCACTTCGTAGGGATCACTTTGTCTTTCGTCCGTCCATCGGTCGGTCTGTCTGTTTCTCTGTCCGTCCGTCTGTCACGCATTCGTTTTCGCTGGTGCCACACGAGTTCCTTATATACTCTAGTTTATAAACCATCTACTGTTTTTCTTCCTGTTCAAGGGAAAGGGAAAGACATCTGACTTAACTGTAAGGCAGAAGTTACCAAGGAGATATACAATAAAACTTGGTAAAAAGTAATGAAATACATGCAATAACATTACAAAAATATTGATTGTACGACAGATGCGATACCGACTTAGGACTGTCAACTGAGTAACAAGCAATAATCAATTGGTGTGGTTAACCGGTTTACGGACCCACCTTCCCACTCATCGCAAATGCAGTCCAGTCAAAAGACACACATTTAAAAATTCTATAAATAATCCTCCATATAGAGAAAAAGGATAAGCAAGTATCTCAAGTCGAGAGATCATAAAAATATATAAACACTAATGGTAATGTAGAATAAGATTATGATATCAAAAATATATACTGAGCGACATCAACATGAGGTAACTGTGTTCTGCTGGTCTGGAAGCGAGCTCAGATCCTTGATCTGTTGGAGTCCCGACTAACAGTCAGAGGGAACGAGGTTCGGGACCATGTTTCCTCTGAAAAGGTTTAGACAAGCCCGTCTTGGAGTACAAACCGCCCTGTTCGTCAGTGTGCAACGCTCAAGGAAAGTCTGCATAAGACCAATAGTGTTAGCGATGATCTTAAGGTCATAATGTCATGAAGAAGACGTTTGAAAATTTAAGATCCGACAAAGTAAAGTTGTCAAAGTATCTTACCCTCCTTATTTTGACATTTTATTTTCCATCATGTATGGCGACGGTGGTCATTTTAATAATGCTTCCATCAAGATCAGCGGCCATTGGTCCCACTATGATGGCTCGAGGGAGTACAACCTGCAAGGTGGTGGTCTGATGCCTCAATTAAATGGATAAGGCTGCGGTATATACAGTATAGGGATCACTTTGTCACTGAGGCGTCTGTTTGTGCGGCAGTCACACTTCAGTGGTAGTCACACATTGCAATCAAAGCTATTGCAGACAAAATTTGTGTTTTACTCGAACACCTTGGTTAATTAATATGAAAAGAATAATCTTGCCCGGACTGGCCATCAAAAAATAATTTTGCTTATATTTAGCTTGAAAAAAACCGAGGGTGCCCCTCCCCCAGAATATAAAATGGACTGTACCAAATTGTAACGCCCAGGTAAGTGGTTGAATCGACTACTTCTAACTATATGATAGTCTGTGTTAGTTTGTGGTCGTGTAGCATGTAGTCTGCGTTGTGAGTCCTCCCACTTCTGGGGTGCTGCAAGGTTTTGTTGCAAACTGTTGCTATCCCTTGTTTTATTGATTGGAATCTGGCTTGGTAACTACTGAGAAGTTGTTGATAAATCTGAGGAAGAGCAAAGGGCCAAGTACTGTTCCCTGTGAGTAGTAATAAAATGCTGATTCTAGCACAGTTTTAATATTAAGCCACACCCCTTTCCTCCATTGACTTTCATACAAATATGTAAATGAGTATGATGGTTCCTATGTGTTTATATAGAATGGCACAACACACATTTGATATTAAACCACACCCCTTTCTTCATAGACTTACATACAAATATGTAAATGAATATGATGGCTCCTATTAGTTTATATAGGATGGCTCAAAACTCATTATAGAATTAAGCTACACCCCTTTCTTCATATACTTTCATACAAATATGTTAATGAACTTGATAGCTCCTATAGGTTTATATAGGATGGCACCAAACTCATTATAATATTAGACTACACCCCTTTCTCAATAGTCTTGTATACAAATATGTTAATGAACTTGATAGTTCCTATAAGTTTATATAGGATGGCACCAAACTCATTTTAATTTAAGACCAGCCCACATCATAGTAATTGATAGCTCATGTAATGTGAGTGAATCATATTACTATCTTAGGTCACACCTTTATGTGTACATTTCTTTATGAATAAGCTAATGTGTTAGGTGACACACATTTCACAGTATTGAAATGACACATAATACCATGTCCAATTACACCTTCCATTCAATGAGCTATATATACATCCATGTTCAAAGGTCTCCAGGGTAATCACCTTTATAGTGTATGGTCCTGGGTAATGTGTAATGTCATAGTTATAGACCATCAATTTTCATCTCAGCAGGTATTTCTTTCATATTCTATAGAATGTTTTTTTCTGACAAGTAGCATGACTCGTTTTGTGGTGCAATAGACATAAATACTGGTAGGTGTACAGAAACTATACCACATATTTACTTCAGATCTCTTTAATTTTTTAATGGTTAAGAGAAAATAAAAGAGAGACACAGAAGAATAAAACAACAAATTAATTTATTTTCACAACTGCACTTGCCACAATTCAACCAAAATCATTGTTCAATTTGAGGAAGAATATATAAACTAGAAAGGTAAAATTATCTTTTCGTTTAACACAGATGTACAAACAGGTATGGAGAACAAAAACTAAAGTTAAAATAATATAAATCAATAATACACTTGTATGATATATATAATATATACATGTAAAGTATTGTGGAAAAATCTTCACAATCATAACAAAACCATATAAAAATAATAAAACAATAAAAGATATATTGATAATATCAAAAACAATAACAAATCAAGATTGGTATATCTATACCATAACTTTGTGGTAAACTCATCACTTGTGTATCATTGTTCATAAAAAAAAAACCAAAAAACAAAAAAAAAAAAAAAAAAAAAAAACACCAACAACAAAGAACAACATGACTGTTTAAAACATCTACATTAAGAAAGCTTATCAGAAAACGAATATTGTATTAAACAAATTATGTAATTTAAAACTAATACATGATCTATTTGATCCTAAAAGGAAAAAGCTATAATCAAAACATGCAAGCATAACAAATGACTCAAACTCTTGAGATAATAAGCTTCTTATTATTATTAATATTTACTGTGTGGACAATACTTGTATTACTACATATATTTCTAGCAGCAATCTAATACTAAATACACGGATGTCAGGCATGATGTTCTAAATAAGTATGCAAGGAAATGATTGTTAGGATAATGCATAAAATGTTTACTAAGTTTATTATACAGACTCTTAAAATGATTACATCAGAAGTTTGAGTTAGAAATTTAATTTTCATAACCATATCTTCTAGGTGGGACTCGAATTCTGTTTGACCTCCTTGGTATATTTACTGATTCAGTGTAGATATTTCTTTTAATAAGTGTCACTAGTTTTTTCATGCATAATTTTAATTCCCTGATTATTTTTTTAAGTTTTAAAATGAAGTTTTGATAAAGAGTTAATAAATTTTCTATGTAATTCACAAAAGCCATTGCCAATGCAGCCAAACCTGTGAAAAATAGATGGGGATCATGTAAATACAATAATTAGATGAATATACTAATAAGTTTTATGAGTCATAAATCAATACTTTAATAAGATATATCATTGTCACATACAATAAATTTGAGATGTGATAACAACCCAATGAAACAAAAGGATTGAATGACTTTTGAAAGAACAAAAGAATATAATTATATTCAGACATAGAGTCATAAACACCTAAAATTCAGTATTCTCGATATTTTCTGTAATTTCGAAAAGATGATGAAATTTCTTCCTCATATTTCTCACTCTATCAGGTAAAGCTTGTTTCCTTACTCCTCTCTTTTTCAAAACATGTTTTACAAATACCATCTAGGTGAGATTCGAATCCACATCGTAGAAGAAATGTTAGAAACATTTTTCAATCACAAGGTATTGCATCAAAAAATATATCAGTCTAGCTGAATTAATTTGTAACTTTTGAAATAAAAACTGACAAACACGAAAGGTTACCACATATACTAACACAATTAAGATTGCCTTCCACTCCAAGATTTATCAGTACTTCGTGTTCGGGTGGTAAAATGAATCCACATGATTTTGCATCTGTATATGCGATTGATATCTGCACAGCATCGATACACCTCAAGTCCAACACTGCACCGTTCTTCATGAAAAATCTGTCGAACTGTAAGTGTACATTTTGTATCCCACATCCACCTCTGTATAAATCATTTCCTTTCCATATGCACACACCACTTGGGTTGCAAACACGATTAAGATCAATGCTGCAAGTTACAGCGCTGAAGGACATTAATAATACAATTAAACGAACGTGGTTGCGCATCTTAGCTCTGTTGTATTGTACTATGTTGTACTATTGATGTAAATTCCCAACTTGCACATCAACGTTATAGGTTCCCTCCACTACGCTCCACTCTCAATATAATAGATTTCGTAGTGGAGAGAAGCGGAACTGAAATCGGACGCATGCGTGGAGATTGGTAAATTCCCGCTGTTTCGTTTTTAATTATACATCCCGAACCCGTTTCATATCTTATTTAGAGTGCGTAGAATCACCGAAAATAACGGATAATCACCGAAATAACAGTATAAATCAGAGAAATAAGTCATTTATCAACCGAAATAACATTTGTACACTAAAAACACCACCCAAGATACATTATACATTGAGATATGAATAAAGGTATTGCACTCAATAATGAGGGAGATTTTGAAATTTCAATTTAATCTTGATCCTTACACAAATAATTTAACCCAAAATGTAATTATGTTTACAAATTTCTAGATCATAAGGGAGCGAGTTTAAAAGGGTAGTCTTTTTTAATTCGATATTAAATAGTTATCTAGATTTCGTTATCCTGAAGCAAATTTATTAAACTCAATATACAAATTTTAAGGACAATCACCCAAAACATAGCACAATATAGACGCTAACCCAATATAGATATTCACACAAGAGGTAAGGTTTGGTTTATTAGGGTTTGACGTCACTGTGAACTTAAATTCAGTGATATTTTAGCTATATAGTGACAGGACATAGGGAGGGTTGAGATCTTGGTGGGAGTTATAATTTTTTCAATATATTTTTATCGCATAATCCTCATCCCAATTTATTTAAGAACATTCACCTAGAAGTTGTTTACTCAAAAATGTAATAGAAACTTATATGTGAAGACACACCTGACGTCAACGTTGCAAACATCAATTAAAGCATTGAATTGTGATACTTTAGAATAGGAATGTGAAATTTTGAGATAAGAAGGCCTCCCACCCTCCTTCCCATCGAATTCAACAATTATAGAGAATAACCAACCTTAAGATGAACATTAGCAGTTGAAAACAAGTTCATGTACCAAAACAGGTTTCATATTGTTCCATTATCTAGTATGTACAGTAGTGGATTCAGAACTAAAGTCTGCGTAGTCATACAGACACTCTTACCCCAAACTTACACCATCCACATCTTTTCCTGCTGAAAACTACCCTCAATATGAACTCTGGCATCATGAAAAATAAAAGTTTCAAATTTGTTTTGATGTCAACATGAGTTCATCATGGAGGGTGGGTGTATAAAAAGTAATTTTCTTCAATACTGTGATATAAAACGCTTACCACCATCACACCACCATGTCAGTTAATATAAATTTCAAAAAAAGGGAAACCGTCTCTAAAAGGAACGAGGAAATATATGCCGCCGAAGGCGTATATGTTACAAGTGCAGGTAACGCAGCTGCCTACAGTTACAGCTGTACACTCAGTTTTTTCCAAGGACGTGCCTGGGTACATTTGCAAGGTATGTGATTTTTGAAAAAACTTGATATCAAACAAAAATGTAATAGTAAAGTCATTAAAGTCATTTCCTTATTTCTTTAAATTATAATACAAAATATGAATAAGTGTGGAAAGTTAATATTGCACTTTTATTTCCAGATAATCGTCAGGGGAAGCAAGTTTCTCTAATGAAAGAGGCCCTGGAGGGGCTTTTTCGTATATACTACAAAATAGAGGACGGAATTAAAAAGGTGGAGGAGACAGGAAAGGGGGATGTGCCACCTATTCCATCTTTGGTAGGTTTTTTTTCTTACATATCTACATGGTTTTTTGTGTATTATTTTTTCCTCATTTTATAGATCTTCTTTCTTTCTTTCCTTATTAACTTTTTTTTTCTTTACAGTTTCATACCCAAAGAAGACACGTTGAAGAGGAGGAGGAAGAAGAACTTCCCAATGTAAGTTTAAATTTGATTACACCCAATCTATAATTAATGCAATTTTATAAAATTTATCGTCTTTAAAAAAATTAAAGTGCCTACAGTTCTCTTTTCCCTTTCCTTTACAGTTGCGAATAACACCTCCTCGCAAGAGAAAAGTACAACTGATAAAGGACGATGATGACATAGATGTTTTGTAGATTTTTTGTAAAACATCTCGAGACATATATCATTTATTAAATATATTGTAGATAAACATATTTTTCGAGGTGATGGCGCAATTTACATTTCAAAATAAATCTATTCCAATCAATACTTTTTTCTTTAAATTCTCTCCCGTTGTTAATTTTTTAGTAGAAACAGATTTTTTATCACTCTTTCACACATCACGGATTACGATACTTTCAAAATTATCAATAAAAGTCTAAAGAAACGTGAAAAACTTCCCGCCTCTAAAGATGTGTTGTTAGATTTCATTATACTAATGGATTATCTTAATATCTCTGTAAAAAGTTTTTTTCACTTTATACCATGGCGTATTATATTCAATCATGTATTGAAATTCATATCTTTGATTTACTCTTTCCGAGTCTACAATTTCAATAAAATGTACGATTTTGTATTGATAAGTTTAATGTACCCCCTAGAGTATCACCACTCTTTTTACAAATTTAAAAAGTTCATTCAATATCATGAACACATATATTTCAAATCTATGCAACGGAATTACTCCTGTTATTCTCAGTTCTTTGGTGAGAAACTCCCCACTCAAACAGAAAGGGTTCTTCATAAAGCTCCACCGCCATGGTGTTAGGTTCTGATAAGAATTAGACAAAGTAGAAATATCTTTTTTCAAAAACTGTTTATTAAATTCATACCAATTTTAGTAATTTAACCAAGGATAAAATTACTTTGTCTGATTTTTGAAAAAAATGCGAAGCTTTATATATATATATATAAATATATATGTAGAAAACATATTTAAAAGGGGTGAAGTGTTTCCATGGGGTAACTAGAGAAAATTATAAGGGAAGGAGTTGAAAGGGGTAAATTTTTGATATTCGCATTTTTTTTTTATTTTGGTGACTATGTGAAATTATAAAACATGTTTTTGGTTCAAGGTCATATGCCTGTCAAAACTATGGTTTATATTCCACCTTGTGATCATTGTACTACAGCTTTATACATCTATGTCTTGAGATGATATATATTGTATGTTATGCACGTATACAGAACTTTTGAAAAAATATTTGAAAATGATTTATTAAATTTTGTCAATATTCTATCATGTACAATTTATTTTGATATCAGAAATTGTGAGTTTTTTTTCAATAATATGATTGTTTTTTGTCTGAACATAAAACAGAAACATCTTGAATATAAAATAAAAACTATTATGTGCATTGTGTGTGTAATTGATCAAAATAAACGACATTCATGGTTCATTTTCAAAGTAATCACTCTATATTTCACTTGTATCACAAATTATTAAAGGGTTTATAACACTCTTTATGTATTGTTGATTCTGTAATCTCCATATGCATAAGTATTTATGTCATCATCGCACACCCAGCGTTTGTCATCATAAGGAGATAATGTCACTTTGTTGATGGCTTTTAAATACACTATGTGTTTATCGCTTCTGATGCTCTCCATCACATGACGATTTTTCTCTTTTTTGAACAAGCAGTCGATGTAAGCTTGATGGGTAATGTCCTGATCCCTCACGGGTCTGGATACACCTTTAGCTTTGCGTACACTCATTCCATGTTTGGTTTGAAAAGAGTACATTTTAGCTCTCAATCCAACGAAGGTCGTTACTGGATCACCTGAATAAAATTAAACTGATACTCATCAGTCTGTTATGATTAAAATGTGAAATACAGAAGTAACTATCGTCATGGCATGTCGTTATAACAACAAATTATAACGTTTAATAGAAGAAAGTAGAAAAGAAAGGTATCCATCTCAACTGTATATATTATCAATCTGGCATTGTCATTATATTGCAATGCGGTATACGAAACTTACCATTTGTTTCATCTTTCATTTTACCCACAACTTTTTTGTTGGTCTCTGAATACAAAAAGTGATCCTTTGGATAGTCTGATGTGTCAAACAGTGCCATGCATTGTTGAATATCTTTGTACAAATCTTCCGTTTCTATACTGTAAAACAGAGAGTCTGTATCTGTCATGAGTAGACGTGCCTTGTCCTCATATTTCACCTTGATGTAATCATAGTGAAACTGATACATGAATAATTTTGAAAGGTCCAATACACACATGCCCGTGTATATCGGTTTATTTAATAAAAGTTTCACTCGACGATTCTTCACACCCACTAGATGCTCATCAAAAATGGTCATTCTCTCAAAGCTCGGCTTACTGGTTAAGCGTAGAAGTCCTTTCTTGGTATTGACTAATTTAAAGTTCATATGAAGGCGCGTATTCTCAATTGTTTTCCTAAAAAAAAAAAAAAAAAAAACAAATCCATGCTTATATCAACTTATTGTATGCTCTCGTATTTTAAAGTACTGAGGTCTAAAAGGTAGATTATTATAAATGTTTGAAGCATAAACTTACCCGAAGACAATATTGTTGTAAGATTTATGTAGTTGGACATCGAACTTGTTCGTAGCTTTTTTCCTCATATTCGTGTTATAATCAATGTATGGTTTCAACCATTGCTCTTGTGTAAAGGCTAATACTCGATGAATTTTCTTCAGAACCAATCCTTGTTTGAGGTAGTATTGTAAATTTCTGTAGTGTACCACGTATTCATTTTTGTCTCGTAACGTTGGAACCAGCTTTGTAGAAACAATCGTTTCCTCATCGATTTGTGTCGTTCTATATTTGTCATATAGCTTTCTGTTGTAAGGAGATAGGTCGTCCACTTTTATCTGAAGACTTGTAGGAGCAAGGGGATAATCTGAATGACCTTTGTGTAAATGACATGGATATGCTAAAGATACTTCTAATATATATCCTGTTTCCGCATTAGGTTTAATTGAGGAAATATCCAGTGATTTGATTTCACTTGGTGTTAACCATTGAAAGTCTCCGACTGGTAAAGGTTCAACCATCGCCCCACCATATAAATTATTCATATCAAAGTAACCTAGATATTGACTTGGTTTTGATTTATCATATGTTTCTGGGATATCTTTATCATTTGCTTCAGCATATCTTGTAGTAATCATTGCCACACCACCACGCATACCCTTTTCTATCATTTGGAATTGTTCAACATCAGTGAGTAGTTCCAATTTCACCTCAGTCATTTTAAGACATGCACTCCAACATAACCCTGCTAACGTGTAAAATTGTGCAGGGTCGAGATCAAAATTGTTAATTGTTACAGTCCTGAATCGCTCGAAGACATCCGCTAAAAGAAGTACATCACATTTCAGATACAGATCATGATAATCACCTAGAGTTTCAATTTTCATTTCGTTCCACACGGTTTGCGCATAATTGTATTCATCGTCTGATATTTCACATTTTTTCATACTGTTGTAGAAAGCAGACTTGGGTGGTAATTGTCTATCTTTAAATTTGGATTCATCCGTTACATAAGAATAAGGATACACACCTTTCTGTAGCAATAACTCACGCTGTTTCTCACTTTGAAATTCGGACATGAATCGTTTAAAGTGAGACGTGCTATCATTTTTCAAATTACAAACGAGAGAATCCAATGATACATTCAAAAATTGAAAGGAATCGATAAAGCGCAATCTTGAAATACTGAAAGAAACATATCTTTCTTGTGTATTAGCAATCACACTTAGTTTTTGAGTTTTATATTTCCCTAGCTTTTGCATGATAAGATGTCCATCAAAACCACGTAGGTTATGAAAAATGACTGGAATGAAGTTGACTTGTTTATACTGTAAATTGCAATCTCTGTGTGCAATCCCTAGGAATTTACCATTGAGGTGGTTATGATTGCGAACCTTGACTGAGCATCCATCGAATGCTTTCTCACAAATATGACAGTGTGTAGCTTTAACATACTGATATTCTATCTCTTGATCAACTTCCATGGGTTCTATATGTTTGATAATCTTAAACAACCTTTCTTCTTCCCAGAGCAGTTTTGTTATTAACGTGTCTATGACATCTGGTCTTTTTCTCTTTTTCCTCATACCCAAACACATTGACTGATATGTCATTTTGTTTTTCAAACTTGGGTATTTGCGATAACTGCACTGGATACCTTATTCCATTCATCCTCCTGTATTATATAGAGGACCAGATGTCATAGACACGTTAATAACAAAACTGCTCTGGGAAGAAGAAAGGTTGTTTAAGATTATCAAACATATAGAACCCATGGAAGTTGATCAAGAGATAGAATATCAGTATGTTAAAGCTACACACTGTCATATTTGTGAGAAAGCATTCGATGGATGCTCAGTCAAGGTTCGCAATCATAACCACCTCAATGGTAAATTCCTAGGGATTGCACACAGAGATTGCAATTTACAGTATAAACAAGTCAACTTCATTCCAGTCATTTTTCATAACCTACGTGGTTTTGATGGACATCTTATCATGCAAAAGCTAGGGAAATATAAAACTCAAAAACTAAGTGTGATTGCTAATACACAAGAAAGATATGTTTCTTTCAGTATTTCAAGATTGCGCTTTATCGATTCCTTTCAATTTTTGAATGTATCATTGGATTCTCTCGTTTGTAATTTGAAAAATGATAGCACGTCTCACTTTAAACGATTCATGTCCGAATTTCAAAGTGAGAAACAGCGTGAGTTATTGCTACAGAAAGGTGTGTATCCTTATTCTTATGTAACGGATGAATCCAAATTTAAAGATAGACAATTACCACCCAAGTCTGCTTTCTACAACAGTATGAAAAAATGTGAAATATCAGACGATGAATACAATTATGCGCAAACCGTGTGGAACGAAATGAAAATTGAAACTCTAGGTGATTATCATGATCTGTATCTGAAATGTGATGTACTTCTTTTAGCGGATGTCTTCGAGCGATTTAGGACTGTAACAATTAACAATTTTGATCTCGACCCTGCACAATTTTACACGTTAGCAGGGTTATGTTGGAGTGCATGTCTTAAAATGACTGAGGTGAAATTGGAACTACTCACTGATGTTGAACAATTCCAAATGATAGAAAAGGGTATGCGTGGTGGTGTGGCAATGATTACTACAAGATATGCTGAAGCAAATGATAAAGATATCCCAGAAACATATGATAAATCAAAACCAAGTCAATATCTAGGTTACTTTGATATGAATAATTTATATGGTGGGGCGATGGTTGAACCTTTACCAGTCGGAGACTTTCAATGGTTAACACCAAGTGAAATCAAATCACTGGATATTTCCTCAATTAAACCTAATGCGGAAACAGGATATATATTAGAAGTATCTTTAGCATATCCATGTCATTTACACAAAGGTCATTCAGATTATCCCCTTGCTCCTACAAGTCTTCAGATAAAAGTGGACGACCTATCTCCTTACAACAGAAAGCTATATGACAAATATAGAACGACACAAATCGATGAGGAAACGATTGTTTTTACAAAGCTGGTTCCAACGTTACGAGACAAAAATGAATACGTGGTACACTACAGAAATTTACAATACTACCTCAAACAAGGATTGGTTCTGAAGAAAATTCATCGAGTATTAGCCTTTACACAAGAGCAATGGTTGAAACCATACATTGATTATAACACGAATATGAGGAAAAAAGCTACGAACAAGTTCGATGTCCAACTACATAAATCTTACAACAATATTGTCTTCGGGTAAGTTTATGCTTCAAACATTTATAATAATCTACCTTTTAGACCTCAGTACTTTAAAATACGAGAGCATACAATAAGTTGATATAAGCATGGATTTGGTTTTTTTTTTTTTTTTTTTTTTTTTTTAGGAAAACAATTGAGAATACGCGCCTTCATATGAACTTTAAATTAGTCAATACCAAGAAAGGACTTCTACGCTTAACCAGTAAGCCGAGCTTTGAGAGAATGACCATTTTTGATGAGCATCTAGTGGGTGTGAAGAATCGTCGAGTGAAACTTTTATTAAATAAACCGATATACACGGGCATGTGTGTATTGGACCTTTCAAAATTATTCATGTATCAGTTTCACTATGATTACATCAAGGTGAAATATGAGGACAAGGCACGTCTACTCATGACAGATACAGACTCTCTGTTTTACAGTATAGAAACGGAAGATTTGTACAAAGATATTCAACAATGCATGGCACTGTTTGACACATCAGACTATCCAAAGGATCACTTTTTGTATTCAGAGACCAACAAAAAAGTTGTTGGTAAAATGAAAGATGAAACAAATGGTAAGTTTCGTATACCGCATTGCAATATAATGACAATGCCAGATTGATAATATATACAGTTGAGATGGATACCTTTCTTTTCTACTTTCTTCTATTAAACGTTATAATTTGTTGTTATAACGACATGCCATGACGATAGTTACTTCTGTATTTCACATTTTAATCATAACAGACTGATGAGTATCAGTTTAATTTTATTCAGGTGATCCAGTAACGACCTTCGTTGGATTGAGACCTAAAATGTACTCTTTTCAAACCAAACATGGAATGAGTGTACGCAAAGCTAAAGGTGTATCCAGACCCGTGAGGGATCAGGACATTACCCATCAAGCTTACATCGACTGCTTGTTCAAAAAAGAGAAAAATCGTCATGTGATGGAGAGCATCAGAAGCGATAAACACATAGTGTATTTAAAAGCCATCAACAAAGTGACATTATCTCCTTATGATGACAAACGCTGGGTGTGCGATGATGACATAAATACTTATGCATATGGAGATTACAGAATCAACAATACATAAAGAGTGTTATAAACCCTTTAATAATTTGTGATACTAGTGAAATATAGAGTGATTACTTTGAAAATGAACCATGAATGTCGTTTATTTTGATCAATTACACACACAATGCACATAATAGTTTTTATTTTATATTCAAGATGTTTCTGTTTTATGTTCAGACAAAAAACAATCATATTATTGAAAAAAAACTCACAATTTCTGATATCAAAATAAATTGTACATGATAGAATATTGACAAAATTTAATAAATCATTTTCAAATATTTTTTCAAAAGTTCTGTATACGTGCATAACATACAATATATATCATCTCAAGACATAGATGTATAAAGCTGTAGTACAATGATCACAAGGTGGAATATAAACCATAGTTTTGACAGGCATATGACCTTGAACCAAAAACATGTTTTATAATTTCACATAGTCACCAAAATAAAAAAAAAAATGCGAATATCAAAAATTTACCCCTTTCAACTCCTTCCCTTATAATTTTCTCTAGTTACCCCATGGAAACACTTCACCCCTTTTAAATATGTTTTCTACATATATATTTATATATATATATATAAAGCTTCGCATTTTTTTTCAAAAATCAGACAAAGTAATTTTATCCTTGGTTAAATTACTAAAATTGGTATGAATTTAATAAACAGTTTTTGAAAAAAGATATTTCTACTTTGTCTAATTCTTATCAGAACCTAACACCATGGCGGTGGAGCTTTATGAAGAACCCTTTCTGTTTGAGTGGGGAGTTTCTCACCAAAGAACTGAGAATAACAGGAGTAATTCCGTTGCATAGATTTGAAATATATGTGTTCATGATATTGAATGAACTTTTTAAATTTGTAAAAAGAGTGGTGATACTCTAGGGGGTACATTAAACTTATCAATACAAAATCGTACATTTTATTGAAATTGTAGACTCGGAAAGAGTAAATCAAAGATATGAATTTCAATACATGATTGAATATAATACGCCATGGTATAAAGTGAAAAAAACTTTTTACAGAGATATTAAGATAATCCATTAGTATAATGAAATCTAACAACACATCTTTAGAGGCGGGAAGTTTTTCACGTTTCTTTAGACTTTTATTGATAATTTTGAAAGTATCGTAATCCGTGATGTGTGAAAGAGTGATAAAAAAATCTGTTTCTACTAAAAAATTAACAACGGGAGAGAATTTAAAGAAAAAAGTATTGATTGGAATAGATTTATTTTGAAATGTAAATTGCGCCATCACCTCGAAAAATATGTTTATCTACAATATATTTAATAAATGATATATGTCTCGAGATGTTTTACAAAAAATCTACAAAACATCTATGTCATCATCGTCCTTTATCAGTTGTACTTTTCTCTTGCGAGGAGGTGTTATTCGCAACTGTAAAGGAAAGGGAAAAGAGAACTGTAGGCACTTTAATTTTTTTAAAGACGATAAATTTTATAAAATTGCATTAATTATAGATTGGGTGTAATCAAATTTAAACTTACATTGGGAAGTTCTTCTTCCTCCTCCTCTTCAACGTGTCTTCTTTGGGTATGAAACTGTAAAGAAAAAAAAAGTTAATAAGGAAAGAAAGAAAGAAGATCTATAAAATGAGGAAAAAATAATACACAAAAAACCATGTAGATATGTAAGAAAAAAAACCTACCAAAGATGGAATAGGTGGCACATCCCCCTTTCCTGTCTCCTCCACCTTTTTAATTCCGTCCTCTATTTTGTAGTATATACGAAAAAGCCCCTCCAGGGCCTCTTTCATTAGAGAAACTTGCTTCCCCTGACGATTATCTGGAAATAAAAGTGCAATATTAACTTTCCACACTTATTCATATTTTGTATTATAATTTAAAGAAATAAGGAAATGACTTTAATGACTTTACTATTACATTTTTGTTTGATATCAAGTTTTTTCAAAAATCACATACCTTGCAAATGTACCCAGGCACGTCCTTGGAAAAAACTGAGTGTACAGCTGTAACTGTAGGCAGCTGCGTTACCTGCACTTGTAACATATACGCCTTCGGCGGCATATATTTCCTCGTTCCTTTTAGAGACGGTTTCCCTTTTTTTGAAATTTATATTAACTGACATGGTGGTGTGATGGTGGTAAGCGTTTTATATCACAGTATTGAAGAAAATTACTTTTTATACACCCACCCTCCATGATGAACTCATGTTGACATCAAAACAAATTTGAAACTTTTATTTTTCATGATGCCAGAGTTCATATTGAGGGTAGTTTTCAGCAGGAAAAGATGTGGATGATGTAAGTTTGGGGTAAGAGTGTCTGTATGACTACGCAGACTTTAGTTCTGAATCCACTACTGTACATACTAGATAATGGAACAATATGAAACCTGTTTTGGTACATGAACTTGTTTTCAACTGCTAATGTTCATCTTAAGGTTGGTTATTCTCTATAATTGTTGAACTCGATGGGAAGGAGGGTGGGAGGCCTTCTTATCTCAAAATTTCACATTCCTATTCTAAAGTATCACAATTCAATGCTTTAATTGATGTTTGCAACGTTGACGTCAGGTGTGTCTTCACATATAAGTTTCTATTACATTTTTGAGTAAACAACTTCTAGGTGAATGTTCTTAAATAAATTGGGATGAGGATTATGCGATAAAAATATATTGAAAAAATTATAACTCCCACCAAGATCTCAACCCTCCCTATGTCCTGTCACTATATAGCTAAAATATCACTGAATTTAAGTTCACAGTGACGTCAAACCCTAATAAACCAAACCTTACCTCTTGTGTGAATATCTATATTGGGTTAGCGTCTATATTGTGCTATGTTTTGGGTGATTGTCCTTAAAATTTGTATATTGAGTTTAATAAATTTGCTTCAGGATAACGAAATCTAGATAACTATTTAATATCGAATTAAAAAAGACTACCCTTTTAAACTCGCTCCCTTATGATCTAGAAATTTGTAAACATAATTACATTTTGGGTTAAATTATTTGTGTAAGGATCAAGATTAAATTGAAATTTCAAAATCTCCCTCATTATTGAGTGCAATACCTTTATTCATATCTCAATGTATAATGTATCTTGGGTGGTGTTTTTAGTGTACAAATGTTATTTCGGTTGATAAATGACTTATTTCTCTGATTTATACTGTTATTTCGGTGATTATCCGTTATTTTCGGTGATTCTACGCACTCTAAATAAGATATGAAACGGGTTCGGGATGTATAATTAAAAACGAAACAGCGGGAATTTACCAATCTCCACGCATGCGTCCGATTTCAGTTCCGCTTCTCTCCACTACGAAATCTATTATATTGAGAGTGGAGCGTAGTGGAGGGAACCTATAACGTTGATGTGCAAGTTGGGAATTTACATCAATAGTACAACATAGTACAATACAACAGAGCTAAGATGCGCAACCACGTTCGTTTAATTGTATTATTAATGTCCTTCAGCGCTGTAACTTGCAGCATTGATCTTAATCGTGTTTGCAACCCAAGTGGTGTGTGCATATGGAAAGGAAATGATTTATACAGAGGTGGATGTGGGATACAAAATGTACACTTACAGTTCGACAGATTTTTCATGAAGAACGGTGCAGTGTTGGACTTGAGGTGTATCGATGCTGTGCAGATATCAATCGCATATACAGATGCAAAATCATGTGGATTCATTTTACCACCCGAACACGAAGTACTGATAAATCTTGGAGTGGAAGGCAATCTTAATTGTGTTAGTATATGTGGTAACCTTTCGTGTTTGTCAGTTTTTATTTCAAAAGTTACAAATTAATTCAGCTAGACTGATATATTTTTTGATGCAATACCTTGTGATTGAAAAATGTTTCTAACATTTCTTCTACGATGTGGATTCGAATCTCACCTAGATGGTATTTGTAAAACATGTTTTGAAAAAGAGAGGAGTAAGGAAACAAGCTTTACCTGATAGAGTGAGAAATATGAGGAAGAAATTTCATCATCTTTTCGAAATTACAGAAAATATCGAGAATACTGAATTTTAGGTGTTTATGACTCTATGTCTGAATATAATTATATTCTTTTGTTCTTTCAAAAGTCATTCAATCCTTTTGTTTCATTGGGTTGTTATCACATCTCAAATTTATTGTATGTGACAATGATATATCTTATTAAAGTATTGATTTATGACTCATAAAACTTATTAGTATATTCATCTAATTATTGTATTTACATGATCCCCATCTATTTTTCACAGGTTTGGCTGCATTGGCAATGGCTTTTGTGAATTACATAGAAAATTTATTAACTCTTTATCAAAACTTCATTTTAAAACTTAAAAAAATAATCAGGGAATTAAAATTATGCATGAAAAAACTAGTGACACTTATTAAAAGAAATATCTACACTGAATCAGTAAATATACCAAGGAGGTCAAACAGAATTCGAGTCCCACCTAGAAGATATGGTTATGAAAATTAAATTTCTAACTCAAACTTCTGATGTAATCATTTTAAGAGTCTGTATAATAAACTTAGTAAACATTTTATGCATTATCCTAACAATCATTTCCTTGCATACTTATTTAGAACATCATGCCTGACATCCGTGTATTTAGTATTAGATTGCTGCTAGAAATATATGTAGTAATACAAGTATTGTCCACACAGTAAATATTAATAATAATAAGAAGCTTATTATCTCAAGAGTTTGAGTCATTTGTTATGCTTGCATGTTTTGATTATAGCTTTTTCCTTTTAGGATCAAATAGATCATGTATTAGTTTTAAATTACATAATTTGTTTAATACAATATTCGTTTTCTGATAAGCTTTCTTAATGTAGATGTTTTAAACAGTCATGTTGTTCTTTGTTGTTGGTGTTTTTTTTTTTTTTTTTTTTTTTTTTTTTGTTTTTTGTTTTTTTTTTATGAACAATGATACACAAGTGATGAGTTTACCACAAAGTTATGGTATAGATATACCAATCTTGATTTGTTATTGTTTTTGATATTATCAATATATCTTTTATTGTTTTATTATTTTTATATGGTTTTGTTATGATTGTGAAGATTTTTCCACAATACTTTACATGTATATATTATATATATCATACAAGTGTATTATTGATTTATATTATTTTAACTTTAGTTTTTGTTCTCCATACCTGTTTGTACATCTGTGTTAAACGAAAAGATAATTTTACCTTTCTAGTTTATATATTCTTCCTCAAATTGAACAATGATTTTGGTTGAATTGTGGCAAGTGCAGTTGTGAAAATAAATTAATTTGTTGTTTTATTCTTCTGTGTTTCTCTTTTATTTTCTCTTAACCATTAAAAAATTAAAGAGATCTGAAGTAAATATGTGGTATAGTTTCTGTACACCTACCAGTATTTATGTCTATTGCACCACAAAACGAGTCATGCTACTTGTCAGAAAAAAACATTCTATAGAATATGAAAGAAATACCTGCTGAGATGAAAATTGATGGTCTATAACTATGACATTACACATTACCCAGGACCATACACTATAAAGGTGATTACCCTGGAGACCTTTGAACATGGATGTATATATAGCTCATTGAATGGAAGGTGTAATTGGACATGGTATTATGTGTCATTTCAATACTGTGAAATGTGTGTCACCTAACACATTAGCTTATTCATAAAGAAATGTACACATAAAGGTGTGACCTAAGATAGTAATATGATTCACTCACATTACATGAGCTATCAATTACTATGATGTGGGCTGGTCTTAAATTAAAATGAGTTTGGTGCCATCCTATATAAACTTATAGGAACTATCAAGTTCATTAACATATTTGTATACAAGACTATTGAGAAAGGGGTGTAGTCTAATATTATAATGAGTTTGGTGCCATCCTATATAAACCTATAGGAGCTATCAAGTTCATTAACATATTTGTATGAAAGTATATGAAGAAAGGGGTGTAGCTTAATTCTATAATGAGTTTTGAGCCATCCTATATAAACTAATAGGAGCCATCATATTCATTTACATATTTGTATGTAAGTCTATGAAGAAAGGGGTGTGGTTTAATATCAAATGTGTGTTGTGCCATTCTATATAAACACATAGGAACCATCATACTCATTTACATATTTGTATGAAAGTCAATGGAGGAAAGGGGTGTGGCTTAATATTAAAACTGTGCTAGAATCAGCATTTTATTACTACTCCTGTGGTACACCATATAGAACAGATCTGTGCTCTATAAGGCATGGCCTTCTAGCAGGACACGTTATTGTCCGTTGTTAATGTATCCCTAATCCATAATAGGACGTTGCCTCTTACGTCGTAGTACTGCACTTTATGTAGCAAGCTCTTATGTGGCACCTTGTCAAATCCTTTAGGGAAGTCTACCAGAGCAATGTCGACGTGGTCTCCTTGGTCTAAAGCGTGGGCAATTGTCTATGGTGATGGCTAGCTGATTTTCACAGGAACGCATGCATCTGAAGCCGTGCTGACTGTGGGTAAGGATAGAACGCTGGTCGAAGTGGTCCATTTACCTGACTTGGGTGATGTGCTCCAGCAGTTTCGAAGTGATATGTTCCAGAGATGCACAGAGGTCACGAATACTGGTCGATAATTGGAAGGCTAATTTATCCCGTTTCTTGTATACTGGTACGATAGAGGCAGTGCTTTAGTCATCCGGTATGGTGCCCGAGTTCAGCGAGATCTGGAAAATTCTGGTCAGTGCTAGAGCAATCTGGGTCCGTGGCCATAAACTGAGAAAATACTTAAGTTATAATTTCAAATTCCTTTGTTTAACAATGAAATAATATTTTCTCAGTTTATGGCCACGGACCCCGGTCTGCATACTCATGTGGAAGTCTGGCTTGGATTCTTTCTGGTCCTGTTGCTTTATGTGAGACGATGTTTCGGAGTAACTTGTGTATTCCTGCTTGACTGACTTGGATTGAAGTCGTCGCTCGGTAGGGACTCACACCTATATTTGGCATCGATGTACTTTCATCTCTTGAGTAGACCGAATGGAAACTGATTGACCGTTTTGTCTCGTGCTTTTATAAATACGATTCTTTTAATTGTTCTCTGGTGAAGCAGAAAGTCTCCTCAAGTATAGAACAATAGATTTGGTAGATGTCTAAAACAGTAGCGGATCCAGAATTTCCGAAAAGGGGGCCCACATGTGTATTAGCCAAACTATTCGGCCATTTTTGGTCCAAAATCTGGATTTTCACTTATAAATATGTGGCGAAAACAGGGGTCCCGCGCCCCTCCTCTCTAAATCCGCCACTGTAAAATACAAAACATGAACGGAAGGAGTATTTGCGTTCTTGCGGATTGCTGCATAGGTATTTCCACTTTCAAGTTGGATTCTGTGTCACTGTAGAGGAGAGCATCTGTTCTTCTTAATGTTGCTACTTCTTGTGCATTCTGGCGTTTGTAAACTCTTCAGAAATGACCAAACTCTTTCACTGATTATGTCATCTCGCCACATTCTTCTCCTTCTTCCTTTTTACCGGTCCTGAAGTGAACTCAATTGTTGAGTGTAATGATACTCCAGGGTAATACGGTGAACAGCTAGGCTAAAAACCTTTTGAACAAAATTAAAATCGGGATAAAATGGACTGTCTTTGATTCCATGGGCGAGGCCCGACAAGCTGGTGGAAAGGAGTGTATGTCGGAAGCTGTCCACAGATGGCAGAGTTCTCCCTGTCTCGGGGATGCTATTCCAGGTCACAAAAGTTGCAGGTATAAATGAATAGTTGTAAGCATGTACACTGGCTTTTATTGTGTGCTGATGGGCCACGTTTTTTTTTGTCTGGTCTATGAATTCATTATGGTCTGTCCCATATTCCCTTTGTTCTGATGCCATGAGTTGACGATTTTGAACCGCTATTTTCGTCTAACTAATGAAATATATCTCTCCTTCAGATGTTTCAATTACTCATGCATTTGTAGCTAATGCTATATAACCAGAAACATACATATGTCTCTGCTATAACCACTTCTTTTCACAGAATGAAAAGTAGAATTATGTATCATCTTTATCGGTCTATAATATAGTCTGCACATTATTTAATGTGCAATCAATTGTCACACCATCATCATTTAAAAAATCATTTGCGTACGGAAATGGACATAAGTTGATACGATTGACGATTGATGTGTAAGCAAGGACAAATTCCGTTTTTATTCGTGTAACAAAATATCTACACAGTACAGGAAATCATCCGAATGACTAAGATCGATATATTTAGAACATGCGCAGTGTCGAAGACGTGGCGACATCAACTTGTTCATCATAATTAGGAATTTCAATGGTGATATCCATCTAGAACTAATACCATAGCTTAATTGATTCAGAGGGATTACAACACAGACAATCATGAGTTCCTCGGGTGAATTTGGGAACCCACTGAGGAAATTCAAGCTAGTGTTTCTTGGGGAGCAAAGTGGTAAGTGAAACTCGCATAAATTTAGAACTACCTACTACTCCCCAGCCTTGTTTCTGTAGCCATAGGTTTAATAAGTGAAACAGCAACAGTTTTCTGATAATTTTTATATCAATGAATTGATACAATATGTTTGTTAAACCGGTAAACAACTTCTTTATTTTTTTTAAAGTATTCAATTTACAATCATAAATTTATTTGTTAATTTAAACCATAATATGATTCATTCAGTGTTTACATGTTGTTAAGATCCAACGTGGAACTTCCTAAAGTGTAATCAAATCCAGATCTTTAATCAAATGATGGATTTAAGCAATGACAATCTAAAGATTTAAACACTTGCAATATGGAGTACCTTATACATTACAAAATGACACGATATAAGAGAGGTGATACCTGATGGTGATAGTGATGGCATCAGCTTGGTTTACATGTGCTCTTCTTCAAGTTTCCAGTTGTCCATCATTAAAAAATTATTAAGCAGCAGTCTGTAACAATTTTTATGACATTGGTATATAAATGTTTCACACAGATTGATGCAGAAGGAAAAAAAAAGAAGTAAAATCTAAATAGATTATCTAATATTATTTTTATGCCCCGGATCAATAGATTGGGGGACATATTGTTTTGTCCTGTCAGTCTGTTTGTTTGCCTGTCTGTCTGATAGTGTTGTAACGATAGTTGCTGAAGTCGGCGATATCGTCGGTGGAACTTCCACGTCGCCGACTATCGATATTGATTTCCGAGAATCGATTATCGCTCGAAATAAACATGTATACGAAACGGCTTTTCAAAACGAAAGTAAAACTTAGAAAATGACATTTCTGTAACAGTGGTGGAATCAAAACCAATATAAATATCCATGTTTGTCTATTCTTGCTCAAACATATTTAGCAATACCAGCTTCGATCTTTGGTTTCCATTGAAAGAGTTTTCAGTCTTGCTGGAAATTTGGTAGATAAAAAAAGATCAAGAATGAAAGCAAGTCTTGTCAACTCAATGATTTTCTTAAAATCTAATTTGGCACATTATTGGTAGATTTATAGTTGTATTGAACCTACTATTAGTAGTTTATTTCAGACATGGTTATTTTTCTTGTTTTATCTTAAGTTTACATTGTTAACAAGAAATGTTAAATATTTAATGTTTAATGTTATCTCTTTTGTTAATTTTGTTAAAAAATTTTTGCAATAAACATTTTGATTTAATTATCTGTTATCATTTTTATGATAAGTTCATATAAAGTGGACAGTAACATGAAATGAAGGCAAAAAATAAGCATTAAAAATTAAGAAAAAATAAAAATCTCCTTAATCGATATCACTGGTCCGATTATTTTCGATAATGGATTTTCTCCGATTTTACAACAGGACTGTCTGATAACTTTAACCTTGGTCATAACTTTTGAACTGTAAGGGATATAGACTTCATATTTCACATGCATACTCAACTAATGAAGCCCTTTCAAATGACACCAAGGTCGATGACCTTTTGACCTTGATATTGACCTTCACACTAAAAATAACTTTTTGACAATGGTTGCCGCCAGGGGCCTTAGTGTTTCACAAACACAGCCTGGTCTCTTCTTTTTTTGTCTATCTGTAACTCGTATCTAGTGAAGACTTAAGTTGTTATGTAACTTGTAAGTCTTTTTTTCTCAAAAAGTATTCTTGAATACATGTACATGTACTTTATGAAACCAGAGCAATGAGTTATAAACCTGATTTATTCAATAAACAAGTGTATTGTGATACATATCATACGTATATTTTATCGTTGTTCAAGTATCATGATGCATACATGTATCGTATTGTGAGGAGGCTCTGAAGCTGTATCGTTACATCTCTGTTTTAGGATCTGAGAGTGGATAGTGCTTTATTGGTTATTTTCACCTTGTAAAATTTTCTTTTATCATCCTTTTCATTTTGGATAGAATGATCTGTATTAATATGAAAAATATGAGGCATTACAACGATACATTGTAGTAACTAATATCTACTGAAATTGTGATTCAGAACCTAGCCTCATACTTGGATAAACTTGGGTAGGGATAAAGCCAGTGTTAGCCTTGTTCATAATTACTTAACGAATATGAACCTTTAGAGTAAATTTGCCAAAGTACCATGTAGTATGTGTATTCATTTACATTGTGTAAATTGTACTTTTAGAGTACAGTGTGCTATGCTACTCTCATATTATCATTTCTATTATTTCCATTGCATAAAAACTATTGAATCATTAATATTCGATTTTATATTGACAGTTGGCAAGACCTCTCTTATCACACGATTTATGTACGACAGTTTTGACAATACCTACCAGGTAAGAATTATGAGTTAGATACTTCATTTCTGTAAGCTTTTCGTGAAAGCATGTCTATCTTCTATATATTTTATATAGTAATAAAGAGATAATAGGAAGAGAGAGTTTTCATATTGTATCTTCATTGTTCCAGGGATCATACAGTGCTTTGGAATTGTTTTTTATTATCCACTCACCTATGGATGAGTAACAGGTCAAACTCTACTTGCCCAGTTGAGAAATTAACTCACTGTGTCTGTCTATTTGTTTAGTTCTCGAAATTTTACAGTTTATCAAAATCATTTTACAGTTCATTTATCACATGGTTCAAGTTCATGTGATTTTCTAGGAAGAGATCAGGCGGTGCTGAATGTATGGCCTGTATTGCTGTTACACTGGTCAACCATGTATTGAGACTTAGCTGAGGGTCATACTGCTCCACATGAGGGCCATTGATAGATATCCACATTCATGAGATTTTTCTGAGAAGTAATGTAAAATTTACAAAACTGTGAATGTTACAAAGACTTGGTCTGTATACATGTATAAACCGTACATCTGTCTAGCGAGAACATTATTAGCACATCTGGACACTTGCATTCATATTTGTTTCACTTTTGTTAACACTCAGTCTTAGTTATGTCAACAATCATCAGTTGCTAAATCTCGAGATTTTAGCAATAGGGATAGTATAAACATGGACAATAACTTTTGTATCCAGATACCATGTAAGTTGCATTTAATTATCTACTTTCCCAATCACAGAACAACTCACTCTGGATGGTGGGAAAGTATAACTTTAGAACATTATTATATCTGTCATCTTCATTTATATGTATTCTGCTGAGGCATATAATAGAGGATATCTTCAGTATGTAAGATTCCAGTATGATGTGTCTTCATTATATAATCTGCTGAGGCATATAATAGAGGATTAAAATTATTATAAAATCTGCTGAGGCATATAATAGAGGATATCCTCAGTATCTGCTGAAGCATATAATAGAGGATATCCCCAGAATGTAAGATACCAGTATGATGTGTCTTCTATTATAAAATTTGCTGAGGCATATAATAGAGGATATCCTCAGTATCTGCTGAAGCATATAATAGAGGATGTCCTCAGAACGTAAGATACCAGTATGATGTGTCTTCATTATATTATCTGCTGAGGCATATGATAGAGGATATCCTCAGTATGTAAGATGCCAGTATGATGTGTCTTCATTATATAATCTGCTGAGGTATATAATAGAGGATATCCTCAGAACGTAAGATACCAGTATGATGTGTCTTCATTATATTATCTGCTGAAGCATATAATAGAGGATGTCCTCAGTATGTCAGATGCCAGTATGATGTGTCTTCATTATATAATCTGCTGAGGCATATAATAGAGGATATCCTCAGTATCTGCTGAAGCATATAATAGAGGATATCCTCAGAACGTAAGATACCAGTAGGATGTGTCTTCATTATATAATTTGCTGAGGCGTATAATAGAGGATATCCTCAGTATCTGCTGAAGCATATAATAGAGGATATCCTCAGTATGTAAGATACCAGTATGATGTGTCTTCATTATATAATCTGCTGAGGCATATGATAGAGGATATCCTCAGTATGTAAGATACCAGTATGATGTGTCTTCATTATATTATCTGCTGAGGCATATAATAGAGGATATCCTCAGTATGTAAGATACCAGTATGATGTGTCTTCATTATAAAATCTGCTGAGGCATATAATAAAGGATATCCTCAGTATGGAAGATATCAGTATGATGTGTCTTCATTATATAATCTGCTGAGGCATATAATAGAGGATATCCTCAGTATGTAAGATACCAGTAGGATGTGTCTTCATTATATAATCTGCCGAAGCAGATAATAGAGGATATCCTCAGTATGTAAGATACCAGTATGATGTGTCTTCATTATAAAATCTGCTGAGGCATATAATAGAGGATATCCTCAGTATCTGCTGAAGCATATAATAGAGGATATTCTCAGAATGTAAGATACCAGTATGATGTGTCTTCATTATAAAATTTGCTGAGGCATATAATAGAGGATATCCTCAGTATCTGCTGAAGCATATAATAGAGGATATCCTCAGTATGTAAGATACCAGTATGATGTGTCTTCATTATATTATCTGCTGAGGCATATGATAGAGGATATCCTCAGTATGGAAGATACCAGTATGATGTGTCTTCATTATATAATCTGCTGAGGCATATAATAGAGGATATCCTCAGTATGTAAGATATCAGTATGATGTATCTTCATTATAAAATCTGCTGAGGCATATTAATAGAGGATATCCTCAGTATGTACATCGTAAGATACCAGTACCAGTATGATGTGTTTTCATTGTGACAATTGCTATCACTAACAAAATAATGTGTTTTACTTTCAGGCTACAATTGGAATAGATTTTCTTTCAAAGACTATGTACTTAGAGGACAGAACAGTGAGTCTATGTCTTACATACTATTTTCTAGTATTGTAATGTAAATCGTTGTTATTAAGGAGTGTAAAATTGGTGTGCTTTATTGATTTCATTCAGAACTGGATTGGTATTAGGATCAGTTGAACTGTTGAGCATTTTACTTGTCTGGTGATTTGTTCTGGTTGATCCAGGAAACTATCCTATCAAGTTCTGGTTTGTGACTCTATGATCCAGGTTACAATCCTATCAAGTTCTGGTGTGTGACTCAATGATCCAGGTTACAATCCTATCAAGTTCTGGTGTGTGACTCAATGATCCAGGTTACAATCCTATCAAGTTCTGGTTTGTGACTCTATAATCCAGGAAACTATCCTATCAAGTTCTGGTTTGTGACTCAATGATCCAGGTTACAATCCTATCAAGTTCTGGTTTGTGACTCTATGATCCAGGTTACAATCCTATCAAGTTCTGGTTTGTGACTCTATGATCCAGGAAACAATCCTATCAAGTTCTGGTTTATGAATCTATGATCCAGGAAACAATCCTATCAAGTTCTGGTTTGTGACTCTATGATCCAGGTTACAATCATATTAAGTTCTGGTTTGTGACTCCATGATCCAGGTTACATTCCTATCAAGTTCTGGTTTGTGACTCTATAATCCAGGAAACAATCCTATCAAGTTCTGGTTTGTGACTCTATGATCCAGGAAACAATCCTATCAAGTTCTGGTTTGTGACTATGATCCAGGAAACAATCCTATTAAGTTCTGGTTTGTGACTCTATGATTTAGGAAACAATCCTATCAAGTTCAGGCAGTGATATGTAATGCAGAACAGCAGTTGTCTTGAAAATCAGCATAAAATCATCAGTTTTGTAATTGTTTTGGTGAAATTCTTTTGGAATACTAGTACCGGTAACTAGTTTTTACACAAGATACTCCATATTTATAAATTATATAGGATATATCAGGTTTGTATATATTTATATAAAAGTAGAAAGATATATACAGAGTTCAAATTTGTTATTTTTAAAGAGAGATAGCCTTTTAATGAAAATCATTCTTATAAAGGAAATGTTTCACCATGCTTAGAGGTATTGAAGTGAACCGTGATGTGTATGTTTATTATGAGGCCTACATACAATATTCAATTATCGTCACAATTGTCCCCTCCCCATGGACAAGATTTATTGCCTTTTAATGAAAATGATTTTCCCAGATTTTTAGCCCACTTGAGCCAAAGGTATAAGTGAACTATTTAGATCACTTCAGTCGTTGTCCAGCATCCATCACTCCTTCTGTCTATTCATTCTGCATAAACTTTTCATACTTTCAACTTTATCAAAACTGCTGAAGGGATTTTGATGAATCTCTATAGAGATAAAATGTCTAAGGTCCATTGCTGTTTTTCAGTCAGAGTCATCAAGGGGTGGATCCAGGGTTACTATCTACATTGATCAACAAAGTGAATGCATGAGAGTAAACTAGAAGGTGTCTGAGAAGCGTTGTTATTTTTCATTCCATTCTGAAATCAAGTTTTCAACACTTTTCTATGCCCTTGCCATATATGGCTGAGGCATACATTTATACATGTTTGTAGACCCACCAGTTGGACCTTTTCTTTTTACCTGGTTTTGATAAACATATGGCTTGCAGTGCAGACGATCCAGGTTCGATTCCCGTGTACTATGTGTAAGGGCTAGTTACCTCCTGCTTCCATGTCACAATATAACTGAAAATTTGTTGAAGTGACATAAAACACCATTCAACCAATCAACTAAACACTTGTTTTGAGATTTTATAAGAAACTCAGTGTATATATTTGCTATGAGGTCTTGCAGATGAAGTTAAACGTTGTCTGAGTTGATCCCTTTTACAAAAATTATAACCTTTTGTTTAGTAAGTGCTATTTTTATCCTTTACAGTAAGTTGCTGTCCTGAAATTTATTCACAGACATATTATGCAACTGTTCTGATTTTGACTACTAAATAAATCATCTTGTTTTGTCTTGACAATAAATGTAACATATCATGATATGTTATATAGATAAGGCTACAGTTGTGGGACACGGCAGGCCAAGAGAGATTCCGTAGTTTAATTCCCAGTTACATAAGAGATTCCTCTGTAGCAGTGGTGGTTTATGATATTACAAGTAAGTACTCATTTACATAAAGGAGGGAAAGTACATGTAAAAACATTGTACAAATAAGTACAGACAGACCCATACAACTGATGGAGAGAAGCTTACCCCATAACAAGTTAATGTAGATCTATATAATAGACTGTATAAAAGACTTGTTCAGCTGAATATTAGTAATGTATGGTAGTAATGAATGGTAGTTATATATGGAAGTAGTGTATGGTAGTAATGTATGGAAGTAATGTTTGGTAAGTAGTGTAGGGTAGTAGTGTATGGCAGTAATGTTTGGTAGTAGTGTATGGTAGTAATGTTTGGTAGTAATGTTTAGTAGTAATGTATGGTAGTAGTGTATGGTAGTAATGCATGGTAGTAGTGTATGGTAGTAATGTATGGTAGTAATGTTTAGTAGTAATGTATGGTAGTAGTGTATGGTAGTAATGTATGGTAGTAGTGTATGGTAGTAGTGTATGGTAGTACTTGTTTACATAAAGGAGGGAGAGTACATGTAATCTTATAACATTATTGTACAAGCACAGGGGTTTCGGCTCAATGGTCTCACCGTCCCTTTCAATTATACCAATATAATAAGAAGGGTTAGAACTTCCGATTTACCAAAAATACACCTCCTTCCATTTATGTCGTAGAACTTCTTTAATTCTTCACAAATCGTCTCAAATGTGGTATCAAATAAAAGCAGACATATTTATCTACACATCCATTTATAAATTGTCCAAATTCATGTGAAACAAAGGGCATGGTGAGCCATGTAACTCAAAATTCTGCTCAAAAATGTTTAGTGGGACACCAAGGAGTTAATCAGGTTAAACCCATCGCTACGGTGTATAGCAACCACTCACCACTTTCCCTTTTAAAAAACAGTCTCTGGGGATGTACAATAAACAAAAGTAAATAACTCACTACAGTCGATATGTCAAATTATCCCTCCTATCACCTCATCTTACCTTCGATTGTTTTCTATCCTCTATGACCCCAACCTAGATGCCATTTAAACTTTGACAAGTACACTTCCTAACACAGATTCTGATACATCTAAGTATCTGCCAAAGGTACATCCCACTGCTCGCCAAAGGTACATAAGAGTACCGGACAAAATCATTGGTTTACCATTGATCACTAGTGATCTTGAGTTGGCTTTGCCCGGTAGATTAGTGTTAACACCATGTTACATAGCACCAATGATGTTGAGGATATGGGTCTTATGGCTATGAATTACAACTAACTCATTCTGAGGTGCTAATGTACAGTACACATAATGCAATCATGACAAGATCACTACCAGTACCATTGTAGTATTAACATTATGTCCTAATTACTATAAACATTATACAACTGTATTTCTTAGATGTGGAGATTGGCCATTGATCAACCATAGTCTAAATTTGATTCCATTTATTTCATAAGCAGTTGTCGCTTGTAAAAGAGGAAGTTTGAATCTGGTATAATTTTAACCTTTCCCAATGCGTATGTTGGAAAATAATAACAAGGGAGAATCAAAATCAACAATAGCTATGAAAGTCTAAAAATTTTGAATTTATATTGGTTAAATACCCATGAATATTTTTCACATTTTCACTTTATGAAAAATAATAAATCATATTCAGATTACAAACAGATATTGATTTCATATTGTTTGACCTTCATTGCTCAGGTAAGTACCACTACTCACATAACTTTACAAGTTATTTCTGTTGTGAGTATGAATTAATCAACATTATTACTGTCTTCATCTTTTTGTAGATGCAAATTCCTTTCAGCAGACCTCTAAATGGATAGATGATGTACGAACAGAGAGAGGAAGTGATGTCATCATAATGCTAGTTGGCAATAAAACTGATCTTTCAGATAAAAGGTATTTGTTTTGTTATACACCAAATCGTTTTCCTTTCCTATCAAGAAAGTAACATTAAATAGACTTTCAAATGATATGCCTGTGATGCCTTAAATAAATATCCAAGTAGTCCTAACACATATAACCGTCAACTTGTGCTACTTTGCATGACATCAGAGTAAAATGGGTTAGTATATGTTCATTTCATTTTCATAAATATGCCACTACTTGTCCATCTATGGTGTTCTTGTCAATCAACTGTTGCCACATGTATTTAATTTGTACTAGTATGTGTTGTAAGCCTGTCTTGACTTATACCTCAGGAGCCATAGTTTCTCCAATATCATTCAAAGATAATTCCATGGTCTGAAATCTGAAATATTTACAACTTCGTGCAGATTTTGAATACTGAATTTAATTTCTTTTAGTTGTTTGAAACTCTGGTCAATGATAAAGTATTGTTGGGAGATGTGGATTTCAAAATACTTGTAACAGTATTTGTAAAAATTTACTGAAAAGTTGCATTATGGCCTAGGATAAATTCAAAGTAATAACCCATCATGCATTCAGAATCTCTTGTGTCTGTTCTCATAAAAGAATGCTGCAATATGTAAAACTCAAAACGGATACATACAGTGAAATATCCCCATTATAGTATAACTCATTCATGCATGATATATTCCCAGAAAAGTATCTACAGCATCAGCCTCCTATAAATGTATTCGTTGTATAAGTTGTTGGTACATTAGGGGACATGTATTGCTGCAGCAAAACTATCAGAATGTTTGATAATATAAAACGTGACTTTTCATTTCAGTTTGTAAGAGATTTTACATTGATTATTTTTATTTTGCAGACAAGTCACAACTGAAGAAGGAGAAAGAAAGGCAAAGGAATTAAATGTTATGTTTATAGAAACAAGTGCTAAAGCAGGTTATAATGTAAAACAAGTAAGTATTCTTTTTATGCCCCCAAGTCAATAGACTGGAGGCATATTGTGTTTGTTCTGTCTGCCTGTTTGTCTGTTGTCAACTTTAGAACTGTGAGAGAGATTTCATATTTGGCATACATAATCTACTTATTGAGCCCTTTCATATATATGGCTTGATGTGACCTTTAACCTACATTTCAAAAACTTTTATATTGGTTACAACCTTTGAACTTCGTATGTTGCACATGCATAATCCCATGAGGTAGGGTGTAATCTAGATATTGTGCATTTGCAAAATTTGCTGTATTTGGACTTTGTTGCTACTAGAGGGCATTCATGTATCACAAACACATCTTGTTTATTTTTAGAAATTTTAAATGTATATTGTAGTTTTTATGCCCCCCTTCAAAGAAGTTCTGGTTACCATCAAACAATTTTTGACAGAGTTACACCCTTTGAACTTACAAAATTTCCAATAACTCGGTTTCCGTTCATTATCTCTGCAATGAGTGTATATATTTAAATGAAATTTGGCATACAAATACTTTATGAGAATATCTAGTTCAAGTTTTAGTTTTAGTTACCATCAAAGATTTTTGACAGAGTTACATCTGTTGAACTTGGATTATTTCCATTGATTCTAATTTGCATTCATTATCTCTTCAGTGAGTGCATATTTTCTTACATGTGTATATGGGTTGGTTATGAGCAGTAGATTACACCTATTGATTTTCAAGTCAAAAATTGAAAGGTCGCTGAGTGCAATGCAGTACTTTATGCAGTCAGTGTCCTCCCAATATCTAAGCTGACCCAATGGATAAGGTGCTCAGCTCGTGATCAAGAGTTCTTGGGTTCGACTCCTGCCTTGGGTACACCGATGTTCTGTCTTTCAGATGAGACAGTAAAAACCGAGGTCTAGTGTCACGGTAGGGTAGGCGTGGCACGTAAAAGATCCCTCACTGCTTCGGGTGGGTCCATTGCAAAGGTCTAAATTTGTATGCAATGCATCAGGCAGATGCTGTCACCATATACGTGAAATAATCGTTGAGTGACGTAAACCAATAATCAATCAATCAACCTCCCAATATCTTCAAAACCCTTTGCTTAATAGTGATAAAAATTTACATGTGGGTTGGTTATGAGTAATAGATGACCCCTGTTGATTCTCAGGTCAAAAGGTCAAAGTACTTTATGCATTTGTACAGTACAGTACCAGAAGGGAGACATATGTTTTACAAAAATCTATTGTTGTTTTATCAGAAGCTAACAAAATTACATCAGTGTTATCAAGGCAATATTACTGAGTACAGCTTCACAATGATTTCTATTTTAAAATATAAATCAATTAATTAAAAATATGAAATATTTATCCCATTGTCATAGTTACCAAAGAATATATAGTAACATCCATGTTACCTCTTCCTCATTGTCTATCTGTATATGTGTACAATAGATAGTTGTGATAGATGGCTCAGGACTTCACATTTTAGTATTTTTCTGTAGAATTATGCCCCTCACCTTTATCTTGAGATTACTAGAGAATTTTGTTCATGTATATGCTGTCATCAATATTAGTAGTTATACAACACATTTTACAATTACGCTACATGTATCTTGATGAAATTACATTCCTGTGACAATTTAATCATCTGAAATAGGGCAAATATTTCATGCATATGAACAAATCAAATCCTGTGAAAGTAGATCTAACATGAACCTCTGAAACTTTAAATTTTCTAGTTATTCAGACGAGTAGCAGCAGCCTTACCTGGGATGGAACAGACAGAAACCAAACGAGGTGAAAGTATCCTTTTTGTATGTAACATGCATGTCACTTTAATCAATCATACAAAGTCCAGACTTACTGAGGTCATATAATACAAGCATTCATACTGCTATTGGTCTCATTCATTTTAGAAATCATTTGTGATAGTTAAAGTGAAAGTTTTATGTAACTTGCAAATTTGTCTTAAATGTATAAATTATTTGCATATATGTAAAATAGACAATGCATGTAGCCTAAATGCACTTTAATTTAACATCCATTATGTGAATGCTTTAGTAGCTTAAGTAATTTCTGCATTTTGTAACATTTTGCAAAACTAACTCTCTGCATTAGACAAGCTTTAATTTAACAGCTATGAATTCCTCTGATAATTGATACAAGTTTACATAGCTTTTTTTTTTTTTTTTATCTTAAATTTTAAGAGTATCTAGTGTTAGAGTAAGTCACGTCCAGTCTTTTGTGGTCAAGTTGTTTTGCTTTAAGTGTCGTATTTTATTTGAATAAATAAAAACATTTTAGTGAGTTTTAAATTTTAGTTGTTTTTGTTTGTTTCCTTAACTTTGTTCTCAGTGCAGGAAGTGAAACTGAAGGACACAGGTCCTGTAGAACCTGAAGCCAAAGAAGGGGGCTGTGCATGCTGAGCACTCACATCACCTTTCTGTACCAGATTGACCTTTCTGTACCAGCATGTGACTGTGTTTTTCAGTTTAACCACCTTTAGCTTACAGTGTGATATCCGATGATTTCACTGCCACCATCTATCATTTAATAACTTGAATCAAATATTGATGTTGTGCATCTTAAATTTTGTTGCATTACTGATGAAGCTCATGTAACAGTGTGCTTTTAAATGTTACCATCAAGCCAACGTGTGCTCAAGATAAACACCTCGAAAGTGGTTAGTAAACTTAAAAACAAACAGAACATGTGGAATGCATGTGTAAAAATGATGATCTAATGTGCATAAAATTCGCTAGCACTCATCATCAACGATCAAAAATGACGGCTGATATTGCTGTGATGATAGAAATGATAGAATATAGATAAGAACTACTCTTTATGGCATTTGTTTATACATTTAGTTTGTTGTTTGAGATTAATTTGCTGTAAGCCCTGATAAGAAATGAGTATGATAATTGTTCTTTGTCCATATTACTGTAACTAAAATCATTACAAGAGAATTATATATATTTATTGGGTAAATGTAAATGCATGTAAGTAAATGTTAACATCCTCCTTGTGACCACTCCGTTGATTCTTTATGACAGAGTAACCCTCCTCCCTCTGTTAATCATTATAATAACTAAAAATGTCCTGGCCCTTATATAGACATATATGAAAACATCAATCATTGTTTTATTTAATCACAGCCTTAGATGAAGTAGACATTGTTTTATTTATGTGTCTTACTTTCAGAACCTTTCTGAGTATTAATTGAGTATTTTACATGATTTGACAAGCTTCTTCTCTTTTTAAAAACCTTTCATTTTACACATTTTAATGTTTCTTTGTATTATATATTTGTTATAATAGAGAAATGTGTTATTATATAAGTCATCTGAAGAAGCGTTTACAAATGTTGCTCTTCTGAAAAAATATTTAAGGGGTATTGGCATAACAACAGATATTTTATCTGTTATAATTGACATATCCCTTTGTTTTGGGCATCAGTGGTTTACCTTTATTGTATGCAAGGATAAGTCATAACGTTGACTGAAGGTCACCTCTTCAGTGACCCAATGACTGAAGTACAACTTGGCTGCAGTAGGGTGTGATTTTTCCATAAGGACTATTCTAGTTTTGTTCATGATTGAATGATACAGGATGTGTAAGTGTACTAAGTAATGTATATAAAAGAATATCTAATTATTTTATTGTTGTAGAATTTTACCTAGAATATTGTTCTCGACTCATGATACATTGTAGGTAATTTTGCTCCAGAAGTTTGTTACATGGTATACATTTTTCCGATCATGGGAATTTGATATATAATGCTGTGATGCTGCATGGTTTGTCACCCTTCTGTAAATTCAAGGAAAGCATTTTGTTCAAATGATGGTTTTGCCATAGAGCAATATCTGACATAATCAAAAATAGAATCAATAAGCTAAATTTTAAGTTTTCCCTCGAGAGCAGGACATCACTGTGTTTTCAGTGTCTTTAACAAAGAATGCTTTTAAATCTTTTCTAAAATATGATGTCACACTGTCCTCTTATTTGTACACTTCATTTTGGTGACAGTGACATAACGCTTTCTAAGGAAGACCTGACTGCATTACGATATTCTGTTTCTGCAATGGACCAAAATTTGATACAGATTATATCATATAGTATGATGTAATCAGAACCTTAGTATTATCAAATCTTAATATTCTTTGTGACAGTGATATGTAGGTTTTTTTCTGATAAACATTCTAGGCCCACATGTGCCTTTGTTTCCTAACTCTGAACAAATCTTTAATAATTAAACAATTATAGATATATAGTAAAATATATGTGTTCTGTATTTTTTGTAAATAGTGATATGATTGGCTAGTCTGTGAAATGGTGGCTGGTTCAGTCATGTTTCTGTAAGCATATTTATGTTTATTTACTTACATGTGACAATATTCAGTTGTCTGGGGCTTGAATTCTATGCAGTTTGTAATTATTATTTTTAATAAATGATACAGAAGATTTTATATTCACTTTTTACATTTCTCATGAATTCATTTCATTTAATGATGTAGTACATTTTAGCAAATAAGAAAACAGATATATGGTGTCATATTGAAGCAGCTTCTAATCCAGTATTTTAATTGTTAAACCATGCAATTTGTTCTATATCTGTTAAAATTTGAAGTGTGTTCCAACATAATTAGACTATAGCATCCTTCCAGTTTCATACCCCTGAGCATAGCTTAACTTAACATAGGTAGATATACCTGTATTTTTTACTGTTGAATCCTTGAACATTTCAACTTGTGAGACTGATGAATATACCTTCATATGACCCTGTGATTAAAACCCCGTCATCAGAGCACTGACTGTAATCCCAACTTGTTAGGTATGAAAGAAGAAGTAGTAATCAGTAAAGCATGTCAGTCTGGTTTCTCTTGTTTAGATATATATGCTGTATGTGGTATTTTGTTGAAGCTACGAACTGCATCACAAAAAACTACTTACGTCTTACATGATGTAGGTTAAACCTTGAAGTATGTTTCACATATTGCCTCAAGATATGGCATAAGTTACTAGAATATTAATGCTTCTTGCATGGCATATGAACAATGTACATAGAGAATGAATGGAGCTATAAAATGCATTGAGCTTTGCTGGACTGTAATGCCTTAACCTATAACTATCCATGCTTTATAGATGATAATTGTGAAAGAAATCATATCTAATGCATTGCAATTTAGTTACTGTGCGTTTGGTAGACCATCCCTTTAGATTCCATATTGGGATATTGGTTTGAATTAAAATTAATAATTTACATTGATTATTGAATACGACAAGCATTAACAGGAAAATTTACAAACATTATATATATCTGAGATTCTGAATCCTCCTACTTGGTCAAGTATTTAGTCACCTTACCTTGTTTAACAGCAACTGCTCCTCGATATAACAGCATAAAATTGAGAGAACTCTGTTCTGTTGTTTATAGTCTGAGGATAGAGTTTATATTAATGATAAAACCCTTCATATGATTACAATATATCCATTGTATACATAATATCATCTCAGTGTTTTATAGAGGTTTTCTATAAACTTGCGTAAATTTGGGTGTGATATGTACGCATGACTCTTGTATAAATTGGAGCTGTGTATTTGATGGTGAAATGTTCCTTGACAAGTGACCAGATATAGAACTTCGACCGACCCTGGACCATGCTGAACAAGAACAAGAGAGTAGTGGATGTTCATGTTGACCGTCACAGCTAGTATAACATTATCACAATCCTTGGTTATATCAGCTTTAAAGATAGACATGTGAAACTTCTATATGAATATGTGAAAGGTGTGATAACTTATTTTAGCTATGAATTATATGAAGACGTTGTTAGGTTTTTTAAATAAAATAATGACTGCTTAACACCTTGTTTTTCCAGTATTGCTGACATTTTGAGTTGGCAGTAGAATATATGTATACACAGGGTTATGCATTGGTGTTGTTCAATGTGAGTTTACGTGTGATACCAGAGCTTTCAAATTTTGTATGAAGTTTTGTGCAGTATATATTTTCTGTCTTGAGTGACTCCTTGACTATCGACCAGATATTGAACTTGAACCGATGTCCCTTCGGCCACATATGTCAACTGGCACTGCAGAACTTGTCTCTGGTGGATGTACATGCGGCTGATATCATGTGTCCACTTGGTGGTTGACCTTTATGCCCTCAACTGACAGGGCTATAAATGCATTTGCTAAAGATGTTGTTTCATGTGTGTCTTATTACTGTGCCATCAGTCCTTTTATTTTTTTTCATAAACTACACTTTATTTTCATCCAAGATGACAACAAAGTTTACAAATGGTGCAGTCCTTGGTGTACTTTACATTTACTTTCTGATACAATCATCTTGGGTCAAATGCACTTGAGCTCTGGTTTTCTTCATAACATGTTGTTCATTTATAGTATCAGTAGTCCAGATGTTTATTTCATGCATTTTTTCCAATGTTCATATATTATGTACTTGTACCAGTATATAAAAGACAAGAAATTTTCTTAGAAATCTACATGCTTATGCAGTGAGAACTTTTTTATCTAAAAATCTCATTTCCTTGCTGATATTAATATCTATGAAGTTTGGGTATTTTTTCGTGATAAACTTTTAAAAAAGTAGTAGCTAGATAGTTTATGATAAACTTGAGTAACAGCTTGACTTGAAAGTGTGTGATAAATTTGAGGAACAGCTTGATAGGGTCTGATTAACTTGAGTAACTGCTTGTTAGTTTGTGATAAACTTGAGCAACAGCTTGAAAGTGTGTAATAAACTTGAGCAACAGCTTGAAAGTGTGTGTTAAACTTGAGCAACAGCTTGAAAGTGTGTGATAAACTTGAGTAATAGCTTTATAGTGTGTGATAAACTTGAGTAACAGATTGAAAGTATGTGATAAACTTGAGTAACAGCTTGAAAGTATGTGATAAAATAGATTTACAACTCGATAGTTTGTGATAAACTTGAGCAAGAGCTCAATAGTGTGTGATAAAATTTAGATACATCTTGATGTGTGTGATAAATTTGAGTAACATCTTGATGTGTGTAACATCGATGTGTGTTATAAACTTGAGTAACATTTTGATATGTGTGATAAACACGAATAACATCTTGATTTGTGTGATATACTTTGTGTGATAAATATGAGTTACATCTGATGTGTTTGATAAACTTGAGTAACATCTTGATGTGTGTGATAAACTTGAGTAACATCTTGATGTGTGTGATAAACTTGAGTAACATCTTGATGTGTGTGATAAACTTGAGTAACATCTTGATGTGTGTGATAAACTTGAGTAACATCTTGATGTGTTTGATAAACTTGAGTAACATCTTGATGTGTTTGATAAACTTGAGTAACATCTTGATGTGTGTGATAAACATGAGTAACATCTTGATGTGTGTGATAAACATGAGTAACATCTTGATGTGCGTGGTAAATTGGAGTAACATCTTGATGTGTGTAACATATTAATGCGTGTGATAAACTTGAGTAAAAGCTCAGTAGTGTGATAAATTGGAGTAACATCTTGATGGTGCCTGATAAACTTGAGCAACAGCTCGATAGCATGTGATAAATGAGTAATAGCTGTATATTTTGAGAGTAATCTGATACAGAATAAATAAAGAAACCCAGTCATGAAGTTACTGTTAAGTGTACCATGATATGATGTTGGGACTGCACCAATCTGTATATACATGTACCATTGTTTCACTAGATCAACATCTCTTCGTACATACCATAATAAAGTCAGTACTGCTACTGTGAGTGCATCCTATATATATGTAAAGTAGGTCATTATCTAGAAGTACATGCCAATCTTTAGAGCAGTCCATCGTTAAATTATAAGCACACTATAATTAACCTTAGTAGTATACTTCCTTGTCATCACAAGTAATTCTGATGCCATATAAAACACCATGTTATCTATCTATGGCAGTACCTTGTACTCTGTGTACTTTTTCATAGGTACATATTGTACTGTGTGTGTGAAGTTTTGTAAATGGCTGTACATACTCTGTGTACATTATTGTATAAGCTTTGTATATTTGTGTATATACTCTGAGAGACTGTATTTGTTAATGTTTATTGATTTTGCTGCCCATCACATTACACAAGATATTAAAGCTGTCAATGGAAAACTCATTTTGCTGACATTAAATTGAAACATTACAGTAGTTTGAGCCACATTTCTGTCCACATGCAGTAAAAATATTTCTCTTTATGCTTTCATTTAATGAGAGTTGTTTAAAGTTATGTGGAGAGCCATTTTGTGGGAACCATTATGACAAAACAAATATGTAAACAGATCTGTCCTTGATGAAGGGCAGGAAGAATATAGGAGACAACTTATCATTTACTCAGTATACATATACTAAGCCAGTGTTTATAACCAGAGTTACTAGAGAAGTCTTGATTTTGGAATAGAAATGGTATAAATCAGTCACACTGGCTTAAAATAAAGTCACTTAATGTATGTAATTTTCAGTCAAGGAGAATACATCTTGTACTATTTAATGTAATCAATAATGGATATGTTTGTACATAATGTCTATTGAATGTTAAGATTTTCAAAATACAAAGTTGTATCAAAATTCAAAAGATATATAGGTACAAATATATATTTTGTTTCTCTCTCGTTTTAAATTGGCCATGGTTATTTCACTTATATGGTTCTATCATCCGATCATCCACCCGACATATTGCTTAGAAATAAAGATTTATGTAATGGACCTACTAAAAGCAATGAGGGATATTTCATGCCTCAAAATTAAGAAGCAAGATGCCAGTGGGACTGAAATCTGACAAGCTGCAGGTGGGACTTGAATCCGACAAGCTACAAGTGGAACTCAAATCTGACAAGCTGCAAGAGGGACTCGGATCTGACAAGTTGTCATTGGGGCTCAAATCCAACAAATTGTCAGTGGGACTAAAATCTGACAAGATGCAAGCGGGATTCAAATCTGACAAGTTGTCAATGGGACTAAAATCTGACAGACTACAAGTGGCCCCAGAACCCAGGACCTTGTGTCTCTGAAGAGATTATCTGACTTTGTAACATATTATTTTCGAGGCCAACATCAATACTGTAACAAAATGCTAGGAAAAAAAACAACAACTTGGTTTTCTAGATATTTTTTATAGAAATATTTTATAAAATATAAAAATAAGATAGACTGTAACTTTTTGTTTTCTTTAGGTAATTGACATTGCATATGTTTATTTAAATAGTTTACATTTACTGCATCAGACTGCATATATATATGATAAGCAGAGGGAATAATATTCCAAACTTCATTCAGGCAATTATATTTAATAACCAATTAAAAATCACAATGGTGCTGCAATTTCATAAAATAACATTTAAACATACAAAAGTTGTAAAACATTATAGCATATCTCACTGAAATATTGCACAGTATATCACAGTCATTGTAGATCACATTTTGCTTCTACAAGGGATTATATTAATTCATGTGGTCAAATTCTACAACAACATTCTGTATTGATTCTAAAACAAATATCAAAAATAAATAACAAGCAAAATTGTATGTTTGTATGTCAATAATACAATGTAATCATATTTTAATTGTGACTAGACATGTAGAGAGTTTGCTGATATCGCAGTTAATCTTACATCATTACTCATTCACCTGTATTATCTACTGCATAGACTTCTATTATCTGAATAATGCCTAAATCAAGTAAATATGAACTTGAGAACAGACCATCCCCACATCAGTACAATTCCCATCAAAATCAAAGCTATTAGTAAGGAATAATGCATCATTCCAGACACTGGCACCTTTAGAACAGTGTCTTTGGCTTTTGACCATGATCCTGGACCTTGGAGTCGCCACTGTGCTGCACCACACGATCCTACTAGTAACCTGCAAAAACAAAGTACACATTATACTTAAATCAAGGTCATTCTTATTTTCAATATTCATTGTCTCTTTTGTTAAAATTTTGTTGAAACTTCATATGGATAATCTATTCCTGATACCAGATAAACATATGGATAATCTATTCCTGATACCAGATAAACATATGTCAAATTCAGACTTAGTCTGAAGCTCTTCTGGTTCTACCACTAGAAGGCCCTGTGTAGAGATGAACTTATCAGTTTTAGCTCACCTGAGCCATAGGTAAACTTTTTTCGTTCATCTTACACCAAAGCATTTAAATCTTAAATATTATCAAAGAGGAAAAAATGAAGAAAAGAATTCTGCTATTATGCAGATGCTACTAGTTTAATTATCCATATAGTGGTTCTGGAAAAGATTTTCAAAGAGGGGACATATTTTTAGTCATGGTGGCACCACCTATTGACAGATTTCGAGGAAATGAACAAATTTGGTAGAGGACCTATAGTACTTCATCTGTACTAAGTTTCATCAAAATCTTCAAGACATTCTTAAGAAGAAATAGTTGAAAGTTTACAGATGAAGGACAGAAGTGATTAGAACAGCTCACTTGAGCTTTCAGCTAAGGTGAGCTAAAAAAAGTGTTTTATTGGTTGATACTGCATGTTGAATAATGACACCATGAGTAAAACGTTTCTATAAAGTTTCATTGAAATTTATGGGAATATTAGATCAAACATTAACGTAATTATTTTTTCACAATTGTTCTTCAGGTATCTTGAGGAAATCATTCCCATGAAGTTTCATCAAAATTCCAACAACAGTGAGGGAAAAAATTTCAACAAAATATATAGATGATTACATAATCCCATATTGATGCCATCTATATTGCATTAAAACTTTATATATGTATAATATTTTGAGAAGTTCAATCTTGTGAAGTTTCATCAAAATGCGAGAGAATAATCAAGCTCCAAGATACGCATGATAGCCACCGTTGCATCCATATATTGGATTACATTCCACCATTTTGTCATGTATTTTTAGTACCGGGTAATATAGATTTTTCTGAAGAGTTTCATTTAAATCACAACAAATATGTGGGAGATGGTTCAATAGACTTGCACTGGAAGGTGACTATCCGTATTTTCATATCTCTAGGGTCAGGAATCAGTAACAAGTAGTACTATTTAGTAGTAAATTCCATATAAAAATGGTTGTCCAGTATTAGTCTCCTTTAAGCATTTAAAATTGGAAAAAGGTCCATTCAGCTGACATGATAGCCATCTTAAATACCTTTGAAATGGAATTCAAACTCATTTGTATACCAGTATATATTAAACTTTTCAGGAATTATCTGCTGTACATGAAACTTGATAAACACATGTAAGCAAGAGGCCCAAGAGCAATAATTCTCATCTGATCTAATAATGCTCCTATAAAAATAAATCTGAAAAGTTTCGTATTTTTCACGGTATTATTTCTACACTACTTGTACAAAAGGTTATTTGCCTGTTAGTGATTATCTATATAACACTAAAAACTTATGATTTTTAATTCCCTGAGTACAATACATGAGAAATAATTTTCTTTTTTAACATTTTAAAAAGCCCTTTAAACAAACTTGATTCTACATATCATATGGATGCTGTCAGACACTTGATTTGGGGCCAAATATTGCTAAACATCTTTTTTCTTTATCCAAACTTGATCCGGTATTTCATGCTTAAACTATATACTAGACAGGAAGTCACTGTGGCTTGTATAGTTCTTAAAAAAAGAGTTCTTAAAACATATTTTCTATACCAGCCTTTGTAAAAACTGAACGCCCCCGGGACAGGACCCAGTATGACCACAAATCCTTGATGGATCTGGCCAAAAACCACAACATTTGTACGGGACCTTTAGTATGTACCCTTACAAAGTTTGATCAAAATATCTCTTGCAGTTGAAAGTATGAAAAAAGGCAGATATCTGCACGACGCAGATGGTTGCCGGATGGTGCACTATGACAACAGCTCAACTAAACCAAAGTTTCAAGTTGTCCACCATCTGTAAAATCACATTCTTTGTAGAGGTCTACTAGATCTACAAGCATAGAAAGTTTATCAAAATCTGTCAAGGGTTTAGGAGAAGAAGTTGAAAATGTGAAAAGTTTACAATGACATACAGCTGATGGATGGAGGAGTGCTATGACAAAAGTTCACTTAAGCCTTTCACATTCTTTTCCAATGACTTTATATTCAGATTCTGATCGTTTCACTTGAGTCAAGTTGAAAACATAATCTACCTCCATGCAAGTGTAGGATTAGTCATCAGTTCAGGTTTAGCTCCGAAGTATGCTGCTATTTCATCGTTAAACAGAATAGGATCTCGCTGTATGGTATGACGTGCTGACTGGTAATACCTACTCTGCAGCATTCTCTACAAGGAATTATCATTATTCTTATTTATCTATTCATCTTATCTTAAATATTAAGTAACAGTATTCTTATATTCATTAAAGAACATTTTTTTAGCATTGCAGCTATGACATCAATTTTTCATTAACATGTACTGCAAAAATCTAACATATCCAAATCCAACAGGTTAGCCAATTTATTTCACAATCCAAATAGGCTTAACTAATGGGTTCAAATCTTATTTGACAAGTGTTCTATTCATAAATAATTCAGAATTTAATAGGTAAATTATAGACCTAGAGTATTATTTGGAAAATTATCATAATCTAATAAGCATTATATGTGTTTTACTCTCTCTTCTTGTATGTCCTCTCTCATCTCTGACTTTGTTGGCAGACTAACTCTTCCACGGCACAACTCAGTGAACCAACGAGCTTGGGTCTCCGCCATTGACAACAAACCTCCTGAAGCTGGCTGGATGAAACCTATGAAGCCAAGGGTGTGTCCAATATCAGGACTGAAAGTGTTCTTAAAAAGCTGAAAGAGTTATATCTTATCAAAATATGTCTACTTAATTTACCTCAAGATAGTATTAATGCCAGTGTCAATAATTAAGGTCAGTTAATTTAAAAACATGCCTTTTTTAATTAGCTATCATATGTCTCTCCAAAATACAAATATTATGCTCAGGGTATTAGGTCTATTACAACATATCAGGTAAACAAGCTGTGTTTGTGAAACACTAATGGCTCCGGTAGCACCAAAGTACAAAAAGTTATTTTTAGCATGAAGGTTATTATCAAGGTCAAAAGGTCATCGACCTTGGTATGATTTGAAAGGGCTTCATTGGTTGAATACATATATCAAATATGAAGTCTCTATCCTCACAGTTCAAAAGTTATAGTCAAGGTTAAAGTTGACAACAAACAGACAGACAGACAATACAAAAACAATATGCCCTCGATCTTTCGATCTGAGGGCATAAAAAGAACTGCATATTGAAATACGAAACAATAAAATAACAGCCCACTGTATAGCAAAATAGGAGACAATAAAAAATAAACCATGCACTGTGTAGTGAAAAAGGAGACAATAAAAATAATGGACTATTGTATTGTGAAATAGGAGACAATAAGATAATAGACTACTGTATAGAGAAATAGAAGACAATGAAATAATTGACCATTGTATAGTGAAATAGGAGCTGATAAAATAACAGACCACTGTACGGGGTCTTTTTGTTATACAGTGTTTTTTCCCATATGAGCGGGTATCTGACGTCAAACCATTGTGAAGTCAATCAGTTCTATAGAAAATGGCGTAAAATTACGGGAAATTAGATAGAAAGTGTATGATGTCACAATGGTTTAATGTCAGATACCCGCTCATATGGGAAATAACTCTGTATAACGAAAAGACCCAATAGTCACTTAGTAAATATGAGATGATGAAGTTATGGACCATGGTATAGAGAAATAGGAAACAATAAAATAATAGACCATTGTATAGTGAAATAGAAGACAATAAAATAATGACCCATTGTATAAAAAAAAAATTGGAGATAATAAAATAACAGACCATTGTATAGTGAAATAGAAGACAATAAAATAATGAGCCATTATATAAAAAAAAATAGAAGATAATAAAATAACAGACCACTGTATAGTGAAATAGAAGACATTAGAATAATAGATCACTGTAAAGTGAAAAAGGAGACAAAATAACAGACCATTGTATAGTGAAATAGGAGACAAAATAACAGACCATTGTATAGTGAAATAGGAGACAATAAGATAATAGACCACTGCATAGTAGACTATGAGACAATAAATAATGGACCACTGTATAGCAAAATAGGAGAAGATAAGAAAATAATCCATTGTAAAGTAAACTGGAAGATAATGAAGAAATGGACCATTGTATAGTAAAATAGGAGACAATAAAGTAATGGACCTCTGTATAGTGAAAAAGGAGACAATAATATAATGGACCATAATATAGTAGAATAGAACATGATAAGATAATGGACCATATTGTATATCAGTAAGGAGAAATTTGATCTGTTGATGATTCAGGGTTACCTTGATTATGTTTTTGTCCTCCTCCAATATTTGGGATTTCAGTTCTTTATCCAGGAAAGGGAGATCAATTTTGTATCCAGTACACAGAATGATGTTATCAAATTCTGCACTTTCCCCATTTACAAAGTGAACTGTGCTGCCTGCTATTTTCTGAAATGTAAGAATTAATGTAGCAATATAAAGTTGAATATACTTGACATCAGTCATCCATACAGACAGAGATCCAAAATATATGCCCATACTTTGCTTTTGTCAATTCTGAGACACAATTATAACTTATCATCTTGACTTAGCATATCTCTTTTAGCATTATATTTCAGGTAAGAGAATATAGTGGATATAAATATAAGGTGCAAACAATTTTTACTGATTTCTACATTTGACGCCTGTAATGATGTAATGTAGTCTACAATTTTTGGACCATAACTGCATACTGGAGACCATATTGATAGGTCTGTATATAACACCTAATGTGTGTACTAAAAAGTACGTAGTGTCTGGATTTCATCTGTATATTGGGGAACAAACATTATTATTCTCGATGTATGACATCTGTACTGCAATCTATAGTTTTTGCTTTATATCTGCATAATGGGGACCATTTTGATTAATTTCTGTATCTTACATCTACAATAAAGTCTACGGGGTTTTGAACTATATCCACGTTTTGTGGACAATTTTAATTATACTCTATATATGACATCTCCAATGTAGTCTATAGTTTGAGAACTAGACCTGTATATTGAAGACCATTATCATTACACTCTATATATGACATCTCCAATGTAGTCTATAGTTTGTGAACTAGACCTGTATACTGAAGACCATTATCATTACACTCTATATATGACATCTCCAATGTAGTCTATAGTTTGTGAACTAGACCTGTATACTGAAGACCATTATCATTACACTCTATATATGACATCTCCATATATGACATCTCCAATGTAGTCTATAGTTTGTGAACTAGACCTGTATATTGAAGACCATTATCATTACACTCTATATATGACATCTATGATGTAGTTTATAATTTATGGACTAGACCTGTATACTGGAGAACATTTTGATTACACTCTACACCCGACAACTATAATGTAGTCTATAATTTGTGAACTACACTTGTATATTTGGGACCATTTTGATTACATTCTATACATGATATTTCTAATGGTGGACTAGATCTGTATAATGGAGACCATTTTGATCACAGTGTTTGGACCATTAATATTGTTCTCTATACATGAAATTTGTAATGTAGTCTTTAGTGTTTGGACCATTAATATTGTTCTCCATACATGAAATTTGTAATGTAGTCTTTAGTGTTTGGACCATTAATATTGTTCTCTATACATGACAATAATTTAATTTTTAGGCCACCACCGTAAAAAGCCTATCCCACTGCATTGTCAGAGTTGTTTTATGTGTGTCAAAACAAGTAAAAACAAGTCACATGACAAATTGGCCACACCCATCATTCGTTATCAATGTGCCAAATTCAAAATTTCAAAATTTTCAATAAATATTGCAAGTTTCATCAAAATTTTTGTTTCTTTTTAACAAAGAATTAAATTATAAGGAATGACATTAATAATTTATTTAACCATGGAGGTACAGAAGTTAAACAAATTTACAAATTTGTATAATCTGCTTCACAGTTTATCAGTTTGTAAATCAGTTTTACTTCTATACATGAACCTCCATAGAAAAAAATTATTAATGTCATTCCTTAATTATCAGTAACATAGTCTTAAGTGTTTGTACCTGTATGTTGGGGACCATTTTGATGGTCTTAAGTGTTTATACCTGTAGGTTGGAGACCATTTTGATGGTCTTAAGTGTTTATACCTGTAGCTAGGTTGGAGACCATTTTGATGGTCTGAAGTGTTTGTGACTGTATGTTGGAGACCATTTTGATGGTCTTAAGTGTTTGTACCTGTATATTGGGGACCATTTTGATGGTCTGTCTCTGTAGGAGATGTATCAATGTGGGACTGACAGTTGGTTGAGTTTGTAAAGCCTGCATCTTAGGATTCAATTTCCATCTGAAATTTCAAATAATCAAATTGTTCACTTGCTACTTTTACATGTATGTAATTTCTGCTTGCAGTTTTGAAATCTGTATAGATAATCATTTAACATAATTTATGTATGCAAGTATTTACAAAAGAAAAAGAAAAAGTACTCACTTCTTTGGATCACCGGATATAAATTTGATGATATTCTCTATAATGATGTTAGCTATATTCCAAGGGACATAACGTAGGAATACTCGACAGGCGTACAGGTCCGTGGGAAGTCCAAACATATAGTTAGGGATAATCCATGAACCAGATCTCGTGCTCATATACACTGACTTACATCTTTATAAAGAAAAAACACACCAGTAAATATACATCTGAATAAAAAGACACATAAAAGTAAATATACATCTGAATAAAAAGACACATAAAAATAAATATACATCTGAATAAAAAGACACATAAAAGTAAATATACATCTGAATAAAAAGACGCATAAAAGTAAATATACATCTATATAAAATGACACAGAAATATCTAAGCATTTATTACAATAGTATGGATTAAAATAGGTGGGGTTTTTTTTTTGCCATTTTAAAATAATTTATGACCACTAAAATCGTTGTTCCAGCAAATCCAAACCGTTCCTCGGAATATCACGTTCTACTAAAAAACAAACATCACCCAAACGCACCCTTAAATTTCATCTTTTCCTTCTGCCTTATCTTCACCCAATGATTGCTGTAAATTTGAAACAAAGATGGGATCGTTCCACTGTGATTAAAACCAAATACCTGTATTTGTTCCGCTTATCAATTTGTCCCATTGCGGATAAAACAGAAGCGGAATAAAGATATGGTTTTAATCAGATTGAGATCGTTTATTGCATTTGTTATAATTAAAAGCGACTATATGAGATCACTCATTCAAAAGGGTGATATCACCAATTCAGTTCAAAAGGTGATATCAACTATGCGAATAGCTGGTAGAATTTATTCAGTCTGAATAGGTGATTATCACCTATTCAAGTAGATGATATATCACCTATTGGAGAGAATGATATCACGATATATACCGATACATGTATGTGATATCACTGACATACTCAACTTAAATGAGTGATATCACCCATTTAAATATGTCGTATATCACCGTTTCAGTCAGGGGATATCACTTTTTTTTAATCGAATGTGAAATCACTTTAAATAATAATTTTAATCCAGACAGCACTGACCATACTATCACAGTGCCGTATATCAGAGGTCGCCTCTAAAGCAGTCCATGCATGATGCAGGAACAGTACATGTATTACCTGCCTTCTGAAGCACAGTTAGTTGCCACATCTACCGCACTGTTGCCGATGCCGACCACAAGAACCCTCCTTCCTTCCACTGCGTTTGTTACTGCATCCTTATATTTCACGCTGTGAATGATTTCTCCTAGAGAGTCACATAGTAAAACTAAGAATTCAGAAAGCACATTCATGTAAATGTGGCTATTAAAATAACGGAATCGATATTAAGAACTTTGATCTCCGCAATTACGCGATGAGCGTTACACCAATGTATATCCGATAAAACAATGAGTGCCTGGGACCAGTTGTTCGAAACGTTAACCACTGGTTAAGATAACCAGTGGTTAAAGTTTTGGAGACAATTAATTTAATTTACAGAAATTCTGTATCAAGATCTAAATTCCTTTACAAAGCGTGTTTCAAGATATGCTACAAATAAGTACACAGACTATGACTAAAAGTCTTTTCATCTCAAAGATATAGTCAGATGAACTTTAACCATTGGCTTAACCAGTGGTTAAAGTTTCGAACAAATGGTCCCTGGTGGTTATATATACCTGGAAACGTATCCTGTCCCGGGAACTTTGCTACCGTTGGCTCAGCATGATGACCTGATGCTATGGCAACGTATCTTGACTGATAAATTTCATTTTTCTCCTCAACTTCCTCTTCGTTTTGGGGAGACTGGTTTCGCACAGTCACTCTCCAAAATTCGCCTGGAATAAATGTGGTTGTATGAACGAGACTGTGGTAGACAGGGCTATGACACACTAGCGGTGTCCACTTATCAACACATCTATTGAATATAAGGTTCCATAAACCTGTAGTAAGTGATTTATAGGTTTCATTAACAAATGCTATAATAGTACAGTTGTAAAGATTTCAACATCCCCCCCCCCCACAAAAAAAAGAACGAAACAAACAAAAACAAAGACTCCAGTACAGGATCATCCATCTACTGACGTGTTCCCCATAAGTTTATTGATTTGAGCCGATATCCAAGTCGGCCACACGATAGTACAAGTCATACACCCACCTTGTCTCTGAATACCAATGACAGTCCTGTGGAATCGAATATCATCATATAGTCTGAAGTGCTCTGTGTAATCTCTTATGTATTTAGCCATGTCCGAGTGGTGCGGAAAGTCCGGCGTATCTTCGGGAAACGGATAGTCCGAGAAGCAATAGTTATATTTGGATACATTACTAAGGAAACAAAAGCGGTAAATTAGTAAACAGTTGCTCAGTCATCATGAATTGCATTAGTAAATAAACATTATTGTATATGAAAACAATCGAAAACGTCACAGCCATTGTTGTGCTTGTTGAGAATCTCCGTTAGATATGTCACACGTCTGATCCTGAACATTTCCTCTTAGAGTCAATTAAATGAAATCGTTTTTCAGAAGTATTGTATGAAGTGCCCCTACATAATTCAGATGCTATAACGGCAATTTCTGGAATTCAAATCATCACAGTAATGAAGATCATCTGTTCAGTTCCTCATAAATATAAGAGATATTTATAATGGGTTTAGAATCTATACTGTAAATTGCAAGTAAAGTGAACTGTCGAACGTGTGCCAGCTAATCACGCAGTGTTTGAACTTATCGTAGTGCAGATTTCTGACGTTATGACTTGTCATAGCCCATGATTATACCTCTAACACTATTTGAGTAACATAGAACAATATTTATAGATAAAAATACTTGTGGTTTTGACCCATTTGCTTACAAAGTTCTCCCTAACAAATATTCTCTAGAATATATTTTCTATATTAATAAGCACATCTTCTGCCATATTGCAAAATTTTCTATGAATAGAAAAGGTGAATCTAACGACTTCAATTTTATACACACACACACACACACACACACACACACACACACACACACACACATATATATATATATATATATATATATATATATATATATATATATATATATAATATATATATATATATATATATATATATATATATATATATATATATATAGGTAATACGTGTAACATATAAAACTTCCTAACGAGATACGACAATCGACAGCTTCGCAACGTCAAGGTTTTACAATTCCAAATCGCAGAACTTTGTAATGACATTGTGAAGGTGATTCATTGCCGATATCACACGACTATACATGTTTTGAGAGAATATTTTGGGTGACCATAATAATACCATCAGACTAAGAACCACAGTAATACTCAAATTCAATAATGTTGTGTTGATGGGCGTGTCTGTATTACCCTATCTACAATAGATGTGGGCGTGGCACTCACTACATATTGGTGATTTCGCTGCAGTAGGTCATGACTCACCTATATTAACTATATATAGGTATTGATTATGGTGCTATATAGGTAAGCGACAATGGATAATCTAGTTAATGAACTATACCACTGATTCCTCGAGAATGACTCTGCTAACATTCAAGGTGGGAAAGGTGCAAATAAGTGTATGTGCCACCATAAATCACAGTGAAACGAACTTTAAACTTTATCGTATAAGTTTTATCTTTACCTTGTAGATAACGGATTGAATTTAGATTTTTTTTCTGTGTGGAAATAATTTTTATTTGTATCACTGAAAACAGCACGAGGCATAACGCAGGTCAAATAGTTTTCCGGACTTTTCTCGTAATGGGTACAAATTTTAGTCAAAACTTTCCTCTAAGAGAAATGCAAGTTCAGCTCGCATTTCAGCTGGTTTGGTGCACCCACCTAAAGTAGGAACATTTGTCATTTTCCGTATTGCCCTAATTTTTAGTCACAGTCTTACTCTCGGCTGGTTAGTTGATAGGTATTTTACGTCGCTTTCAACAATTTTTCAATTATATCGCGACATAGAAGCAGGAGGTAACCATCCCCGTATGTTATGTTTAGTGGCGCAACCCGGGAATCGTCTTTCTCTCAGAGAAATTCAAGAGCGAGTTACATTTCACCCAGATTGGAGCACCATGACCGACTTTAGGGTCAAATGTTTTCGGGCTCTTTTTCGTCGTAGGTGCAGATATTGCCTTGTTTAATCACAATCTCGCAGATAAATTGTACAGGTTTAGTTAAAATGTCAGCTGGAATGGGGCAGCCTGACCTGATTTAAGCTTTTAAAAAAGAAGGTCGAACATTTTCCCGATCTTTTTGTTTCCTTATGAATTCATATATTACTCTTTGAAATTTAGTCACAACTTTCCCCCCTCTGAGAAATATATGATCGGTTTGCATTTCAGCTGGAGTAGGGTGTGTTGTAGAAGTACGTGACAAAATGCATAACATTAAGGGTGTCGCACTCAGCAAGAGTTTCGAGTAACGAAGACAGTAAAGAGGGCACTTTCCGCGAGCAGCAAGTGGTCAAAGCATGGATTGAGTCACGTGAGCGACGGGGAGGTTACATTGCATCGATTTGGGCGTTGTACCCACTCGTAATAGTCAGGGATCTTCTATGTGCCCAAAATCAGAATGGCAACCCCCCCCCCCCCCCCCCCCCCCCAATACATAAAAGGGGTTGAATCTGGAACTTAAAAAATACTTGAATTTGAAAATTGAACGAATTAATTTGTTGAAAAAATAGGATATGCGTAGTTTGGCATACTGAAACAGTAGTCAGCTTTTCTGGCACTAAGAGTTCATGCTAATGCAAACTGGACTTCGGCACAAGATATCTTTGTTCTTTCACATTTAATATATCCCCACTCGTTCGTCAAATGATCATGGGTACATTAACCGGAATATTTTCTCTCTCCCCCAACCCCTTCCCCTCCCCTTTTGTTGTTATTATTTCCTAAACATTTCGCCACGTAACTATATAATCCTCCACAAAGCAAAGCCAGAATCCACACTGCAGATATATATATACACAAATATGCGTGCCAACGCACACAGATTTAAATAGGTTAAAACCTAGTCCAAAATCAAGTCCTAGAAGGATTCGGTACGTTAAGGGTGCTTGAATGTGTGGACAGTTCGATTTCACTCAAATTCTTCTTCTTGGTGCCCCAAAGCACATTTTTCAGTCATGCAATTGATTTTAAATGTAAGCCAGCAAAAGACTGTTGTTTTAAATTTTCTTTGTTCCAAAATTCACCAATCAGCTGACCAATTAAAGGCCAAAACCAAAATTTACATAACTTCTTGCCCATGGTTTAATTTTCAATAATCTCATATTTTAATATTTTAAAATCTTACATAATTTTATACTGACATGTGTGTAAATCTCATGACGCCGTAATCATCTTCCCTGAAAGTCCACAATCCACCCACTTCTCCGGTCCTTTCCAATGCGACGACCTTAAAGCCATCATCTTTCAGACATTTTATGGTAGCTAATCCTGATATTCCGGCACCTACCACAATTACATCAGTTTCTATAACGTCTTCAATGCTTGCCATCTTGAGTTTAAGTCAAATCATGTAAAAATCATTATTCCAGAAAAGTTGTCTGCAATGACAGCTACGCACGTGTTGTTTGTTGCCCTTTGTAACCAACTTCCGTTTGTGCGCGGTGTGTACATTTTGACGTCACTTCTCCTTGTTCAAGTTAGGTTGACAGTCATTTTTGGTAAGTTTGTTCCGTGTTCTGAATAAGTACTGGTCATTATGTTCAATTAAAGATTATTTTATATTAACTTACTTTTTCAATTAACCGAACATTGTAATTTAGATCAAATTTGCAATCGTTTTATTGAATGTAGTTTATCGAGGCCGATCTTGTCCAAATGGCAATGCCAGTGCCAGTGGCAGTTATTCCTGAAAATTATCCGTTGTCTCACTGATATGAGGATGAAGTTTGACATTTTGACACTAATTCCGGTCAGGCAGTAGATATTCAGTCAGGATATATACATGGAAGAGAGTGAGGTGTAATTTATAGCATTTCAGCATCATACATTCTCACTATAAACTGCTAAACAGGTTGGACAGTCTTCCAACTGCGACACAGCCAGCCTCTGTTTTGAGAAACAATTTTCACTCAAAACTTAAAAGGGCAAATGTTTAACCCTCTAGCTGTGACAGTGGACATATATAACCTTTTACTGTTTGCTGTGACAGTGGACATAGTTCTATATGTCCTTTTACTGCTTGCTGTAACAGTGGACAGATAGATTACGCCTCATGTCATGGTATGATAGTGGTACTGGTACTGGTAGAGGACCAGTGACCATCTAAGACCAGTTACTAGCTACTACATTATTTCACCTTTTGAAACCTGATTTTATGAGATTTTCTTACATGCTTGTCTGCAATACATAGGATACTTACCACTACAATTATGAAAATTTTGTCAATTCATGTTTTGAGCACCCCTAATTAGTGTTGTACATCGGAATTGATTTCAGAATCGATAATCGGAAAATAATTGGAAAAGGTAAACCGATCGATTATCGATTTAAATCGGAAATCTATATTCTTTGAAATTTGAGTTTGACTAATGATAGATCACATAGCAAATCTGATTTATATTTGGCCAATTTGGCGTCATCATTGGTTTTTGTCACCATCTTGCATTCGGACATCCTCGGGCTTTTCCTGCGTAATGTAACAACTGTCGACTCATAGTCATTTGTAGCCATTATTGAAAAATAGTTAAGGACACTTGCACATGTACCAGACAAATAAGTCCGTGTTTTCCTTGTAATGAAGACGGTAGAAGACTTTCACAATGAGACTATTTCACAAACGCTTAAATGATCCAGATTCATGATTTGTTATGAGGTATACTCTTCGGGATTTGTCTTCAATTTCTAAGTAAAATCTTAGTTTTTAATCTTTTGTTTTACCATGAATATTATTTTAAATGAGAAAATAATGAACTATATATATTCTATGTATACTTCTTCATTGATATTAGATGTGTATTTCAAAATATTTATCACAGTATCTTCATTACAAGGAAAACACGGACCATGAAGTATAACGCTCAACTTTTGAGTACACTTCATATTGGAAGAAGAAGAAGAAGATCTGTAAAAAATACTGAAAAACTGCATTATGGCCTAGGATAAAACCAAAGTCATACCCCCCTCATGCATTCAGAATCTCTCCCGCCTTTACTCATAAAAGAATGCTGCAATATGTAAAACTCAAAACGGATATGTACAGTGAAATAGTCCCATTTGACGGACCAAAATTGAACACTAATCCCGATCTATTGCAGCATTATTTACTTTCCTTGACATAAATGTGTACTGGATTACATTTTAGGCCTACATGGCTGATATTACTGAGTGCAATGGCGGAAACCGATTTATGCATGGAATCAATGTAAGTTATTCCGCTAAGTGACGTCCGAGTCTTTTTACATAGGTACGAGTTAGGGGAGAGATCTTTATACGTCGGCATGAGTAAAATTGCGAGATTGTTCCGAATGGTCACCTTGTGCTTAATAGACAATTTGTGCAGAATAATTTGTGAAACAATTCACGTGCAGTTCAGTTCGTTCTGAACAATCTTTTTTTTATCTCTCTCTCAGCAACAATCGATTATAAAAAATTGGAATTGATAATCGGAATTGAAAGACTTTTAGCGATCGACAATCGATTATCGGCGACAATTAGTTCATCACCAGTGAAGATGTCATCCCAATGCAGTGCACAGAAATTTAGACTATGCAACAAACCCACCCAGCATAAACAATCTTATTTATTGGTTGGCATAAACAATCTTATTTATTGGTTGGCATAAACCATCTTATTTATTGGTTGGCATAATATGATTTTTTATTTTCTTTTTACATTATTTATATGATGTTACTGCTATTAACCATTTGAATTGTCATTGAACAGTTTCTTTATTTTTCAGATTTGATAGATCTGAATAATTAAGCAAACATTTGGCAATGCCCTTGTTTGGGAAATCCCCCAAAAGTCCTCAAGAGCTGGTGAAGTCCTTAAAGGAGGCATTGGGAGCAGTCATCAAAGGCACTGCAGGGGAGAAGAAGTCAGAAAAGGTGGGTATCTCCATGTATGTTACCAGCTTCATTTCATGATATATCCATTGTGATCTTAGATTATTGATTTAAATATGAAAATATTTATTCAGGCAATAGACGATGTATCCAAGAATCTAGCAGCAATAAAGACTGTATTATATGGGACGGGAGACCAAGAACCACAAACAGATCAAGTGGCTCAACTGGCTCAAGAGATGTACAACTCCAACCTTCTTATTCAACTCATCCAGCATGTCGCTCGAGTTGACTTTGAGGTGAGATACAAGTCACTGGATATGTCAGGATCAGGTTTCAAAAATACTTGTCTTTGCATTTTGCTCTGTAATACGAAGTTGCATAAGGGATGCTGCATTTCTGAAATGCTTGTTTCCAGAAACTTGTAAACACAATTGAAGACAAACCACTCCACACAGAATCATTATACATTCTGCAAATATGGGCCATAGAGAATGAACCCTATTGCTTTTTAAGATCATATGTCAAAGGTCAACATTACTGATGGGATGTAGCATGAAATTTTGTATATCCTCCAGACTGCACACTTCTCATCAGATCTTTGTCAAATGTAGTGTACATTTTGCTTATGATGCAAAAGGAATCCTATAGATTTTCAAAGTCATAGGTCAAAGATCATGCTCACTTGAAGAAAACATTAAAGTTCTTCTTCTTCCAATACAAAGTGTACTCAGAAGTTGAGTGTTATACTTCATGTCAGTCTCAAGTCAAGTTTTAGTGCTATAACGGTTTTAGTGCTGTGGAAGGGGATGTAACTCACTATTGCTCTTGTAATTAAATTAAGTTTGAAAATAATGCAGAAAAATGTACATTGTTTAGATTTTGTTGGATTGATGGAGGATGAAAATGATAGAAACATTTATTAGATGTGTTATAACTTAGCTAAAGGAAGCAAAACTAACTTAACTAAAGGAAACAAAGCTAAATGATAATATTTTTGTGTATATGTGTCATTTTATGTTTAACTGTGAAACTTAAAAAAAAACACACCAAGGGGACATTTCAGTGGTCATTTATATGTAGAGGATGTGATATGACCTGAGATTTACTTGTTGTTCAATTTTTAGAACAACTTGTTTATTGAATACAGTAAAAGTAAATTACAAAAGAAATAAGATTTTAAATGATAATTGTCAGGATATATTTATTGTTGTATGTAGTACAGCTCATGATGTCCTTTCACAGGGAAGGAAAGATGTAGTTCAAATATTCAACAATCTGCTTCGACGTCAAATTGGCACTCGAACACCTACAGTAGAACATATTGTTACCAGACAGGAGATTCTCTTTGAACTCATGAAAGGGTATTTATGTTGCTGTTTATCATATGCATAGCAGTTTACTGTTCTTTATATGTATAAAACCAGTAGGTGTGGTATGTAAAAGATCCCTCAGTGTTTTGGATGGGTCTGTTCTATGCAGTGCATCACTATCAGATAGATGCCGTCACCATATACTTGAAATAATTGTGGAGTGATGTAAAACAATAATCAGTCAGTCAAACTTTTATGGATATATATAGTATTGTATAGACTCATACGTATTTAATTCCTCACACCAAGGTGAGGCCAAGGTACACCAGTCATTGGCATTCTTGACTCAGGATAAACATTCGTGTGTTTCAGCCCCACTGGCAATTTTAAGGTGCCCTGTCATTTGTTGAAAACAGTTACTAATTTTCCATGTCAGCACTGATTTGGATGTGTCTTTTGTATAGGTAAATTTTGTTTCTGTGAAATGCATCAGGCAGATGCCATCAGAATACTGTTGAGATAAATTTGGTGTGACATAAAAACGATGAACAAATAAGCAGCATGATTACCGTACTCATATTGTATCATGAAGATCAATGAAAAAGATTTCAAATACTCAGGAAAGAAAAAAGTATTTGCCTAGTAGCATTTTCAACTCACCTTTTGTTCTGGAAAGACATTTTCCTTATGTATAATGGTTAAATTAGCAAACATACATAACTTTGTATTTACTGTCTCCTCCAAAGCTTGTTAGTCATGTTTAATTAAGCTTACATGTGAAGTAAATATATTACTAGATGGATTACATAGCAGTGGCCACACACAGTGCAAGTAATTTTGTACATGTATATATATATACTTATTATGGATAGAAACTACTGTATTTATTCAGGGGTGAATTTGATATATACTGTTTCTGTTTGCAGCTATGAGAATCAGGAAATAGCACTGAACTGTGGTATGATGCTAAGAGAGTGCTGTAGGTACGAGGCATTAGCTAAAATCATGCTATTCTCGCCTGAGTTTTACAATTTCTTCGACTATGTAGAAGTCTCAACATTTGATATAGCATCTGATGCTTTCTCAACATTCAAGGTATTTATAAAACTTTACTACAGATTACTGTTACAAACAGAAGTGTAATTTTACATCAGACCATGATGTAATTGGTAGGCCTTGAATGCAGTGCATATTTCATTGCATATTACATTTTCCCTCTAATTATTATTGATGTGTGAACAAAAACAATGTGATCAGGAAATTTTTTATGAACTGGAATTAGTTAAATGCCACAAACAGCATGCGTTATAAGCAGGCCAAATGTTACAGCATTTCTTTGTATATACAAGTTAATAATACAACATAAATGTACAAACGTAATAGTTGAAATTCTTTTAATTGTAATATATTATGATCACATGCAGCTAGTTTCGTACTTTATACATTGGCATGGGATACACACTACCATATTGGGACTATAGGTCAATATATATAATTTTTTATATGAATATAAATAATATATACATATAAGCACATATACACACATAAATAAAACAAACATACATACATAAACATATCTTTAAGACACCTTGCATGCACTCATCCATTCTCACATAGAGATATAAATTTGAAAGATAAATTTCTGTTTTTTGAAATTGCCAGCATATTGTAACAATAATAGTTAAAAAAAATTTTTGATCATTTTAGAGATAGAGACAGCAATGTAAAATCTTAATAGGTTGATATATTTTCTTTTACATAAACACAGACCCCTCAACACCCTTATCTTTTCCACAAAAGAGATAGTGTGTATTTTTTTAGGTGCATTTTATACCTCAGCGGTTTTTTTTTTCTTCAAATTAGGGCCGTTATAAGGACCCTTCCCAATGAAAATTTATTGATTTTCACTAATGAGAAATTTGACTTATCAGCGTTTGAGTAAACGAGACTCAATTGAAAATCTCTCTACATTAACCACAAGTATTGAATAAAGACCTTACCAGCAGGCAGTTACTCAATAGTTATCTGCCCTTTACCGATAGGTGCTGCGATCATATCCACCATTACGGGACTGAAAATAACAGTTATCGAGATAGTAAAAAAGACCAATGAGCGTAGTGGTTAAAACAATTTTTGTGTTTATTAACGTTTAATTGAATGATCTGATTGGTGAATATGATTGAATGTTAATAAATGTGTTTGTTTTATAGTCTATTCTAAATTTAAATACAAAAAACAGAAAAAGAAAAGGAACATTCTCCTTACAAAAATAATTGGTTACCTACACTAAGTTATTTATTCAGTAATGAATGGGGTATCAACATATTACAGATCAATTAGATAGTAAGTGTCAGGGACATAGACTATTTTCTTAGTCTATGTTTCTGCAAATATCAGTATCAACACCTGGCTTTTTTTATATTTGGTTTTACGGGTGATCGGGTTAAACAGCAGACATAATCCAGTAAACTTATTGCATAATACGGACAACATTTCTGGAATTTCGCATTTAACTTTTGCCAAGGACACCTGGAGATATTACTGAGCACAGGTGATACTCGGTTTTACACCAGTCACGTACCGGTAGTCTGACCATTTTCCGCTAGTACAAGCTATAACTCTGTGTGCTGAGATATGGAAGTCACAGTCATGGAAATAATCAGAGACTTATGTCTCTTGAATATTTAATTTTAATAGATCAGTACTAAACAGTTAATTATTCATAAAAAAACCTTGCATTATAAGCACTAAGATTGAATCTATTTCTGTTTGCTTTAGGTTTTATGAAGTAATGTTACCTAGGCAACCCATGGTAGATAATCTGTATTTCAGTCATTGTTGCTGTCACGACTGCTAAACCACATAACAACTTATTAAATATATGAATTATATAAATTGCCAGTAGGTGGTATCAGCTGATGCAAGGACGTATAAACTTGTTTAAAAGTCGGCTGATGATAGCAATATTCAGTACCTTAATGGTTGATAGTCATATGATCAGAAGGTTGCCGCATCCGTTTATAACGCTTCAGAATGGTCTATATGCAGAAAGACTCGAATACATTTTGCTGTAAATAATGATACTACCGGTAGTTTTTACCAAATTGATAACAAATAAAAGTACTGCGACAGATGTAAATATTTGATAAGAAATAAACATAGCCAGGACCTAAAAAATAAAACATGAGAAATAAAATCGATATGTCCTATGCTGACCGATGCATATGTCTTTCATACCCAGTAATATGTGATTAAATTTTTGTCATAAAGATAGATAAACTTATGGCACAATTTTACGTCCTATTTTGAATTCTGTTTTTGTCATATTGTGCCCTGATAACAGGGCACCCGATCTACCTAAAATGGGGCCGAATTTTGGCCCTATTCCACCCTTAAAAAGGTACAGTTTTTCCCCATTAAACAACATAAAATTCCCCTTTGTGAGCCTTTAAAATTTTCCACTATTCTTAAAAAAATTGAAAATAAAACCATCTTTTCATTTGAATTTCACATACAAAAAGTTTTTTTCTCTTGCTAAATTTTTTAGACAGGTGTTTATGTGATCGTGGAAACACACTTTTGGTTTCAGTTCATAAGCTTAGTTTGTACTTTCATTTTCTAAATCATGTCATATATTGGCCACAGTTACCGAAAAAAATTACTAAAAGAATTAGTACCAACTGTAAAAAGATCGACATACTATTTAAACAATAAAAATTTGATAGTGCAGAGGTACATGCCCCAAGCCCAGATGATAAAAAAAAAATTAGACATGAGTCTGAATCTTAGTCTGAGTCGCAGTTATACAAAGCTGACGGGGGGGGGGGGGGGGGGCAATAAATATAATACAAAGAAATAGAATGCTGAAATTATGAAATGAAATTTTGAATCTTTAATTTATTGGATTGGTTAATAAAAGAAAATTTGTTAAACCAGATATCATTTTCTTATTTATTGTATTTAGTAAGAAAACCTTAAATTAATAAAAATTTCTCATTGACCTGAAAATGCTGCATAAATTTCCCCTTCAAAGGGTATGGGTACCAGTCCCCCAAAAGGGTGTGGGTGCCCTGGATTAATTTTATGATAAGAAAATAGTGTATTAAATTGAATTTTGAATAAAAATTAACGCACAATACTGCCAATGTGCCAGTAAATGTTATTTCCAGTAACAACCAAGTTTTGAAGAACTTTTAAGCATGTTTCATTACCATATCTGCAGAAATTTTCATATTATTGTGATTTTTTGGGAACACAAGTTTGATGGTCTAGACAGTAGTTTTAATGTGTTTTCTTCATCCTATTCAGTGGTTAGACCTACAAAAGGACTAACATAGGGAAATGTCTCCATTTTAACATAAGCCCCTTGTCCTATACGCCACATTAATCAATAGTCTGAAAACTAGTTTTTGTATTACGAGATAATTGTGGTAAATGTCATATCCTCTCCTACGGAAATTAAATCATGTTTAGTTTTATCCATCTTGATAATGTTCCAGCAAGTCACACTACTGTAAATGGAGTTATTGAAACATGTTGATATACATTTCTTCTTGTTACAAGATTCTCCTCTATCTTGTCTTACTGAAGTCTTTTCTAGAAGTTGCTCTGTGATTTTCAGAACTGAAATGTGTTTTGTCACTTTAAAAAAATCATTGCAGTACAATTAATTAACGATGGTGGCATTGATGTACTCTTTGTGATCAGAAGGTCACATTTTACACAAGCAGTCATATGTAAGGTGTTCCTTTAGGTACATGCTTTTGTGATCAGAAGGTCACATTTTAGACAAGCAGTCATATGTAAGGTGTTCCTATAGGTACATGCTTTTGTGATCAGAAGGTCACATTTTAGACAGGGGGCAGGCTTGGTGTAGTGGTTAAGCGCTTGGCTTGCGGCGCCGACGATCCGGGTTCGATTCCCGGGTTGCGCCACTATGTTTAAGAGGTTGGTAACCTCCTGCTTTCATGTAGCGATATAACTGAAATATTGTTGAAAGCGACGTAAAACACCATTCAACCAACCAACCAACCACATTTTAGACAAGCAGTCATATGTAAGGTGTTCCTTTAGGTACATGCTTTTGTGATCAGGTCACATTTTAGACAAGCAGTCATATGTACCGGTAAGGTGTTCCTATAGGTACATGCTTTTGTGATCAGAAGGTCACATTTTAGACAAGCAGTCATATGTAAGGTGTTCCTATAGGTACATGCTTTTGTGATCAGAAGGTCACATTTTAGACAAGCAATCATATCTAAGGTGTTCCTATAGGTACATGCTTTTGTGATCAGAAGGTCACATTTAAGACAAGCAGTCATATGTAAGGTGTTCCTACAGGTACATGCTTTTGTGATCAGAAGGTCACATTTTAGACAAGCAGTCATATGTAAGGTGTTCCTATAGGTACATGCTTTTGTGATCAGAAGGACACATTTTAGACAAGCAGTCATATGTAAGGTGTTCCTATAGGTACATGCTTTTGTGATCAGAAGGTCACATTTTAGACAAGCAGTCATATGTAAGGTGTTCCTATAGGTACATGCTTTTGTGATCAGAAGGACACATTTTAGACAAGCAGTCATATGTAAGGTGTTCCTACAAATATATGCTTTTGCCAAAAGATCTTAGTAGCTAATTACAGGAAATTATGATTTATACTAGTATATCTTTCTTACAGGAGTTGCTGACAAAACACAAAATGCTATCAGCTAACTTCCTAGAAAACAATTATGAGAGGGTATTCACGTCATATCAGCGTTTACTTAATTCTGAAAACTATGTAACACGGAGGCAAGCATTAAAGGTATAGCAAAATAGCTGTTTAATGTTACATTGACAAAACAATTTTGGTCGTACGTCAATTTCAATTGTTATTTTTTTATTTTTCATCAAATGATCTCACTTTAACTAAATAATCAATCGGAAATTGATCCAATTAAAAAAAATTCCAATATCTACAATAATTCACCTCTTTATAAGATCTAGAGGAAAGAGCCCTTCTTCCAGACACCAAGATCTTGAATGCATCAGTCATTTTCTGGTTAATTCCTGTTTGATAGTGTTTTCTAGTCTGAATGCCTTCACAAAGTACAAATACTCGGACATTAAAAAGGTGATTAACCAGCAATCCAGGCATATTAGGACTAGTCTTTGGTGACATCCCTAAAAAGCATGTTACATTTCTTTGTTCACAATGACTTGCGTACAGACAAGTACAGATTCAGTTTACATTTCAGCGGTAGTGCTCACCATGATCTACTTTAAAAGTAGGTCAGAGTTCCCAGACTTTTTCTCAGTGACCTTCATTGTGGATACAGGTATTGCTCTGAAATTTGGTCGCATTCGTCCTCTTGCAGGTCATATAGATTGGTGTTATGTGACCTTCGGATTAAAAGTAGATCAGACTTCCAGAGTTACATTGTTATGGATACAGGTATTGTGTATATGGCCTAATTTGATAAGTCATTGCTGTTAGTTAGAATTTGCTATCCTGAAATTCAGTGACAGGTGTATAATGCAACCTAAGTGTTGCTCTTGTTTGTTTTGGTCTAACGATGGATGAGTGGATGTCATATGATCATAATTTTTATGCTCCCCAAAAACTTTTGGGGGAGCATATAGTCGCTGTTGTGTCTGTCCCTTCATACGTCCAAGATAAATCTCCTATCTCCTATACCTTTCATCAGAATTTGATCATACATCATGATCATACTTCACAAAAATGTTCTTTAGGTTAGGAACTTTTGCACAAAGGTCAGTCAAGGTCATTTCTGAAAGGTCAAAGTCACTTATTAACTATGATTTAAAATTCTATGAAGTGTGTATATCTCCTACACCTTTTATCAGAATTTGATCATACTTCACCAAAATATTATTTAGGTTAAGGGCTTTTGAACAAAGGTCACTCAAGGTCATTTCTGAAAGGTCAATGTCAGTTATTAACTATGACTTAAAATACCATGAAGTATCTTGTATTTTGAAGTTGGTACTTCATAAAGTACTTACTGAATCTGTAAGACATGCTTTATAAAGAAGCAAGAATTTATCTTAGACTAATCACTACTTATATCCATGAGAAATGTAGTAAACAGATGGAAGGCTTGAACAAAAATCTCTGAAACCCTCTTGATATCAGTGAACACTAAAATTAAAGACAATCATGTATTTAGACTTTTAAAAGTTTGTAATGTGACATCCTGGATGTCAAACTGACTTTGGGCGAGGGTTTTGTAAAGTTTGACATCCTGGAAGTAAAACTGACTATGGGCGAGGGTTTTGTAATGTGACATCCTGGATGTCAAACTGACTTTGGGCGAGGGTTTTGTAATGTGACTTTATATACGTACAGGGGGGCCAGGTAGCGCAGTTGGTAGCGCGCTTGCTTTTCACCAATGCCACCTGGGTTTGATTCCCAGTGTGATGCGTGAGATGGTGGGGCTGTTACTAACCTGGCTTCGTGGGTTTTCTCGGAATACTCCTGTTTCCTCCCACACAAACGACAAGATCTGTGCTAACGAGCAAGATTTATATAAGTTGTTAACTTGTTTCTTAATTGTTGTAAAGTAAATAAAGTTTAGATTTAAAAAACTGACTTTGAGCGAGGGTTTTTTAAGGTGACTCATCATCTTCTCCCTTTGTATCTACCCTTTGAATGACATAGCATAAACGAAGACCCCATGTTACAGTATCTGTTACCATGGATAATATTCATTCACTGCTTCATTAGGTCACTGGCATCAAATTATGAGGACATGCACCAAGCAGGTCTCACCTGCATATATGTGAAATCATGTTGATGCTGCATAAAATATGAACAAACTATTAAAGGTTAACCCTCTTCGTCAGTGAGAATTTCCTTCATGCAATCACAAGAATGTGTTTCAAAGAAGTTACAGTGTAGTGCAAGTATTTGCATAGCATTAGTTTGGTTCTTTTATCATAGAGTTGACATGGCTCAGTCAGTTAGGTACTTGGCTGGTTATGGTCCTCGGTTCCAGTCCTGCTGGTGATGAAATGGTCCTTGGGTCCAGTCTTGCTGGTGATGAAATGGTCTTAGGTTCCAGTCCTGCTGGTGATGAAATGGTCCTTGGTTCTGGTCCTGCTGGTGATGAAATAGTCCTTGGTTCTGGTCCTGTTGGTAATGAAATGGTCCTTGGTTCTGGCCTGCTGGTGACTATTTGGTGTCCTGTCAGATGAAACAGTAAAAACGGAGATCCTATGTCACAGTAGACTTCGCATGAAAGAGATCTTTGCTTTGCATACATTCATGACAAAGATCATCACTGCTTCCCATACATCCAAGACAAAGATCCTCACTGCTTAACATACATCCATGACAAAGATCCTCAATGCTTCCCATACATTCATGACAAAGATCCTCTTTGCACACATCCATGACAAACATCTAAATTTCTGCGCATTGCTACAGGCAAATGCTGTCACTATATACAGTGATGCTCCGTTAATTCGGGCTCCGTTTATCTGGAAAATCCACTTTCCGGACAAAAAAGTGCGGGAACGGATTTCCCAAATAATATTTTGATCCGATAATCCGGACATCTGCATTTAAGATCCGGACAAGGAAATACAGGTAAGGAAATCCAAAAAGTAAGTAAAATTCGTTCTGATAATCCGGACAAAATTTTGCTTTCGGGACGTAGCTGTAGCAAATAACTTCGGTTTAATTAATACACAAATCAACACTGCCTATCTCCTCTCTGTGCTGATTGATTGTTTAACAGTTAAATGACGTGTTTACCTGGTCACCTACCTATGGTATGTTAATTACCTATCCATTGACATTGACCGCTTGTGGTGTAATCAGACATCATGTTAGCGGTCATTGATGATTGCTTTTTAATAAGTCAGTACACGCTCACACCAGAAATGAAGATTACTGTTAGATGAATGATAGTAAATAAAAGTAAATTGCCGACTTTGCAGCTTACATTGTTAATTACATTGTTAATTAAATATTGAGGCTTTAAATTGTAAGCAAACTTGAAGTAGCGTCACTCTTCTATCAGAGATCGATCATTGATAACATATCCTTACTTAGTGCTAATCAGTGCTCATTACATTATTTTGTAGAGAAGTTTTAACTTTTAGTTATTCTTTTGTTTTATAGTTATAGAAAATTTTTATATTTAAAACATGAACATTGTATAGATTTATCCGGACATAAATTCTTTTCAATTCTTAATTTGTATGACACAGCAGGATGTTAGATAAACACTCCGATCGCGATAGAATTGAAATTAATTTGTCAAGCGCAAGGTATATACAAAGGCGGTTATCAACATTTAAATAGAGGACAATGAGTTGAAAAATCATGAAGGTTTCAGAAGTTTGGCTGCAATTAATGTACAATTTACTAAAGATGTTAATATATTAAATATGTATTACATATATATTTCTTTGTATTCAAATTAAATGCATATAAGGATTATTACTTGTGTTTTATCGTGTACTGTATAAATGTACACCCTTTTATCATGAAGAAATAATATTCTTTAACATCTAATGTACTGGTACTATGATCCAGTAATCCGGAAAATCCCTTTATCTGGACAAATCGACTGGGAACAAACGTGTCCGGAGCATCACTGTAAATGCAATAGTCTTTGTGTGACGTAAAATGAGAGTCAATCAAAACAAATGTCATACGTGATAGACTACTTCTGTGTGTTTTCAGTTACTTGGTGAACTTTTGCTTGATCGTCATAATTTTACTACCATGACAAAGTACATCAGCAATCCAGACAATCTCAAGTTGATGATGAATATGCTTCGAGAAAAAAGTCGCAATATACAGTTTGAAGCTTTTCATGTATTCAAAGTAAGTCAATAAATCATCATTAATTTGTTGAATATGAAAACTGAAATTTTATTTTTACATTTTGTAAGGAAACCCTTCTGTGTTAGATGTTGCTTGATTTTATAGAATATAACGTTCAACACTTTTTACTTCAGGTGTTCGTGGCAAATCCAAACAAACCAAAACCAATTCTGGATATATTGTTACGAAACAAGGAGAAACTTGTAGACTTTCTAACGAAATTCCATACAGAAAGATCCGATGATGAACAATTTAATGATGAGAAAGCATATCTTATAAAACAAATAAAAGAACTTAAAAGCCAAGAGGAAGGATCATAGTGAAGAATAGATTCAAACACTTGTATTTACTGATGTAACTTACAAATTGGAGGGCATACAAGGGTTGTCTTCTCTTTTGTGAACTCTCCAGGAAGGAGAAGAGAGATAACCTGGTGTTGTATGTCTCTATATTATATGGTATTTAGACATTTATTGAATATTTATCCTGTCTCTGTGCAGTAGAAACATCTTACCATAAACTGAAGAGATACCTTGTATACATGTGGTATACATCTCTGACCTTGAAGTCATTTAGTGACTTTTAAGACTTCACACTTTCGTATTAGAAGATATATATCTCTTGTATTCCAAATATTAACAATTACAAAGTGCTCATAGTCACTAAATACATAACCTGTTTTATAACATAGCTATTTCCACTAAAGTAGACCACATGAATAATTATGAATAGGGCATGATTACTCAGGAGAGAAAATGAAAGTATGTACAGGAGAAAGAGGAAGAGGTAATGTACAGAGAGGGGAGAAAAGTTACAATATGGAAAGGAGGAAAGATATTTACATAAGAAATTGGGTTAAGTGAAGGTAGTATTTTTCTGTATATGGAAATATCATTGAGCGAAAGCATAACCAATATACAATATTGCAGCTGCTAAAATCCTCCCTAATCGGCTTCTAAAGGTCTACAAAGTCCATTGTTCACATCTTGTGATGTAATAAGATTTGCAGTTTTGTGGATATAAGTGCAGTTGTTGAATTTTAGAATTTGAATTTTAATCTAAACATAATTTTGATTGGTCTAGAAGTTGCATTCCAAATGCTTAAATCATAAAATTAAAACCGTGGTTTATAATGTCACAAAGCATCCAAATGTGAAACTACAGCCCTCTTGTCCTGTCTTGTTGTATAATATGTAACATAAATAAATGCTTTTATCTCAGAGTTTCTGGAAATAATATTAAGAAAAAACAATTGATAGACTTTTGTGAATTATTCCGTCTTTAATTTATATTTGTTTTAGGTTATTTTGTGCATGAACTGAAAAAAGAAAGTGTCAGTAAATGGTAAGGGAGTGATTGAAAGTGAGGGCATACATATTTTTCACATTACATGCAACAGCATTATTACTGAAGTATATAAATCAATTTTTGTTCTAGACTTTAAGGTTTTAACTTTGTGCACTGTCTGAACATGAGTATGTTGTTAAACAGATTTTCATTTGATGTCCTTATATTATGTTTTGTGAAACGGACCTTTACTGGATGTTGTTAATGTATTATTGGACTTTCTTTAGTTATTGCACATTGTTATGGTCTTCAATATTATGATTGGCTACTTTTCCCAAAACATGAAGGAAACTTGCATGCCGTCCGTACAGTGGTCAGTCTACAGTAACTGTCAGTGATTGATCCAACTGCAATGATTTTTAAGTACTGTGAAACATCATGGTTTTCAGCTTGATTAATAATGATAATTTGAATCTTAAATTTGTCAGGTTTCTGACATCCATTGCTTTAATTGTTTGATATGTACAATATTAATCAACAAGCTGACATAATATATATACATTCTGACAATCAGTCTCCTATTGATGTTAGAGTGATATGGATGTAAATAGAATGTTTAGAAATAATAGAAAAACTGAAAATGTGCCCAATATTTCTTAAATGCAATATATGAATATGACCTGCAACACTGTCCATCAGAAAATTGATAACATATGCTTAGTCCAGTTCTTAATACTCTTTATATATTTGTCCTTTCTGATTAATCTGATCCATACATTTCTTTTCTGTACATTATGTACATACCATCTTACTCTGTACACTGAGTCATTGCATACTGTCTTTATACTCTGATTTATTGTGAATACTGCCTAATCTTGTACCCCGATTTATTCTTTTCACTGATTTTGTATGTAGTGACTTTCTCTTTACAATGACTTACTGTAAATACTGCCTTGTTTTGTACCCCGACTTATTCTTTACACAAATTTGGTATGCAGTGACTTGCTCTACACATTGACTTATTTTTTACACTGAGTAGGTATGCAGTGACTTGCTCTACACATTGACTTATTTTTTCCATTGACTTGGTATGCAGTGACTTGCTCTTCACATTGACCTATTTTTTCCACTGGCTCGGTATGCAGTGACTAGCTCTACACATTGACCTATTTTTTACACTGACTCGATATAGTGACTTACTCTTCACGTTGACCTATTCTTTACACGACTCGCTCTTCACATTGACTTATTGTGTTCGCTGACTCATTATGCAGTGACTTGCTCGACACCAACGTATTCTTTACACTGACTCGATATACAGTGACTTGCTCTGTGAACCGACTTACTCTCGATGTATTGATTTACTCTGTTTACAAACTCAGTACTGTGGCTTTATATTATATACTGTGTGTACTAAATGATTCACTTTATACTTTTGACCTCATCCTTACATACGAATATCTATAAACAGCATATAGGTCAGTACATGTATTTTGTTACTGCAGTTATTCTGTTTCATTTTGTCAGTATTCTGGACCATACTTTACCACTTTACTACCCAACAAGTAAGACTTGAATCTTTCTCTGTATACTAGGGTTTGCTGTATCATGAGACTTGAAGATTTGTTCTGTACCTCTTGATTTACTTAATCAAATAGATATCCGAAAATTACTTGTTCTTTACACTATGTCAGACATTAAAACTTGTTTTGTACACCATGGCTCTATTAGATAGACATCAAGATCTGTTCTGGAAACTGACTTACTTTATCAAACCTCAAGACTTGCTCTGTACATTGTAGCTCTATCAAACATCAAGGCTTGCTCTGTACACCATGGCTCTATTAGTTGGACATCAAGACTTGTTTTGTACTCCATGACTGAATCAGTATGTCTTTAAATACATCTGTACATCATGACTTACTCTGTCGGAGAGACTCTAGACTTGCTCTGTACACGATGACTTAATCTGACAGCAAGACTTTACTACTTACTCTGTACAGGATGAATTTCTCTCTCAGTAAAATTTTATTATTTATTATGTTACACTATGAATTACTCTATCAATGATACATTCAGATGTGCCCTGTTCACTGTGACTTTATCAACAAGACATTTAGACTTGCTCTGTTTACTGTGACTGTATACAGTAATGTACAAGACTGTTCGCTATGACTTACTCGATCACTGTGGGTTACTTTATGCATTATTCAGTCATAATTACCTCAAGACTCTAGGCTGTTTCTGAACATTCTTAGATTTTATTTTATACATTTTTGACCTAATCAACATCCATAGATTAGCAATTGTTTACTTCAGAGTTTACAGCCTCATTGTAACCATTTTTATCCTGGTTGATTGATTTATACACAAAAGTGATGTGCAACTTCCTGAAGTTTTATTAGGCGAAGTTGGTTATACTCAATGTATGTATGTGCTAGATTTAATGTGATTGGTTACAACTGTTTGCTAGGCATAATATGATTGATTACAACTAAGTGCTAAGTTAATGCTAATGGTTACAAACAAGGTGATTGTGACAAGTCACAGCATGTGCTAAAGAATTTGTAATGTTACAAATTTAATTTGATTTAATTAGACTACATGTACTTTACTTGAAAATTGAATATATTTCACTGATAAATTACAGTGATGATATTTTCTGATCTGTATTAAATTGCCATTTATTTGATATATTCACACTTGTTCATAATTGGTTATTAATATGTAAGATATGCTAATTTGATATAATGGAAAGAGTAAAGAAAAGGAGGTCATTCTGGAATCTATCTTCTGTCTACAATCTCCTTCAGTTCTGAAAATTTGAAAAGGAGAAATAACATTTACAATTTAGCATGGATATTAAATTTACAAGAAGCCAAAAGTTCCTCATGACCAGTATAAATATCTTATACTGCAGTTTTTTGATGTAGATAAAAACCTTATTAGTCCTCTACCAGTAAAGCCCAGGAGGACTTTAGATTTCTGGTCAATGTGTCTGTCAGAATCAAGTTTTCTCTGCTGTCTTACCAGATACCAAGATAAAACTTGCAATTGAGCTTCAGTTAACAAGAGCAACGCCTAGCGTAGCATAATACACCTGTCGCTTAGTTTGAAGGGCAGGATTTTGAAAATATGAAAACATTCCCCTGTTAAATTGTTCCATCCCTTATAGCTCATTTTGTATCCTGCTCACAAGGTTTTCTAAGCAAGTAGTACTACAACCTTCACCTTTGATCTTGAAAAACAATAAGCATCTTTGTCTTGGCATGAGGAGCAAGTGTACCAAGTCTTGGCACCAGGAGTAAGTGTACCAAGTCTCTGTATGAGGAGCAAGTGTACCAAGTCTTGGCACCAGGAGTAAGTTCACCAAGTCTTGGCACCAGGAGCAAGTGTACCAAGTCTTGGCACCAGGAGTAAGTTCACCAAGTCTTGGCACCAGGAGTAAGTTCACCAAGTCTTGGCACCAGGAGTAAGTGTACCAAGTCTTGGCACCAGGAGTAAGTTCACCAAGTTTGACAGTTCTAGCCCCAACAGTTGGCCTGTATTCTGCCTACAAAGTTTTCCTACCAAGTAGTACTGTGACCTTGAACCAGAAGTCTCTGTTGAGACTGGAACTCTACTGTTATCCTCTACTCAAACAACAATTTACCTTCAGAGAAGAAGGGGTAAAAATATATTTGGACCACACATGTATGTTTTGTATTGCACATGCACAACTAGACCACCTACCAAACATGATGAGATCATAATTAAATCTCACAGACATATACAATAAGAGAAGAAGTGGGAACAAGATTTTGGGACCACGCCCCTTTGTGGGGCCCCAGGGGGTCCGAACTGGTCCAAAATTGCACATGCACAATTACACCACCTATCCAACAAAAGGAGACCATAATTAGGTCTCTAGGCTATATACTTTCAAAGAAAAAGAGGGAACAAGATTTTGGGACCACACCCCTTTGTGGGACCCAAGGGGGTCCGGACTGGACCAAACTTATACATGCACAACTACATCACATATCAATCATGATGAGACTATAATTAGGTCTCTGGGACATATACCTTCAGAAAAGAAGAGGGAACAAGATTTTGGGACCACGCCCCCTGTGGGGCCCAAGGAGGTCCAAACTGGTCCAAAATTGCACATGCACAACTACACCACCTATCCAACAAAATGAGACCATAATTAGGTCTCTAGGATATATACCTTCAGAGAAAAAGAGGGAACAAGATTTTGGGACCACACCCGTTTGTGGGACCCCAGGGGGTCCAGACTGGACCAAAATTATACATGCACAACTAGATCACATACCAAACATGATTAGACCATAATTAGGTCTCTGGGACATATACCTTAAGAAAAGAAGAGGGAACAAGATTTTGGGACCACGCCCCTTTGTGGGGTCCCAGGGGGTCTGGACCGGACCAAAATTGCACATGCACAACTACACCACCTATCCAACAAAATGAGACCATAATTAGGTCTCTAGGATATATACCTTAAGAAAAAATGAGGGAACAAGATTTTGGGACCACGCCCCTTTTTGGGACCCCAGGGGGTCCGGACCAGACCAAAATTATACATGCACAACTACATCACATACCAAACATGATGAGACCATAATTAGGTCTCTGGGACATATACCTTAAGAATAGAAGAGGGAACAAGATTTTGTGACCACGCCCCTTTCTGGGAGCCCAGGGGGTCCGGACCGTACCAAAATTGCACATGCACAACTAGACCACCTATATAACAAAATGAGACCATAATTAGGTCTCTATGATATATACCTTCAGAAATGAAAAGGGAACAAGATTTTGGGACCACGCCCCTTTTGTAGGGGCCCCAGGGGGTCCGGACCGGACCAAAATTGCACATGCACAACTAGACCAGCTACAAAACATGATGAGACCATAATTAGGTCTCTGGGATATATACAATCAGAGAAGAAGAGGGAACAAGATTTTGGGACCACGCCCTTTTGTGGGCCCCCAAGGGGTCGGAACTGGACCAAAATTGCACATGCACAACTAGACCACCTACCCAACAAGAAGAACCCATAATAAGGTCTCTGGGGTATATACCTTCAGAGGAAAAGAGGGAACAAAAAATTGTTTACGGCCGGACGTCCAGACGGCCGGACAACGGACGAAGGACCATCGCATGAGCTCGACTGGTCGAGACCAGTAGAGCTAAAAACAATAGGCATATTTGTCTTGGCATGAGAAGTAAGTATACCAAGTTTGATAGTCCTAGCCCCAATGGTTTGATCTGTATCCTGCCTTCAAGGGTTTCCTATTAAGTAGTACTACAACCTTGACCTTTGGACCTCTGATTCTAAACAAGAGGCCCAAGTGGGCCTATATCGCTCACCTGAGTACCTAGATTATCAGTCATGCATGAAGGAAGAATTCATTTATTTTTGTATTAATGTGACCAAGTCAACACAGATGTTGAAAATATGTCAAATTTTATTTCAGGCTAGAATAAAAAACAACACTTTTTTGCACATCCATTCAGGTGATTTTGATATTAAGCATTTCCTTTGTCTCTGCAAGAAGTCATTCAGGGCAACAAGTTAGTCATTTTCTTTAGGTGGGGCCTTTTGTTGACTGATTTCAAGTCTGGGTCATGAACAACAATTGTTTCAAATATTGTCCAGATCTAACTTAAAATTGCCTAATTTCATATGTTGAGTGTTGAGAAACATCTAAAAACTTATTTAGATGTGTAAAGAAATGAAAAAAAAAATTTGACCACAGCTGGATTTGAACCGCTACTCTCCATATTTCAATTACCAAGTGGTATATGTACTATTGTGAGAACTGCTTTTTAGACATGGTGGCATTATCTGTTAACCAATTTGGATGAAATGTACCAAATTGATAGAGGACTTTTAGTACTTCATGTATTCCATGTTTCATTAAAATCTTTCATGTGGTATAACAGCAGAAGTGAAAAATGTGATTGAATTGTTCCTATACACCCTCATTTGGAAGTCTTAAAAAATTCATAGAAAATCCAAAAATTGAGATATTGACAAAATTCTTTCAAAGTAACAATCCTTACCATAATTATGATCACAATAGTCCATAAGAAATCATCATTATCAATTAACTAGGAAATATGACACTTTTTTCTGCATTGAATCACCAAGTCCAAAGAAATGTCGAAAAAAATTCTAAAATTTGATTTTGGAAGGGAACCAAAATGACAATACATCTTCACTCATCCCTCTAGATCATTTCTATGCATTCTGTTTGTCTCTGTATACAGCCCGTATGAAAAAGAATATTGTTAAACCAGGGAACTCTTTTGTGACCTACTCTTGACTATGGTGGCGCCACCTGTAAAGAGGTCTGGACGAAAACAAGAGAATTTGAAGAGGATCATAAGTGACTTATTTCTACCAAGATTTATTAAAATCCTTCAAACAGTTTTGTAGAAAAAGTTGAAGAAATGTGAAAAATTGCCAAACCCCCCCCACCCCCCCCCCCCCCCCCCCCCCCCCCTTTTTTTTTTGGAAGTCTTAAACGTAAAATTCCTAATTTCATATGTTGAGAAACATCTAAAAACTTATTTAGATGTGTAAAAAAAAAAAAAAAATTTTTTTGACCACAGCTGGATTTGAACCGCTACTCTCCATATTTCAATTACCAAGTGGTATATGTACCATTGTGAGACCTACTTTTAGACATGGTGGCATTATCTGTTAACCAATTTGGATGATCCGCACAAAAATCAATACCTTTGAAAAGGACTATGAGTACTTGCATCCTACCCAGTTTTATCACAATCCTTCAAGTTGTTCTGTAGATCAAGTTGAAGATATGAAAAATTGTCCCCCCCCCCCCCCCCTTTGGAAGTCTTAAAAAATTCATAAAAAATTAAAAAATCGAGATATTGAAAAAATTCCTTCGCACCAGCATTCCTTACCATAGAAATGATTAAATGAAACCAAATGAATGCATCAATGTTTACTAAAAGAAAATAACAACTCTTTAATGCATTAAAATAACAAAGTCCAAAATAAAAATGTAAAAACGTCAAAAATTTGATTTCGGAATGGAACCAAAAATATCAACACTTCTTTCCATATGCCTCTAAATCATTCCTATGCAGTCGGTTTGTCGCTGTATGCACCCGATCTGAATAAGAAGTTTGTCAAAGGAGGGTACCCTCTGTGACCTACTTTTGTCTGTGGTGGTGCCTCCTGTTCATGGATCCTGACAAAGATGACCACATTTGTCGAGGACCTTGAGTATTTGATGCATGCCAAGTTTCATTGAATTCCAGCAAGTGGTTCCGAAGAAAAAGTTCAAACTGTGAAATGTTTACACCAATTATCCCATCCCCCCCCCCCCCTTTTTCTTGAAAGTCTTAAAAAATTCATAAAAAATCCAAAACATAAAATATTGAAAAATTTTCTTCGCAGTAGTATTTCTTACCATCAAAATGATCAAATTAAACCAAATTAATGCATCAATGTTTACTAAAAGAAAAAAATACTTCTTTTCTGCATTAAAACTACCAAGTACAAAAAAACGTCAAAAATTTGATTACGGAACAGAACCAAAAATAACAACACTTCTTCACACATCCCTCTAGATCATTCCTATGCATTCGGTTTGTCTCTGTATGCCCCCGGTCTGAAGAAGAAGTTTGTCAAAGGAGGGTACCCTCTTTGACCTACTTTTGCCTGTGGTGGCGCCACCTGTTGATGAATCCGGACGAAAAACAACAAAACTTGTAGGGGACCATGAGTACTACATGCTTATCAAGTTTCATCAAATTCTGTTCAGTGGTTCTGGAGGAGAAGTCGAAAATGTGAAAAGTTAACGACGGACGACAGACGACGGACGGTGATTGATCACAATAGCTCACTTGAGCCTTTGGCTCAGGTGAGCTAAAAACAGTAGGCGTCTTTGTTTTGGTAGAAGGAGTAAATGTACCAAGTTTGACAGTCCTAGCCCGAACAGATTGATTTGTATCCTGCCTACAAGGGTTTCCTACCAAGTAGTACTATGACCTTGACCTTTGCCTTATGACCTTGTAAAACAATAGGCATCTTTGTCTTGGCATAAGGAGTAAATGTACCAAGTTTGACAGTCTTAGCCCCCAACAGTTTGGTCTGTATCCTGCCTACAAGGTCCAGACAGACAAGGCCATACCATAATGTGCCATCAAAGACAGGCATATAAACACCAGAGGCTCTGTGAAGCTGTTATTCTAATCATTGGAAGCTGTTCAAGATGATAACTCAATAACTTGAATACATATACATGTATAATAGTGGTATGAAGAGTGGAGGATACAGTTCAATTTTTCACACCTCTCGGATCCCAGTTTGATCAGGGTTTGGGCCTCAATAAGCACTCAAGTCAATTACTGTCTTGTAAAATATTCCATTGTCAAACATTCAAATAAATTGTTTTGCATAACAGCTTAATTTTATCTATGATTAAAATGAAAAGAAATAAAAATTCCATTCAGTAATCCTTTGTAAAATGAACAAATCTGAAAATACGACTTCCTTATTTTCTCAGTGCATGCCCCCAGACCCTGATTGAAGCAAATGAGAAGGTCCAAAGTTTGATGGCTGGTGAAGCCCTCAAGTATTTTGGTATCTATAACTAAACTATGTCCCCCACAACATGCAAGAAAACACCAGTAAACACTGGTGTGTGTGCAACAAACAAAACAACACTAATCACTGTAGTTTGTGCAACAAACAAGAAAACACCACTAAACACTGTTGTGTGTGCAACAAACAAAACAAAACTAACCACTGTAGTGTGTGCAACAAACAAGAAAACACCACTAAACACTGATGTGTGTGCAACAAACAAAACAACACTAACCACTAGTGTGTGCAACAAACAAGAAAACAACACTAAACACTTGTGTGTGCAACAAACAAAACAACACTAACCACCAGTGTGTGCAACAAACAAGAAAACACCACTAACCACTGTAGTATGTGCAACAAAAAAGAAAACAACACTAAACATGTATAACAAGAAAACAACACTAAACACTCACATGTAACACAAGAAAACAACACTCAAAACTGTCAGGTGTAAATGGGCAAGAAAACATCATTAAACACTTGCATAACGGACAAGAACACATCACTAAAAACAGTCATGTATGTAACTGTCAAGATAAGCTCCGTTTAACAATGTCGCATAATTACTAGTATTAAAACAGAACACATTGGTTTGGATTACCACTGTCTCGTGGATAAAGTATAAAATATCACTGATTAAATAATGGCATGGCAATATAAAATGGTGGAGGAATAGAATGGTATTTGATGTAGACACTACAAACTTGTTGCATTTATAGAAATATGGATATTTATTCTCATTTCAAACGAAATATTCACACAGAAAAACTGAACGACTTTGGTCTTAGCTGGATTTGCATAGACAAGATAACAATCAAATATAGAAATGGATAACCATATACAATGTTACCTAAATGATAACTTGCAACAAAATGAAAATAAAGCATCAAATTCTACGAAATTCTTCTCAACCATCTAATGTCAGTAATGACCTTCCAATACAAAATGGATTCAGTACATAAAATCTGACCTACTGACCAAAAATATTGTATTGTGGATTGGTGTTTTACTTTCGCTTTCAACAATTTTTCGGTTACATTGCGACATTGAGGCAGGAAGTAACCAACCTCTTAAACATAGTGGCACAATCTGGGAACTGAACCTGGATTGTCTGCACTGCAAGCCCAATTCTTAACCACTACAAGCCTTTCCCTATTGTAGTTCTATTAAAAGAAATAAATGAATATAAGTTTTAAACATTTATTAAGCCCTATAAATACATGTACATAGAATTGCATTAGGAATTCTTTTTCATTGAATTATGTTAACTTTGACATATGAGAATACATTCAAATAGAACAACAAAATAAAGCCATTTATCTAAAGACCATAAATAACAGTTACCACAGAGTAGCAATGTACGATGTTAGTCCATAAATTGAAAAACAATGGTTCAAATCGCGCACACATCAAGTACATCTATCAATTTTTTGTTTTTACTATTATTAACAGTTAACACAATACACATGCTTTTTAATAAAAATTTCGCTCTAACACACTGGAATAAAGAATTGCCAGATAATAAGCCAGGTATCTTCAGAACAATGATTATCATAGTTCTCTAGCATCCAAAGATAATGACTGTGTGCTGGCCATGTGTCAATAAAATCCACCATTTGCTAGGTGAAAAAAAGATGACATAATTACTGCTAATATTTTAGATCGTGAAATATGGTCAAAACAAACTGAAATACTTGATGATTATTGTCAGAATGTTTAATTAAAATTCAAAGTATTCTTTGGAAGGAGAAGTAGTAACAAACATGATTTTTGGGAAAAGCTTCTTATAAAGGCACAGTGAACTTTGGTAAGTGTTTTCTCACCAGTGCAGGATCATCCAACATCTCTTGGGCAAAGCAAGCAAGTTACTGAAGAGAATAGACATTATAGATCATAAACTTTATTGACCTGGTGAGTACTGAAAAACTTTTGAAACTGACAAACAAGGTAAAGTTTTAGTCTAGGTAAGAAAAGTGAAACAAAAGAACAAGGTCATTTATGATGTGGTACAGAAAGAGATGCACAGACTAAACTTTGGATCAAACCAACAAAAAAAAATTTGCCTGGACAGAATATATTCATAGTACATGTAATACTGTGTGTGTACTTATTTTAGCGGGATTCATATTTTAGCGGAATTAGCGCTGTTCAAATTGCGCTAATTCATGACTATGCTAATATAAAATACATGAGATCGATAGAATTAAATGGGCACTTCCGTTTCAACTCTATAGTTATGTCTATCAAATAAATATCAAGAACAAATTCATCATTTATTTTGATAAAGCATAAAGAGGACACAACGATCGATTAAAGATGTTTGCATTACCGGACACTGTCGATATGATTATCACAAAACCAACGCAAGAATTAAAAAAAACATGGTTTGAAGTTTAGGAATTAATCCCCCGCTAAGCATATCGCTTCTACAATACCGTCTATTACGTAATTCTAGGCAAAGAGCGGTCAGCGGTACAAGTAATTTATCTTATATGAACTTATGAAAACAATGGCTTCGTCCGTAAAACGTAAGAATGGCATTTTGTTTTCTATATGTCTTTCTTTTAAAAAAATTATTACTTATCATTATAACTTGGTGTTTTGCTTTCAATGATATCGTAGGTTATTGGATAAACATGAATGAAATGAGGTTGTATTTGATTCACTGCATATACTGTGTGTAAGGAAATTGACCTGACGCTTGTCATCCAAGCCAATCAACGGTTTAACAACTCCAGGTACATGTACTCGTTAATTATGTCCAATGGCAAACGTGTCATACCAGCCGATTCGATAATCGCACGTGTGGCATATATTTCAATTCCTCGTTAGTAAGATACTAAACGCACTATTTTTACCCAAAAACTGTTTTGAATGTGCCGATTTAATGGATAAATTGCGCTAATCGAACATGACAAATGCGCTAATTCATGACTACGCTAAAATACTGCTGACCCTTCTTTCGAGCATTTTGCGCTAAAATTTGATCGCACTTATATATGTACACGTACAGTACTCAAAAAATGATATTTGAAGGGTTTCCTTGTAATTTTCTACATTCTATACATGAGATATGCTCTTCAATGTTTGCTAAATATAACTATGATATTTGTAAGGTTTCCTTGTAATTATATACATTCTATATAAGAGATATGCTCTTCAATGTTTGCTAAATATACCTATGAGTAAGTCCTTCAAACTTGAATGTATTCATAATTACAAAGGAGGAAACTGGCAGGAAATGAAGTCGGAGTTTCTGGGATTCTTATCATCAAATACTAAACTAAAATGTTGCCATATAACAAAGAAATCTGTATTCAGTAACTTCTGTTTATATCAAATTAGTTCCATATTAATTTCTTTCTCACTTTAAAAATATCATTCTCATTAAGAAATATTCCTGTATGAGCATTGAATCAAAAACTTCTCATTGAGAAATATTCCTGTATAAGCACTGAACCAAAAACTTCTCATTGACAGATATTCCTGTACGAGTACTGAATCACAAAATTCTTGTAACATTTTACATCAATTTAAATCTCCTCAGCAGACGATACACTGTGCATCTTGTCTTTATTCTCAATTTTCACAAACGGCTGGATAGTGCTGGCATCTGGACACGTAATGATGCGTATTGTGTTGGTATACCCTGTACCTGCTGTCCATCCTGTCACTAAGATCACCACATCCCCAGCATTCATAAACCCTCGATCTCTAGCAATACCAAGCCCCCGATTTATCCTGTGATCCACATCATCTATCCACTGTATGCTGCGGGAATCTGGCAACAGTAAACAATTCAAATTAAGAAAACATGGTAAACGAACATGAATACTAAGATAAAGCTCCAATGATTGCTTACTTCTCACTTTATTACTCTTTTTATATGTTGGATCCACCAAGGATACTACCACATCTAGAATTCACAAAGTTGTTCAACATCACAGAATGACAAGATTTTAAAAACCCTGTTTTCAGAAGGAAATAGAAAACATTAATTCTTGTACATCAAATGTGAAAGTCTTTATATGATCTGAATTATAATAATTCACAATAATAAAATAAAAGTGAAGTCAATTTCTTTTCCCCAGAATAATTATCCAGGAACCAAATTTCAAATTAGCACTATCCTAATTAAGGGTGTGCAGTTTTACCACATTACCAGTATATCACTATTTTCAGTTTACCAATCTGTACCATTGAATGCTTTTTATAAACCAGTTCGAAAATTGATATTTTTTATTTTCATACTTTCCCATTTTTCTTTCAAAATTGAGAGCAGCCACTGCATAAAACTCTGTTATGAGCTGATAGTGACCTTATATATAACCAGCCCTAATTCTAATGAAGATATGAAATTGTACAGACGGATGGAGGGAGGGAGGGAGGGACAGACAGACAGATATACAGCGACTATATACTCCATAAATTTTTAGGGTAACATATAACTTTGTCATGAGCTGATAGTGACCTTGATCTTAGAGCTTGACCTTGAATAAAGGTCATGACACACTGCCTTTATATGAAGATCATTTCTATCATAGAGAATCAAAGAGTCAAACTTGCATGTACCTGACAATTAAAACCAGTTAACTTGTTATGATAAATCAGAGGATGAGCACACCAGAAAATTGCTTACAGTTGGACAGATAACAGCTACTGCATGGACTCGCTTAGTTCTGATGGATAAATGAAAACAAACTATCCTCAATCAGTTATATGAATGGGTATGACAATATATAGTTTGACAAGTACAACCAAGTGAGATCAGCCATATGACAGGGTATGACAATATATAGTTTGACAAGTACAACCAAGTGAGATCAGCCATATGACAGGGTATGACAATATATAGTTTGACAAGTACAACCAAGTGAGATCAGCCATAAGACAGGGTATGACAATATATAGTTTGACAAGTACAACCAAGTGAGATCAGCCATATGACAGGGAATGACAATATATAGTTTGACAAGTACAACCAAGTGAGATCAGCCATATGACAGGGTATGACAATATATAGTTTGACAAGTACAACCAAGTGAGATCAGCCGTATGACAGGGTATGACAATATATAGTTTGACAAGTACAACCAAGTGAGATCAGCCGTATGACAGGGAATGACAATATATAGTTTGACAAGTACAACCAAGTGAGATCAGCCATATGACAGGGTATGACAATATATAGTTTGACAAGTACAACCAAGTGAGATCAGCCATATGACAGGGAATGACAATATATAGTTTGACAAGTACAACCAAGTGAGATCAGCCATATGACAGGGTATGACAATATATAGTTTGACAAGTACAACCAAGTGAGATCAGCCATATGACAGGGTATGACAATATATAGTTTGACAAGTACAACCAAGTGAGATCAGCCGTATGACAGGGAATGACAATATATAGTTTGACAAGTACAACCAAGTGAGATCAGCCATATGACAGGGAATGACAATATATAGTTTGACAAGTACAACCAAGTGAGATCAGCCGTATGACAGGGTATGACAATATATAGTTTGACAAGTACAACCAAGTGAGATCAGCCGTATGACAGGGTATGACAATATATAGTTTGACAAGTACAACCAAGCGAGATCAGCCATATGACAGGGAATGACAATATATAGTTTGACAAGTACAACCAAGCGAGATCAGCCATATGACAGGGAATGACAATATATAGTTTGACAAGTACAACCAAGTGAGATCAGCAATATGACAGGGTATGACAATATATAGTTTGACAAGTACAACCAAGTGAGATCAGCCATATGACAGGGAATGACAATATATAGTTTGACAAGTACAACCAAGCGAGATCAGCCATATGACAGGGTATGACAATATATAGTTTGACAAGTACAACCAAGTGAGATCAGCCATATGACAGGGTATGACAATATATAGTTTGACAAGTACAACCAAGTGAGATCAGCCATATGACAGGGTATGACAATATATAGTTTGACAAGTACAACCAAGTGAGATCAGCCGTATGACAGGGAATGACAATATATAGTTTGACAAGTACAACCAAGTGAGATCAGCCATATGACAGGGAATGACAATATATAGTTTGACAAGTACAACCAAGTGAGATCAGCCATATGACAGGGTATGACAATATATAGTTTGACAAGTACAACCAAGTGAGATCAGCAATATGACAGGGAAAGACAATATATAGTTTGACAAGTACAACCAAGTGAGATCAGCCATATGACAGGGTATGACAATATACAGTTTGACAAGTACAACCAAGTGAGATCAGCTATATGACAGGGTATGACAATATACAGTTTGACAAATCCAAGTTAGATCAGTCAAATGATAGGGTATGACAATACAGAGTTTAACTAGTACAATCAAGTTAGATCAGTCATATAACAGGGTATGACAATATACAGTTTGAACAATACAACCAACTTAGATTTAAGTGATGTGCAGGATAGAGAAGTAACTATACCATCATGGAGTACGGGAAAAATAGCTCTGTGAAGCTGCATGCTCCGAGCTGTTCTAGCATTCCTTGTAATGGCTACAATAACACAACGGGGCCGATAACGTGCAATCATTGCTGCAGACCTACAACACAAGAAATATTTGAGCATCTTCAGCATAATCTTTCTTCATGAATGTTAATAAAATGTTTATGTTTTGATATATGTATAAACTAAAAACCACTATCAAAATGTGCCTTAAATCTCAAGAAAATTAATGTAAATTTAACAATCACCTTAAAGTTAAGGACTGTTCATAAAACTAAACTAACATTGAATATATTCTTAAATTAACTGGACGTCATTTGGAATTACTTATCTCTCTGACAAATGTTTACCGTGCCCCAAAAGTGAAGGGAATGGTGGTTCTAATCTATAAACATCCATTTCATGTGCTTAAGTATATGTGTTGTAATGAACCACTTATTTGAAATGATGTAAAAAACTGCAGTAAGTAACAATATTAACTAGAATCCCTGGTCTATGTTCCTGACCTGCCTGTAGAGGTTATCACGACAATGCCTTTAGCATGACATTTATGCGCAGCTTCCACTGCAGCGATAGCAGTAGTATGTGTAGCATCAGGTACTTCTGTGTGGGGTGTAGTGATTCTCAAATTGTGGAAAATCTCCTCAGAAAAAATTGCCTCTTCTGCCTCTTTACAAATCTGGACAAAATATATCAGTTTATTTCTTTCAACAAAATAATGAATAACTGTTTACAATGTTATATGATATAGAATTGTATTAAGAGTCCTCAAAAGGATAGTTAAGTGGAAACAGAAAATAATAAAATCGTAATATCCATGTTTGCTAGTTAAATAAGCCCAGCTTAAAGTGTTTACACTTGGCTCTATTAATCTGGAGACATACCTTTTATGTAGCCATTTTGTTACTTGATAAAGGCTAAGTGTCCAAACATTTGTACCCTGTGAGTGCTTCTCGTTGATTTATTTAAAAACATATAATAAACAGTTGAAATTCAATAACTGCAAGTAAGTGACCATTGAGATAATTTTCAGTAGGTCTGAGTTTTGGAATTTTCTGTGTTGTTAATAAAATCACAGACAGACAAAGGTAAGATCAGGCTTTCTACATGTATTAGTTTTGAATGTAGTAAGGGGTACTGTAAAATTTTGCAAGTATTATACTATTTTAATTACAAATTGTAAATTAACTAAATATATTACATATTATATATCTATAGAAATAATGTCAGGACTGAATGTATACTATGAGTTTCCAGGGGGTTTTGAGTTTTTCAATATTCAAGTTATGGAAGTCTGTCTAGTTATTTATTTATTTCTGTTTAATACAATATTCAGCAAGATGAACAAGAACTAGAGCATGTTTTTGATACACATGCCCCAACATGGGCTTAATTTATAGCAGCAACAAAGCTTTCCTATATTATAAATTTCATGGGCCATAACTCCTATAAATATTACCAGAAGTGACCTTGCCGTGAGACATAATGACCCTCAGGCATAGGCATAGGCATCCTTCCCTTTTGATAAAATTTAAATTATCTCTGTTTAAAAGAACTCGACATGTAAAATATAGAATTCTGATGAGCAGTTAATGATGTATGACAATATGTGAAAATCACCTAGAAACCAGTAATTTCAATCTATTCTATCAGCTGTGACCTTGACTTTTGGACACCAAAATCAGCAAGGTTCTTCCTCTCTTGATAAGTAAGCATATTTGTTTCAATATAATGAAAGGTACTTGAGTAATTATCCAGAAACCTATAATAACAGTCTTTTTTCTTCAGCTGTGACTTTGAGCTTTAAATTAATTACTCAAAATCAGTAGGGTTCTTCCTCTCTTGATAAGTATGCATCTGGAAACCAATAATTACAGTCTATTTTCAACCTCTCTTGACAAATAAGTATACATCCAAATCTGGTTTACATATGATGAAAGTGTTTGAGTTATCATCCAGAAACCAATAATTACAATCCATTTTGTCAGCTGTGAACTTGATCCTTGATCATTTGACCCTAAAATCAACAGGGTTCTTCCTTTCTTGATATTTAAGCATATGTCCAATTTGCCTTGAATATAATGAAAGGTACTTGAGTTATCATCTGGAAACCAATAATTACAGTATACTTTCATCTGCTGTGACCTTGACCTTTGACTTTTTGACCCCAAAATCAATAGGGTTCCTCCTCTCTTGATAAGTATGCATATTTCCAAATTTGGTTTGAATAAATTGAAAGGTACTTGAGTTATCATCCAGAAACCAATGTCTGACAGAAGGATGGGAGGACACACAAAGCAGACATTTAATGCCCATGCCATACTTGGTGGGAGCGTAAAAATCTGAACGGGGGAAATACCCCTCTTGGAAACAAAGTTTTAGAGCAAAACTGTCAAAGACTCATAGTGACTTTGACACCAGACAAAGCATCCACAGCATGCATTACAACTTGTTATCAACTGCAACGCAATCATTTGCAACTTGCAAAGGAATACCACTGATATAAACGCCAAGGTTAACCAAAGTCAGAGGACAGATACAGCGACTGCATCAAGTGCTGCCATGTTCATCCTCTGATGAACCATTCCCGCAAGTTGGTATAATGCGAAGGTTAATCAAAATATCTACAAACAGAGGGACAGACAGATAGGCAGGTGACTTCATTATATCCCTAACAACATTGTTGTAGGGTATACACTTAATAGAGAAAAGGTACAAGCTCCAAATGTAGGTGTAGGTAATGCACTGTAAACAAGAGGCCCAAGTAGGCCTATATCGCTCACCTAAGTACCTAGATGATTAGTCATGCATGAAGGAAGAATTCATTTATTTTTGCATTACTGTGACTAAGTCAACACAAATGTTGAAAATATGTCAAATTTTATTTCAGACTAGAATAAAAAACAATACTTTTTTGCACATCCATTCAGGTGATTTTGATATTAAGCATTTCCTTTGTCTCTGCAAGATGTCATTCAGAGCAACAAGTTAGTCATTTTCTTTAGGTGGGGCCTTTTGTTGACTGATATCAAGTCTGGGTCATGAACAACAATTGTTTCAAATATTGTCCAGTTCTAACTTAAAATTGCCTAATTTCATATGTAGAGTGTTGAGAAACATCTAAAAACTTATTTAGATGTGTAAAAAAATGAAAAAAAAATTTCTGACCACAGCTGGATTTGAACCGCTACTCTCCATATTTCAATTACCAAGTGGTATATGTACCATTGCGAGACCTACTTTTTAGACATGGTGGCATTATCTGTTAACCAATTTGGATGAAATTTACCAAATTGATAGAGGACCTTTAGTACTTCATGTATTCCACGTTTCATTAAAATCTTTCATGTGGTATAACAGCAGAAGTGAAAAATGTGATTGAATTGTTCCTATACACCCTCATTTGGAAGTCTTAAAAAATTCATAGAAAATCCAAAAATTGAGATATTGACAAAATTCTTTCAAAGTAACATTCCTTACCATAATTATGGTCACAATAGTCCATAAGAAATCATCATTATCAATTAACTAGGAAATATGACACTTTTCTGCATTGAAATCACCAAGTCCAAAGAAATGTCGAAAAAAAAAATCTAAAATTTGATTTTGGAAGGGAACCAAAATGACAATACGTCTTCACACATCCCTCTAGATCATTTCTATGCATTCTGTTTGTCTCTGTATACAGCCTGTATGAAAAAGAATATTGTTAAAGGAGGGAAATCTTTCGTGACCTACTTTTGACTATGGTGGCGCAACCTGTAAAGAGGTCTGGACAAAAACAACAGAATTTGAAGAGGATCATAAGTGACTTATTTCTACCAAGATTTATTAAAATCCTTCAAACAGTTTTGTAGAAAAAATTGAAAATGTGAAAAATGGCCAACCCCCCCCTTTTTTTTGGAAGTATTAAACTTAAAATTGCCTAATTTCATATGTTGAGTGTTGAGAAACATCTAAAAACTTATTTAGATGTGTAAAGAAATGAAAATTTTTGACCACATCTGGATATGAACTACTACTCTCCATATTTCAATTACCAAGTGGTATATGTACCATTGTGAGACCTACTTTTTAGACATGATGGCATTATCTGTTAACCAATTTGGATGAAATTTACCAAATTGATAGAGGACCTTCAAGTATTCCATGTTTCACTAAAATCTTTCATGTGGTTTTGTAGAAAAAGATGAAAATGTGAAAAATGGCCAACCCCCCCCCCCTTTTTTTTTGGAAGTCTTAAAAAAATGTAGGTCTAGGCAAAGCACTGTAAATAACCTCTATGGTTATACAAATGTAGGTCTAGGTAATGCACTGTAAATAACCTCTATGTTTATATAAATGTAGGCCTAGGCAATGCACTGTAAATAACCTCTATGGTTATACAAATGTACATGTAGGTCTAGACAATGCACTGTAAATAACCTCTATGGTTATACAAATGAAGGTCTAGGCAATGCACTGTAAATAACCTCTATGGTTATACAAATGTAGATCTAGGCAATGCACTGTAAATAACCTCTATGGTTATGCAAACTTTCAATTCAAACGTTCACTAGTACTGATAAATTTCATGAGACTTTAAATTAAATATAACCTATACAAAGTTTGCAAAGATCCCGACGAAAGGTCAATTTATTGTCATTTCTTACTTATTACTGAGATTTGCCAGATTAAGATGACAATTGCACTTACTGCACACATTGTTGACAAGGCTCGGAGAGGATGTTTTCCCCGGGCTGTCTCCCTTGACAACATGACACAATCAGCACCATCTAAAATAGCATTAGCAACGTCAGCCACTTCTGCTCGTGTAGCTCGAGGGTTGTTGATCATACTGGCTAACATCTAAAGCAACAAAAAGAATCACATTCAATAAATCTTAGGATTACCATAAATAAAAAAACACCTTAAACAAGAAATGGCTAAAAATGGTATGGACAGATTGCAAAACTGACAGAACTCAATCAACTGTGAAATGTAGAGCAACCTGACCAAAGTTCATATGAAATTAAAAGTACACATTGACATTATCTCAGTTACAAAGCATCAAGTCTCTGTGGTCCTTCTAAGTTCTGGAATTTTGCATTAACCAGAACTTTGTAAGAATGCTGATGGACAGACACACAAGCATAAGGACTAACAGACAGACATCAATAAGTGACCGTAATTACTCCACAATCCAGCCATCATGGAAAAACTCAAGAATTCTTTGTATTGTTTATTGATATAAGAAGATATTTTCGATCCTTTTATTAGATTTGGACAGAAAATGCTACAAAACCAGCATATATCCAGAGTGCTTTGAATCAGATGTGTGGCATCTGAGTTATCATATGGAAATCATGTATTCACCATATTTTCATTCTTTGTTTTAACGACCTTTAAGCTTTTGAACTCAAAACCAACAGGCATCATCTTCTTCTCATGACTCAGCATACATTTGCTTTGAATTGCCTGTCCGGTTCCTGAGCTATCATCTAGAACCTTTTGTGACAGAATGTCTGACAGGCAGCCAAACAGAAGAACATATCGTTTACAGCCTAGATTAATAAAACAGGACAAAATAACAAGATATCTGTTATTGCTTAAGCTTTGGCTTCTGAGAGAGAAGAAATTATGATAATAATCCTCACTTGAGTAGCACAGATCACCGGTTTGCCAGCCATATTGGCTTTTCCTATCATCATTTTCTGTGCCAGGAAAACTTTCTCTGGTGGAATATTCACACCCAGGTTACCACGAGAAATCATTATGCCATCTGCTTCTTGTAATATTTCATCATACCTACAAATTTTCCCAACACTTTAATAACAGTTATCCATTTAATATTTTGCCCATGTTCATTAAATATTAATCGACACAAATTTAAAGATTTTCTGAATTAAAAATTTTCATTTTCTCCAGATAAAAATTTATGTCTAATATACCTTATCTTAATTGTTTTTCTATGAAGTTTATTATTCCATGACCTTGGTGTCATACTGCTTGTCTTTCAAACAATAATGACCTTCATGTACAACTAGTCTATTGAGAATATCAGTACACAAGTTACCTTCTGATACCTTCATAGTTCTCAATTTTGGCAATAACTTTGATGGACTTTGCCATGTCCCCTAACTCACTTCTGACTTCCTTTATAATGTCTGGAGTCCACACCCATGAAGCAAACACCATATCTACCTGTTAAATGCAAGGTTTTTTGTGAAAAAAACATCATATTCACCTGTAGAAGAATTTTTATAAGGTGCAAAAACCTTGATAATCAGTAACAAAGAAATGAAGAAATACTTTATTCTGTCTATAACTCCTTAAATAATCAAGCATAATAATGTTTCAGTGATTTTATGGCATATTCTGAGTGTAACTCCCAAGATATAAATAATGATCATGTATATTGATGTCTCATTGATTCGACAGCATATTCTGCCTGTACTTCTGAGATAATCATGTATAATTACTCTGCCTGTACTTTTGAGATGATCATGTATAATCATGTCTAATTGATTTTACAGCATATTCTCCCGGTACTTCTAAAACAATGATAATGTACAGTCATGTCTCGTTGATGTTATAGCATATGCTGACTGTAACTCCAGAGATATTAATCATGATCATGTACAGTCATGTCTCGTTGATGTTATAGCATATGCTGACTGTAACTTCAGAGATATTAATCATGATCATGTATAGTCATGTCTCGTTGATGTTACACAGCATATTCTGCCTGTACCCATGAAATAATGATCATGAATAATAACATTTCACTGATGTTACACAGCATATTCTGCCTATATGCTGAGACAATGATCATACATAATCATGTTTCAATGATGTTAAAGCATATTCTGCCTACACCCTTGAGATAATGTTCATATATATTCAGACATCATTGATTGTATTTACCACATGCACTTATCCCATATACAAGGTGTTCATTATCAGTAGGTTCTTACATACATGCTTACATTATGCTCTACTGCAAATTTCAAGTCTTCTTTATCTTTTTTGGTGAGGTGTGGTTGCCTAGGTAACAGTCCAGGGACTGTCCATAACATTCTACCACCCAGTTCTCCTGCCTCCTCTACCTCACAATCCACAAAGTCTGCACCTACAAATTTAGACCAAACTTATCTTCATCTGTCACCATCAACATGCTTTATATGTATGTGGATTAAGACCTTCCACTCTAATCAAACACATGTATGTTACTAGAAATGTAACTCACAATTTGAGTATCAAGAGAAGAGTTGCCTGACACCCAGAAATTTACATTCCATGAATCACAATTAAATCATAAATATAAAACTTTCTTGCAGTTGCAAGATGAACATATAGAAACCAATGCAAATATGGCCATCAGCCACTGAAGGTCATGCATGTTAATCCCACAGAAGCACTGATCAGCTGTGTATGCAGGAAATATTCAGTGCATGCAAGTTATTGATGAATAAACGATGTCCCAATCCAATGTAATGAAATGACTAGTTTGCAAGCCGTGAAATGAATTTCATATGGTAACTGAGTGATTAACAACTAATACAGATCATTGTTCCTAGTATTTTGCTACATTTAGTGAATAACCTCTTTAAATCCTCTTTCTATGAAAAACATGTTAGTAATGGGTGTTCTATACTCCAGGGGCTAAACCCCATGTGTATTACTAGAAGTCATACTGTCTCATATACCATTATTATATTAGATTGGCTGTATCTATATTGGATTTTTTACCTTGCCCTATCTCATTCTTTCACATACCACCATCAGATCACTTTTATCTATAATGGACTAGAAGCAAGGACAAAATTTTCTGAACCACACCTATCTGTCTCTCCCCAGGGGCAAGAACCCAGTCTGAAACCTAGGTGCACAACTGGGAGTGCAAAGAATGTTGTCATTTCCTTCTAAAACATGATACATTTATATGATATGGTGGTACATAATATGGTATTTCTGATTCCAAAATAAATATTCGATTGATCAGTTGTACTTTATACAGTCGATACCTAACCAAGTATGGTTAATCAGATGACGTTTACTGTAAACTATACAGTCATCTCTACACTCCCAAATGTTGTCTAATTCTTTATTCTATGCCTTATGATTATACAGGAAGGAAACACTTTGTTGAACATATTATCAATGTTTTTGAATTACACACAGCAGGTATTAGACACTACGATCAGTATCCATTTCACGGTTGATTAACTCCCTTGGCATCAAAGCAAATGTCAAATATACAATAATCACATCTAGATGGACTCCTTGCTCAGATATTGTTTTTAATGTGATAAAAGACCTTGATGTAATTTAATTTCTGTGTGAACATGCACCGACGAAATCGATGTCTGATACTTTGAAAAACAGTGTGCATTATACACAGGTAATTATGGTAAATAGGTATATGATCACAACAGCACTTCTCTTTTGGTATGTTCCTGCTTTATGATATAATTTCATCAGCAAATTCCTGATTGTGAGACTTAGTAGTTATGGCAATTAGAGCCTGTTTATTTTACATATATTAACACCAAAGACAATGGTCTATACTTATACCGTGTTCATTCTACAAATGTTAATACCCATACCAGTAGCTATGACAACCAAAGACAATGGTCTATACTTATAGCCTTTTCAATCTACAAATGTTAATACCCATACCAGTAGCTATCACAACCAAAGACATTGGCCTATACTTATAACCTGTTTATTCTATATATGTTAATTCCCATACCTGTAGCTGTGACAACCAAAGACAATGGTCCATCCTCTATATTGATGGTGTTTCTTTTTTTTACATGACAAATCACTTCTGCAGCATCTATATACATGATGTCTTGGCTTCCACAGTCGTAATACTTGGGATCCGTACTGAATCGAATCTGGTCACCTCTCTTCAGCTTCAGCTCTTGTCCGAGACCAACTTCCTGCCCAAATGAAGTAAGCAAAATCTATTCCATGGTAATTTTGGTTCTGATATAATGCTGATGATTATGCTAAATGTTTGCACTATACCCTCTGGTACAATTCTTGTGCATCTGGCTGAAAATGTACTTTCAAGGCTTTCATTGTGTGAAAAATGATTGTATAATAATACAAAATTTACCCTTTGTACCTGATAAACTTTTCACATCATGCCATGCGCTAACGTTTCTACAATGGACAGAAGGAAGTCTGAAACCCTGGTATATACAGTGTATTATCTGCCCTTGTTCAAAGTAGTTTGTTGAAATGGAATGGGAGTGATTTAGAGGTTGTAGAATTCATTTTACTTTTTCTTATTTATATGGTCATTTGACCATTATGTGATATAGTTATTCAAGTAACAGTAACTTTTATATGTCGATATGCAAAAATGGCAGACAAATCATATATGCATCTATAATCAAATCCATTTAACATACTCTAGGAAATATTATACTGAACTTTATAAAGATCCCATACACAACTATAGCATTATCATTATCACATCATACACCACTATAACATAATCATTATCACATCATACACCACTATAGCATTATCATTATCACATCATACACAACTATAGCATTATCATTATCACATCATACACAACTATAGCATTATCATTATCACATCATACACAACTATAGCATTATCATTATCACATCATACACCACTATAGCATTATCATTATCACATCATACACAACTATAGCATTATCATTATCACATCATACACCACTATAACATAATCATTATCACATCATACACCACTATAGCATTATCATTATCACATCATACACAACTATAGCATTATCATTATCACATCATACACAACTATAGCATTATCATTATCACATCATACACAACTATAGCATTATCATTATCACATCATACACAACTATACCATTATCATTATTACATCATACACAACTATACCATTATCATTATCACATCATACACCACTATAGCATTATCATATCATACACAACTATAGCATTATCATTATCACATCATACACCACTATACCATTATCATTATCACATCATACACAACTATACCATTATCATTATCACATCATACACCACTATAGCATTATCATTATCACATCATACACAACTATACCATTATCATTATCACATCATACACAACTATAGCATTATCATTATCACATCATACACAACTATACCATTATCATCACATCATACACAACTATAGCATTATCATTATCACACCATACACAACTATACCATTATCATTATCACATCATACACAATTATAGCATTATCATTATCACATCATACACAACTATACCATTATCATTATCACATCATACACAACTATAGCATTATCATTATCACATCATACACCACTATAACACAATCATTATCACATCATACACAACTATAGCATTATCATTATCACATCATACACAACTATAGCATTATCATTATCCCATCATACACAACTATAGCATTATCATTATCACATCATACACAACTATACCATTATCATCACATCATACACAACTATACCATTATCATCACATCATACACAACTATAGCATTATCATTATCACATCATACACAACTATGCCATTATCATCACATCATACACAACTATAGCTTTATCATTATCAAATCATACACAACTATAGCATTATCATTATCACATCATACACAACTATACCATTATCATCACATCATACACAACTATAGCATTATCATTATCACATCATACACAACTATAGCATTATCATTATCACATCATACACAACTATAGCATTATCATTATCAAATCATACACAACTATACCATTATCATTATCGCGTCATACACAACTATACCATTATCATTATCACATCATACACAACTATACCATCATCATTATCACATCATACACAACTATACCATCATCATCACATCATACACAACTATAGCATTATCATTATCACATCATACACAACTATACCATTATCATTATCACATCATACACAACTATACCATTATCATTATCACATCATACACAACTATATCATCATCATCACATCATACACAACTATATCATCATCATCACATCATACACCACTATAGCATTATCATTATCACATCATACACAACTATACCATTATCATTTTCACATCATACACCACTATACCATTATCATTATCACATCATACACCACTATAGCATTATCATTATCACATCATACACAACTATACCATTATCATTATCACATCATACACAACTATACCATTATCATTATCACATCATACACAACTATAGCATTATCATTATCACATCATACACAACTATACCATTATCATTATCACATCATACACAACTATACCATTATCATTATCACATCATACACAACTATAGCATTATCATTATCACATCATACACAACTATACCATTATCATTATCACATCATACACAACTATACCATTATCATTATTACATCATACACAACTATACCATTATCATTATTATATCATACACAACTATACCATTATCATTATCACATCATACACCACTATAGCATTATCATATCATACACAACTATAGCATTATCATTATCACATCATACACCACTATACCATTATCATTATCACATCATACACAACTATACCATTATCATTATCACATCATACACAACTATACCATTATCATTATCACATCATACACAACTATACCATTATCATTATCACATCATACACCACTATACCATTATCATTATCACATCATACACCACTATAGCATTATCATTATCACATCATACACAACTATACCATTATCATTATCACATCATATACAACTATACCATTATCATTATCACATCATACACAACTATACCATTATCATTATCACATCATACACAACTATACCATTATCATTATCACATCATACACAACTATACCATTATCATTATCACATCATACACAACTATACCATTATCATTATCACATCATACACAACTATAGCGTTATCATTATCACATCATACACAACTATAGCGTTATCATTATCACATCATACACCACTATACCATTATCATTATCACATCATACACAACTATAGCATTATCATTATCACATCATACACAACTATACCATTATCATTATCACATCATACACTACTATACCATCATCATTATCACATCATACACAACTATACCATGATCATTATCACATCATACACAACTATACCATTATCATTATCACATCATACACAACTATAGCATTATCATTATCACATCATACACAACTATACCATTATCATTATCACATCATACACAACTATAGCATTATCATTATCACATCATACACAACTATACCATTATCATTATCACATCATACACAACTATACCATTATCATTATAATGGTATACACAACTATACCATTATCATTATTACATCATACACAACTATAGCATTATCATATCATACACAACTATAGCATTATCATTATCACATCATACACCACTATACCATTATCATTATCACATCATACACAACTATACCATTATCATTATCACATCATACACAACTATACCATTATCATTATCACATCATACACAACTATACCATTATCATTATCACATCATACACCACTATACCATTATCATTATCACATCATACACCACTATACCATTATCATTATCACATCATACACAACTATAGCATTATCATTATCACATCATACACAACTATAGCATTATCATTATCACATCATACACAACTATAGCATTATCATTATCACATCATACACAACTTTACCATTATCATTATCACATCATACACAACTATAGCATTATCATTATCACATCATACACAATTATACCATTATCATTATCACATCATACACAACTATAGCATTATCATTATCACATCATACACAACTATAGCATTATCATTATCACATCATACACAACTATAGCATTATCATTATCACATCATGCACAACTATACCATTATCATTATCACATCATACACAACTATAGCATTATCATTATCACATCATACACAACTATAGCATTATCATTATCACATCATACACAACTATAGCATTATCATTATCACATCGTACACAACTATACCATTATCATTATCACATCATACACAACTATAGCATTATCATTATCACATCATACACAACTATACCATTATCATCACATCATACACAACTATAGCAATATTATTATTACATCATACTTTGAACATGTTCTTTAATTAGGGAATAAATGTCTTATTTTTTGTGTTCATGGATTATAATTCTGGTTTGCACTTTGCAAATTTTTGTGAGCCAAGAAGCAGTTTTCAAAAAATTTGTGTGCAACAAACCAGAATTATTTTCCATGAACACAAAAAATAAGACACTCATTCCTTATAATTATTTAGATTACCAAATCCTTTTAAATATTTTTGAAATGAACTTACTTTAATAAATCACATTTCCCATTAAATACAAGTACATATTTTCGATACACCATGTCCTAGCTTTTCAATTCTCCCAGCCCTTATGAAGAAAATAGTCTATCTATTTGAAGTAGATCTAATTTACTGAAAGGTGTAAGATTCTTACTTTTAGTTAAACTTAAAATAGAAGCGATAACTAAATTTTAGGACTATTTTATCATGCTAAATTAGTCAATTACAAAGTAATTCAGGATAAAACACATGTAACGGAAGAAGCCTGTGTTGTCTGCAGTACTAGGCTACCACATGTACCACAGTGCAAATGCAATTTCCAAAATTTGATCATGCTATGAAATAAAAGCTGGAGAGAAATTGCGTAATAAAATTCTGTTGATTCACTTTCCCTTGAATTGGTTCTTTTTATCATAATAAATCAGTCAATTAAAAAGAAATTCAAGATATGTAATGGAAGAAGTGGCCCACATCATGCACCTGTGACTGTGTTGTCTGCAGTAGTACATGTACAGTTTTTTGTTTAACATTTTTAAAAAAAAACTTTTATCGTGCCATGAAGCAAAAGAGAAACTGCAAAATGTAAATCTGTTGATTCACTCTCTTGTGAGCTGGTTCTGTGATTTCGGACCCATTTGAATTTGAAGCATTTTCTATGAATAGTATAGTAGTACACAACCTAGTTGGAGCATATCTAAGCAAGCTCCGCCAAATTAATAAATTTATCGCAATGCGTGCTGTCTATTGTAATTTGGTCCAACAAGAGTTATTGATACATACATCGGGTAGAGTAACAGGCGTTTAACATGGGGAATCAAGTAGTAATGTAAACATTTCCTTTCATGATTCTATATATACATGTATGTATATATTATGAACTCTATACAGATCACATCAGGTCAGCAATATCTCTGAAGCAAAACCTTAATAAACTTCTTGTATAGAGATAAAGTTTGATTTCAATTTTTGTTGCCTCACATCTTTGAGTAGTCCCAATCTAATGCCAGGCCCAGTGATATCCATCCCTATGGCAACCTGTATTGGGGTCGACAACTGACGATGTGCTTCCTGTATTCTCTCTATGGCGTCAGCAAAATACTGCAAGAATAAAATACTAGATGTTATTTCATGATTTCAAATTCTTTATTGACTTTAACTATATTAGCATACATCAAATTAACATTTATGCGATAACATATTACATAATTCCTGATGATGTCTGCTGAAAACTTTCAAATAGGACCAATCTGACCAAGGGACCATGATGGAATCAAAGAGGAATTGAGAGAAATATAAAGAAGATTTTATTCTTTTCAACGAAATTCACAGTATCTGCTATTGCAAAATTTCAACTTTGATCTCAAAATTTAAGAATTGTGAAAACAGTATTAGACAAGAGGCCTAAGTGGATCTTTATCGCTCACATGAACATACTTTGCTCATTCAACTGACAGCTTAAAAAATTTGCAGATAAATGCATATATTTCCTGATGTTTATTGTGTTGTGACTACAATTTGTACCAAAAACTGAGAGTAAAATTTGAATTATCATCAACGTTAAGCGATTGTTTCTGCAGACCAAATTAAAATTCATAACCCTTCAATCTATAATTTTTTACAGTAAATGAATGCTCAAAAACCTGTAAACAGATCTGGACAAATAACATCAATACTTGCAAGAGACCATGAGTACTTCATTCCTACCAAGTTTCATAAAAATTATTCAAGTGGTTCTGAAAAAGAAGTTGAAAATGTGAAAGAATACCCTCATTCCCCCCTTTTTTTAAGAGTCTTAAGTAAACAAGAGGCCCAAGTGGGCCTATATCGCTCACCTGAGTACCTAGATTATCAGTCATGCATGAAGGAAGAATTCATTTATTTTTGCATTAATGTTACTAAGTCAACACAGATGTTGAAAATGTCAAATTTTATTTCAGGCTACAATAAAAAACAACACTTTTTTGCACATCCATTCAGGTGATTTTGATATTAAGCATTTCCTTTGTCTCTGCAAGAAGTCATTCAGGGCAACAAGTTAGTCATTTTCTTTAGGTGGGGCCTTTTGTTGACTGATTTCAAGTCTGGGTCATGAACAACAATTGTTTCAAATATTGTCCAGATCTAACTTAAAATTGCCTAATTTCATATGTTGAGTGTTGAGAAACATCTAAAAACTTATTTAGATGTGTAAAGAAATGAAAAAAAAAATTTTGACCACAGCTGGATTTGAACCGCTACTCTCCATATTTCAATTACCAAGTGGTATATGTACTATTGTGAGAACTGCTTTTTAGACATGGTGGCATTATCTGTTAACCAATTTGGATGAAATTTACCAAACTGATAGAGGACTTTTAGTACTTCATGTATTCCATGTTTCATTAAAATCTTTCATGTGGTATAACAGCAGAAGTGAAAAATGTGATTGAATTGTTCCTATACACCCTCATTTGGAAGTCTTAAAAAATTCATAGAAAATCCAAAAATTGAGATATTGACAAAATTCTTTCAAAGTAACAATCCTTACCATAATTATGATCACAATAGTCCATAAGAAATCATCATTATCAATTAACTAGGAAATATGACACTTTTTTCTGCAGTGAATCACCAAGTCCAAAAAAATTTGATTTTGGAAGGGAACCAAAATGACAATATATATACATCTTCACTCATCCCTCTAGATCATTTCTATGCATTCTGTTTGTCTCTGTATACAGCCCGTATGAAAAAGAATATTGTTAAACGAGGGAACTCTTTTGTGACCTACTTTTGACTATGGTGGCGCCACCTGTAAAGAGGTCTGGACGAAAACAACAGAATTTGAAGAGGATCATAAGTGACTTATTTCTACCAAGATTTATTAAAATCCTTCAGACAGTTTTGTAGAAAAAGTTGAAAATGTGAAAAATGGCAAACAACCCCCCCCCCCTTTTTTTTTGGAAGTCTTAAACATAAAATTCCTAATTTCATATGTTGAGTGTTGAGAAACATCTAAAAACTTATTTAGATGTGTAAAAAAAAAAAAAAAATTTTTTTGACCACAGCTGGATTTGAACCGCTACTCTCCATATTTCAATTACCAAGTGGTATATGTACCATTGTGAGACCTACTTTTAGACATGGTGGCATTATCTGTTAACCAATTTGGATGATCCGCACAAAAAACAAAACCTTTGAAAAGGACTATGAGTACTTGCATCCTACCCAGTGTTATCACAATCCTTCAAGTTGTTCTGTAGATCAAGTTGAAGATATGAAAAAATGTCCCCCCCCCCCCCCCCTTTTCTTGGAAGTCTTAAAAAATTCATAAAAAATTCAAAAATCGAGATATTGAAAAAATTCCTTCGCACCAGCATTCCTTACCATAGAAATGTTCAAATGAAACCAAATGAATGCATCAATGTTTACTAAAAGAAAATAATAACTCTTTAATGCATTAAAATAACAAAGTCCAAAATAAAAATGAAAAAACGTCAAAAATTTGATTTCGGAATGGAACCAAAAATATCAACACTTCTTCCCATATGCCTCTAAATCATTCCTATGCAGTCGGTTTGTCGCTGTATGCACCCGATCTGAATAAGAAGTTTGTCAAAGGAGGGTACCCTCTGTGACCTACTTTTGTCTGTGGTGGTGCCACCTGTTCATGGATCCTGACAAAGATGATCACATTTGTCGGGGACCTTAAGTATTTGATGCATGCCAAGTTTCATTGAATTCCAGCAAGTGGTTCCGAAGAAAAAGTTCAAACTGTGAAATGTTTACACCAATTATCCCACCCCCCCTTTTTCTTGAAAGTCTTAAAAAATTCATAAAAAATCTAAAACATAAAAAATTGAAAAATTTTCTTCGCAGTAGTATTTCTTACCATCAAAATGATCAAATTAAACCAAATTAATGCATCAATGTTTACTAAAAGAAAAAAATACCTCTTTTCTGCATTAAAACTACCAAGTACAAAAAAACGTCAAAAAAAACGTCAAAAATTTGATTTCGGAACGGAACCAAAAATAACAACACTTCTTCACACATCCCTCTAGATCATTCCTATGCATTCGGTTTGTCTCTGTATGCCCCCGGTCTGAAGAAGAAGTTTGTTAAAGGAGGGTACCCTCTTTGACCTACTTTTGCCTGTGGTGGCGCTACCTGTTGATGAATCCGGACGAAAAACAACAACACTTGTAGGGGACCATGAGTACTACATGCTTATCAAGTTTCATCAAATTCTGTTCAGTGGTTCTGGAGAAGAAGTCGAAAATGTGAAAAGTTAACGACGAACGACAGACGGCGGACGACAGACGGTGATTGATCACAATAGCTCACTTGAGCCTTTGGCTCAGGTGAGCTAAAAACAAAGAAGTACCAAAGGGTAAACCATATCTCATAGCCCATGGAATAAAAGGACAATATTGTGTATAGTGTCATATGCAGACAAATGCGAACCCCAGTAAAATCGAGGCGAGACCAGGTACCCGGGAGAAGTAAAGGTCCCCTGGTTGCATGCAACACCCGTCGCAAAAGTCCTGCAACAACCTTTCAAGTCCAGAGGGTAAATACATAAATATACACACATGAACACATGAAGGAGACAAGAGCACGAAGTCAAATTTTCCCATTCAAGGCAAGAAATGCTGCCTGACTGAAATTCTGGTGTCAGAAACGCATGTGAACAAATGTCTGTACATGTATATATATATGTATTATGTCAAATCAAGTATAGTCAAGATTTTTAAAAATCATAAACAAGAGTATCAGTAAAACTGATGTATGCTCCCCGAACGGCAGTTATGATGCAGGAAATTGATGACTTAATTTATAAACAAAAAATCAGTAAAACCAATGGATGCTCCAAGAAGCACAGCAATAATAAATTGAAGGAAATGAATGACTCAGTAAATAGAAAATCACTGTATTAATTGATGACAATTTCAAATCTCAATGTATCATATGAAGCCGGCGTGGCCTAGTGGTGACGCGCTGCACTTCTGATCAGGAGGTCGCGTTTCGAGTCCTGCTCTGGTCATGCCGGTGTCCTGTCTTTCGTATAAGACAGTAAAAACGGAGGCCCCGTGTCGTGGTATGCATGACACTTTAAAGATCCCTCACTGCTTCAGGATGGTCCGTTGCAAAGGTCAAAATTTGTATGCCCAGCATCAGGCAGATGCCGTCACCATATACGTGAAATTTTTGTGGTGTGACGTTAAACAAAAATAAATCAATAAATCAATTAATGTATCATATGGATATCTAATTGAGTCAACTGTAGAACAACAAGTGATGACAGTATCTTAAACTAAAATCAGTAAGCTTGACCTTGATTAGCTATGAAACAAAACCTTTTATCTTGAACATGACCTTTCAGAAATGACCTTGAGTGACCTTTGTCAAAAAGCTCTTGACCTTTATAATATTTTCGGTGAAGTATGATCAAATTCTGATGAAAGGTGTAGGAGATATAAGAACTTCATGGTATCTTAAGTCATAGTTAATAAGTGACCTTGACCTTTCAGAAATGACCTTGAGTGAACTTTGTCCAAAATCCTTAATCTAAAGAACATTTTGGTGAAGTATGATCAAATTCTGATGAAAGGTATAGGAGGTATAAGTACTACATTTTACTTTTAGTCATAGTTAATAGGTGACCTTGACCTTTCAGAAATGAACTTCAGTGACCTTTGCCCAAAAGCCCTTAACCTAAATAATATTTTGGTGAAGTATGATCATATTCTGATGAAAGGTATAGGAGATATAACTAACGAAATGTGCCTAAAGTCGTCACTGTTTTTCTGCCTTTGATATTCTCCCGTAGAATTTGTTCCTGTATATATCAATGTTTGGTATCATTTGGTTCAAAAATCAATCTAGTTTCTGATTTACTCTCTGTTACTTTGACGAAGTAAGTATAGGGCAAGATAATATGGGTTAAAAGAAGGAGGTGTCTGTATGACGACTCTAGGACGGTGAATTCCTTAAGTCGTCATGTCATAAGTCCTAATGTTGTCATTAATATTGAATAGAGACCATTGAGTCGGCATGGTTGTTATTACTCTCTGTTACTTTGATGAAGTAAGTATAGGGCAAGATAATATGGGTTAAAAGAAGGAGGTGTCCGTATGACGACTCTAGGACGGTGAATTCCTTAAGTCGTCATGTCATAAGTCCTAATGTTGTCATTAATATTGAATAGAGAGATTGAATAGGTCAATATCGCAAATTTATGACCCAAAACCTTACAATGGAGGTGGTCTGACCTAACTGAGGTCTTAAGGTTTTATCATACCGAAATTTTACATACCAAGAATAACGTCATTTATTAAAACATTCGTACCTTGTATTGTTGACGTACATGTAAACAAACAAGTTATCAAATTATTATTATTGAAGTATTCGACATCTCTCATATTTGGCGGTCATTAATATTAATGACCAAGACATTATATCATTTTGCGGTCAATAGTTATCACGTGCTTTATTTTAAGTCATAAATCTAGATTGAAGTTGTTTGCTCTTGCTGCTAAGATATATGTATCTAGACAAGTTGGTTGGTTGAATGGGGTTTTACGTTGCTTTCAACAATATTTCAGTTATATCACGACAAGGAAGCAGGAGGTTACCAACCCCTTAAACACAGTGGCGCAATCCGGGAATCGAACCCGGGTCATTCGCACCTCAAGCTAAGTGCCAAGCAATACACTAAGTCTGCCCTCTATCTAGACAAGAAATGCCAGTCTATAATAAATCATTTTAATGGTTCATAATCAACAAATCAGAGTCATAGAACTTTAATAGAGGTATAATAATAATTTATTATTATTTAATGGATGAAAACCAATACTTTATCAGGATATCATTTAATAACACAATGGGCATATGCTGAAACAATATATATATACGTGTATTCTGTGCAATCAACACCAGTCCCCGTATATGGTTATATTCCGTACAACTAACACATGCACTGTTCTTGTGTAATATATATTTTTATTTATTCATTATATATTTATTTATTTATTCATTATATACTTATATATTTAAAAAGCAAATTCATTATTATACCCTATATAGTTATTTATATATATATAAATATCAAACTCATCATTGACAGTTTAAATTATAACATTATAAATGACAATCCTAAAGTCGTCACCCCCGTCCTTAAATCGTCAGTTTTCTTATTGACCTCTGTAGCGATATGTCGGGGGTGAGGTGACCCAGTAAGCGTATTTTTATGTAAAAGATTCTATTGAGCATTTGCTTCATTCGTGATACGCGTAAGTCATGTCTTTGAATAACGGTAAATTGCATTCGCCCAAGAGAATATGGAACATCGCCCGTACGCTGTCAAAGTGAAATTTAATATTCCTTGAAATGTCATGAATTCTTTACTATGATTTGTATAAAAAGAAAATGGTATTTTATATAGAAATATGGAACATACTTACCTCTTTCAAAACATGCCGCCCTTTAACTTCTTTTGAGTTCTCGTTTTTGAGAAATAAAGCGAGATTTGAGAATGAAGACTTAAGGACTATGACGACTTTAGGCACATTTACGTTACTTCATGGTATTTTAAATCATAGTCAATAAGTGACCTGACCTTTCAGACCTTGAGTGACCCTTGTCCCTAAGCCCCTAACCTAAATAATATTTTGGTGAAGTATGATCAAATTCTGATGAAAGGTATAGGAGACAGAAGCTCAGACGGACAGACACACGGACACGACAGCGACTACACATGTATATGTTCCCCAGAAAGTTTTCAAGGAGCATAAAAATAAAAAAACTGACAAAATTCTCTCACAGCAACATTCTTGACTATAATTATGATTAAAAGAAACCAAATCAAAGCATCATTATCACCTAAAGGAGAAAAATTGCACTTTTCTGCATTGAAATTACCAAGTCAAAAACACTGTTAAAAAAGGTCAAAAATTAGACTTTGGAATAGAACCAAAACCAACAACAATTCTTTACACATCCCTCAAGACAATTCCTATGCATTCAGTTCGTCTCTGTAAGCAGCCAGTGTGAAGATTGATTGATTGATTGATTTTTGTTTTACGTCACACCACGAATATTTCACGTATATGGTGACGGCATCTGCCTGATACGGGGCATACAAATTTTGGCCTTTGCAACGGACCGACCCGAAGCAGTGAGGGATCTTTAACGTGCCATGCATACCACGACACGGGGCCTCGGTTTTTACTGTCTCATCCGAAAGACATGACACCGGCATGACCAGAGCGGGACTCGAACCCCGGCCTCCCGATCAGGAGTCCGACGCGATACCACTAGGCCACGCCGGCTTACCAGTGTGAAGAAAAAGTTTGTCAAAGGAGGGTACCCTCTGTGACCAACTTTTGCCTATGGTGGTGCCAACCTTTGATGGAACTGAACAAAAAACAACAACACTTGTAGGGGAACCTTAGTTCTTCATGCTAACCAAGTTTTATCAAAATCCTTCCATTGTTTCTGAAGAAGAAGTCGAAAATGTGAAAAGTTTATCACGACAGAGACTGCACGTCTGACTATATATATACATAAAGAAATACATGGTTTAAAATTTTAACGCATATCCTTTGAATTTCATCACTTTATCAGTTTTTATTTTCCATACCTGATAGGTTCTGTAAGCAAGATTCAATCGACATATGTTCATTCCATTTTCCATCAACTCACGCAGGATTTGTACACTATCACATGCAGGTCCTGTAAATATATAATATCACCAATCTCACACAGGGATTATTGCTGTCACAGTCAAGTCATGTGAATATATTTACAATGCTAGTCTAATTCCTTTGATGAACCATGCTAAACAGACTCGGTTTATCAGCCCATGAACTTAGGTCATGGAAGTAGTACCGGTACCTGGTGTATGGCAAATCACATGCGTAGTAATGTAAAAAGAGGCAGGGCTTACTGAATTTCAAGGCTGATGTTCTATTATTGTTTTTTACTTGAATGAGTGAGTGTGAGCATTTTGAGCAATTAAAGAAATTACCTGGACACATAGAGTATATTTAGCTTTCTAGACACGCACTATATTGCATGGCGGAAGTACTTTTCCACTTCAGGAAAAATTCGGTCCTTGCCAGTTGGATAACCGGGAATTTGATATTTTGTTTTCAAAAAAGAACCTTTTAAAATGCATTGTAAATATAAGGAATGATTGTCTTTTTTTCTAGGTTCATGGGGAATGAACTTGGGTGAGAAACAAACAAATCATTTGAGTACTGCTTTGCGGTTCACTTGATTTGTTTGTTTCTCACCCAAGTTCATTCCCAATGAACCTAGAAAAAAAGACAGTCATTCCTTAAATATAACAAAGTATCTCACACAGGATTTCTATGCTATCACCCACAGGTCCTGTAAATATATAACACAGAATCTCACACAGGATTTCTATGCTATCACCCACAGGTCCTGTAAATATATAACACAGAATCTCACACAGGATTTCTATGCTATCACAGACAGGTCCTGTAAATATATAACACAGAATCTCACACAGGATTTCTACGTTATCACAGACAGGTCCTGTAAATATATAACACAGAATCTCACACAGGATTTCTATGCTATCACCCACAGGTCCTGTAAATATATAACACAGAATCTCACACAGGATTTCTATGCTATCACAGACAGGTCCTGTAAATATATACGCAGAATCTCACACAGGATTTCTATGCTATCACAGACAGGTCCTGTAAATATATAACACAGAATCTCACACAGGATTTCTATGCTAGCACAGACAGGTCCTGTAAATATATACGCAGAATCTCACACAGGATTTCTACACTATCACAGACAGGTCCTGTAAATATATAACACAGAATCTCACACAGGATTTCTACACTATCACAGACAGGTCCTGTAAATATATAACACAGAATCTCACACAGGATTTCTATGCTATCACAGACAGGTCCTGTAAATATATAACACAGAATCTCACACAGGATTTCTACACTATCACAGACAGGTCCTGTAAATATAACACAGAATCTCACACAGGAATTCTACACTATCACAGACAGGTCCTGTAAATATATATGCAGAATCTCACACAGGATTTCTACACTATCACAGACAAGTCCTGTAAATATATAACACAGAATCTCACACAGGATTTCTATGCTATCACAGGCAGGTCCTGTAAATATATACGCAGAATCTCACACAGGATTTCTACACTATCACAGACAGGTCCTGTAAATATATAACACAGAATCTCACACAGGATATTTATGCTATCACAGACAGGTCCTGTAAATATATACGCAGAATCTCACACAGGAATTCTACACTATCACAGACAGGTCCTGTAAATATATACGCAGAATCTCACACAGGATTTCTACACTATCACAGACAGGTCCTGTAAATATATAACACAGAATCTCACACAGGATTTCTACACTATCACAGACACAGAATCTCACACAGGATTTCTACACTATCACAGACACAGAATCTCACACAGGATTTCTACACTATCACAGACAGGTCATGTAAATATATAACACAGAATCCCACACAGGATTTCTACGCTATCACAGACAGGTCCTGTAAATATAACACAGAATCTCACACAGGATTTCTACACTATCACAGACAGGTCCTGTAAATATATACGCAGAATCTCACACAGGATTTCTATGCTATCACAGACAGGTCCTGTAAATATATAACACAGAATCTCACACAGGATTTCTATGCTAGCACAGACAGGTCCTGTAAATATATAACACAGAATCTCACACAGGATTTCTACACTATCACAGACAGGTCCTGTAAATATATAACACAGAATCTCACACAGGATTTCTACACTATCACAGACAGGTCCTGTAAATATATAACACAGAATCTCACACAGGATTTCTACACTATCACAGACAGGTCCTGTAAATATATAACACAGAATCTCACACAGGATTTCTACACTATCACAGACAGGTCCTGTAAATATAACACAGAATCTCACACAGGAATTCTACACTATCACAGACAGGTCCTGTAAATATATACGCAGAATCTCACACAGGATTTCTATGCTATCACAGACAGGTCCTGTAAATATATAACACAGAATCTCACACAGGATTTCTATGCTAGCACAGACAGGTCCTGTAAATATATAACACAGAATCTCACACAGGATTTCTACACTATCACAGACAGGTCCTGTAAATATATAACACAGAATCTCACACAGGATTTCTACACTATCACAGACAGGTCCTGTAAATATATAACACAGAATCTCACACAGGATTTCTACACTATCACAGACAGGTCCTGTAAATATATAACACAGAATCTCACACAGGATTTCTACACTATCACAGACAGGTCCTGTAAATATATAACACAGAATCTCACACAGGATTTCTACACTATCACAGACAGGTCCTGTAAATATATAACACAGAATCTCACACAGGATTTCTACACTATCACAGACAGGTCCTGTAAATATATAACACAGAATCTCACACAGGATTTCTATGCTATCACAGACAGGTCCTGTAAATATATAACACAGAATCTCACACAGGATTTCTATGCTATCACAGACAGGTCCTGTAAATATATAACACAGAATCTCACACAGGATTTCTATGCTATCACAGACAGGTCCTGTAAATATATAACACAGAATCTCACACAGGATTTCTATGCTATCACAGACAGGTCCTGTAAATATATACGCAGAATCTCACACAGGATTTCTATGCTAGCACAGACAAGTCCTGTAAATATATAACAAAGAATATTCACACAGGATTTCTACACTATCACAGACACAGAATCTCACACAGGATTTCTACGCTATCACAGACAGATCCAGTGAATATATAACAAAGAATCTCTCACAGAATTTCTATGCTATCAAAAACAGGTCCTGTAAATATATAAATTAGCAATCTCATACAAGCATTCACACTATCACTGGCAGGTCTTGTTACTACCTATACAACTGAACATCAAATATCCAAACAGCTTCAGCATCTTTCTGTTTCATAATATGAAAGTTTGGATATGCAAGGTTTTTTGTCAATTAAACATTTTTGTAATACTCCCTGTATGCATATTAATTAAGTGAACTTTTAATCATTGATACAGCTGTAATGATGTTTCACACTTTAGCTGTTATCATCAGTGTCAGTGATGGGGTGTACATCCGTGGTGTAGGCTTCATTTTGAATACTATCTTTTGGTTCAAAAAAGAACCAAAATGAAAAACAAGAGGCCCAAGTGGGCCTATATCGCTCACTTGAGCACCTAGATGATCAGTCACGCAAGAAGGAAGAATTCAACACAAATGTTGAAAATATTTAAAATTTTATTTCTGACCAAAATAAAAAACAACCATTTTTTGCACATCCATTAAATTGATTTTGATATCAAGCATTTGCTTTGTCTCTGCAAGATGTGATTCAGGGCAACATTTTAGTCATTTTCTTTAGGTGGAGCCTTTTTTTTTTGACTGATTTCAAGTCTGGGTCATGAACAACAATTGTATCAAATATTGTCCAGATCTAACTTAAAATTGTCTAATTTCATATGTTGAGTGTTGAGAAACATCTAAAAACTTATTTAGATGTGTAAAGAAATGAAAAAATAAATTTTGACCACAGCGGGATTTGAACCGCTACTCTCCATATTTTAATAACCAAGTGGTATATGTACCATTGTGAGACCTAGTTTTAGACATGGTGGCATTATCTGTTAACCAATTTGGATGAAATTTACCAAATTGATAGAGGACCTATAGTATTTCATGTATTCCCCATGTTTCATTAAAATCTTTCATGTGGTATAACAGCAGAAGTTAAAAATGTGAAGAATTGTTCCTATACAACCTCATTTGGAAGTCTTAAAAAAATCATAGAAAATCAAAAAATTGAAATACTGACAAAATTCTTTCAAAGTAACATTTCTTACCATAACTATGATCACAATAGTCCATAAGAATTCATCATTATCAATTAACTAGGAAATATGACTCTTTTCTGCATTGAAATCACCAAGTCCAAACAAATGTCGAAAAATAAATTCTAAAATTTGATTTTGGAAGGGAACCAAATGACAATACGTCTTCACTCATCCCTCTAGATCATTTATATGCATTCTGTTTGTTTTCTGTATACAGCCCGTTTGAAGAAGAATATTGTCATAGGAGGGTACTCTTTTGTGACCTACTTTTGACTATGGTGGCGCCTCTGTAAAGAGGTCTGGACGAAAACAACAGAATTTGAAGAGGATCATAAGAGATTTGTTTCTACCAAGATTTATTAAAATCCTTTGACCAGTTTTGCAGGAAAAGTTGAAAATGTGAGAAATGGCCAACCCTCCTCCCCCTCACCCCCCCCCCCTTATTTTTTGGAAGTCTTAAAAAATTCATAAAAAATCCAAAAATTGAGATATTGACGAAATCCTTTCACAATAATATTCCTTACCACAATTATGATCAAAATAGTCATTAAGAAATTATCAATATCAATTGACTGAAAAACATGACACTTTTCTGCATTGAAATTACTAAGTCCAGAAACACGTCAAAAAACCGCAAAATTCTATTTGACCGATCTTAACTCCAAACACAATTTTTGATGACCCATATATATAGATTGTTGAAATGCAATTAGTTTCTCCATTTATGTACTGGTTCTGGAGGAGAAGATGTTTGAAGAGGGGTACCATTTTGTGCACTTTTAGCCCGCCCTGGATCCACCCCTGAGGGAATCTGGATCCTGGACACATTTTAGTAGGGGAGCTTGAGTACATCATTTATACAAAGTTTGATCCAAATCTGCAATGTAGTACCAGAACAGAAGTCGAAAATGTGAAAAAGCTAACGATGGACGGACGATGACGACGACAGACAACGCACTATGACTATAGCTCACTTGAGCCAATGGCTCAGGTGAGCTAAAAAACCTGAAAATGTGTAAAAGTCTAGAAAAATGTAAAAAAAAAAAAAAAAACATCAAAAATTTGATTTCCATAAGAAATCCAAACAATAACACTTCTTGAGACACCCTCATGCATCACTCTGATGAATTTGCTTTGTGGATCTATGAAGCAAGTCTGAAGAAATTAGTCAAAAGAGGATACCATCTTAGGGCCCGTGTTCTCCCACCTTTGATCCACCCCTTTACAGTTCTGTTGGGAAACCAATAACATTTCTGGGGGACCTTAATTACTTTATCCCTATCAGGTTTCATTAAATTCCTCACAATATTAAGCCTTTGTTTCAGGTAAGCTAAAAAGTTCATTGGTACTTATTTTCATAATCATGACCTCAAACAGGAGATTTTCTATTGTTATCAGATGTTTGAGTTATCACTTCATACAAATGTGTTGCCAGTTTAAGAATGGGTTTACCAATGTTTTCAGGTTTATATAAACAATGTATGCATAGTTTCAATGAAAAATGTATTACCTATTGTACCTACAATACCAGTCATCCTTACTTCTGACACTGAATGATCAATGTCCAAGTGACACACTTGCTCCAGTCTGGAGAGGGAGTGATAAGAATGGAAGAATTTTCCCCTCTCCATTCTGTATTCTGTAAAATAAAAGAATAAATAAAGACATAGAAAATGTATCATCAGTACAAATAATAAAAAGCTACTGTCTATGATCAGAGTGGTATACAGACGGCTAATGTATCAAATGTATCAGAACACTCTGAAATCAAAGACTCCTGAATTGAATTTATGTACCAAGTCAATGAATATTCTTTAAAGTTGACCTATTTTTAGAATAAAAGTTAGACTACCTAATCCAGAGCAAGACTGACCTGGGGTCATCTAAGCTCTGGGCATTTCAATTAGATTGATGGCTTGTTGTTTAATGTCACTTCATGACAATCTCATGTATATGGTAACAGCATCTGTGTGAGGTACATGTATACCTCTACCTTGATGCATTACATAGAAATTTATACCTTTGCAACATTCCACCTGAAGCAGTGAGGGATCTTTTACATGCCACATCCACTGTGACATATGACCTCGGTTCTCCTTGATTCAAACAAAAGACAGGACACTGGTGTGACCACAGTGGGAGCTTAACCCCAGACCTCTCAATCACCAGCTACCGGTATGCACCTCATTTACTACACTACGCTGGCTCCATTTCAATTAGATTACATATATTATCTCACATAAATCGTTACATATAATGAGTCATTATTATCATAATTATTATAAGAAATGGTGAAAAAAATATTTCAGGTATTTTTATAGATAGAACATTCTTACACTATATGGTTTCATCAAAATCAGTACAAAAATGCAAGGAATAAAGTTTGTAAGATTTTTGAAATGGTGCTCATAAAGGTTATATTTGATCATATCACATCATTTCCTTATTTTATTAATCAGTTATCAGCCATCACGAGTAGATCATTTCTGAAAAATTTGATCAAAATCACTAAAGTCGCTGTGCCCAACATACAGGTGTACAGTGAGGTTGGGCAAGGGTACAGTTTTTGAAGCAGTGAAAAGCAAATGCAAGTTGAAACAAGAGCAACGCCTAGCATGGCATAATATGCCCGTCGCTTACTTTGGATGGGATCAATGTGAACATATGGTTTTATTTCCCCCAAACATGGGTCTCTTTGGTAATACTTTTATGAAATATTGAAATCCAAAAAGATGGATCCATGTCCCATAACTCTGTAACAACAAAATGGAATTTGCTCAAAACTAGAAAGTGGCTTCCCCTACACTATTTAAGCATTCTGTGTAAGTTTCATGAAAAACAACTGAGGCTTACTTGAGTTATGATACTTATCACATTACATAGCATCTTATCATAGTAACAAAGTTTTATTCACTTTCCATGATGTGACCTTCACCTTTGACCTATGACCTTGGGTCAAGGTCATGACACACCCTTGGGTCCTACCCGGTAAGTAACAATTCTGTGAAATATTATTGAAATCCATGCACAAGGGAAGAAGTTATGGCCTGAACAAGGTTTTATTCACGTTGCATGTTGTGACCTTGACCTTTGACGGTCAAGGACAAAACACACGCTTGGGTGCTAAGTAACAATTCTGTGAAATATGTTTGAAATCTATGCACAGGGGAAGAAGTTATGGCCCGAACAAGGCTTTACTCACTTTGCAAATTGTGACCTAGACCATTGACCTATGACCTTGGGTCAAGTGTAACAATTCTGTGAAATATTATTGAAATCCATGTACAGGGGAAGAAGTTATGGCCCGGAAAGCTTATCCTGGACGACGGATACCGGACGGACAACGACATAACATAATACGCCCCATCTTAAGACAGGCGTATGAAAATGTTCCAATTTCCCTTTTTGCCCCTTACAAGATTTTCTTGAAAACATCATATTTTCTCATATCAATATGACCATGGCTTGAAGCCATGCATATCACACCTGGAGATAATGCAAAATTACAAAAATAGTTTTTGGATTTCAAAAACATTTATGGACAGCTGACCTGCTTACCACACTACATGAATTTAGTAAATAATTATGATGATTTCTGAAGTTTTTTTTTAATTTCTTCCACTCCGATACTAAGATAATTACGTGTATATCTGATTACCTTACATATTAAGTTTTTTCATGCCACTTCAAAGACTAAACACATTAATTATACCTATCACTATACGATTTCCATGGCCCATTTCTAGGCGATTAATCCCTGTTCCAGGGGTCATTAATTTCACCATAATGGTAGAGGGTTCTTGATTTATTACAATGTATAATTTATTACAATGTATAATGTATATCCACTTTCTCTAGCTCCTAACTGAGCAGATTTATATAAGAGTGGGCTCTTTTAACAGTTTTTGGCCACACTTCTATGGTCCCAGTGGCCCAGTGAACATGAACATAATTAATGTTCCCCTTAATATCTCAATTATACTCCATGTGAAATTTGGTGACACAGGCTTACTGTAATTTTCAAGAAAATGTTAAACACCTTTTAGAGTCTATTGAGGATAAAAGGATGAAGACTAATCACAATTAATAGTTCCCCTGAGCGATTCAAATAGCCTAATGTAAGAAAAATCAAAGTTATTGTATATGTTAGACATACAGCATGCAAAATGTTTCATTTCCTTCCTGCAAGCAGTATTTGGAAATGAATGTTCTGACCCTGAAAATGTTGGAAATAAAAAATCTGGCTATGACGGAAATGAAAACAGATATTCTGGCTACCACCATGTACATATACCAAATCATGCAAATATAAAGCTGAAGGTTCTATGGAAAATATGTTGATTTTTTCCTGGCTTGCTTCACACGCCAGATTTCTCTCTATACTATAATGTGTGGTAGTTTCACTGCATAACTCACATTTCAGCGGAATTTATAGCATTGGACAAATCGTGCTATTCAACAAAACTTAATAGAAAATGTTGTTTTTCCAAAAAAACAAAAAAATTGCATTTTGAGGGGCAGACAGGGGACAAGGGCTCTACCATCTGCTTTCTGAGAGTTTCATTCAAATCAGTGCAACAGGCCATTTGTTAAATGATTTAAACACATTTATTCAAATGTAAAACTTAAACACAAACATAACTTTAAATTGAGAACAAAAGTAAATTACCAACAATTTGTATCTTCATTTAACATACATGATAACAAAAGTAAAAAGTCAGTCCCAAATGGGCCTATATTGTTCACCAGAGACATAGAAATCATTGCACATTGATAAAAAACAATGATTGTAGATGGCTACAAATATGAAGTTTCTTTTAAATTTTTAAAACTAGAAGTATAAAGACCTGCAATTGAAATAGTGTTTGCATATTATTTGTTGAGTTTACCCATGCAATTCTCTTTTGAGATAGAGATTAGAATTTATATACTTTGTATTAGAATGTGTTTGGTTAATGGCATATATTACAATGCAATACTAACAATTATTTATTGGTGACAAAAAGGTTAATTTAAGGAAATAATCTCTCCCAGGATATTAAGGAAATAAATATTCCATCCTTTAAAGATGTGAAAATAAATAATCTGACTTGATCAAATTTGCTAATCCCCCTCCCTCTTCAGAATCAATTGAGTGATCGTCAAATGCCCGACATCACACTTTTTGGCACACTTGTTCATTATGACGTCATAAATAAATGGCCCGTCAAACATGAATTTAACTATGACGTCACAATGGAACTACGTAATGGGGTGGTTAAAGTTGGATCTGGCGATCCCTCAATTGGTCAGATGGTCGTCCCTTAAGAGCAATAAGAAGTTGGGTTGGAATAATTTCTATTGAAACGGTCGGCTCATACCTTCACCACCGGTGAAGGTATGAGCCGACCGTTTCAATAGAAATTATAGGGTTGGAAGTGAAATAGCATACTATACACGAAAGGAAGCAGGTAAGATAAAGCATCGTTCTCTTTATATATCCTGAGTCGGTGGATAGAGAACTTAAATCTGTTTGGTGCTCATCGTGATGATGTTCTGACTATTTGTCAGAGAAAACTCTATCCTCAGAAATCGGATGTGATTATAACAAAAAAAAAAATGAAAACATGCAATGTCATGCATTTCCATCTAGCAAGGATTAACATATCAGAGAAAACATTTCTCTCTCAAGTTTTACGTAACTAAACATTAAAAATCTAGTGTTAATAATAATAAACTATCTAGCCTATTTCTACGTACATACTGCAATGACAGCAGGAATACGTACCGAAACCAAATACGGAAAAAAGCTTCCGTATCTAGAGACCTACTGCAGTACACACATCGAATCGTAGGAAAATCAGCTTCACTGCATCTCTCGGATGCATCCAAGTGTAGCACAAAAAATCTTCTACAACAAATTCCAGATATGAATTCTTTTATTATCAGATTTATCAGATTGCATTAATATTACGACAGAAGAACTTTCCAGGCTTCTCAGAGTGTGGACCTGCATTATATTGTACATTATCAGTGGCGGATTTAGAGGGGGGCCCGGGCCCCCTTTTTGGCCACATATTTACTAGTAAATATCCAGATTTTGCACCTAAAATGGCTGAGAAATTTGGCTTATACACATGTGCCCCCCCCCCTTTTCGGAAATCCTGGATCCGCCACTTATTATCCATACTAATGTGGGTCTTATCGTAGATATATATGTATGCAGAGACATATATACACAAGTATATATGTGTGTCTGATATATGTATGCATGTGTCCTTTTCTCTCGTCAATCCGTGCATATAGAATTATCTGTAGAAATAAATTATCCAGATGTAGATAAAATTGGTAAATTGGTGTATTCATACATCATTATTTAGAAAAATATATCCATTTTTCAATAAAACCTCATTTCCCGGACAGTCAAAAGTAATTCTAACGAAAAGAGCAATAAATGACGTCATACTGTTTAGTACCTCTTCACAATTATATGTGTACTACACTCCATAGTGGGAGCAGTACAGTTAATACTCCATAGTGGGTACAGTACAATATATACTCCATAGTGGGTACAGTACAGTGTATACTCTAAAGTGGGTACAGTACAGTGTATACTCCATAGCGGGTACAGTACAGTGTACACTCCATAGTGGGTATAGTACAGTGTATACTACATAGTGGGTGTAGTACAATGTACACTCCAGTGGGGTACAGTACTGTGTATACGCCATAGTGAGTACAGTGTACAGAGTATACTCCATAGTGGGTACAGTACAGTGTATACTCCATAGTGAGTACAGTACAGTGTATACTCCATAGTGAGTACAGTACAATGTATACTCCAATAGTGAGTATAGTACTGTGTATACTCCATAGTGAATACAGTACAGTGTATATTCCATAGTGGGTACAGTACTGTGTATACTCCATAGTGAGTACAGTGCAATGTATACTCCATAGTGGGTACAGTACAGTGTATACTCCATAGTGAGTACAGTACAGTGTATACTCCATAGTGAGTACAGTACAATGTATACTCCAATAGTGAGTATAGTACTGTGTATACTCCATAGTGAATACAGTACAGTGTATATTCCATAGTGGGTACAGTACTGTGTATACTCCATAGTGAGTACAGTGCAATGTATACTCCATAGTGGGTATAGTACAGTGTATACTCCATAGTGGGTACAGTACAGTGTATACTCCATAGTGAATACAGTACAGTGTATATTCCATAGTGGGTACAGTACTGTGTATACTCCATAGTGAGTACAGTGCAATGTATACTCCATAGTGGGTACAGTACAGTGTATACTCCATAGTGAGTACAGTACAGTGTATACTCCATAGTGAGTACAGTACAATGTATACTCCAATAGTGAGTATAGTACTGTGTATACTCCATAGTGAATACAGTACAGTGTATATTCCATAGTGGGTACAGTACTGTGTATACTCCATAGTGAGTACAGTGCAATGTATACTCCATAGTGGGTATAGTACAGTGTATACTCCATAGTGGGTACAGTACAGTGTATACTCCATAGTGAGTACCGTACTGTGTATACTCCATAGTGGGTGTAGTACAATGTACACTCCAGTGAGTACAGTACTGTGTATACTCCATAGTGAGTACAGTGCAGTGTATACTCCACAGTGAGTACAGTACAGTGTCTTCTCCGTAGTGAGTACAGTACAATGTATTCTCCGTAGTGGATACAGTACTGTGAATACTCCATAGTGGGTACAGTGTATATTCCATAGTGAGTACAGTACAGTGTATACTCCAAAGTGGGTACAATACAGTGTATACTCCATAGTGGGTACAGTACAGTGTATACTCCACAGTGGGTACAGTACAGTGTAGAATCCATAGTGGGTATAGTACAGTGTAGAATCCATAGTGGGTGCAGTACAATGTATACCCAACAGCGAGTACAGTACAGTGTATAGTCGATATTTGAGGCAGTACAGTATGTACTGCATTGTGGGTGCAGTACAGTGTATACTCCATAGTGGATACAGTACAGTGTATACTCCATAGTGGGTGCAGTACAGTTTACACTCCATAGTAAGTACAGTACAGTGTATAGTCCTTACTGAGTACAGTACAGTGTATACTCCATAGTGGGTACAATACAATATATACTCCATAGTGGGTACAGTACAGTGTATACTCTAAAGTGGGTACAGTACAGTGTATACTCCATAGCGGGTACAGTTCAGTGTATACTCCATAGTGGGTAAAGTACTGTGTATACTCTATAGTAAGTGCAGTACAGTGCATACTCCTTAATGAGTACAGTACTCTTTATACTCCATAGTGAGTACAGTATAGTGTATACTACATAGTGGGTAAAGTATTTTATACTCCACAGTTGGTGCAGTACAGTATATACTCCACATTTCGTGCAGCACAGTATATACATTGTACTCCATAGAGGATACAGTACAGAGTATACTCCTTATTGAGTACAGTACAATGTATACTCCATAGTGAGTACGGTACTGTGTATACTCCATAATGGGTACAGTACTGTGTATACTCCATAGTGAATACAGTACAATGTATACTCCTTAGTGGGTGCAGTACAGTTTATACATCATAGTGAGTACAGTACAGCATATACTCCATACTGGGTACAGTACAGTGTATACTCCATAGTGAGTACGGTACTGTGTACACTCCATAATAGGTACAGTACTGTGTATACTCCATAGTGAATACAGTACAGTGTATACTCCTTAGTGGGTGCAGTACAGTTTATACACCATAGTGAGTACAGTACAGCATATACTCCATACTGGGTACAGTACAGTGTATACTCCATAGTGGGTACAGTACAGTGTATACTGTATAGTGGGTACAGTACAGTGTATACTGTATAGTGGGTACTGTACAGTGTATACTCCATAGTGGGTATAGTACAGTGTATACTCCATAGTGGGTACAGTACAGTGTATACTCCATAGTGGGTGCAGTACAATGTATACCCAACAGCGAGTACTATACAGTGTATAGTCCATATTTGGGGCAGTACAGTATATACTGCATTGTGGGTGCAGTACAGTGTATACTCCATAGTGGATACAATACAGTGTATACTCCATAGTGGGTGCAGTACAGTTTAAACTCCACAGTGAGTACAGTACAGTGTATAGTCCTTAGTGAGTACAGTGTATACTCCATAGTGGATACACTACAGTGTATACTCCATAGTAGGTATAGTACTGTGTATACTCCATAATGAATTCAGTACTGTGAATACTTCATAGTGAGTACAGTACAGTGTATACTCCATGGTGGGTGCAATGCAGTGTATACTCCATAGTGGGTAAAGTACAGTATATACTGTGTAGTAGGTACAGTACAGTGTATACTCAATAGTGGGTACAGTACAATGTATAGTACATAGTGAGTACAGTACAGTGTATATTCTATAGTGAGTACAGTACAGTATATACCCATAGTGGGTGCAGTACTGTGTATACTCCATAGTGGGTACAGGACAGTGTATACTCCATAGTGAGTACAGTACAGTGTATACTCCATAGTGGGTACAGTACAGTGTATACTCCATAGTGAGTATAGTACTGTGTATACTCCATAGTGAATACAGTACAGTGTATATTCCATAGTGGGTACAGTACTGTGTATACTCCATAGTGAGTACAGTGCAATGTATACTCCATAGTGGGTATAGTACAGTGTATACTCCACAGTGGGTACAGTACAATGTATACTCCATAGTGGGTGTAGTACAATATACACTCCAGTGAGTACAGTGCAGTGTATACTCCACAGTGAGTACAGTACAGTGTATTCTCCATAGTGAGTACAGTACAGTGTATTCTCCGTAGTGGATACAGTAATGTGAATACTCCATAGTGGGTACAGTGTATATTCCATAGTGAGTACAGTACAGTGTATACTCCAAAGTGGGTACAATACAGTGTATACTCCATAGTGGGTACAGTACAGTGTATACTCCACAGTGGGTACAGTACAGTGTATACTCCATACTGGGTATAGTACAGTGTAGAATCCATAGTGGGTGCAGTACAATGTATACCCAACAGCGAGTACAGTACAATGTATAGTCGTTATTTGAGGCAGTACAGTATGTACTGCATTGTGGGTGCAGTACAGTGTATACTCCATAGTGGATACAGTACAGTGTATACTCCATAGTGGGTGCAGTACAGTTTACACTCCATAGTAAGTACAGTACAGTGTATAGTCCTTACTGAGTACAGTACAGTGTATACTCCATAGTGGGTACAATACAATATATACTCCATAGTGGGTACAGTACAGTGTATACTCTAAAGTGGGTACAGTACAGTGTATACTCCATAGCGGGTACAGTTCAGTGTATACTCCATAGTGGGTAAAGTACTGTGTATACTCTATAGTAAGTGCAGTACAGTGCATACTCCTTAATGAGTACAGTACTCTTTATATTCCATAGTGAGTACAGTATAGTGTATACTCCATAGTGGGTAAAGTATTTTATACTCCACAGTTGGTGCAGTACAGTATATACTCCACATTTCGTGCAGCACAGTATATACTCCATAGAGGATACAGTACAGTGTATACTCCTTATTGAGTACAGTACAATGTATACTCCATAGTGAGTACGGTACTGTGTATACTCCATAATGGGTACAGTACTGTGTATACTCCATAGTGAATACAGTATAGTGTATACTCCTTAGTGGGTGCAGTACAGTTTATACACCATAGTGAGTACAGTACAGCATATACTCCATACTGGGTACAGTACAGTGTATACTCCATAGTGAGTACAGTACAGCATATACTCCATACTGGGTACAGTACAGTGTATACTCCATAGTGAGTACAGTACAGTGTACACTCCATAGTGAGTACAGTACAGTGTATACTCCATAGTGAGTACAGTGCAGTGTATACTCCACAGTGGGTACAGTACAGTGTATACTCCATAGTGAGTACAGTACAGTGTATACTCTATAGTGGATGGAATAGTGTATACCCCATAGTGTTGACTTTAGTGAACTTTGTTTGATTTTTATTTGACCTTACACCATGATTACTGAACCTCGATGGTGACAGTGTCGATATGATGCAATGCTCAGAAAGTTAGACATTTGCAATCTGTTTGAGTACAGTACAATGTATACTCCATAGTAGGTACAGTACAGTGTATACTCCATAGTGAGTACGGTACAGTGTATTCTCCATAGTGAGTACAGTACAGTGTATACTCCATAGTGGGTACAGTACAGTGTATACTCCATAGTGGGTACAGTACAGTGTATACTCCATAGTGAGTACAGTACAGTGTATACTCCATAGTGGGTACAGTACAGTGTATACTCCATAGTGAGTACAGTACAGTGTATACTCCATAGTGGGTACAGTACAGTGTATACTCCATAGTGGGTACAGTACAGTGTATACTCCATAATGGGTACAGTACAGTGTATACTCCATAGTGAGTACAGTACAGTGTATACGCCAATAGTAAGAACAGTACAGTGTATACTCCATAGTGGGTGTAGTACAGTGTATACTCTAAAGTGAGTACAGTAGAGTGTATACTCCATAATAAGTACAGTACAGTGTATACTCCATAATGGGTACAGTACAGTGTATACTCCATAGTGAGTACAGTACAGTGTATACGCCAATAGTAAGAACAGTACAGTGTATACTCCATAGTGGGTGTAGTACAGTGTATACTCTAAAGTGAGTACAGTAGAGTGTATACTCCATAATAAGTACAGTACAGTGTATACTCTATAGTGGATACAGTACTGTGAATACTCCATAGTGAGTACAGTACAGTGTATACTCCATACTGAGTACAGTACAGTGTATATGCCATAGTGAGTACAGTACAGTGTATACTCCATAGTGGATACAGTACAGTGTATACTCTAAAGTGAGTACAGTAGAGTGTATACTCCATAATAAGTACAGTACAGTGTATACTCTATAGTGGATACAGTACTGTGAATACTCCATAGTGAGTACAGTACAGTATATACCTCTATAGTGGATAGAGTAGTGTATACCCCATAGTGGCGACTTTAGTGAACTTTGTTTGATTTCTCTTTCACCTTACACCATGATTACTGCACCTCTATGGTAACAGCATCAAAATGATGAGGCCTTTCAACTTATATAAAGCTAACTCAAACAAGGCTTTCAACTTAAAGAATGCTGAATCAAACAGGGCTCTCAACTAACATAAAGTTAAATCAAATAGGGTTCTCAACTAACATACAGCTAAATCAAACAGGGTTCTCAACTAACATAAAGCTAAATCAAACAGGGTTCTCAACTAACATAAAGCTAAATCAAACAGGGTTCTCAACTAACATAACGCTACCTCAAACAGGGTTCTCAACTAACATAACGCTACCTCAAACAGGGTTCTCAACTAACATAAAGCTAACTCAAACAGGGCTCTCAACTTACATAAAGCTAACTCAGACATGACTCTCAACTTACATAAAGCTACCTCAAACAGGTTTCTCAACTAACATAACGCTAACTCAAACAGGGCTCTCAACTTACATAAAGCTAACTCAAACATGACTCTCAACTAACATAACGCTACCTCAAACAGGGTTCTCAACTAACATAACGCTACCTCAAACAGGGTTCTCAACTAACATAAAGCTAACTCAAACAGGGCTCTCAACTTACATAAAGCTAACTCAGACATGACTCTCAACTTACATAAAGCTAACTCAGACATGACTCTCAACTTACATAAAGCTACCTCAAACAGGTTTCTCAACTAACATAACGCTAACTCAAACAGGGCTCTCAACTTACATAAAGCTAACTCAAACATGACTCTCAACTAACATAACGCTAACTCAAACAGGGCTCTCAACTTACATAAAGCTAACTCAAACATGACTCTCAACTAACATAACGCTACCTCAAACAGGGTTCTCAACTAACATAACGCTACCTCAAACAGGGTTCTCAACTAACATAAAGCTAAATCAAACAGGGCTCTCAACTAACATAAAGCTAAATCAAACAGGGCTCTCCACTAACATAAAGCTAACTCAAACAAGCAAAGTTCTCACCAAGCTTAACATAAAATCGATCAAATTGATATAACCTTTTATCAATCAAACAGGGCTAAATTTTAATCAAGCAGTGTTCTCACCAGACATAAAGTTTACTCAGTCAAGCAGTATTCCAACAGACATAAAGATTAATCAGTCAAGTAGTGTTCTCACCAGACATAAAGTTCCATCAAGTACTGTTCTCACTCGACATAAAGCTTAATCAATCAAACAGTGTTCTCACCAGACATAAAGTTTAATCAATCAAGCAGTGTTCTCAGCTGACATAAAGATTAATCAATCAAGTACTGTTCTCACCAGACATAAAGTTCAATCAAGTAGCGTTCTCATCAGGCATAAAGTTTAATCAATCAAGCAGTGTTCTCTCCAGACATAAAGTTCAATCAAGCAGTGTTCTCACATGACATATAGTGTAATCACTCAAGCAATGTTCTCACCAGATAAAGTTCAATCAAGCAGTCTTCTCACCAGACATAACATTTAATCAAGCTGTGTTTTCACCAGACATAAAGTTCAATTACTGTTCTCACTAGACATAAAGTTTAATCAATCAAGTACTGTTCTCACCAGACATAAAGTTTAATCAATCAAGTACTGTTCTCACCAGACATAAAGTTAAATCAATCAAGTAGAGTTCTCATCAGACATAAAGTTTAATCAATCAAGCTGTGTTATCACCAGACATAAAGTATAATCACTCAAGCAGTGTCTTCACCAGACATAAAGCAGGGTGCCCACTCACTTTTGACGTCAGAAATATAGGATTCAGACACCAATATAGGATTTTTTGAAAGAAAATATAGGAAAAATATAGGAATAATTGCAAAAAATATAGGAAATATATAGGAATATTCTGCTCTATTTAAGGTGTTTAAAGTAATTCAATAATATTTTTCATTAATATTTTGTCATTTCGAGGACAATGTGGCCTCCTCCACCCACAGAAGCATTACAAGTCATACATTTCACTTTATCATAAACCTAAAATATGTTGAAATATCACGCAAGAGAAAAAACAACCTGTATACAGTATGACACACACAGAGAAAACATTGATTTATAGAAATTTAAATGCATTTAAGTGTTAGAAACTAAATCTATATACAGATGATACCAATAGTTCTTGAAATTTGGTACATATTCACATAACTGACCTGAAAATTTACAAAAATATAGGAATTTATAGGAATTTTGGAGATATATAGGAAATATATAGGAAATGTCAGATTTAAAGGAATTTATAGGAATTTATAGGAAGTGGGCACCCTGATAAAGTTTAATTAAGCAGTGTTCTCACCAGACACATAGAGTAATCACTCAAGCAATGTTCTCACCAGACAAAGTTCAATCAAGCAGTGTTCTCACCAGACATAAAGCTCAATCAAGTAGTGTCCTCACCATACATAAAGATTAATCAATCAAGTAGTGTTCTCACCAGACATAAAGTTTAATCAATCAAACAGTGTCTCACCAGACATAAAGTTTAATCAAGCAGTGTTCTCACCAGACATAAAGTTCAATCAAGTAGTTTTCGTCCCATGCATAAAGTTTAATCAATCAAGCAGTGTTCTCACCAGACATAAAGTTCAATCAAGTAGTGTTCTCACCAGACATAAAGTTCAATCAAGTAGTTTTCGTCCCATGCATAAAGTTTAATCAACCAAGCTGTGTTATCACCTGACATAAAGTATAATCACTCAAGCAGTGTCTTCACCAGACATAAAGTTTAATTAAGCAGTGTTCTCACCAGACATATAGAGTAATCACTCAAGCAATGTTCTCACCAGACAAAGTTCAATCAAGCAGTGTTCTCACCAGACATAAAGCTCAATCAAGTAGTGTCCTCACCATACATAAAGTTTAATCACTCAAGCAATGTTCTCACCAGACATAAAGTTTACATTTACATTTGTACTTTACATCCCCCATAACTCATAATCGTATGTTGCCACTGTTGTAAACTGAGTGTTGTATAGGAAGCATTGAATCTCTTAAAAGAAATTTATATTTTCATCGCAATTTCAATAAATCTGACCAATTTTTTCCTAAAAAATTCCTTTTAATATTATGCAGCAAAGAAATTACAATATTTAATGAGATGCTTAATTGCTTTTTTGTTTGTTTGTTTGATTATTGTTTTACGTCACTCCACGATTATTTCACGTATATGGTGACGGCTGCTTAATTGCTCTCGATCTTACAATCATCACTGTGATAAAAGTAGCTTGGTATTTACAAACAGCACACTGCATTACATTACACTGGATTGATAAAACATATTCTCTACACTATACATGTATTAATTTACTAGTCAATTCTATATCAACAAACAACTGATGAAATACATGCTGTATTAGAGTACCAATGTGGTATTATTATTATTTTTGCCTATTGTTTTGTATGCATTTCATTATTTTCAATGCTCAGCATATTGCAAAATTCTAAAATAATTTTCATTTATATTTCATTGAAGCCTGTATGATTTTAAGGTACTTCAAGTCATAAATATTTGAAAAAAAAGCAAATTATTATTTTTTTGAATGCACGAACTGAAATTGTATTTCACATGCTAGACCCTTTACATGTGTACCTGATATGCTTGTGGAAACATGTCTGGTATTATATTTGTGACTACATTTGTATTTGGGTATTTTCTGTACTAAAACAAAATATGTTCCTTATGTTTTATTGTATATATGTATCTGATGCGATGAAGATTAATGTGGTATGTGTTGTTCTAAGTGTAACTTTTAATGTTTAGTGTATCAATTCTTAATGACACATAATTTTCTGTATATCCGGCATCTTAAAGTTATTTTTGAGATTGTCAAGCTCTTGATAAAAACTAAATTCACATTTAATTCATTTTTATTTAATGAAATTATATACATATGCATGTAGATGTATAATTAGCGTAGACAGAACTGAATATGGGAGTGTTTCAATATACCAGGTATTCATGAATACATGTACAAGTATTTGTTTGTTTTTGTTTTGGAGTGTGACCCTGGGTATAGAAGTATGTTCAATGAATACTTGCAGTCTACAGTATAATCTGATCCATATTTGGTAATTAAAGTACTTACTTCAAGTATTTGTTTTCATCAAGTCAAAAAGTGAAATTAAACTGTATTGAAGTGATATTTTAAATGGACTGTCATGAATAAACGATTTGTCTTTAATGTACTTTCTGTGTATTTTTGATGACTGTGTAATTGTGATAAATATTAAATAAACATTGTTATTATTCTGCAGGACCTGAATAAAGGATGAATTGGAATTTACTGCATTTTCATTAATATGAAGAAGTGTTACATTTGGCACCCCACATGAAATCCAGAGGTATTCTGAATTGTCTAGCATACAGAAGGCAATTTAAGTTTGTGCATTCAAAGAATACAACTGACCAATGAATACACAGATTAATTAAAGTGACCAATGACTATTTTGATCAAACCAGTTCTTAAAGTATCTGTAAATAATTTATTTTAAAACAAACAACACCTAAATACTTTGAAAATATACAGGATGTTGGAACTTACATGGAACACACCTATTTCTTTCAAATTTTGGGGATTTCTTTTATAAGCAACTGTAGTTCACCATGTGATGAAGCTCAATCCTGATGGTAGGTAGAATATATACCTCTGAAGCAAACAGTCAGATAGTACTGTTACGCATTCATGCAAAAACGGGAGCAATTGATCACCTTACATTTATTCAAATACAGTAAGGTTCTGTTAATCTCAGTTCCAGCAATCAGAAGAATCTCTTTTCTTAACAATAAGTACAGGAACACATTTTCTCAATCATATCCTGCTTCTATAATTCAGAAATCTGCATTCTGGATCTGGATGAAGGTAACAGATTTTTGAAAATTAAGGTTAAAATTTTCAACTGAAGAAATTTCTGCTTTCCAAGCACAATTGTAGCAGATTAATCATTGATTAATTTATTCAGTCATGCCGTTTGATACCTTGCCTTGCCATTTGATTGTTTATTTATTAAGTATATTTCAAATTACCTGTCTATCTAACAATTAACAGCTTGTGTAAAATATCATGTTAGCTGTCAAAGATAAATGTCTTTTAATAGGTCAGTACAAGCTCATCTAGGAGATCAAGTAACTTGCTCATTTCACTTCTTACACTGGTCAATCTATGCCAAAGTTTTAAATAGAAGTATAAAATCTGAAAGTTTAATAATATTTGGCTGTTTGCTTGTTTCTTTTTCATGTCACATCAAGATTTAATCACTTATCTAGTAATAGTATCAGCTTGATGTATTGCACAGAAAACCATATCCCTACAATGGGCACAGCAAAGCATAATGTTGCATTAAGGATCTTTAACATGCTGATGTTAACTGAGACAGGATGGAAAATTACCTAGAAACAAACATGTCTTGATTGACAGAGCATTACTGCTATTAAAAACAAAATAATTTATAAAAAATATAATTATAACTGTTATAGTGTATTAACCATGAGCAAAAAATGACATGTATCTTACATTTGAATAAAAATATATCAAGTAAAACAAAATTTTCTCTTATAATTGTATAATTATATGCATACAGTAATTATGAGTAATGACATAAAATCTAATCTTTCTTGTTGCGTGATCTTGTGTTGTATTTGTGCTGTACAGATGTCGTTGTCGTTGTCTCAATGACCTTGGTTTGTTTGACCTCCTGACCCCCACCTAACATGAACTGCATATCTGTATAGGACTGCCACATCAAAGCCAAAGGGATGATCACCCAGAGTCCATTAAAGAATATCAGGTACACCCATAGATACAGCATATTGTCTGTAACAAGGTTAGGACTTCCTATCAACCATTCTGGACAGAAGGTCATCCAACCTGAAATGAGAGTCATCTTTCAACAAAAATGCTTCTAAAATTATCCTTTGTGGCATTCATTAATTGGGATAAGAATTAAAAATCAGGAATCCAATTGGCAGTAACCTGCTAGTCTGAGACTAGTAATTTTGCACCAAGATTGTTGAGTTATAGTTGAGCAAGCTTGGTAGGCTTCTAAAATTAGTGGTCAACTGATTGTATTAAGGGCAATCATCAATCTAAATCTTAGGAACATGTACAATGTATGCTGTAGAGAAAAGACAACTTTTATAAAATTCTTACATTTCCTAGTTTTCGATACAATATATAGCGGGATGAATGTCTGAAACATGTTGTTTATTCCTTACTTTACACTTTCACTTTTGGACAAGTAAGTCTGTCCTTAGGCTATTACATTGTCATTTTGGGCTAGTAAGTCTGTCCTTAGGCTATTACATTAACACTTTTGGGCTAGTAAGTCTGTCCTCAGGCTATTACTTTGTCACTTTTGGACTAGTAAGTCTGTCCTTAAGGCTATTACTTTGTCACTTATGAGCTAGTAAGTCTGTCCTTAGGCTACAGTACAGTCCGGGTGGAACTTTAAATGCCCACTGTCCACAGTGGGCAGTCCACCTGAAATTTCAGTGGGCATTAGGAGTGGACATTTACCTGAGCTATCAAGCTGTCCATTTACCTGTATATTAATTCTAACTGACTCTTACAAGAATGTCCACTGTGTCCAGTGGACATTTTTAATGCCCACTCTAAAAATGCCCACTGTGACCAGTGGGCAAATTAAGTTCCACCTGGACTGTACTGTATTACATTAACACTTTTGGGCTAGTAAGTCTGTCTTCAGGCTATTACTTTGTCACTTTTGGACTAGTAAGTCTGTCCTTAGGCTATTACTTTGTCACTTCTGAGATAGTAAGCCTGTCTTTATGCTATTACTTTGTCACTTCTGAGCTGGAAAGTCTGTCCTTAGGCTATTACATTAACACTTTTGGGCTGGTAAGTCTGTTCTCAGGCTATTACATTGTCACTTTTGGACTAGTAAGTCTGTCCTTAGGCTATTACTTTGTCACTTCTGAGCTAGTAAGTCTGTCCTTAGGCTATTACTTTGTCACTTATGAGCTAGTAACTCTGTCCTTAGGCTATTACTTTGTCACTTCTGAGCTAGTAAGTCTGTCCTTAGGCTATTACTTTGTCACTTATGAGCTAGTAACTCTGTCCTTAGGCTATTACTTTGTCACTTCTGAGCTAGTAAGTCTGTCCTTAGGCTATTACTTTGTCACTTTTGGAATAGTAAGTCTGTCCTTAGGCTATTACTTTGTTACTTCTGAGCGAGTAAGTCTGTCTTTAGGCTATTACATTAACACTTTTGGGCTAGTAAGTCTGTTCTTAGGCTATTACATTCACACTTTTGGACCAGTAAGTCTGCCCTTAAGCTAATACATTGACATTTTTGGGCTAGTAAGTCTGTCCTTGGGTAATTAAATTCACACTTTTGGGCTAGTAAGTCTGTCCTCAGGCTATTACATTGTCACTTTTGGACTAGTAAGTCTGTCCTCAGGCTATTACTTTGTCACTTCTGAGCTAGTAAGTCTGTCCTTAGGCTATTAGTTTGTCACTTTTGGGCTAGTAAGTCTGTCCTTAGGCTATTACTTTGTCACTTTTGGACTAGTAAGTCTGTCCTCAGGCTATTACATTCACATTTTTGGACTAGTAAGTCTGCCCTTAAGCTAATACATTGACATTTTTGGGCTAGTAAGTCTGTCCTTGGGCAATTAAATTCACACTTTTGGGCTGGTAAGTCTGTCCTCAGGCTATCACATTGTCACTTTTGGACTAGTAAGTCTGTCCTTAGGCTATTACATTATCACTTTTAGTGACTTCTTCTATCAAATCTGTTTTTGGGGTAATACATTGTCCAGGGAAGCCTTGATCAGGGATGAAGATTACAATCATCAGGTTAAGATCATTGCGATATGAACTGAAAGGGTTTCATCAGTAGGAACTAAACGCATGATCCAATAATTACTCTCTTATGATTGAAGTAATTGTTAGAGATGAACATAAAATTAAGCCAGACAAGGATCACTATAAACGGATCTTAAAAACTGTAGGATTTTAAAAACTATTCATTTCATTTACTTTGAAATTTCTGAAGATGAACCAAACTGAACTCTGTTAACTTCGTCATATTAGACAAATAAAAGATGTATAATTACATTATTTATTACTAATTGATTACCAGTGAGGAATAAAACAGAATTAGTTACAGGTCACTGTCTTTAGATAAAGATATGGATCACCCGATGTTTTGGATATAAATGTAGTATGAAACAGAAGTTATACAAGTAATTTATATATAAATACAGGTAAAAATTAGAATTCAAATGCATAAGAAAAAATGCTATAATCACATATTAATCAATTAAGGTAGGGCACTGCTACAGGGTGTATTATATGCCACTCTGTTATACACCATTATACAATTAGCTGTACCTATATACCGTACCAGTATTTTACATAATACTTACCACCATACAGCTCACATACACAGAGTACAATCTGGACATAGTGTCGGTAGAATCTCTGTTTCAGGATAGCATAGATAAGTAATAGGCATAACGTTCCATCTACAACAACAGTCAGTATCTCCAGTGATACAATAGTAGGATCAGACACTCCCCAACGCTTGTCTGCCAAGGCATATTCCTTCCCTTTAAAAAACGAAACAAAAACCATTGTGATCTGTTTTATTTACTATTAATAATGTTTAATCTAGTCCCACAATTTTGTGCAAGTAATTTCATTCATTCGAAATGTGAGTGCCGGTACTAGTCACAGACATTCAGATGTGAATACTAGTCACTAACACTCAGATGCAAGTACAGTCCACGTACACTCAGAGTCATGAACACTCAGATGTGAGTACTAGTCACTGACACTTAGATGTGAGTACTAGTCAGGCGCACTCAAATGTGAGTACTAGTCACTGACACTCAGATGCGAGTACTGGTCACAGGCAATCAGATGTGAGTACTAATCACTGACACTCAGATATGAGTACTAGTTACTGCCACTCAGATGCGAGTACTAGTCACCGACACTCAGATACGAGTTCTAGTCACTGACACTCATATGTGAGTACTAGTCACAGGCACTCAGATGTGAGTACTAGTCTTCTTCTTCTTCTTCCAATACGAAGTGTACTCAAAAGTTGAGCATTATACTTTATGACACTCTGATGTGAGTACTAGTCATGGACACTCAGATGTGAGTACTAGTCACTGACACTCAGATGTGAGTACTAGTCACTGGCTCTCAAATATGAGTGCTAATCACTGACACTCAGATACGAGTACTAATCACTGACACTGAGATGTGAGTACTAGTCACTGGCACTAAGATGTGAGTATTAGTCACAGGCACTCAGATGTGAGTACTAATTTTGAAATCCATCACCTTTCTTGTGACTTTCCTTGTGTCCTTGTGACTTTGTCATCATTTCAAGACAGAATAAAACTTTTTTAACTAATCCAATAAAGCGTTAACTTAATTAGTTACATGTATCTTTTAATATACTTACACAAATCAGCAGTGAAATGAGTTGATTTGTTTACTGTTCCAATCAGTGACAATGCCACAAAAGGACCTTCCTGCAAAAAATATTAAAAATATTATAGCAAATGAAGACAGTATAAAGAAAATAAAAAAAGATAGACAATAAAAAACTCCCACAATTTTCACTAAAGCAACTGTGCTATAATAACAGCAATGTTTAAGGATCCCATAGAAATGTTTTTGTGTCTGGGAGACACAAAAACCTTCTTCTTCCATTACCAAGTCTACTCAAAAATTAAGCATAATAATAATTTGTATGGCAGTCAAGACTCTCGAAGTCTGACATCCAGGTATTGATAATGAGTATTCAGAACATTTGGGGTAAAGCATTGGACTTTATCATAGAAAGCAATGTGTATTCCACATGGAATTTTGGTAAAAAGGAATATTTAAAATATTTCATCATTCAAACAAATAAATTCTGAATATGTACGTACATGTTTTACACATTTCTGATAGTATTTTATAAGAAAAACCCTTCAGAATTGATAAAGAAGGACTTAAAGTTTTAACACTAACAATAAACCCCAAGTTTTACCCCAAGTGTCATGGCCACACTCCTCAGGTATCTATGTAGACCAATAGTGAGCAATCTAATTAAAATACAGATCTTGTTCTCTCGTTTCTCCACAAGATTTTAATTTAATTACTCCACTGTATTTTAATTAGATTGAATAGTGAGATGATGCTGCATAAGTGGTCCTTCACTTTAATGGAAGAAGAAGAAGAGACAGTGACCTCTTGCCGACTTTGAGAATAAAAGCCTCACGGGGAAATACATGTATGTCTTGAACATAATTCACAAAAGAAACAGAATCTTTTGTTTATAACGTTATTTGAAGGTAGTCAGTGGTGGATCTTGGGAGAGTGGAGCACTCCCCCCCCCCCTGCCAGTGACCCAAATTTTTACCCAAAACCCAGTATTTTAGCCCATTTCTGTCAAAAATCAACAAAAATCGTCCCTCGACCCCAAGTGGCGTTGGATCCGCAACTGGTTGTATAGATCAGTAAAGTAGTCTATATGTCTCTGTATAGATCTACAATTTTCAATCCATACTAGCTCAATACATTCCGCCACAAAAAGAGCAGTTTCTGTCAGACTTACAATAGTATACTCACTAGTGTGAAATGAATGAGGGTATCAAACACAAGCCAAGCTAAAACCCATCTATCTGATGGTCGATTTTGACTTCCAAGACGAAAACCAAGCAATAAGGCAGCGACAAAATAAACTGCAGTCACACCTAAAGAAACCAACGTTACAGTTGTGATAAGCATTGTTATGTCTAATGTAATAGTATATATATCTAAAACGTAAACAACTTCGGCCTAGTTAAAATCAAAACAAATAATCCACGCCTCCGTGTTAATTTTACGCTTGAATGTTTCGGGTATAGTCAAGCGCTGCCCGAAACGCTTGATAGATTAAAGATAATTCCTGATTATATCGTCTTTTTCCTTTTCGCTCCTAATTGGGTCGCTCATAAATGACGACCATTTAATTCGATTCCTTTCTTTTCTGCGCACGGTCAGAGATTGGAAACAGCTGGATGATAATAGCATTACCGCACTGAAAGCAAATATTATATAGAAGTATGTGAAACATTCATCGCCACCTGGCGATCATTACCATCAGGGACGTATATAACACATGTTATATACGTCCCTGGTACCATATCACATGCGCTCTTTCCCGTGCCAGTGCTAGAATTGGACAATTTGACGTACAGATACAGACAGAAGACCATCTGACAGAAGTTTGTGTGTGTGTGTGTGTGTGTGTGTGTGTGTGTGTGTGTGTGTGTGTGTGTGTTGGGGAGGGGTGGGGATTTGGTCGGGTCGGATTATTTATTTGCAGATTTTTGAATGATGGAATGTTTATTTCCTTGATATTCTGGGACAGATATCTATTTTCTTGACAATAAATACTTATTAAACTTGCATAGTAAATATATACATTTACCAAAACACATATTAATTTGAAACAAACTCAACAAATAACATGCAAACACCATGTAAATCGCATAAGTCTTTATACTACTAGTTTCTATATTAACATTTTATAAGCTGCCCGTGTTGAATGCTCTTCCAGAATTTATAGTTCTTAACTGTTTTAACCTTGCTTTTTTCATTTGAAATACCAGAAGTAATAAATAAGTACTTTTATTTCAGTTTATGTCACGTGGATATACAACTTTTTTTGTTGTTTTTACTTTTGTTATGTATATTGTGTTAGGGCCAGAACTTCTTGTTACTTTTGTTCTCATTTAAAGTTATGTTTGTTTTTATTCTACATTTATATAAATGTGTTAAAATCAAATGTCTTGTTGCACTGATTTGAATGAAATTTAATTAAAGTGAAACACTGTCAACAAATACGGCTACTATGCACATGATTTAATTTGAACATCGCGGCCGACTTTACACACCGTGTGTGCTTAGGTGAGAGATAAGTTGAATTCAACGCGAATTAACATAATATACACATCAGAGACATAGACTACTTTCTGAAAGTAGTCTATGTCTCTGATACACATATATATATATGTCTCTTAATATACGGATGTGATTAGCGTATGATTGAAATGCGGACAGCACGAGAGGGAGTCGGGGAAAGGGGTTGGAAATTGGCCGAAAGGGGGCGTGAACACAATTGTTCGGAACGAGAACATGCAGAGAAAATCCCCCAGAAAACAGACGGTAGGCTCTTGGCAGTCTTGCCCCCTGTCCGCCCCTCAAAATGGACATGCAAATTTATTTTTAAACAGGAAACCTCTCGCTCACCGGAGACATAGAAAACATTGAACATAATGATATTTCACAACAATGCTTGCAGGTGGCCGTGACTCTTTGGTTTCTTTATACTGTACACGACCATCTTTACTTAATTCCTATCGAGTTTCCTCAGAATCAGTCTAGAAATAGTGAAGAAAAGGTTGGAAATGTGAAATATTAAACCCCTTCTTTTGCAGCAGTCTTAGATAATTTCATTAATTCTTTGACTGGTTGTGTATGGAACGCCAACTTAACATATATTCAAATAATTGTACTTATCTTATAATTGTACCTATCTTCAAATGAATTGAAGATAGGTACAATTGAATTAAAGATAGGTGTAAATGAATTAAATATAGGTGTAAATGATTATATCTATCTTTAAATAATTGAACCTATCTTCAAATAAATTACACCTATCTTTAATAGAATTGCACCTATCTTCAGTTCAATTAAAGATAGGTTCAGTTGAATCATACCTATCTATAATTCATTTGAAGATAGGTATAACTCATTTAAAGATAGGTGCAACTGATTTGAAGATAGGTATAACTGAAACATATCCACAAAGTATTTGAAGATAGGTACAATTCAATTATACCTAGGTTCAATCGTTTTTGAGTTATTGAAAATAATGAACTCTCCCTTGGAAAGATGTGTAAATGAATTAAAGATAGGTGTAAATAATTATACCCATCTTTAAATAATTGAACCTATCTTCAAATAAATTACACTTATCTTTAATGGAATTGCACCTATCTTCAATTCAATAAAAGATAGGTTCAATTGAATCACACCTATCTAAAATTCATTTGAAGATAAGTATAATTGATTTAAAGATAGGTGCAATTGATTTGAAGAGCAGTTATTATTGTCAATATCGTTATAATTAAAGATAGGTTCAATTCAATTGCACCTATCTTTAATTCAATTATACCTATCTTTAATTCACTGCATTTGTACCTATCTTCAAATCAATTGTACCTATCTGCAAATGAATTAAAGATAGGTATATTTGAATGAAACCTACCTCTAATTCATTTGAAGATAGGTATAATTGAATTAAACCTATCTCTAATTCATTTGAAGATAGGTACAATTATTTAAAGATAGGTACAATTATTTGAATATATTTTAATTTGGCGTTCCATAGTTGTGGGGAGTAATTCAAAAATATTTCGGCGGCCCTTTTGGACCACAAACAATTTTACCTTATATAATACTCTACTTTCCTACATTGCGAACCGGATTTTTTGGGGGGCCGCAAAGTCTTCTCCCCCACTTTCCAAATCAAATGGTTGCTCACTAATGTGTATTCTTGATACCGTGCTTTCATCTGAAGTGTTCAACGGGGAAACAATTGCATTGGTGACACAGGTCTCTTGGTTTAGTAGAAACGGCGCAGGAAAAAAAAATCTGATCACACCCAGAAGTCAAACTTCCAGGAGCCGGACCCCCGTATTTGAACTCGGGTGCACAATTTTTAAAAGGCTTTTTACTGTCGTATGCTACTATCAGATTTTTTTTCTAGGCCTCCTGATTAGGAGAAGTGAATACAAGATTTTTGCCCATACCCATGAACCCACCCCTTATACCCACTTCACTTCACTTTGGAATCCAGACGCACAAATTCAAGACACATAAGCAGATCTAGAAATTTTTGAAAGGGAGGGGGGATTGTTGCAATCTCCCATGACAAATGTTATGCACTATCGGTGTGGAAAGGAGGGGGTTGCAACCCTAAAATGGTCGAAAATTACCTTTTTTTAGGTAAAATTTTCGGACCAAAAAGGCGGGGGCCGGGGGGGGGGGTGTTTGCAACCCCCTTCCCCCTCTAAATCCACCAATGCGACATATACTGTCATATGCCGTCATCGGATTCTTTCGAGGCCACCTGTTTAAGGAGACGCGCAGACGATGTGTTTTTTTTTTACCTTACTATATTTTAGCACCACCTTAAAGGCCCAAACCCTAACTTCGTAATCAAGGCACACAAACGCAGACCATGTACATGTACTATCATATCCTATAATCATTTTATTTTTAGGCCTACAAAATCATTTCACCACACTGAACCCTTCCCCAACGGCCAGATCCCGGCTTCATTTCAGTGCAAAATATCAAATCATGTATAGTCATAAACCACTGTTAGATTCTTTCTAGGTCACCTTTTTGAGGAGAAAAATGTGCACAAGATGTTTTTTGTTTCTTTGTTTGTTTGGGGTTTTTTTGCCAACCCCATTAGCTTTACCTCAGCTTCCTGCTTTAGAAGGAGAATTGCACAGTCAGATGGCCCGACATCAGCACGATAAACATATACTCACATGATGCAGTCAGTCTACCGGTATGCATCTAGTCTGAAAGTTTAGCAAAGAAGGGTTACCTTCTAACGCATACTGTTCAGTTCCCGAATTTATAAAACTTTTTGAGCACGACTCGGTGCTCCAAAGTAAGCGAATTCTGAATCAGATGCCGTCACCATAAACAAGAAATAATCATAGAGTGACGTAAAACAATAATCAATCAATCAATCTTCATCCCATATAGATGCAAGGATTTATTTTAACAAGAAACAATTGGATCCAACTAGGTCTATATGTAAACACCTTAAACACAGTCAAAACTAGATAATACCCTATCAGAAAGTTCCTTATAGAAAGACAAACCAAAAATACCACATTGTGTTAAAATACCGAATCATTTAGTTTTTCAATTTATGTGAATATATGAAGTTTCTTTTTAAAAGAGTACACATTCCTTGACTAATCGTAACACTGACATCGACTGGGAGTCTGGTACCATCAAAAGTCGAAATGTCCCGAGACAGGTGAATGATGCATATCTCAACTTACAAGATGATTTAGCCATAAAGCAAGTAGTGACCTTCCCTACCAGAGGCAGCAATATCCTTGACCTCCTCTTCACATCACAGATGCAAAGCCCTACCAGCGATTGGGAAAAGTGACCATGATATCGTGATGATAGATTTCTCTCTTCATACATACCATCAGCAGTCATCCCCCGAAAAATACTACTGTGGGACAAAGCAAATATCCTTGACCTCCTCTTCACATCACAGATGCAAAGCCCTACCAGCGATTGGGAAAAGTGACCATGATATCGTGATGATAGATTTCTCTCTTCATACATACCATCAGCAGTCATCCCCCGAAAAATACTACTGTGGGACAAAGCAAATAGAGAGGTGGTCAGTCAGCATATAACAACAGCAGTGAACAACATCATGGCAAAAGAATACACAACAGCCAACGACATATGGATTGACTTCAGAGGATCCATATCAACGATAGTAGAAGACGCCACTCCCACCAAGATCAGTAGGAGCCGATATTCAAATCCATGGATGACAACTAGGGTCAAACGCCTACTACGTCAACGCCAGAAAGCCTTCAGGAAAGCACGCAACACAAAGAACCCCCAAGAACCAGGCCCGATATCGACAACTAAAGGCAGCAGCACAGAGGGAAATGAGGTCAGCTCATGATGAGTTCATAGACCAAACAGTATGTGGAGAGATGCAGAACAACAGCAAGAGATTCTGGTCATACCTGAAGAGCAAACGTCAGGACTCACAAGGAGTAGCCCCACTGAGGAAGACTGATGGACTCCTGTACAGTGATACTGAATCCAAAGCGGAAATATTCAACCAACAATTTCATACGGATGCCAAACAAAGGTGCAAGTCCTTATCCAGCGATGCCTTCAATCCAAGTCAGCCAAGCAGGAGTCCACAAGTTACCCAGGAACATCGACTCCCCCAAAGCAACAGGACCAGATGGAATCCAAGCCAGGCTTCTACAGGAGTATGCAGACCAAATAGCTCCAGCATTGACCAAAGTCTTCCAGATCTCATTGGATTCAGGCACCATCCCAGACGACTGGAGAACAGCTTCTATTGTTCCAGTATACAAGAAAGGTTATAAGCATCAGGCCTCCAACTACAGACCAGTCTCCCAGACCTCCATCTCCTGTAAATTACTGGAACACATCATCCACAGCCAGGTAATGGACCACTTCGACCAGCACTCTATCCTCAGCAACAGTCAACACGGTTTCAGATCCAAGCGTTCCTGTGAAACTCAGCTAGCCATCACCATAGACAGTATTGCCCGCACTTTAGACCAGGGAGGCCAAGGGAGGACATTGTTCTGCTAGACTTCTCGAAGGCATTTGACAAGGTGCCACATAAGAGATTGCTACATAAGCTGCAGTTCTATGGTGTACGAGACAACACTCTGCTATGGATTAAGGACTTCCTGAACAACAGACAAGAAGTTCTTCTAGACGGCCAAGCCTCATCTAGTGCAGACGTCCTATCAGGAGTACCACAGGGAACAGTACCTGGCCCGCTGCTCTTCCTCACATTCATCAATGACCTCCCAGAAGCCACCAAGTCAGAAACCAGGTTGTTCGCAGATGATTGTTTACTGTACCGCCCGATCAACAACACAGAGGACAGCAACAGTCAACAGCAAGACCTTACAGCACTTGAGAAGTGGGAAGAAGAATGGCAGATGTCCTTCCATCCAGAGAAGTGCATGGTCATACAGGTCTCGTCAAAGCGGAAAACAATCTGTGCAGACTACAGACTACACAGCCATAAGTTAGAAGTAGTGGACTCGAGCAAGTACCTGGGAGTTACTATCAGCAGCAACATGAAGTGGAATAAGCACATTGATGCCGTCACAGCGAAAGCCAATAGGACTCTAGGCTTCCTGGATATGTCTCTTTTCTATGTTGAGGAGACATATTCAGGCGATTGTATAGTCTGTGACCAAAGCTCTCCAAATTCTTCCATTAATTAGTTCCAACCAAAACTCTGACAGAGTTTCACATAACACACAAAGTGTGCAACCCCCTTCCATTTCCTTGTCTAATGCTATAATCATAAAGTAATACTATAGCCTTCCTTTTATTATGTTGATTTTAATGTTGATTTGTTAGGTAAGTTATTCAATTATTTATTATCATTTATTACTTTTTTTTTAATGACCCCTTTGGAAATATGTACATGTGTTTTAATGGGTAATCCTGAAGTTTATTTCATTGTAATTAAAATTTGTGATTCTATAGTAGTATTTTTTATTCCATGCACTTATACTATATATACTCTATCCAACATCTGTAATTTGTCTTATATCATAATACTCAACACATAACCAATCTGTGGTATATCTATGGATAAGTTTGTATGAAATGTAATATCTACATATTGTGATCAATCTGATTAAAACCATATCTTTATTTCGCTTCTTTGTTTGTCCTATTACGGATAAAGATCTGGCGAAACTCTGTAAGGGGTCATGTTCTGGTGAACTCTGATTTTCAGCCAATAAGTGAATCGGCTACAAATTTCTTGGAATGAAATTAACATCCACAGTGTGCTTGACCCACAAGGTAGTTTTTGAACAGTGTTTGTTACATATTGCGTCACTATCACGTGCCTAGCCGAATCATTGATTGGCTATGGGAAATAACAGTTTCGGTGACTGAAACGTCATCAAAGTTCACCAGAACATGATCTCATGGTTTCGCCAGATCTTTATCCGCAATGGGACAAACAGAGAAGCGAAATAAAGATATGGTTTTAATCAGATTAACTGATATTGTGATCAGACTATAAAACTGGGATTTTATACATGTAATGAATATAATTAGTATTTACCATTCACTATATATATATGAGACAATGATCAAATTTAAAAATTTCATCTTGTAATAATATTATGTATTGTATATCCTGTACCATATACCTTGATTTAAACTGAATAAATCTATCTATCTAATATCATGATGATTTAATCACAGAACTATGTATGTTTGTGGAAGTATTTACTGTACAATATGTCATGTGATCTTACACTATATACAGACACTTCAATATAACATCAATTTGCATTTTACAATTTTACAATCTTATATAAGTAATGGATAATTCATAATGTACAACAAAATATTATCTAATTCTCCATCAGCATCCTCACACCATTTAGTACATATACACAATAACAAAAGCACTGGACAGACTAAAACATAAGTCAAAAGGCTCATTAAATAGTTTTAAGAAAGTTAAACCTAATATACTTTCTTTATCAAAGTTTAATCATTATCTTTGAGAAAAAAATATCACAGATCATTTGAACAAACTGACTGAAGTATCAAGTATCAACACAGTTTACGCCCAGCAATCGCCATGATCTTGAGGATGCTGTTCTTATCGTGGTTGACTTCTGCTGCTTCTGACACTTGCCATAGAACTAGAACTGCGAGAACTCGCTGGAGACCGGGCACCTGTAATTCATGTGTAAGAAATCATTACTCCCATGTATCATAATACTATTCTCTTGAAGGCAATCTGAATCCAAACACAGAGGTATTTTATAAACTGAATGATTAATTCAAACTGTTTATGGAATTAATGAGAAGAAGATAAAAACATTCTGTGTACATGTACCTCCAAAATCAGCTCCAATCTGCACAGGAGTTGGTCGTCCACTTCCACTAGGTGGTGTTTTAATGCTTGGGCTACTGCGAACAGATCCTAGACTACTTCTGGCACTTCCTGGCTGACGACCACTGGGGGTTGGTGGAGGTAGATTGGCCTGTAAGAGAAACCAGGAGAATATAGGATACAGCCTCAAAAATTGCATACAGAAGCCCTATTCATTTAAGAACTACATGCATAGGCAACAGAACCTAGGTAAAAGGAGCAAGATCTACATATACATTTCATTCTAAGATTCAAATATTGAAGATTACAGTACATGGATATTGCAAATAATTCAGAAATCATGTAAATGAGAAACTAAATCAGATCTTAAGCCGTAATGTGAAAAAATTAAAATTGTACTTGCAGCAGAAGAATAAGTCATCACCCTTGTATATAAAGTAGATTTGATATAATAGTTATGAATTTTTAAGTCACATTTTGTCATACATACTTGTGAAAAGTACATGTTGACGGCCTCTGCAATATCGGGATGCTTCTGCACCACATCCCCCACCTGTTGCATCATCTGCTTATTAAAATCTCTCAACTCACGTACATCAAAATCTCTCTGAAAAACATTTAGAACAATATATTACATTAACACACAATAACAGTTCCTATTCCATATTTATATTGAAAGTCTGGACTTACTGGTAACTAGATCATGTGAGAAAAATTGATAGAATTGACTGTTAATGCCGTGAAATTCACAAGGCTTATACAAGGAGTTTACCTCTTCATTTGTTTCTCCCTTGGCTTTTTTTGCTGATCTCAATTCTCTAGCATATTTTGAATTCTGAAAAAGCAAAATAAATGCTTTACTTCATTTACATAGTAGTAAGAAAAAATAAATTCACAAACGAAAACAATTTTCTAAAAAAGAATATCACTTTAATGTGTAAAACACAAATAATACGTAAAATACACATATATACAGTTTTGTTTTAATCAACACACTTGTTTTGAGACTCGTTCAAGCTTTGATCTTTGATCTTCTAATTCTTTGTTCATCTGTAAGATTTTGTTTTGTTTCTCCTCTATCATTTCTTCATATGCCATCTCATCTCGTGACAAGTTGTCAAGAGTGTTGCTCATGGTCTGAAGATCTTCCTGAAGTTCTCTGATCTGACGGCGTTTGTACTTGTATTTATCCATAACAGCCCTCATTTGCTCCTCTAACTGTCCCTTCTCTTCCATCTCATCACCTACAAACATTACAAAACTTTTAATCATACACAAAATTACAAACTATTTCTTTATATATCTACACAAAATTACAAACTATTTCTTTTATATATCTGCATAAAATTACAAACTATTTCTTTATATATCTACACAAAATTACAAACTATTTCTTTATATATCTACACAAAATTACAAACTATTTCTTTATATATCTACACAAAATTACAAACTATTTCTTTATATATCTACACAAAATTAAAAAGCATAATCAATTTTCCAAAGGAAAGGACAATAAAGACAACGTTAACAAGTATAATGAGTATTGCTAAAGTAATACATGTCCCTACGGGTCTCTATAAATTTACCAAATCCAAGGACCCTAACGCTTTCAAAAATAGGCCAATCATGACCAAACATGAACTTGATCATTATCTCATTGATATAAAACTAAATACCAAATTTCGAGTCAACAACTTCAATATTTGATAAAAAGAAGTCTGGAAAACCAAAGCATCTTAGACAGACAGACAGATTGGAAACCTGTAGTCCCCTTTGGGTTTTAATGGTGGGGACTGAAAAGCCTATAAAGGGGGTAAGGTAAAGTTTCAGTCCAGTATCTCAAAGGGTGAGAAGAAAAGTGCAGAAAATCTATTGGGGGTGTATGTCAACTGACAGCCCAAAAAACCTGATTTCAATATAACAACGCCCTACAACTTTGTTGCTAAGGAAGGGATGTGGTGGGGTGAGGTTGATTGGGTGATAATAAATAATGACCTTGAGTATGTTGGATGAAAATGTTAAGATGAGGTCTTACTTGATTCTGTGACTTTATTGAAACTTTTTCTGTATGTTTCATTTCTGCTATTCATCAGTTTCAGTGTATTTTCAAGGGCTCTTATCTCTTTTTCAGCTTTACGAATCCTGGCATCTAAATCATCTCCTTCTCTTTGAAGTTCCTCTTTCTCTTGAGCAGCCTAAGACCATAAGTAACAATTTTTCTGTTTCTTTTAGGTGACAAAATGAGTATATGTATGGTTAAGATTGACTCTTCTAAGCATAAATGGATCAAGTACTCCACAGAATTATATATCTCATATGATAAGGTTTAGATGGTAATAAAACACTACAATAAAATTTCAGAACTTTGTACTCCGAGATAACTGAATATGTTTTGTTTTTCGTCCACTGAACACATCTATCATTACCCAAAAAATGTCCATTCTTTCTATATGAAAATCTTCTCTAAATACCGAAATTTGACAATTCTGAATTGCAAATTAAATTCCAGTCCTTTTGTATATTATTACCGGTTAAGTTTACTTTCCTGTCCATCATACAATGATCTTAGACAAAAATTTAACACTTTATTTGACAAACTGCCATATATTACTTCACAAAATTTCTGATGTAAAGAATTTGTAAACCCTATCAATACTGTATCCTGCAAACAAACATGTAAATTTATGAATGTGTGCTTTAAAAAAAAATCTCCAATAACTTAGTAATCCTATATTAATCTATTATCCTGTCTTTGATTGTTCCCTTTTATTAAGTCTCAATGTGACTTACTAATCTTAATTATTCTTGAAATTCCCTTAGTCTCCTATTTAATGCTTGACATGTAATTGTCAACATATTTAATGTTTATTTTTACAAAATATGTACTGATATGATGTCATTATGATAAACATTATACCTCTTGTAATGGTTCTTCAAACTTTTAATACAATTTTTTTTTCAAATGGTGTATCTTGATAGAAAAACTACACAAGTTCTGTGTTATACTTGATAATTCAATACATGTACCATTATTTTGATATCTATTGATACTTTATTATATTCTGAAATGATGTGAATGTGTTGTGAATCACTAGTACTGTTTGAAATCTATTCCTACATTATTACTATAACGCTCAACATATCTAGTGTCTAACTCAATTCAAAACTGACTGCGGTTTCAGTAAATTTACTATGACCCTAAAATTGAAACAATCATAATCTGAACTAGGATGTAATATATTGGACATTGGTAATATAATTATGTAGGCTTATTAATGCAATTTTACTTCTTCATTAACAGAAACACCATGAAAACTGACACTTCAGATGGACTTTGGTTTTCTCTGATTTCACAGTAGTATCTTGACCTCTGCTTTATCTGTGTAGATTTTGTTGATTAAGTTTGTATAGAATTATAATATTACGTCGTCTCTGTCTGGTATAGATGGCAGCATTTTACACATTAAAACCATGTCCATACAGGGTTTGCTGGGACTGGATCATTCACAGACCCAAAATAAAACTGACTTTCAGTGTTCAGATATTTGAAAGTGAAAAGCAACATATTAGACAAAATATCTTGATATATTTACTGACCTTGATGACATAATATGCTTGTGACCTTTCCTCCTCACCTTCCGGTGGTGCCATGGAAACCATCAATATCTCATATCTATAAAACAGAAAGAAAAAAATTTCAAATGTACAAGTACTCAGAGTATTTTATACTAAAAAACAGTCTTAATTACTTCAGAAAAAATATCTTAAAATTCATACATTATGAACTGAATATGATAACGTGCAAAAGAATTAAGGAAGAAAATCACCACAGTAATCTGGCAAATCTGGCATGCAGCAGTTTGAATAGTGCCGATTGGTAATACTAAGTATGCATTAAGGACAGCAAGGTATATCAATAAAGAAATGAATGCAGAAGAGCCATGCAGGGGATATACATACATAAATATAATCAAGGAAAACAAAATAAAATCAGGTAATATGAAAGTATAGAACAAAGATTTTAGGATTCTATAGTGTGGGCTTATTACAAGGAACAAAGTTAAGCCGGAAGAGAATAGGATACTTTATGAACCTGAACCAAACAGAGCTTACAAGCTGGAAACTACAGGTTATAGAGCTACAAGGAATAGATGGCATGCTATAAAACACACCAAACCTTTTCTTCAGTTTATCGATCTTAGAGATTCTCTCATGTAATTCAGCACTTATTTGTTGTCGTTCATCGTTAGCTGCACGATACTGAGCTTGTAACATATCTTTATGGACACTAATTTCAAGGCTGCGCTCCTTCATGGCCTGATACAAATACAAATCACATATTAAAATACATCAGAGATACATAGGGACTAACCTGCTTTTGAGTTTGTCTATCTTTGACATTCGTTCATGAAGTTCAGCACTAATTTGTTGACGTTCATCATTAGCTGCCCTATACTGTGCTTCAAGCATTTCTTTATGAATGCCAATTTCTTGTTTGCGTTCCTTCATTGCCTTTAAGACAGGAATTCCAAAACCATGCATTTGTTTTATCAGTTTCCACAATCAGTAATCAAATATAAATTTATTAGATTTCTAATTAAATACTGTAGTTAATAACGCTGCATATGTGCGTCTTCATGGAGATACTTACAGTTTCCAGCTGAAGCCTTCGTTTCTCCAGTGTCAGGACATCGTCTGCTTTATTGTTCAACATGTCTCGTAATCGCTTAAGTTCTAGCTTCAGAATATTCTCATCCACCATCATATCCTATCATATAGGAAAAAGCTTTATATACAGTTTTTCATGACTCTTTTATCTAAGCTTATTTCTTTGTATGTTACATACTAGATATAACTGATTTTGTACTGAATTTGTGCTTGAAATTTACTTCAGTATTTCAAATTTTTTGAGTTTCAATTTTTTCTTTAAGAAATTTACCTGTTTGCTTGAGATTATTTTCTTGAGTTCTTTTTCCGAGCTATCATTGTATAAGTTGAGTTCCTCTATTTTACTTGTCAGATCACCTTTTTCAGCACCACTCTTCTCAAGGTCACGTTTAACACGACGAATATCATCCTAAAGAAATGACACGAACATCTCTAATTAATGTTAAAAAATCAATAACAATATGAATTTATTGTTAGATATTTAAAGTCCCGGGATAACAGAATGAGAAATGTAGAGAATTTAAAGAATTTTGTTTACCATTTACAAGAACGAAGAAAAATGATAACTTCTTTGAATAAATTCATAAGAAATTCAATAAAAGATAATTCATAATGTGATTAGTTTCTATCAGAGTTTTCTTGTTTCATTTAAATGCCCTTAAAGTTACCAGAATCCCATTTATACCTGTAATCTTTTGAGTTGCAGTGTCAGCAGGGTATGAGTGTTATTTCTCTGGTCCAAGTCATCAGTCAGGTCCTTGATCTTACTCTCCAGAGCTACCTTTTCTTCATTACTTCTTTCTCCCTGCATTCGGTTGATTCTCCTTTCCAGTTGTTGAACAGCGAAGTCCTAAATCAAGTGAAGTATATTACATTTTAGGTATGTTTAATATCTGTTATCTTATTTGAAAGCTTTAGGTCTGTATAATTTCTCTCTAAAGACATAATATGAAATGTTTCAAAACTTACCTGGTTATAGAAAATTTCCTGTTGTTTGAGTGAATCTGTGTCCACTTTGTTGATTTTGCTTGTTGATTTAAAACATCATATGAAATGTTTAAAAACTTACCTGGTTATAAATAATTTCCTGTTGTTTGAGTGAATCTGTGTCCATTTTGTTGATTTTGCTTGTTGATTTAAAGACATCATATGAAATGTTTAAAAACTTACCTGGTTATAAATAATTTCCTGTTGTTTGAGTGAATCTGTGTCCACTTTGTTGATTTTGCTATTAAGGTTCCGAATAGCAGCCTGACTTCCCTGAAACACAAGAAAAATCACTTATTAAAACGATACATGATAGACAATTATTACAAGTTACAAAGAAGATCTTCAAGTCCTTTTAAATATTTGAAAACAAGTGTACTAAATCCTTATTTGTTTTGACTTAACACTTCACTGAGTTAAAATATTTTCTATTATTATCAAATAACTTCTACCTTTATCATATAGAACATTTCAATAAGGTGATTTGTCTGTCCTTGATTAGAACTCTCTAACTTACAGGAACAAAGGTGACTGCTACCTGACAGAATATATTTCATCATGGCATACCCATAAAAATAAGAAAATTTAATTAAATGAACAGCCACTGCACAATTATTATATTACACCTTTCCACATCTGTTTATTATCTTAGAAAACAAGAGCACTCGACTTAACTCATTGAAATGACGTATAACTTTCTATTTTTTCTGTCCTTTACTACATCTGGTACATGTACTATACATCTAAGCTTCTTTATTTATCTTCTACTGGACATCTAGTTCCTTTTCTAATCTGGTAATATACTAATTTGGCACAGGACATCAAGCTGCTTTATTAATATTGATTTGTGGTACAAGGAATCTAGCACCTAGATCTCATACTAATCTGGTACTAAACATCCAGCTCCTTTATTTATCTGGTGCTAGACATCAAGCTGTGCTCCTTTAATAATCTGGTACTATACCTAACTGGTACTAGACATCTAGTTCCTTTGATAATCTGGTACTAGAGATCTACTTCTCTTGCTTGCATGCTACTAGACATATTGTTCCTTTGATAATCTGGTACTAGAGATCTACTTCTCTTGCTTGCATGCTACTAGACATCTAGTTCCTTTGATAATCTGGTACTAGAGATCTACTTCTCTTGCTTGCATGCTACTAGACATCTAGTTCCTTTGATAATCTGGTACTAGAGATCTACTTCTCTTGCTTGCATGCTACTAGACATCTAGTTCCTTTGATAATCTGGTACTAGAGATCTACTTCTCTTGCTTGCATGCTACTAGACATCTAGTTCCTTTGATAATCTGGTACTAGATATCTACTTCTCTTACTTGCATGCTACTAGACATCTAGTTCCTTTGATAATCTGGTACTAGAGATCTACTTCTCTTGCTTGCATGCTACTAGACATCTAGTTCCTTTGATAATCTGGTACCAGATATCTACTTCTCTTGCTTGCATGCTACTAGACATCTAGTTCCTTTGATAATCTGGTACTAGAGATCTACTTCTCTTGCTTGCATGCTATTAGACATCTAGTTCCTTTGATAATCTGGTACCAGAGATTTACTTCTCTTGCTTGCATGCTACTAGACATATTGTTCCATTGATAATCTGGTACTAGAGATCTACTTCTCTTGCTTTCATGCTACTAGACATATTGTTCCTTTGACAGGAGTTTATTACTAACCTGTATCTCTGCTTCTGTGTTTCTCTCCTGCACTTTACAGTCATGGAGCTCCTGTGTTTTCCTAAACTGCATGTCACGCAATTGTTTCAGTTTGGCATCAATTTCCTTCTGAGATCTCTCCTCTTCCTTTAATATTTCATCCATCCTGGCTGCTCTTTCCTCAGCACTCAGTGTGGACTCTGTGGCTATTTTCAATTTCTCTATCAATGTCTCCCTCAGCTCTTTTGCACTCTGAAGTCTGCGACAACAGTCATAACATGGCATTAGATAACATGTGACGAAATAATGTATTTTTAACTTTTAAGGTAAGTTTGATAACACCAACATATAATAGAATATTCTACCTGTTAGTTTTTTCCTGCACATCTTTCTTAAGTTGTGATACTTGAGACCTTGTTGCCTCTAGATCCATAGCTGTTCTATCAACAGTTCTCTTCAAAGCATCAAGCTAAACAAAAAACAAAACAAAAAATATTGCAGACACTTTGTACAACTGAAATTTTGGGGTACCATTTCTGTAATAAAATGATCAAATTTGAACTTTCTGACTACAAATTTGGATGAATAATTCTAACCTCATCTTGAAATTGAATTCTTTGAGTCTCTGTCTCCTGGAAATCTATTCTGGTTTTAGCTGATATCCTCTCTGCAATAGAAATCTTCTTCTCCTGCTCTTTGTTGTTCTCTATCTCATTGTCTAAGAACTGCTGTTTTTCTTTAATACTTTCTTCTCGCTTTCGTACTTCTGCCTTTACTCTGGCCAATTTCTACCAGATTTAATTTTGTAGATTAAAATTATTATTTTCAAAGTATACATATTCTAATAACCTAAATGTTAAGCTCAATCCATCTGAGAACCTCATTGAGAAATTTTAAAATCTAAACTTTTCAAAACCTTGTACATTTTCAATAACATCCAATTCTATGAACCTGTCAAAAACAGATATCTAGGAAACCATAAATTGATGTCAGAAGTACAAATATACTTACAGCTGCTAGCAGATCCATTTCTTTATCTCTACGTTGCATCTGTTCAATAGTATGTTCCCACTGTTCAATCAAATCTTGTCGCTCTTGATGTGCCCTTCGGAAATCCTCTGCAGTTTTGTCTAATTCTATCTGAGCTGTCAGAGTTTCTGTGGTCTCATGCTCCAAGACATGTTTCTTCTGGCGAGAGTCATCTGTAAGTCTCTCCATCCGCAGGGACAATTCCTACAAAATACATTTCATGTTCCTGTATAAATGCATGAATTCTAAAATCTTTTCTATATTTTGAATAGCTTATATGATGTAAAATTGACATTTTGTATCTTCTGTACATGTATGTTATTTAAGCATTTCAGGGCCCAACTGTGTTTGGTCAATAAAGTATCTGTATCTGTATCATAACACTGTGAGGATGGAAACTCAAGATATAAAGGTCAGAGCAAAGTCATAACATCTACTGACAGAAATGTTGACTGACCAGTAAGGTCACTTGGGTCCCATATTTCGGATTTTGGGTGTCATTATTGCAAGTATGAGGCCTCAATAATTCTAAATTATAAAAAGTTTCATAACTTTTAATCTAATCGCATTTATAGACTAAGGGCTCTTTAAATGAAATGTAAACCCTAATCTTTGGTTATTACACACCTTGATCTTGCTTTCATCTTGCCGAGTGTATTTCTGAATAGCCATAGAATCTTCATCTTTCCTTGCTGATTCTTCCAGCCAGGCTTCCAAAGCTTGTTGATCCCAATTCATCTGCGACTTCATTTCTTCTAACTTTTGAGTTTGCTTGAATATGTTATTCTGAAAACCACAAACATGTTACATTCCATAGCTTGACTACTTATTATTGATTAGTTTAAAACTATACCAGATAATTAGAAACAAATTCTATGAAAACTGATTAAATAAAACAAAATCAATTCAACCGCTAAAAAAAAGAAACCGTCTCAGAAGAAAAGCATAGTGCAATATCGAGACTAATACAGTATTTGGAAAGATAAACTTCTACAGGCATACCTCAAACATATTCTTTTTTTCCTTCAAGTCTTCCAGATCCTTCTCTAGCTTCCTAATCTCTTGCTTTAATCGTCCTTCTTCTCTTTCTGCAATCTGTAGCATGTGATTTTCTGTTTCAATTTCTTTCTTGCGAGCATTGGCAAGTCCCTATAAACAGAAGAAGTTCAAAAATTAAAACATAAATGAAGCTTAGGAAAGTGTTAAAAATCATAGCTTTTTTATAATATTAAAGAGAACAAATTAAAAGTAAACCAACCTGCGTATGTGAAAGTTCTTGTCGAACATTTTTTAGATGTTCTGACATGGCATGTACACGATCTTCAACTTCTTCCAACTCATTCTGTGCACCAACAACTCGTTTTTGCTTTCTTTGTACCTGTAATGAAAAACAACTTGTTTCCGTTTAGCTATTTATTAGATTTTTTAATAATGTCTGTACAAGCATACCCTTAATTAACACAATTCAAGTTAAATGATCCTTAAAAGAACAGAAATTTCAAGTACTTTGATATCTATCTGGATTACTCTTTGACAATGGGTTGTTATTCAACCATATGAAAATTCCAATTTCATGAGAACATTTCATCTATTCCCAATTTCAAGACCGTGGAATCAAAGTAAAATTAGCAGGAAAATTCCTGATGCATCATTTCGTAAAGTTTATTAGATTTTAGGGAGATAAATGTTTCCCTCTTCTTTTTCAAAATAATGGATGGATGTTCATGAAACTTATCAATGGACTTCTTTCCATTAACTGTGGTCCTAATGCTAAGGGAGGAAATTAAACGTATTCCCGCAAAAATGACATAAAGCACAATGAAACGTTCTGCATGTGTGAATGCGAATGTGTATACAAATGCATACAAGTATTATTTCATAAATGTGTGATTGTCAATGAAAATAATTTATATGGTTTAAATATGCTTTGCTTGTAGCGTCCACCTTAACAATTATGTAATTTCTAGTTTATATGATAGGAGAGAGCTTTACATAAGTTAATAACTTGTTGCTCAATCCTAGAATTGAATTTTGTTATTATAAAATTTGAAACTTTGATAAATAAATAATGTTTAAATCAACATTCTTATGACTTCATAAAAATGTAAATGTTCAATGTTGTTTCTATCTCATAGTACACAAACGGGGCGCGCCCACAAACGCTGCCTAATGCTGTAACGGATTATAACGGACGGGATAGCTCATTGAATGCAGTTTTCAAAATCCTTCTCAAACATCGTTGCTTTTGCTTGGATTTATTAAAAAAAAAAAAGACAAACAAGTCCATGAAGGTTTTACATTTTAAAAATATAATCAATCAGAGATTTCAGAAGGATGGAATACTGTTTTGGTTCGATTCCATAAATAAAATTATTGGCAAATGACGGGTCCATAGAATTACAGAAATCACCGAAATCCCTGTGTATTTACAGAAATCCCCATGAAAAACACAGAAATCCCCATTACTTTATCAAAAATCACCAATATGTAAATAGATAGGACCATCATTCACCCTTATAGCAAGTTTCAGATATATTAAACAACAATTAATTGATAGACTTATAACCATTTTCTTTTTTTAATTTTAATGATCCACTACTGGCGGCCATGTTGGATTGGAAGTATACATAATAGTAACGCAGTCGAAGATTATACAGTAGTATTAATTAATTCTATTTTCAAAATACCTTCAATAAATGGCAAATATATTTTACAAAGAGGCTTTTTATTGTTGAATTCAGTAAATGCATGTATTATATACTGTAATTTCTATTGAAATGGTTGGCTCGATCATACGGTGGTGAAGGTATGAGCCGACTGTTTCAATAGAAATTATATATATTGGTGTCGCTTGTTACGGAGTTTGTTAATTTCAAACGTATATAATAAAATGACTTAGATAAAGTTGTACTTAACTGTCTTTGCTAGATTTTAACCTTATGATCGTTTATGTTAATTTACAAGTATGAACATCTTATACAGTTTACCGGTATATTATAAAGTATAACAAAACTCTGACACTGTTATGTTTACTTCCAATCCAAAATGGCCGCCAGTAGTGGATCATTAAAATCAAAAAAAATAAAATGGTTATAAGTCTATCAGTTGTTGTTTAATATGTCTGAAACTTGCTATAAGGGTGAATGATGGTCCTATCTATTTACATATCGGTGATTTTTGATAAAGTAATGGGGATTTCTGTGTTTTTCATGGGGATTTCTGTAAATACACGGGGATTTCGGTGATTTCTGTAATTCTATGGACCCGCAAATGACGTGAAATTAAGGCCATATTTTTGACATTATTCATAGTATATCGATTTAGGTTCTAGTTTGTTGGGAAGACTTAATGTATTCCAAGTAATATATATACTCTTGCCAAATGTTGGAGAATGATCTTTGTCATTTTGTATTCGAATTTCCTCTGACGGTATATTTTTTCAAGTTACCTCGTCTTCAAGCGCTTTGTTTTCAATGTTTGCAACTGGCATGCTCAATCCTTCATCCCATTCTATTTCACTAAGTATGCTACGATTGCTTCCTCGACTCATTTTGGCGTTTAAAAGGAAAATGACCAATCTCTACTTCGCCAAAATATCCCCGCCGGAAGAATGTTGATAAGTCTCCTAGGAACTAGCAGCCCGGATGTAAATAGAAGAAAGATAACTCTTTTTTATTTTTAGATCTGATGACATTTCCCTCCAACTATTACTTGTTTGGGCACCGGCAATATTGCTGTATTGATCTTATCAGTACCGGGGAACTCATTGACCAAGGGCGGATTTACGGGGGTGGGTGGGGGGGATTTTTTTCTGTATTACCTTATCCTTTCGACGAAGGTCAGTTGATGTCCTTGGTTTTTCTGTCCGATCATATACCACTTTAATGTTTTGAACAACCCTTTGTTACCTTTCGGAGTTTTTCATACCTACACCATAGGCCTATGACCTACACATGCTTGTGAACTACCACTCTCCGCGCCACTCACTTTGTAATTTATCTTTAAAATAGTTTTACAAAATTAATATCAATCGACAGATCTAGTTTAGTCGTAACTTTTGGTGTATATATGTTAATTTCTACGAAGAAGCATTCGTATTTTATAGGGAAAAATCATTTTAGATAGGGCGTTTTCTATGTTAATTTTGACGTGACGTCGCCGATGTCTAACATTGAGTCTATGGGAAAACTTGGCGACGTCACGTCAAAATTAAACATGGAAATCGCCCTATCTAAAATTGATTTTTTTCTGTGAAATATGAACGCTTCTTCATACAAACATATAGCATACACCAAAAGTTACGACTTAACAAGATGTATCGAGTGGTTTTGCCTTTTTGAAATTATTCTGAAGATGAATAACTGAAAATCCAGATTTTCCAGTTTCCAGAGTGAGTGGCGTGGACAGTAGACTGTTATAAAATTACCTGTTCTTGCTTGCTATCGCTGCGCGAAGACCTAGACGAGCATTGCCAGTCTAGTGAACTACTTCCGAATGTGTGCGCACTGTGTGCGCGTATTTATTCTATGAGAAGTATATGCAATTTCGGCACCACATCAAAGTTAATAATGAAAAAATAAAGCGACAAAATAGATATGACTTTATGGCTTTGTTTTTAGCAGACAGGGAAAAAAATCCTGTCTTTATTGAAAAAAGACTGAAAAATATACCGGAGTACACCATTTTATTCGAAATTAAAAAAAAATCCCGGGGGAGGCCCCGGACCCCCCGTACAGTAGGGTGTAGACCTCCGCCCGTACCCTCCCTCTCTCTGCACTTCGTGCCTCTGGTCGGCCTTTTGGGCCTCCCCCAAATCCCCACCTCTGCTTCTGGATCCGCCCCGTTTGACCTACTGTCCATTACAGAGTGTGGCCTTAGTGTATGCATGCGTGAAATTGAGAAATTTTTATCTGGGTGTTGACGAAGGAGAAAAGAATTCAAAGTCACTGGTTCACTATTAAAGTGCTATATTAGTAAATGATACCTGAATCAGCACTTATATCTGCCTAATGGATATCTAAGCCCATGCGCTCGGAAGGAACGAAGGATGAAATATAGGTTCATGTACTGATGCGTAATTTTAAAAATAAGTTAGAAACTGGAAGGAATGAAAATCGTCATGAGTATTTTTGGAACAGCATTCCACTTCCAATATGCACTTTTTCATATGGTTTTATTTCCTTGTACCATGTTTCATCGAAACCCATCAAAGGGTTTCGGAGAAGTTGCGAATACAAGGTATTTGGAACCGGAACATTTAAGTCCACGGGTCGCAACTTCTGTATTTTTTAACAGCATTCCCCCTTTCAATATGAACATCTTCATATGGTGTTCTTTCTTTATACCATGTTTCATCAAAATCCTCCAAAGGGTTTAGGAGGTGTTGCGAAGACAATATATTTTGCATAGAAACTCTAAACCCAAGGGCCAAAAATCTTGTATTTTTTATAACATTCCTCTTCCAATGGGTGTGTCGGGTCTGTCTGGAGGGCTGCACTATATACTCAGGGAGAAGGACTGCCACTAGTACAAAGAGTATGCTATGGAATAGTGACAGTTTAGCACATGCTCTCCGGTGTTCGAAGGTTGCCCTTCTTAGTTTGTCCCGTACATTATCGACACTGGATGTCGGTGAGAAGTCATTTGTTGCCCATTTTGCAGCTCTGCACGGCATCATCTTGATCTTATTAGATTGATCTTATAGTAGGAAGGTCCCATGCACTTTCCACATACTCAGGTTGGGGTCCAACTAGTATTTTATAAGTTGTTGTATGATTGGTCTTGATATTACTTCGTATACACCCGAGAGATCTGTTGACCTTCCTTACATCATAGTCCACATTCTTGTTCCACCTGGGGTCGGAGGAGATATTGATCCCCAAGGTACTCTGCATACCAACTGTCGCTAGGGTGTGACCATGGAGGCTGTAGATATTCGGAGTGGACTGCGAGATCTGCTTTTCTGTAAGACCCAGCACTTGCCAGGTTTGAACTCCATATCCCACTCCTTTTCCAAGGTTTGCAGGTGGTCTAAGTAGTCTTGGATGATCTTACCATCACGTATGTTTTCTATTGTAAGGTATAGGGTTGTGTCATCGGCAAACAGTCTTACTCCAGATCTTACCTGTTCCGGGAGGTCATTAATGTACGAGAGGAAGATGGACCCATGACTGACCCCTGGGGTACACTGGATGTGGCTGCCACAGTTGGTGACATCTCCCCATCCGCTATGGTCTGGGTTCGTTTACTTAAAATGTCTTAATCCAGTTCAAGTTCTTACCTCTAATTCCGTACCGGCCCTGAAGTTATAAAACTTTTTACCCGTGCTCGATCGCGACTCCAAACTTGAGCACGACTCGAAACTCATCGAGGTTATTAAAAATTAAAGCATGATGGCATGCTGCAGTCTCGAGCATATACTCGAAAATCTCAAGATTGGTTAGAACCATACTCAGAACCGTAGTCGAAATGTAAATATGGCGATTGATAACAGAATTAGACACAGACAGCGTCGAATAATTTACCAAACTCGCTGTCCCCGTGTCTTTCGTGACCGTCAAATCCTCAGATCTCGAGGAAGATGAAGTTTTTAGTGGTGCTCGAAAGCGTTTATAATATCACCCGTACTCATACTCGAGAGCCGTGCTCGAGTCAGTACGGGTTTGGAGTTTGAGTACGGGTTTGAAGTCGAGCACGGGTAAAAGTTTTATAACCTTGGCGACAGATTGGAGCGAGCTGCTGACAATTACCTGTAATATTTGAGTAATCACTGTATGGAGCTCTTTGAATGCAAGTGGTTTGAGGTCATCATGTCCTGCTGCTTTGTCTGGATGATGGTTGTGGAGGAGCTTGTCAATACCCTCAGCTGAGATATATATATATGTCTCTGCCTCAGCTGAGATGGAGATGTCATTCATTATGGTATTCTTACATGTGTCCGATTCTGGTCGTCTAGTTGTTGAAGTCTACACCGCTGCATGACTGAGCTTCATGGGAGATCTCGCACTGAAATTGAGCATTAAATATACCCACCTTGCTGTGATTGTCAGAAAGAAGGATGCCTTCTTTTCTCAGGGTAGCCACGCCTTGTGCGTCCCGTCTACACGACTTCAAGAAGCCAAAGAGACGTCTGGGGAGTACTTACTCGATGTTGACCACCATAGAGCAACAAACGGAATCTTAAGAAGTATTGTTGTTTTTGGTTCCATTCCGAAATCAAATTTTGGACACCTTTTTCATTTGCAAATCATTAATGTAATTAGAAAGAAATAGAATACAAAACATCATTTTAGGATTTTTTTGCAATTCTCGAATCAATTCATATTGTATATACTCCAAGACGCCATCTCGATACTATATATATTATATACGATAAGGAGAAGGCTTGTGTGACGTTGTTATAACTTTTGCGTAATCCTATATCATGATAGTAACATGGAATAAAATGTCTAAAGTAAAAAAACAAAAATTCTCTCATTAGAGAATATTCCGGTACTGTTTAAGTTCGTCGTGTTCTGAAAGTGATCCCGTGAGGGATTAAGGCTCATTTGGACCTCTTGCTTTATTTTTTTAATTATGCATATGTTCTGTCAAGGACTTATAAACAACATAAGTCCTTGATTTTCTTCAAAGGCCAGTTTTTACACTGATTCTAGCAACAAACTACATTCACGCCTTTGGTTTTATTGATAAGAAGTTAAGGTTTAAATAACAAATTATATAGATGCATTGGAAAATGCTTGTTCATTTCTAATGTTTTTCGAATGAATTTTGGGTTTTGACTTGTGTGTTTGTTTTGGAGAATTTTAGGGGGGTGGGTGGGGACTGAAATCAAAGTGAAAATGAATATTTTGAGTTTTGTGAAGATGACAAAAGAAAACTGAAATTCATCTTGAATTACTAGGGATTTATATATATAGTTTATTATCAAAAGCAATACTGCTTATAGATATACAATTGACAAGTATACATAAATAATATATAACAAGGTCAAGTATATGAATGGTTTACACAATAACAAATATAAATTACAAATTACATAATCAAATACAAAACAGAGTTATACATTTTGTCTTACATTAAAAGCTTGTTTGATGTATTTTCCAATATTGCACAATTCTGTCACAGTTTCAGAGCTTAATAAAGACGGAGGGTTTTCGAAAATAGTAAGGTTTCAAAAATTTAATTCTTAAGTTATAATAAGCGGGACATTTTAACATAAAATGAAATTCATCTTCTATGTCCAATTTACATAGCGGACATATACGTCTTTCTAAAGGTACATTTTTATAACGACCAGTTTCGATACACAAACAATGAGATGAAAGACGGAGTTTACATATATGCTTCTTGTATTGATTATAGATTGGTTTTGACAAATACGACTGCAAAGTAACATGGTCAACTAAGTGTTTATGTATATGACATTTTGATGATGTATTTATTTCTGACATGATAGACTGATAACAAATATCTGTTAATCTTATATATATATATATATATATATATATATATATATAAAGCACAAATAGAATCAGTGAAACACCTGGGAGTACTATTGACCTTGGATCTCCGAAGAAATACCTGTAGAAAATAAAGACAAATATATATATATATATATATATATATATATATATATATATATATATATATATATATATATATATATATATATATATATATATATATATATATATATATATATATATATATATATATATATATATATATCCCTGAAATTACTATACATGTACGGCACTTTGATTGTGTATTGTCTGCCATATATGTTTCATCGGCAATCTTTTGCTCACATTCACAATGCCCAGGGATCCTTTGTTCATTTGCGGTGTTTTGCTTATTTTCTATTATCTATAGTTGTTAACACTTTTATTTCAAGTCAATGTGGAGTTCATTATTTCAAAAGACATTCGTTATGCTCTTAAAAATCATATCTGCAATAATTTTCAGTCCCTGAAATAGTCAATGTTCATTATGAAAATCTCTTCATTTTACAAGTACTGCTAGTGCATTTTACAGATAAATACAATCAATCACAGGGAGTGTCATAGAGATAAAGGATTAAAGGTTATTATTAATTAATACTCCTGTATAGGTATTTTATCATTTTCAGCAATGAACTGTAATTTGATAGAGCGATAAAAGCTTTACTGAAGTAACATCGTTATACTAGGTCTGTTTTATTTCAGCAATAATCAATATGTACTTCCTGTCATGTCCGAAAATTAAATCAACTCCCTAACACACGAAGAGCTTCTCAACACTTTTATGCTGAAATCTGTGAAGGAACACAATCGAGAAAAATTGTCTGACGTCTTCTAAACAATAAAATGAAGTTAACAATGAGTATTGTATTGTGTACAGACATCCCTGGCCTAATTGAGTTATACAGGGATATTGAATGCAGACTGACGTTCAATTTTCCCTGTCAAAGTTCAAAAAGTTGTCTCTCTGGTAAAGGAATACGTCGACAGCAGAGACAAAGGGGTTAGAGAAAACGCGGGAAACGGACATTCGGGGAGGAGCCAAACTGCTCCTCAAACCTCAACAAATTGATAGGCAAACTATAATGCTAAGACACATCAGAACGGCGCATCGATCTAGGACCCTTGAGAATTTCATTATGCCAACTCCGGAAAGAAAAAAGAAGTGGGGTTTGTCCGTAAGCTTATTACAAGATCGCACGAGGACATAGCAGTGGTAAGCCTCATTAATTGTTTTAAGGGAACACGAGCAACATCAAATTCAATCATCTTCAGAACTCAGTCATGCTGTTCATATTTTCCTCGACGTGACAATTCTTGATCTTAGGCTCAAATAGAACTTCCTTACCCGTATTTCGTCAGACAAAGCGTTTACTTAAGTTTCTTTCTTTCATGACACCTTGACTGCAACATTTCGCGTTTGTTTACTGAGGAATTTCACTGAATTATGGATAAGCGTTTTATCAAGTTGTCTCTGTTCTTACTACCGTTTGCATTATACACGACTATCATGTTTAGAATGATCGACAATGTGTATCAATCGGACGTCCTGGAGAAAAAATTTGGGAAAAAATTGCGAGGAAATATGGAGAAAAATGACACGTATTCTCGGCTGGAACGACTTACAACGGAGTACGTCAGGATCGAATCCGAGCGCAAAGCCCTATTGCAAATCCTCAACAGACTCGTGGTAGAGGAAGAACATGCTGACGGAATGAAGTATTTAAGCCGTTTGAAAAATAAAATAGTGAATAATTATACACGAGCAGGGAACGAATACATTATAGTAGAAAAATACAGACAGAAAAGGTATCCATTCGACTGCACAAACATATCAAAGATACGATTAAAGCAGAAAATAGGACACGGAGTGACCAAGCAAGCGTTTCTAGGAGAAATTGGAGATACTTCAGTAGTCGTCAAAATGGTCACCAGGCATCAAAAGGAAGTAAGGTCATGTTTAGACGATCTTAAGCTGAAAGGTGATGCGTCCAAGCTGTCAAAGTCGCGATGCTTTGTTTTCTCTACGATGAAGATGATGAAAGAGATATTATTATTGGAGCAACTTCGTCACGATGGCTTCCTATCGTTGCTAGGATACTGTGTAAGAAATGAGGAGAGCGATAGCTCCGACTTGTCCGAGCATGGTGTCGTAGCGGTGTACGAGGTCGGACAGCGCATCACGCCAGATTCACTGCAATATATCTCCATACACTCTAAAATCAACCATGCCTACCACCTGCTAGATTTCCTAAAGTACTTAGAACATTCGCCTCTAGGTTCTCTCAGAATAAGAGATTTCAAGGAGGACCATTTCCTGCTGGTGGAATCCGTATTGAAGATGATAGACCTGGATGACGTCGATAATTTAGAGCCTTCGTGTGACATATACACGGATTCGGACTATGAAAGCCATTCGACGCCCAAGCGTCAGTGTGGCTTCCACCTCCAGTGTCAGATGGGACTCTGTGTTGGGCATAATGCCAAACAAAATCTGAAAATAATGAATAAATTATTTCTGAAAAGGCTGCTACAGCCAATTTCTTTTCCGAAAAACATAACAGGTGATCTAAACGATCTAAATAATCAACTTGATAAAGTTAAAATATCGGCTGGAGAAGCACAAAATAGGCTCAATGAAATAATGCACAAATTGTGGCCCGAGCATTGAAACTGATCATAATGTTTTTGACATAAGTTTGTGAATAATGTGCCAAAGAGAAATAATGATAAATTCACAGGTAAGTCTGCCATGCTTGTTGTAGATAAAGGTAACTCGGATCAGTATAAGGTTATATGTACTTGGGACTAAGCAATATACGTCATTACTTTCATCTTGCTACCATGCATTGTCGTGGTCTTTTCTTCACTGAAATGTATGAATATAACTATAAATTCACTATATTTATAGTGCACAATATCAATGAAAGCATGTTTTTGTTTCATATACTTAACAACTTATTGAAATAATCTACAGTGACTACATCTATAGGCTTACGTGATCGGTTGCAAGGTGTTCGTTCTGCTCCCTTGTTATATCTATAAAGATACAAGTCTGTTTAGGATAGACCAGAAAACCTGACCTTACAGCTTTATAGGTAAATGTCTTTAGGAGTATGTTCAAACCTCTGGATATTACAATCTAATGTCACTATTCTCCCTCCATTCCGCAAACATTTCTTACATTTAACCTGAGGAATTATAAATGTACAAACGCATTCGAAATTATCTTCTTGTATAATAGTTTCATTTGATAACTTTGAAGAGATTACATGGCAAAGTTGTCATGTGATCACTTTAAAAGCAGTGGTGGATCAAGAATTTCTGAAAGGGGAGCCCACATGTGTATTAGCCAAACTACTCAGTCATTTTTGGTGCCAAATCTGAGTTTTTACTCGCTAATGTGTGGCGAAAAGGGGGCGGCACCCCTCTAAATACGCCACTCAAAAGTTATCAAATGACAATAGCATAATCACTTATTAGCATATTAAATGTCTGACAAATTATCTATACTAATAACCGATTTCCACTCTACCATTTATCCATTTATTTTTGTAGAAAAACAAAAAAGAAAATGTATGATTTTGATGTGATCTAACGCGATATGTTTTCACTTATCGCAATTGCCGACCATCCCTCTTTAATACTTGATGTTTGATAATATTTGTATCAGTAGTAATACAATGTATTGTTGTTTTTAATGTTTTATCAGTATTACCTGTGAATTTTTCTAACTTTGAATTTTTATGATTTAAAGTGAGCCACTTTAAATCACAAAAAAAAAAAAAAAATAAAAAAATAAAAAATAAATTAATAAAGTTAGAAAAAGGCACCTGTGTATTTTATCACCAATATCATATTCTATGCGCTTTTTTAGCATTAGTACCAATGACACGTGTTATGGTTGTGAAGATTAGGAAATTTTATGTTGTATGAAACAAAGACAAATATCATTAAAAGTTCCATATAGTTTTCAACATTTCTCATTAGTTCTGTGAATTTAGTAAATGGGCAGGGACATATTATCCACATGTACGGTCCTACATTTCAGCGACATACTACCTACATGTATAGATCTGTATGTAAATGTTAGCCATATACTACCTACATGTACGGTCCTACATGTCAGCGACATACTACCCACATGTATAGATCTGTATGTAAATGTTAGCGACATACTACCTACATGTATAGAGATCTGTATGTAAATGTTAGCGACATACTACCTACATGTACAGTCCTACATGTCAGCGACATGCCACCTACATGTACGGTTCTACATGTCAGCGACATACTACCTACATGTATAGATATGCATGTAAATGTTAGCGATATACTATCTACATGTACGGTCCTAAATTTCAGTGACATACAACCTACATGTACATTGTACGGTCCTACATGTCTGCGATATACTACCCACATGTATGGTCCAACATGTCAGCGATGTACTACCTACATGTACGGTTCTACATGTCAGCGACATACTACCTACATGTATAGATTTGCATGTAAATGTCAGCGACATACTTACCTACATGTGTAGATCTGCATTTAAATGTCAGCCATATACTACCTACATGTATAGATCTGGTGTAAATGTCAGCGACAGACTACCTACTTGTATAGATCTGCATTTAAATGTCAGCCATATACTACCTACATGTATAGATCTGCATGTAAATGTCAGCGGCATACTGCTTACATATACGGTCCTATATGTCAGCGATATACTACTACATGTACGGTCCTACATGTCAGCGACTTACTGCCAAAATATATATATATGTGTGTGTGTATATATATATATATATATATATATATATATATATATATATATATATATATATATATATATATTTATATATCTGCATGTAAATGTTAGTGGCATTCTACATACATGTACAGCTACATGTCAGCGACATACTACCTACATGTATCTATCTGCATGCAAATGTAAGTGACATACTACCTACATGTGCATTCCTACATATCAGCGACATGCTACCTACATGTAGATCTGCATGTAAATGTCAGCGACACACTACCTACATGTAGATCTGCATGTAAATGTTAGTGGCATACTACCTACATGTACAGTCCTACATGTCAGCGACATACTATCTACATGTACAGATCTGCATGTAAATGTCAGCGACATACTACCTACATGTACGGTTCTACATGTCAGCGACATGCTACTTGCATGTATAGATCTGCATGTACATGTCGTCCTCAGAAGGGAACGATCCGGTATGACTCTAACAAAAATTTGAAAATTTGATTTCAATTTTAAGTTTACTATACTTTTATATTTACATATATTATTACATTTTATATATATATAAATGATAATGAATATATTAAACAAAATGTAAATTGGTATGTGTATGAATATGTTACAATAAAGAACCAACCAATTCTCTTGATGTTTATGATGTTTACCTTTATGTTAGAGGGGCAGGCTTGGTGTAGTGGTTAAGCGCTTGGCTTGCGGCGCCGACGATCCGGGTTCGATCCCCGGGCTGCGCCACTATGTTTAAGAGGTTGGTAACCTCCTGCTTCCATGTCGCGATATAACTGAAATATTGTTGAAAGCGACGTAAAACACCAATCAACCAACCAACCTTTATGTTAGATATGTAAGTTGGTTATTTCATTACGTTTAACTGTTACTCTATTGTTTATTTATATAAATAAATACAAACCCCCCCCATATATATATATATATATATATATATATATATATATATATATATATATATATATATATATATATATATATATATATATATATATATATATATATATATATATATATATATGTGTGTGTGTGTGTGTGTGTGTGTGTGAGTGTGTGTGTGTGTGTGTGTGTGTAATACAAAGTGTATTATGATCTAATGTCAACGGGAGTCTTTATTTTTTTGTAAGAAAAAATGGCATTTATGCTTCAAATTCTTGTTCTTCCAATAAGTTACAAAATCCACAATATTGTTCAATACAAACATCGTCCGGCGTAAAACGATTGCAGATGTTTATGGCATTTTTCAGAATATGTTGTTTTTTATGCTAGCTTGACATGTGCATGGCAATTGATGCATGGTTGTTTTTATGCCCCCACCAGACATGGCAAGGCATGCAGTAGAACGAAACGAAGCCTTGGCTTGCGAAGATGCCCATGCGTCACACATTGGTTTCCGGAAAAATGAAAATTATAATTTAGGAAAGCTTTGTTGCTGCTATGAATGAATTAAGGCTACGCGGGGGCATATGTTTTACAAACTTGCTGGCATGCTGTAGTTTATATATATATATATATATATATATATATATATATATATATATATATATATATATATATATATATATATATATATAAAGCACAAACAGAATCAGTGAAACACCTGGGAGTACTATGGACCTTGGATCTCCGAAGAAATACCTGTAGAAAATAAAGACAAATTAGACAAACATATAAAGCACAAAGACACTACAGTTAACAAAGTTAAGTGAAATATAGGGTGCCTTGTTAACTGTAGTGTCTTTGTGCTTTATATATATATATATATATATATATATATATATATATATATATATATATATATATATATATATATATATATATATATATTGGCTCGATATGGCCAAAGAACACCGAGTACATATTCTGTAGATCTACCATTCCCATCCTCTAAATTAACCAGTGGCCTTTGTACACCCTGAATATAGATATATGTTCAATTCAAAGTAAGAGTATCAGCCGAGAGATTTTCATGCGAGAACAGTAATTGTGGTAATGGTGCTGTGAAACATTGTGTTGAAAGCCAAGACCTGATCATAGCATGTTTAGCTTTATTATTGGTATATTTCTAAGGGATGATAGAGAGTAGAGAACTTACAGAGGCTTGTAAAATAAAGATTTTCCTAATCCGACATGCTTAAAGTATTGTCAAAATCCAATATAACTACAGCGCTTTCGGCTCGTTGGTCCCCCTCCCCCTCATTTATACCAATATAATAAGCTATATTGGTATAAATGAAGGAGGGGGGGGGGGGCAACAAACCGAAAGCCCTGTGGTGTAATCAATGTCTTCATGACGTTTCTAATCAGTTTCAAGTAGAATTAAGAGGTATATATATACATAGCATATATACATAGGGAATAAAGGACAAACCTTAAATGAGTAGAAATGGTATAAGTTCAATGGAGGAATGAAATATCTCTCTATACGCCATCAGACGGATATCCATTGTCCAAGTGGTGTCCGAAGTATTTTACGCTTTGTCTATAAATACTCGAATCCGGAATGAATAACAAAGCATCCCTCCAACAACCACCCAACAACCATACAACATGCAGGTCTTTGACTTATCGCCTATGTGACTGTACTTAGAATGTTTAGTCTTGCTGATTTTGGATTTGATGGGTTGTTGAACTCTGAATGTCAATGATTGTGTTAGGATCTTGTCATGGGGAAAAATTTGTTCTGTGGACATCACTGAAATTTGCGGTATGAATTTGCTCTGTAAACATCACTGAAATTTAATGAATCGAACAAATGTATTTCATACCAAAGTTTGTATACGGGAATTAGATTTATGAATATCCTTTCATATCGGGGAGGGAGATAATTTTTGTTGTTTGTTTGTGGTTTTTTGTTTGTTTGTTTTGTTTTATAACCTGTGTAATTAAGTTTGTTCTATGGTAATACCTAACGAATACAGGTTTCATCAAGAGACAGTAAATAACAGTAAGCACTAAACCATTAACAACTTGTTTTAATAAGCGATGATTTCCAATATGCTCTTCCAAATAAAAACAGTGTGTAATTGATAAGTTATTTGTCACAAACGGATATATAGATAACAATATGCATCAATAGCATGCAGCTGATATGTTTTATTATTAAGGCGTCTGTATATGCTGTACGTCGGTAAATCTTATGTATTACTAAGGCCTCGGTATAGGCTGTACGTTGGTAAATCTTATGTATGACTAAGGCCTCGGTATAGGCTGTATGTCGGTAAATCTTGTGTATTACTAAGGCCTCAGTATAGGCTGTATGTCCGTAAATCTTATTGTATTATTAAGGCGTCTGTATATGCTGTACGTTGGTAAATCTTATGTATTACTAAGGCCTCGGTATATGCTGTGTGTCCGTAAATCTTATTGTATTATTAAGGCGTCTGTATATGCTGTATGTCGGTAAATCTTGTGTATTACTAAGGCCTCGGTATAGGCTGTATGTCGGTAAATCTTATTGTATTATTAAGGCGTCTGTATATGCTGTATGTCAGTAAATCTTGTGTATTACTAAGGCCTCGGTATAGGCTGTATGTCGGTAAATCTTATTGTATTATTAAGGCGTCTGTATATGCTGTATGTCAGTAAATCTTAAGTATTACTAAGGCCTCCGTATAGGCTGTATTTCGGTAAATCTTATTGTATTATTAAGGCGTCTGTATATGCTGTATGTCGGTAAATCTTATGTATTACTAAGGCCTCGGTATAGACTGTATGTCGGTAAATCTTATTGTATTATTAAGGCGTCTGTATATGCTGTATGTCGGTATATCTTGTGAATTACTAAGGCCTCGGTATAGACTGTATGTCGGTAAATCTTATTGTATTATTAAGGCCTCGGTATAAACTGTATGTCGGTAAATCTTAAGTATTACTAAGGCCTCCGTATAGGCTGTATGGCGGTAAATCTTATGTATTATCAAGGCTTCCGTATAGGCTGTATGTCGGTACATCTTATGTATTACTAAGGCCTCGGTATAGGCTGTATGCCGGTAAATCTTATGTAATACTAAGGCCTCGGTATAGACTGTATGTCGGTAAATCTTATGTATTACTAAGGCCTCGGTATAGGCTGTATGCTGGTAAATCTTATGTATTACTAAGGCCTCGGTATAAGCTGTATGTCGGTAAATCTTATTGTATTATCAAGGCCTCCATATAGGCTTTGTGTCGGTAAAGCATATGTATTACTAAGGCCTCCATATAAGCTGTTCGTCGGTAAATCTTATGTATTACTAAGGCCTCGGTATAGGATGTAAGTCGGAAAATCTTATGTATTACTAAGGCCTCCGTATTGGCTGTGTGTCGGTAAAACTTATATATTACTAAAGTCTCTGTATAGGCTGTATATGTCGGTAAATCCTATGTAAAATAATTAGGACAGAAATCACTAGCACCGTGGATTATAGAGAAACGATTGTAACATATATGTAACAGAATTGTCTTCATTTTGTGAAGTTATCCGTCAGTTGGTTTAGCTTGTGTGTTAATGTTCCCTCTGCGAGGAACAAATCCAATGCTAATTTGATATCATGAAGAAGAGATGAGCAATAAACAGAGTAGACGGTAGATTGTAAATCTCGTGAATTGACGGTAGATACACGTCTATAAAGAAATAATTGTGAGGTCCTTACGTATGTCGTGAATTAGCCGTAATGTAATGAGACACTGCGATATCGATCTGTCATGCTTATTGATGAAAATGATGATCTTCCTCCTCCTAATGGAAAACTAAATGAATTATACTCACCAGCGTTAGTATTGGCAGCCCCGAGACAGGCAGACCAACTCAGCAGACTGTCATTCGTCTTCATTTGGCCGTTATCAACCTGTATAATTGTGACGCTTATGATATGGATTTATATGAACTTTATTTCCATTTACATTCATGTATTTTACAGTTTTATAAAGCAACTATTCGATCATGTTTTATGATAGCATGGAGACTTCATCACACTTGTTTCCTTTCACAAGTTTTTTTTTTATAATACCGCAATGCACGCGTGTTTATAGAAATATAGTTCCTAGAAAACCGCGTTAAGATATATACATTATATGTATGCCTGCCTGCCTGCCCGCCGGCTTGCCTGCCTGCCTGCCTGCCACTACGCTTACTGTAACTCTGATAAACGCCTGGTACAGAGACACTACGCCTAATGTAATTCTGATAAACGCCTAGTACAGAGACACTACGCTTACTACAGCTCTGATAAACGCCTGATACAGAGACACTACGCTTACTGTAACTCTGATTAACATCTTATACAGAGACACTTTGCTTACTGTAACTCTGATAAACGCCGGGTACAGAGACACTACGCTTACTGTAACTCTGATAAACGCCTGATACAGAGACACTACGCTTACTGTAACTCTGATAAACGCCTTGTACAGAGACACTACGCTTACTGTAACTCTTATAAACGCCTGATACAGAGACACTACGCTTACTGTAACTCTGATAAACGCCTGGTACAGAGACACTACGCTTACTGTAACTCTGATTAACATCTTATACAGAGACACTTTGCTTACTGTAACTCTGATAAACGCCGGGTACAGAGACACTTCACTTACTGTAACTCTTATAAACGCCTTGTACAGAGACACTACGCTTACTGTAACTCTGATAAACGCCTGATACAGAGACACTACGCTTACTGTAACTCTGATAAACGCCTGATACAGAGACACTACGCTTACTGTAACTCTTATAAACGCCTTGTACAGAGACACTACGCTTACTGTAACTCTTATAAACGCCTGAAACAGAGACACTACCCTTATTGTCACTCTGATAAACGCCTGGTACAGAGACACTACGCTTACTGTAACTCTTATAAACGCCTGGTACAGAGACACTACGCTTACTGTAACTCTGATAAACGCCTGGTACAGAGACACTACGCTTACTGTAACTCTGATAAACGCCTGATACAGAGACACTACGCTTACTGTAACTCTGATAAACGCCTTGTACAGAGACACTACGCTTACTGTAACTCTGATAAACGCCTGATACAGAGACACTACGCTTACTGTAACTCTGATAAACGCCTTGTACAGAGACACTACACTTACTACAGCTCTGATAAACGTCTGATACAGAGACACTACGCTTACTGTAACTCTGATAAACGCCTGGTACAGAGACACTACGCTTACTGTAACTCTGATAAACGCCTGATACAGAGACACTACGCTTACTGTAACTCTGATAAACGCCTGGTACAGAGACACTACGCTTACTGTAACTCTGATAAACGCCTGGTACAGAGACACTACGCTTACTGTAACTCTGATAAACGCCTGGTACAGAGACACTACGCTTACTGTAACTCTGATAAACGCCTGGTACAGAGACACTACGCTTACTGTAACTCTGATAAACGCCTGATACAGAGACACTACGCTTACTGTAACTCTGATAAACGCCTTGTACAGAGACACTACACTTACTACAGCTCTGATAAACGCCTGATACAGAGACACTACGCTTACTGTAACTCTGATAAACGCCTGGTACAGAGACACTATGCTTACTGTAACTCTGATAAACGCCTGGTACAGAGACACTACGCTTACTGTAACTCTGATAAACGCCTGGTACAGAGACACTACGCTTACTTTAACTCTGATAAACGCCTGATACAGAGATATCTACACTGACTGTAAATACTGTAACTTAGTCCGAGATTCTCTGCCCTTCTCCCACTTTTCATATCGGCGATTTGTGGGAGAGGTCCAGAGAGACTTTGTTCATCAAAAGTTGGGAATTTTAGCGATACCAGCCGGTATCGGGATTTACAAGTCTTTGGCGACAAATAAACGTTTGCACAGCGAACTTGCGACCTATAATCCAATAAATGAACATTTAACTTACTCGAACATAGCGATGTCTTTTCCAAATAAGATCTATAACTTCTGCTATCTGCAGTTTTATCTGAAATATTCTCATTTTGTCTTTTGTGTATATAGTATGACGTGAGATCTCGCAGAACGCGAGTTTGCATTCATGACGAATTGCAAAGAAGCCCAATTTGTACGGAAACGTTTTGGTGCCTGGTGTTGTTGTGTTGTAAGTAGGTATCATGACAAAATAAAATTGACTTGCCCAGATTAATCAAACTTGATGACGTAATGAAGTTGAAAAATTGCCGTAAGCTGTCCTTAAACGAGTTCTTTTGGGCAACTTCTCAACTATAGAACGCTTATTTGATTTTCTTTAAGTCAAGATACCATTATGCGATTTTCCTCATATCAATTTAAAAATAAATCGTCGTAATAAAGTCGCATTTCCATTAAAATCTAGAATTATTGACATCATTTTTGTTGATATGTTGCAATAAACATGCTACTATAACGAGAATTTTATGTCAAGTTATTTTTTCAAATCAAGTCCGTTATAAGAACCCTTACCGATGAAAATTTCATTGTCGACGTTGATTTCCCCACCCCCTCCCCATTTTGTCTAAATTCTTCCCAATCATTGATCTCTCTTGCCAAATTTTGGGAAAAAATCAACGTCGACAATGAAGGTTTCATTGGGAAGGATCCTTAAAACGGACTTAATTTGAAAAAAAAAATAACAACTCCCCCCCCCCCCCACACACACACCTTTTCGCTACAGATTTGCAAGGCTTACACAAATGACAAGATTGAAAACACTCAAACAATATGAGTAAAGCTCCGTACTTTGCGTCAAAATGGTTAAGTAATTTGGCTAATACCTGACTATCACATGTGTCTCTCCCCCACCCCTTATTGCTTATTGCAACATATCAACAAAAATGTCAATAATTCTTGATTTTCGTGGAAATGTGACTTTATTACGGCGATTTATTTTAAAATTGACATGAGGAAAATCGCAAAAAGTTATCTTGACTTAAAGAAAATCAACTAAGTGTTTTATAGTTGACAAGTTACCCAAAAGAACTCGTTTAAGGACAGTTTACGGCAATTTTTCAACTTCATTACGTCATCAAGTTTTATTAATCTCGGCAAGTCAATTTTATTTTTGTCATGATACTTTCTTACAACACAACAACACCAGGCACCAAAACGTTTCCGTAAATTCGAGGTTGCCTCGTGTTTTTCTTTACAAAAAGTGTCAGCTGCTGAAGAATTACGAATGCAAAATCGCGTTCATACGAATAGTATATACACCCTTTTTATCTTAAAAATTTGCAAAACATCCTTTAAATTATTTCTGTATTCCAGTTCTTTTATTTATAATGATGAAATCAGTTTAAATATACAAAATCAATACATCACAAGCAACTACAGGGAGAAAGTCTAAGGAATTACCTGAAATTAGTAAGAAATAACAAAGATAAAAAGAGACGTAAAAATAGTCAAAAACTCGATTTCAGAATGGTACCAAAATAACTAGACTTCTAAAGTTACATGTACTTTTCTAGATCGCTCTGATACATTCGGTTTGGTGATTTATGCAGCCGGTCTGTAGAAGTTTTTCAAAAGGAGGGTATCCATGGGGCTCGTTTCGCTACCATGCATCCACCTTAATGAATCTGGCCGAAATACAACATCTGTAGTGGACTTCATCCTTACAAAGTTTGATCAAAATCCCTTCAGCAGTTCTGAAGAAGTCGAAAGTATGAAAAATTTACGGACGACGAACGGCGCGCTTTAACTATAGCTCACTTGAATGTTTGGCTTAGGTGATCTAAATGATTCCTTATTAAACATAAACAACGAGAATGCCCTTTCCCCTATACTATATTTTCAAAGACTGGCATCTATGCAACAAAACAAAAGATATTACATTGTAACACTAAAACAATTACACCTATTAGTGTAAATGTATATGTAGTCGTGTACTCCTGGGCATTTAGATATAAATGCCCATGAATAAACGACATAAACACTAAATGGTAAATCTAGGAGTTAAAAGGGCAAAGGAGGGGTGCGGTGTGTAAGGAATAATCAGAACTAACCTAGTTGACTGCCTTTGTGGATTCAGAAGTTGACACTGTCCTCTAGGACAGTTAAAATGATTGACCAAAAACTGTAAACGGAAATGAAAATTGAATGTATTGAGTGGATTGCTGCAGTGGCACATCACGCTCCGTGACAGCTCCAATTCCAACGGTCACCGCATCTCTGAAATAATGGACCAATATAATACGTCTGTATGACAAGCTGTCAAAACAATACGTAAGCACACAGCCTCGCTCATGTTTACCGAGACATTATCTTGTCGTATTGTTTGTGACAGGAAGGCGCTTTATGACTCGGACTCACGACTGCGTGATTGGCACGGACTACTGGGCTACACGGAATAACTGGGGAAATGCAGGCCATACATCTGCTTGCAAATCTCGTGTCAAAATTAATTCAGTATTTTCTTGACGGAATGGCCACAAGTTCCCGGGAGTTTTTGTTCACTACTTAATTGATTTAGCTGATTCGATATTGTAAAGCACTGGAGGCCCCGTTCTGCATGCGGAATCTATGATGTAAGTGTCCGATACATAATAGTTTTTAAATGAGTAATAATTACCGCTAGGCATTATAATCTTCATTGTTGAGAAATCGATATTAACGGACATACATTCTATATCATTTTTTATGTGCAGTATGTGCTTATACGACCAACAAATGCGTGTAAAGCAATCGCTATGGCCGATGTCGGTACAATAATAACCAATGGCCACTGGCCCAGCCTAGCGAGCTTTACAACATGCTGATGGGCTTTGACTGCTCGCATTGACGACAATGATCACTGACCCGACCGGGCGAGCTTTACAACACGTTGATGGGCTTTGACTGCTCGCATTGACGACCAATGACCACTGACCCGACCGGGCGAGCTTTACAACACGTCGATGATGGGCTTTGACTCCTCGCATTGACGACCAATGACCACTGACCCAGCCGGGTGAGCTTAACAATACGTTGATGATGGGCTTTGACTGTGTTCGCATTGACGACCAATGACCACTGACCCAGCTAGATGAGCGTTACAACATGTTGATGGGCTTTGACTGCTCGCATTGACGACCAATGACCACTGACCTGACCGGGCGAGCTTAACAACACGTTGATTGATTGATTGATTATTGTTTTACGTCACATTACGAATATTTCACGTATATGGTGACGGCATCTACCTGATGCGGAGCATACAAATTCTGACCTTTGCAACGGACCCACCCGAAGCAGTGAGGGATCTTTGACGTGCCTTGCATACCACGACACGGGGCCTCGGTTTTTACTGTCTCATCCGAATGACATGACACCGGCATGACCAGAGCGGGACTCGAACTTTGGCCTCTCGATCAGGTGTCCGACGCGATACCACTAGGCCACGCAGGCTTACAACACGTTGATGGGCTTTGACTGCTCGCATTGACGACCAATGACCACTTTATCAGCCGGGCGAGCTTCACAACAGGTTGATGGGGTTTGACTGCTCGCTTTGACAACCAGTGACCACTGCCCCATACGGCGAGCTTTACAACAGGTTAAGGTGCCTTGACTGCTCATATACGATTTACATATACATAAAAATAGAAGTTCCATTTACTGCCGTTTCAGCTTTTCAGAAGAAAGTCTAAAATAAGACTTGCCGACTGTTATACACTCTTAGGTATGGTTGCTTCAAAATAAGTGTAAACATATCAATATCATTTTGTCAAATTATATTTTTTCAATAATATTCAAGGCCGACTCATGCAAGTGGGTCGAGTTAACTATATTAACTCTATAATGTTAGGTTCATTAAAGTCATGTTAACTTAGATATGAAACTAAATGATACCGTTTTCACTCTTTAACTTACAACAAGGTTTGACGGTAGACATGTGTGAACCTTTGAAAACCACAAGAGAAATCAAGAAGGAGTAAGCGTCTTCTATTTATTCAGATAGGGTCTTGACTTGCGACTAATTTGTGTTGAGACCAGGTGCCCGAGAGGAGTGAGCGTCACCTGTTTGTGCTGGGATCAAGTGGCCAGAGAGGGGTAATCGCCTTCTGCTTGTGGTGGGAAGATATACCAGACAGGGGTAAGCGCCTCCTGTTTGTGGTGGGAAGATATACCAGACAGGGGTAAGCGCCTTCTGTTTGTGGTGGGAAGATATACCAGAGAGGGGTAAGCGCCTTCTGTTTGTGTTGGGAAATAATATCAGAGAGGAGTAAGCGCCTTCTATTTGTGGTGGGAAAATATACCAGAGAGGAGTAAGCGCCTCCTGTTTGTGGTGGGAAAATATACCAGAGAGGAGTAAGCGCCTTCTGTTTGTTGTGGGAAGATATACAAGAGAGGGATGAGCACCTCCTGTTTGTGGTGGGAAAATATACCAGAGAGGAGTAAGCGCCTTCTGTTTGTGGTGGAAAGATATACCAGAGAGGGGTAAGCGCCTCCTGTTTGTGGTGGGAAGATATACCAGAGAGGAGTAAGCGCCTCCTGTTTGTGGTTGGAATATAAACCAGAGAGGGGTAAGCGCCTCCTGTGTGTGGGGGGGGGGGGGGGGGGGGGGGGGGGGGGGGGGGGGGGGTGTGGGGGGGGGGGGGGGGGGGGGGGGGGGTTGGGGGGGGGGGGGGGGGGGTGGGGGGGGGGTGGGAAGATATACAAGAGAGGGATGAGCACCTCCTGTTTGTGGTGGGAAAATATACCAGAGAGGAGTAAGCGCCTTCTGTTTGTTGTGGGAAGATATACAAGAGAGGGATGAGCACCTCCTGTTTGTGGTGGGAAAATATACCAGAGAGGAGTAAGCGCCTTCTGTTTGTGGTGGGAAGATATACCAGAGAGGGGTAAGCGCCTCCTGTTTGTGGTGGGAAGATATACCAGAGAGGAGTAAGCGCCTTCTGTTTGTGGTTGGAATATAAACCAGAGAGGGGTAAGCGCCTCCTGTTTGTGGGGGGGGGGGGGAGATATACCAGAGAGGGGTAAGCGCCTCCTGTTTGTGGTGGGAAGATATACAAGAGAGGGGTAAGCGCCTCCTGTTTGTGGTGGGAAGATATACCAGAGAGGAGTAAGCGCCTCCTGTTTGTGGTGGGAAGATATACCAGAGAGGGATAAGCGCCTCCTGTTTGTGGTGGGAAAATATACCAGAGAGGGATAAGCGCCTCCTGTTTGTGGTGGGAAAATATACCAGAGAGGAGTAAGCGCCTCCTGTTTGTGGTGGGAAAATATACCAGAGAGGAGTAAGCGCCTCCTGTTTGTGGTGGGAAAATATACCAGAGAGGGATAAGCGCCTTCTGTTTGTGGTGGGAAAATATACCAGAGAGGGGTAAGCGCCTTCTTTTTGTGGTGGGAAGATATACAAGAGAGGAGTAAGGAATTGTTGAGTGATTAGTTACCCGAGAGGGATATACGTCTCTTATTTGTTGTGAAAGCGGGGACCTGAGCGGATTTAGCGTCACCCCCATTTGTGGTGAGACCAGATGCCCAGGAGGGTTTCCTGTTTGTAATGAGAGAATACCCAGGAGGAGTAAGCGTCTCCTATTTGTGGTGAGACCAGATGCCGGGGAGGGGTAAGTGTCTTCTATTTGTGGTGAGACCAGGTGCCGGGGAGGAGTAAGCGTCTCCTATCTGTGGTGAGACCAGGTGCCGGGGAGGGGTAAGCGTCTTCTATTTGTGGTGAGACCAGGTGCCGGGGAGGGGTAAGCGTCTTCTATTTGTGGTGAGACCAGGTGCCGGGGAGGAGTAAGCGTCTCCTATTTGTGGTGAGACCAGGTGCCGGGGAGGGGTAAGCGTTTTCTATTTGTGGTGAGACCAGGTGCCGGGGAGGGGTAAGTGTCTTCTATTTGTGGTGAGACCAGGGTCTGGCGCCATAAACTGAGAATATACTTAAGTCAAATATTTCATTTTAATTTGTTCCATTGTCAAACGTTCAAATAAATTCTCATATAGAGTAATTTAATTATATTTATCAACAGAGTAAAACTAAATAAAGTCCAAATTCCAGATATTAATTCATTGATGAACAGAAGAATATGAAATTTTGACTTAAGTATATTCTCAGTTTATGGCGCCGGACCCAGGAGCCCGGTGGAGTAATCGTCTCCTATTAGTGGGGAGACCAAACGCCCGGAAGGAGTAAGCGTCTTCTATTTGTGGTGAGACCAAACGCCCGGAAGGAGTAAGCGTCTTCTATTTGTGGTGAGACCAGGTGCCCGGGGGTGTAAGGTTCTCCAATTTGTAGTGAGACATGGAGTACGCGTCTCTTATTTATGATGAGGCCAGAAGCCCGGGGGATGCAACTATCTCATTTTGGCTAGCCTCGCCCGCCATGAATATCCAAAACATACATTGGACCCACAGATATTTAGTGCTACATACAGTCGACACACAGATATTTAGTACTACATACAATCGACACACACCGATATTTAGTACTACACACAAGAGATGAATTCGTACTAACACTGTATAGCAAGTGTCAGTCGTACATCAGAACAGGGGTATCCAATAAAAAAATATAAAGCACAAAGACACCACAGTAAACAAGGCACCCTTTATTTCACTTATATTCGTTCCCCGTCTGGGACTCGAACTCACGACCTATGGTACCGAATCACCTAGCTGTCATTCATCCGACCCTCTAACCGACTGAGCTACCCGAGCTCCACAAAATGGAGCTTTAATAGCCAAGCATTAGCTAATCGCATGCATGACAACACGGCCGCGGAAAGTGAAGGAATTTACCCGACGTAAACGCAGGCGGATCCTCTGAGAGAATACAACACTGAAAGAGAAATAAACATAAAGCACAAATAGAAACAGTGAAACGCCTGGGAGTACTATGGACCTTGGATCTCCGAAGAAATACCTGTAGAAAATAAAGACAAATTAGACAAACATATAAAGCACAAAGACTCAACAGTTAACAAGGCACCCTATATTTCACTTATATTCGTTCCCCGTCTGGGACTCGAACTCACGACCTATGGTACCGAATCACCTAGCTGTCATGCATCCGACCCTCTAACCGACTGAGCTACCCGAGCTCCACAAAATGGAGCTTTAATAGCCAAACATTAGCTAATCGCATGCATGACAACACGGTCGCGGAAAGTGAAGGAATTTACCCGACGTAAACGCAGGCGTATATATATCTAAAAAGTAAGAACATCATCTTCGAAAGATAGGTCCCTTTTTCAGGACACAACAATCACAATTACATAAAAAGGGTAATAACGCAACCTTAAGACCAAGGACTAGTACATAGCCTTCGCACGGGGAGGTGGTACATTATAGATTGCGATATAGTGCATCATCCCACTGGGAATACACGATAACGAAGAGATATTATACCCTATTAAGTATTCCACGCTTGCCAAATCCATTGCTACACTGTACTGCAACAAAATAACCTACATTTTAGAAGAATCGTTGAACTTCTAAAAATAGCCATGTTTTGGTATAGAGCAAGCAAGATAACCCGGATTTTGTCATTCATCAAACACATCAATCAGAGACATATGTCTCTGCATCAATGTATTATCAAATCTCGTTCCGAAATCCATAATTTTGATTTTTATGAATAAACAGGATCTTAACTTATCAAACTGTTTATTTATTGCTTTGAACAAAGGAAGAACAAACAAATTCAGAGAATTGTGGTTCCCCGCTTTCGGGGTTCTATAAGTAAGGGTACAGTGATCTGTGACATATTGTCATGGTTGTGCATGTCTACATGTATCTGCAGCGCCATTAGTGACACACAAGCTAAATATGAAGGCCCCACGTTTTACGGTTAAAAAGTTATACTGAACTAGGTCAAAGGTCACATGATAAAAATTTTTGGTACCAACGGAAAGGTATTGCAGTTAGGGACACACATGCCAAATATGAAAGCCTTACGTTTTACGGTTAAAAAGTTAAGACCAGTTTAAAATTTTTGTGACAGACGGACGGACGGACAGACAGACAAATGAGATTTAATGTCCTCACGCTTTCGCTAAAAGCGGGGGACAACACACCACCCCCAAGATGTATTTGTGAAACATGAATGTCCCTGGCGGCAACAAAGTCCAAATGAGACAAACTTTGAAATGTAGAAGAACACGACCAAGGTCACGAGGATAATAACCTCTGTAATTTGATAGGGCTTTAATAGTGGTATATGCATGCCAAATATGAAATCTCAATCTGTCATGGCTCAAAAGTTACGGCGAAGGAACAAACAGACAAACAAACATACAGTCAGGTCAAAAACAATATGCCTCCATGCTATCAATTCGGAAGAATAAAAAACAAAACAAAACAAAACAACCCCCCCATATATATATATATATATATATATATATATATATATATATATATATATATATATATATATATATATATATATATATATATATATAATAAATAGACCCCCCCCCCAAAAAAAAAACCAAAAACAAAACAAAACAAAAAAAAAAAAACCCCAAAAAACAAAACACACACACAATGAGAAAAAGCAAGCAAGAAAGAAAAAACAAAAAAAGAAAAGAAAAGAAGGATGGGACTAAAATTTATATTCTCTGTTTTCGGAGGCCAGAACGGTGGTTAATTTTCAATGCGAGATTATTTTTAAAGTCAGCCACAATGTGGTGACAGTCGATTACCCCTCAATAATGTTTACATTATCATATTGTGATTACCCCTATCAGTAATGATATATTATTACCCTATGGTTACCCTTATTGATAATGTTTGTATTGCTACGATACGATTACACTTCGCAATAATGTTGGTATTGCTGTAATACAATTACCCATTTCAATAATGTTTATATTGCTTTATTATTATGGGATTCTGATTAGTTGTTTGTAAACTATCAAAAATGATTTATGACTCAAAAATACATCATGTGATATCTGTCGACTTGAAGATAATAAAAGACCTGGTCAGTATTGTTAAGGACCGCCGATTATGACCGACACAGAAATCCATTATGGCGACGATCATAGGTTTTAGGACTTGAACACAGATCACTTTCTTGCTTTCTGTCTCCGTGTAATCAGTTTTATTTCAACATTTACAACCCGTCATCAGACACTAGAACTGCAAGTGACATGTTTGTATTATTGAATATCCTTGATATACATGTAAAATTTTGGTGAAATAAAACAATTACTCCCGTTGAGGTCAATGTCAAATTGAGGACCTTGGCCTTGCACTTTGGCACTCGACTTCCAGCCTCGGTCAGATCAGACCATCTCGAGTGCCAGGTTTCGGGTCATCAGTTAAACATATTGATCTCATAGGAAGTAATTAACGGTATAATAACACAATTCACCCTGCGTGACATTCAGACGATTTCCAGTTGTTAATTTTTTTGACGTCATAAATGCGTTGTTTGTCGGACTTCAGATGACGTCATCACAATGAAAAATTGCAGTTTGTGGAAGGGTGAATTACCACTATGATACCATTACCGTTATCAATAATGCTGCTATGATACGACTTCACTTATCAGTTATGCTTATGATATTGCGATTCGATTTCCGTTTCAAAAATGTTTATATATTGCTACGATACGATATCCCTTATCAATACTGTTTATACATGTATTGCTATGATACGATTGCCCATATCAATAATTATATTACTTCAAACTTATCATATAATAATCACATTACGTCTGAACATAATTATTTTAAAAACATAAAGCAAACAAAATTTAGATATATTTCAGTGGTTTTTACTGCAAAGTGAACATTTTATAGTTTGCTGTTGAAATTCGAATTCACTGTTTCTTGTATTAGGATATTTCTTAATTTTATCGTTTTGGCTCATTTCACAAGCCTGACATACAAATCGGCTTCTTTCCCCTCTACTGTTATTGTGTTCTACTGATCTGTTATTCACCGGAAGTGACGTTGAGAAGGATACATGTTTGGTGGCACGATCCAAGGAGTGGTCTTTCATGATTCCGTGCGACCATGTGTTCTTGTTAAAAGCACCTCCTTCCACATGCCTTCGATTTTGTTTGTATCTATTCCTCCTGGACGACATTCTGATATGGCGTAGCTTGGCGTACTCCAGGTCCAGATATTCCGTAGAAACATCTCTCTGTGCACCAATGACAGCGTACTTTGACAACATGTTGGCAAGTTTATCCAACTGCTTTGGAATAATTCGGTCAGCGTATCCCCTACATTTTTCGCCCTTATGATCATACATTGTATTCAGATGGTTTTCTTTATTGGATGAATGCGACAGTACATCGTAAGGTTTGCCACGTCCACGACCTAGAGATTTTTGCTTAATTGGTTTTGCGGACAAGGGTTTGGCACAATACGCTTCCGCATGGTAGTTTTGTAATGATACATCTGGTTTGTTTGTTATAGAAGCCTGGGATTGAGAATTCAAGTCTATATCATAGTCAAAGAACTTCTCAAAACCATACTCATTCGTTTTCCTTTTATTTGCGATCTGGTTTACAGATTTATTGAAATCTCTCCAGTACTCCATGAGGAGAGTTCTCTCGGATACCATGATGCTATCTCTGACTAGATTGTCTGCTAACATTGATACCTCGTCATCTAAGGAAACGCAATCGAGTTCATTTGAGTGTCCTTGCACTTCATTATTAAATCCAGATATCTTCTGAATCCCAGATGATTCCATGACGTTTAATATATTCTGTGCACAACCGTACAACAATCTGTATGTTTCCTCCTCTTCAGTCTCAACAATGCCCCTCGGGTGTCGTTGTGTAGAAATCAGAAGGGAAGTGTATGCAGACCCATCATCGTCTACACAACTAAAGAATGACTCGTTGCTGTCTTGTTTGGTGCTTAATGTTGAAGAGGTCTCAAGTATCTTTTTTTCAAATTCCTCTATGATACAAGAAAAAGATGACCGTTTCTTCTCTATAGTGTGGTCAACATCCTTTTGAGTGCAGTTCTTTGATGCCAGATTTTCAAAGAAATCTATACAGCATTCAAATGATGATTTATTTTTGTTCAAACGCTCTTCATTTCTTGAGTCTATAGCCAAATCGATGTTGTAGTTTCTAGATTGGATTGCGGATGATACACTTTCTTCTGTTACAGACATTACTTCGCTTGCTGTAGGTGGTAAATGATCATTTACAAATATCTCAGTATTTGTTCCTGAAGTATTTTTAGTATCAACGGACGAAATCCATTGTGAATTGAACTCACAAAAGTGCTCCTCTTCCGGTACAGATTCATTACAAGGTGATAGTGGTACATGGATGTCAAACGAGGACAAGATAACGTCATGTCCATCTTTAAATGGCATATGAACTGACTTTGGTACCAAGTGGTTAGAAATGGGATCCAACATTTTGTTATATGTCTCATTTCCTAATGTATCCCCTTTCTCATTTTCATGTACATCATGAAATACGTTCAGACACGTTTCGTTCGACTTTGTTTTAATAGTGGAAGCAATAATCGGTGAGATTTCATATTGCATGTCTTTTTCCTGAAGAATAAAAATATCATGTTCGTACATGTCTGCGAATGCTTCTTCACTTGGTATATCAACCAGGGAGTCGTCTGATCCAGAATTTGACAGACCTCGTTCGCCATTATTGGTTGCCATGGCATTATCGTAAATATCGGAGTTTGATTGTTCCTTTCCATTTCCAAAGTCGCACAAGACATTTTGTGAACTTCTGAATATTTTAAGCCATGGCGTTTGGCTTTCCCAGTTGCTTGTGTTTTTCAGTGGATCGTCGATGTTTTCCAAAAATGTGAAACTGTAATTTCTCTCCACGGTGGCTGCATCAAATTCTGTGGACAGGACGTTCATAAGTTCGGACGTGTCTATCAATTCAGCTGATGGTGGTTCAATGACGTCATCATTTAGGACGCTATCCTTGATGATGGAAGTGCTGCAAATGTCCATCCAAGCAGAATTATCCAGGGTCTGTGATTCGCCATTACAATAAGCAATGCGTGAGGGTTCCAACGCACGAACGGGTGCCGTGCATGGATGTTCAGTAAATGGATATAATTGTCTATAGAGCTGTGTGACGGCAGAGTTCAAGGCGACTTCGAATTTTCGATTCTGACATATTCCCTCACTTCCGTCTAAAGATTTTTTCAGTGACTTTATGATATCTTCTTCATCTGATGAATCATCGCTAAAGCAACTAAAATACTCAGTAGACGTTGTTGATAGATTGTCATCGCTTGAGGTAGCGTTCACATTGTACGTCTGGGCGGCACGGCTTTGATTGACCGTATACCTGCATGATTCTTGAGGACCGGTAGCATCCATGCCGAGATCCCCAAATAACAGGGATTGTGTTTGGTCAATCACATTACGGATAAATACTTCTTCGCCAACGTTCCGGATCTGGTAAGCGCTGTCCATGGAACAGTTCATTTCATCCATGTTGCTCCACCGGCCTTCGTCCACGGCTTGGTGGTGACAAAGCATGTCATAGCCCCCGTCACCACTGGCATCCCATTCCAGACAGGGCTCATCAGTGCAGGAATCGTGGTCATCTGCTGAGAGAAATACAAGTTCTATTATAGATTGATATACGTAGAAATTTAAATTTGTAGTCAACATCTCTTTGACATTTATGTATGGGATATAGTCCAGGTAAATTAATATACCCTTTCCGAATATCATTTATTTTATATTAAAATCTTTAAATATAAGTCATGAACGGAAATATTTGGGACTGTTTAAGCAAAAACATTTTACGTGAATATATCATAGGGGGAAATGCAGTAGGCATGTATGACAATTGAGTGTATGGAAATACTCATACTGCTATAACTTTATTCTATTTTCTAAAATATCGTGTAACGTGGATATAGGACATCGATAACCTTTAAACTCCTTAATAGATATTCCTGTCAAAATACATAAACTAGAACTGTCTTAATTAGACAAATAACATCCACCCCCCGCAGCAGCAAATTTGAAAAACAAAATTTTGTTCACAGTGATTTTGATTGAAAGTCATGTCACATCCTTGTATCAAGCTCTCAAAACAAAGGTTAAATTTCAAGGTAAATGTCAAGGAGTGATGTATGTATGAAGTTTAACGTAGGTAGGTGTAAAAGGAATTCAGTTATGGTCCGGAAACCATTTTCAGTTGTCCATGATTTGTGACCTTCACTTTGACCTTTTGAAATCCAAATAGATAGGGCGCATCCTTGACTAATACTGAGTCTGTGTATCGATAGATGTAAAGGGAATTAAGTTATGGTCCATAAACGATACTCGGTTATCCATGCCCTTCAATAGAGCAATAGGACACATCCTTAGCTCACGGTGAATCTGTTTATGAATTTAACATCGATACGTGTGAAAGTAATTCAGATATGGCCTAGAAACCATTTCAGTCATCGAATTATTATTCCATACTCTGTGACCTTCACCTTTGACCTTTTGACATCCATATCCATATGGCACATCCTTGACTCACGGTGAGTCTGTGTATAATGTTTCACGTTGATGCGTTAAACGGGGATTCAGTTATGATCCGGAAACCATATTCAGTTGTCCATGCTCTGTGACCTTCACCGTTGACTTCCAAATCAATTGGCTACATCCTTGATTCACGGTCTGTGTAAAGGGAATTCCATACTGGCCTGGAAACCATTTACACGGACAGACGGACAGACGGAAATCTAGGCAGAGTGATTCTTAAATACCCTCCCCCATTTTTTCGTTTGCAAGGTACAATAAATAAAGGTAGAAGTCTCCTGTTTCAAAAAAATCAAAATTCAGTCCCTTTGACTGGCTGCTAATGACAAGTTTGTGTATGTAACCATCTTTTTTTTCATATTTCATTCTATGCATGACTCTTCTTGAGCGGATAATTACCCTCTAACGTTCTGCGGGACTGCTATTTTGTTGGCGAATTATAAAATTTCCCGTCAAAGTTTTGGCGTCATAATAAAATCAAAGTAGTGAATAATATTTATTGAAGGTGGTAATTGAAATTTATGCTTTATTCTAAGGGAAGAATTGGAGTAAAGAATATAAAGTTTGAAATATATTCTGTCATGTCGTCACAAACAGATTTATACAACAGATTCATCCGGGGCAGTGAGAGATCTATATAACAGATCCACGTCTATTGTAAGATTTTACTGTCCATCCGAAACAATCTCCAAAGCAGAGTTACGGTCCTTGCACCCCTTTAATCTCTGCAAACGACTGCAAATAGTCCCTAGACTGAAAGCAGAAAATATAGAATGTTTTGCGTGTTTTGGGAAAAATGTCATCGTATTCAGGTTATTTGGACAAAAATTAGGCAATGAGGTGCAAATGATACTGTTATTGACAAACTGTATTATGTAAGTTCGCTGATTTGTACGCTGAGAAAATATAGTGCAGTATAAATTCGGGGTTGATATCATGTAGATGCCCGATTAAAACTCAACATGGTAAATGCTTTAAATTGAACTAATAAAGCCATTGAAGACCAAGTCATATCATCTAGAAGCAAAACTCTTATTTTACAAGAATCTTGTAAAACCTGAGACGTTGGCAGAGGTGTGTGTGGATTGTAAATGAACGACAACTCTGCTTTGGAGATTGCATCCGAAAGACATTGTTCTCAGTTCTATATTCTCAGTTCAACAATGTTTATGGTGTATTTCATGCTTCTTCTCAATATCTGTGTCTCCTCCGTCTATCTTAATCGTTATCCTTTCATTGTTATTGGTAGAAATAATGCTAATCAAGTGCAAAAGGTCTGTTAAGATACGTATTAAAAGGTAGCTAGGCGCGTATGAATATCTGATAAAATATATTATCTGAACGAGTATATCTCATTCACAGAATTGTATCATCAATATTGATATGATATTAATACACGATATGCCAGTAGTGCATATAGTTAAACCCTATATAATTTTCATACGATTCCTTGGGTTCTATATTTTGCAGCTCAATAGTCAAGTATAGTGCACACTTGTCTGTAGCGGATGAACACTTGAAGATAGGATTTTCTCAGTTTGAACCCGACCACTAAAAGGAACCGATTTCCATCACATTCCTAACATGATTGTTTTTATGCGCGGATTCAGAGAGGTGGAACAAGGTTCTCGACTCACCCTGGGATTCAGAGGGGTGGAACAAGGTTCTCGACTCACCCTGGGATTCGGGGAAATTACTTTCTGTGTTATTTTTCTGTGTAAAACAAGTAATTTCACACACAAAAACACTGGTGGACCCCTCTCGGAACATTCATTGGAGGATGACCCCCTCGCCCCCTCTTAATAACAGTTCTGGATCCGCGCATGTTTTGACGTCAATTTGCGGAAACAGTGATGATTTTTGCCAACCAAAACGTCAGTCCCACAATTCACCACTCCACAAAGTTCAATTTACATTGTGATGACGTCATCTGAGGTCCGACAAAACTCCGATAAATAATACATTTGTTTATGACGTCATAAACAGAATGTTCTGTTATGAACAATTTGAGGTGTGAATAGACCATTTCAAGTAACCGGAAAACCTAGATTTTAGAAACTGCTTGTGACGTTATACTTGGTAGAAGCATTGACGTTATGTATCCAAAAATAAGATTATTACGTCATAAATAAAATGACGCCAACGTATGCAATGTCCGTAGTTTGGATAAAACTCAGAAATAGTCTATTGATCATCACTTTATTAGTTTATATCTGACAATATTTCCGAGCGTAATACATTACCTTGAGGTTTCATTTCTTTTCGTTTCGTCTCATTGTGTCTGCTATGAGACAAACCAATCGAAGTTTATCTGAAACTGTGACATATTTAATGATTAATTATTTGAACATGAATTGTGTATATCACAGTGGCGGATTTAGAATGGGGGTCCGGGGGGGGGGGGGGAGCGCCCCCTTTTCGCCTCATATTTATTACTAAAAATCCAGATCTGGCACCAAAGATGGCTGAGTAGTTTGGATAATACAGATATGCCCCCTTTCGGAAATCTTGGATCCGCCACTGTATCAGTATGTTCTATAGATATCTATAGAAAGTTTGGCTGAATAAACTTAACTATAATTCACAAACCATGGTTATTATCATAATAAAAAATCATGAAGAGCTATTATTAGATAGTTGATCAGTTCGGTAGATGAAATATATTCAGTGACCCGATTGGATAATAATAAAATTTTAGATCAAATTTTAAAAATCAGTGAATTCTAGGTATACATATTAGTAATTGTTAGCATGAACTTGAAGCCAACGCAAAAAACGTAACGCGTTGATCAATGGAGAACAAAAAACAGAAAGTATTACTTTGCCCTTAATCAAATATCGGAATTACCATATGTCATAAAGAAGGGGGGATGAGATAAAAAAAAATGTCGGTTTGAACTAAAATCCAAACATATAATTCGATACACAGACGTAACTAGTGGAGATTTAGAGGGTGTAATTTTCTAAGAAAATAATACTAAGTACATAAGATTTGTCATAAATGGCCTTATCAGCAATCACTTACCCTTATTTGTCATCTCAAAATTATTCCCCGGGAATATGTTTGATTGGTTTAAAGTTACATTGATAACTTCTTGTCCGGCTTATTCTATTTTGATATATATATATATAATCCAAATACAATTTTTACTGTTCGACAAAAATGTTATAAACTTGTCGACCGATTGATTGATTTTTGTTTTATGTCACTACACGATTATTTCACGTATATGGTGACGGCATCTGCCTGATGCATCGCAAAAAATATATACGTTTGCAAACGCTGTCACATGGGACCCACCCGAAGCAGTGAGGGATCTTTTATGTGCCATGCATACCATGACGCGGGACCTCGGTTTTTACTGTCTCATCCGAAAGATAGTACACCGGTGTGCCCACGGCGGGAGTCGAACCCGGGACCTTTCTTTTACGAGCCAAGCACATCATCCTCTGAGCCACACCGGCTTTTGTGAGCTTGTTAATTTGTCAAATGATGATCTAGAACCATATTTCCCATTCATGTACGGTTATAACCGTTAATTCCATCAGAAACAAAAACAACTTTCTCTCAAATGCCAAACAGCAGTATTAGCTTTAACAAGAGGTCCAAGTGCGCCGATATCGCTCACCTGAGCACAATTTGCGTATTCGCAAAAAATGACAGCTCAGTTTTCGTAGAAGACTTATTTCTGTAATGTTTTATGAAATTCTGTGCAGCTATTGCTGAAAAGTAAAACATGTGTCAGTCAATGAAAGCCCTCGGCTGTCATCTTGAATGACAGACCAGGTCAAAAGATTAAAAAAAATTGGCAGAGGACCTTGAGTACTTACTTTCTATAAGATTTGGTAAAATTCTGCGCGGTTAATGAAAAGAAGTCGGAAAATATGTTAGCCAATCATAACTCATGGCGACCATCTTAAAAGACAAATTGGATCAGAAGATACAGTTTTGGTATTGGACCATGATAACTTACTTCCTGTAAGGTTTGGTGAAATTCTGTGAGGTTGTTATTGAAAAGAAGGTTAAAATGTGTCAATTAGAGCCCTTGGCGGCCATCCTGGATTACGGATCCGGTCGAAAAACACTAACTTGGTAAACGACCTTCATTACTTACTTCTTGTAATTCTGGTGAAATTTTGTGAAGCGGTTGTAGAAAAGTCGAAAATGTGTCAGCCAATCAGAGCCCTTGGCGGCCATCTTGGATTACTGATAGGGCCAAAAAACACAAACTTGGTAGAGGACCTTGAGTACTTACTTCCTATGAGGTTTTGAGAAGTTCTGTAAAGCGGTATCAGAGGTGAAGTCGAAATTTTGTCAACCAATCAGAGCATGGAATACAGAACGGGTCAAAACACAATCTTGGTAGAAGACCTTGATTACTTACTTCCAGTAAGGTTTGGTGTAATTCTGTAACGCGGTTTTGGTGAAGTTAAAAATGTCTCAGCCAATCAGAGCTCATGGCAGTCATCTTAATCAGGGGTCGGAAAACACAGACTTTAGTGCTTTCTTCCAGTAAAGTTTGGTGAAATTTTCTAAAGCGGATGCACAGAAGAAGTCGAATATGTGAATAGTCTAGGACAGATGAAGGACGACGACGACGGACGGCACACTATGACAATAACTCACTTGAGCTTTCGACTCAGGTGAGCTAAAATGAAATGTAATTATCAACATTAATTATATTACATTTTTATCTTTGTTTTACATATAAAATCTGTAGTATTGCTTTTCACAGGTCAGAAGTTTGGCGATTTCATTCAGACCGTGATATAGTGAGGGTCATGTGGAGTTTTGTAAAAATGTTCTCGGAGTGAAAAGATCCATTCCAAAAGCAATGGTATATTGCAAACGTACCAGACTTTCTGTATCCTGTACGAGACTATGGCGAACAACAAAGTACTGGTTAAAATTACTTAACACTAATAACTGTTTTTTCAAAGGGTAATTTGATTATTTGTGTGAAGAATCTATTGCCAACAGATGATGTGATCAAAGTACTGAAAAAAGGAACAGACAGGAATCATTTTATCAATATTGCTCATTTACGTTTTTCAGAATACACTATACAGGCACGTTTGAATGACTCATTTACGTATTTCAGAATACACTATACAGACACGTTTGAATTGCTCATTTGCGTATTTCAGAATACAATATACAGGCACGTTTGAATTGCTCATTTGCGTATTTCAGAATACACTATACAGGCACGTTTGAATTGCTCATTTGCGTATTTTAGAATACACTATACAGGCACGTTTGAATTGCTCATTTGCGTATTTCAGAATACACTATACAGGGACGTTTGAATTGCTCATTTGCGTATTTCAGAATACACTATACAGGCACGTTTGAATTGCTCATTTGCGTATTTCATAATACACTATACAGGGACGTTTGAATTGCTCATTTTCGTATTTCAGAATACACTATACAGGCACGATTCAATTGCTCATTTGCATATTTCAGAATACACTATACAGGCACGTTTGAAATGCTTATTTACGTATTTCAGAATACACTATACAGGCACGTTTGATTAATTACTTTGGGGGGTTTTTTTGTGTTTTTTTTTTTTACTGGGAAAGACATCTCTTGTCATTAAACCTTTTAATATATATAAAAGTACATATAAATACATATAAAATTATTTCAATAAATTGAAAATATTACACTTAGTTTTAATTTGAAAATGTCATTTCTTTCCTTTAGATACACACATTTTCAGTATTCACTAACATATGCAGCAAGACTAGTCTTTCTCTAATGTACATGACAGGGGGTGACGTGACCGCCTTGTGTGTAATGTTGATGGTGTGACCGATTGGGGTTGAAGTAATGACTAGGGGCAGGTTTGGTGTAGTGGTTAAGCGCTTGGCTTGCGGCGCTGACGATCCGGGTTCGATTCCTGGGTTGCTCCACTATGTTTAAGAGGTTGGTTGCCTCCTGCCTCCATGTCACGATATCATTGAAAATTTATACAAACGTATATATTTACGTAAAATATTTATGTACGTTGTAATATTTGTAAATTCTGTTTCTTTCTGTATTGTTCAGTTTTAGAAATATAAATAAACAAACGTGAAAATATTCGTAGAAAAGAGTTGATGAAACAAGAAGGAATTTAAGTGAACATTCTAACCCAGAAAGAAAACGAATAACATGGCCATCTCTCTATTGCAACTAAATACACTGGTCTGATTTTGCATTCACTTTCAGGCTTGCATCTCTGGAAAATATCTAGATTTCATACTGATTTCTAAAATTATCTAATAGTCTTGCATTTGGATGCACATTAAAGATTTTTACCGACGGTCCATTAACCAATTTGGTTAGATAACAGCTCTGTTTTCTATCTCCACAGAACTTCATCACCCTTCAGCATAGATCTCCATAAAACTTCATTACAATTCAGTGTCGATCTCCGCAGAGCCTCATCACCCTCAGTGTCTATCTCCATAAAACATCACCCTTTAGTGTCAATATCAAAAGCATTTCATCATCCCACAGGGTCAATATCCATGGAACATCGTCACCCCTTAGTGTTAGTCTCTATAAAACTTTATTACTCCACAGTGTCAATACCTATAATAACTTCATCACCCTTCAGTTTCAATATCCACGGAAATTCATCACTCCTCAGTGTCAATATCAATGGAACATCATCAATCTTAAGTGTCAATATCCATAGAAATTCATCACCCCTCATTGCGTCACTCTTCATAGAACTGCATTTCTCTTCAGTGCCAATACCCTTAGAACTTCATTATCCCCCAGTGTCAATATCCGCAAAACTTCATCACCCCTCAGTGTCAATCTCCTTAGAAATTCTCCACCCCTCAATGAGTCATTGTTTCAATCTCCATAAAATTCCATGCTCCTCAGGGCCAGTATGCATAGAACTTCGTCATTCCGCATTTGTCAATCTCAATAGAACATTGTCACTCCTCAGTGTCAGTATCCATAAAAATCATAACCCCTCAGAGTTAATACTCACAGAACTTCATCACTCCTTAGAGTTAATATTCACAGAACTTCATCACCCCCAGTGTTAATCTAAATAGAACTTCATCACTCTTCAGAGTTAATATCCACAGAACTTCATCACTCCTCAAAGTTAATACTAACAGAACTTCATCACTCCTCAAAGTTAATACTCACAGAACTTCATCACTCCTCAAACTTAATACTCACAGAACTTCATCACTCCTCAGCGTTAATATCCACAGAACTTCATCACTCCTCAAAGTTAATGCTCACAGAACTTCATCACTCCTCAAAGTTAACAATCACAGAACTTCATCACTCCTCAAAGTTAATACTCACAGAACTTCATCACTCCTCAGAGTTAATATCCACAGAACTTCGTCACTCCTCAGAGTTAATATCCACAGAACTTCATCACTCCTCAGAGTTAATACTCAAATAACTTCATCACTCCTCAGAGTTAATATCCACAGAAAAACATCACTCCTCAGAGTTAATATCCACAGAACTTCATCACTCCTCAGAGTTAATATCCACAGAAATTCATCACTCCTAGAGTTAATATCCAAAGAACTTCATCATTCCTCAGAGTTAATATCCACAGAACTTCATCACTCCTCAGAGTTAATACTCAAAGAACTTCATCACTCCTCAGAGTTAATATCCACAGAAAAACATCACTCCTCAGAGTTAATATCCACAGAACTTCATCACTCCTCAGAGTTAATATCAACAGAACTTCATCACTCCTCAGAGTTAATATCCAAAGAACTTCATCACTCCTCAGTTAATATCCACAGAACTTCATCACTCCTCAGTATCAATCTCAATAGAACTTCATCACCCCTCAGAATTAATATCTGCAGAACTTCATCACCCGATGTCAATCTTCATAGAACTTCATCACCCTGAATGTCAATCTCCACTTACTATCCCCTCAGTGTCAATCTCCATAAAACTTCATCACCCTTAGTGTCAATCTCCATAAAACTTCATCACCTCTCAGTGTCAATATTCACAGAATTTCATCACCCGTCTGCTTTAATATTCAGAGAACTTCATCACCCTTAAGTGTCTGTCAATCTCCATAAAACTTTATGTCCATAGAATGCCCAAAGTAAAAAATACAAATCATGTATATTTCAACAGAAATACACAGATCTAGATGTTATCTATTGATCATTATTTTGAGAGAGAGAGAGAGAGAGAGAGCGGGCATTTTTTATAACCTTGTCGATTCAATGTCCAGATGCATGGTGGTTGCATACATCTGTACACTAGACTAGACATAGCATGATTACAGATTAATCCCGACAATAACCACGTTCTGCCTCTGGAATTTTCAACATGACTGTTAAATCATATTGTAAGTTGGGAATATAATGATATAGATCTATTAATAATACATGACAAACGTATTCAATGAGTTTTTTTTTTTTAAATACTTACATTCATTACGCCAGATTTCACGAGTTGCTATAATGTAATGTGTTACGTCACAATGTATATCTAACGACGTCATCAGCAGTTCCGATCGAACCAAAAATGGTATATATACAGTTGCGTCATGGGGATAATGAAAGTTTGCTGCTTAATCCAAACTGCTCAAGTAGATTGTTTTTGGACTATGTGAGAGACAAATGTAAAATACAAAAAAGTGAAATAGTGGATATCATAGATGAAAATGGTTGGATGGCGGAGATATTCCTAAAAAATCCGATGGAAAACTTGTCATCTAGCTCTTTGTTTACACCACGTGGAACCTATCTTTTAGCTGTCATAGAAATGGACGAAGAGGAGAACATCACCAAGATCACGCCCACTTTGGTCGAGTGGGAGAAAAAGTATCAATTTCTAGACAGAAAACTGAAACATCGTGATCGGAAACAAGCCAAGATCGCCAACGAAAACACAACACCAGAAACGCCCGTCACAACCCCGGTCTCGAAAGAAGGAAAATTGAACAAAAAACGAAGTCAAATGGGAAAAAATGAAAACAAGAAATCTGACACAATATCAGCGACAAAGGATATCAGCCGTAAGAAAAGTGCAGGACGAACTCGGAAAAGGGGAGGAAAATCTTGATCATCTGTTAAAAACACAATAAATTATCTATGATACAAATTAGAAGTTTAGATAATATATTACCGAAACAAATTCATGTCTTTATAATTCATCATTTGAAGACACGTGCTCAAAGCATGTTTTTCCGTTAGTTTAAATTTCTTGTAAATGGGCTTCGCCGCTGAAATCTTTGAGGATTTTTTTTAAAGAAAAAAGGGTTATTAGTAATCTGTTATGACGTCATAGTAACGGGGGGGGGGCAAATACCTCACAAATCTAACTCTTCACTTGATGGTGATCTCCACTCAAATATGGCCATCTGATGAGATTTGGTGAGCACTCTAATTCTGTGATAGAAATGACAGACTAGGAATGGAATCGAACCCAGAATATGCAGGGGCCGGTTTTACTAAGAACCTTATGACGAATCATCAATATCTGACAACATACTAAACGTAGATATTTGTAAAAATGACTAGGCCTTCTTTCCTGTATGGGGAATGATCTATTTTGCTAGTTTAGAACTAGAGAAGCTCAAGATGTTGAGAGTTTATGCTGGAGGATGGAAGGACAGCACGCTGTGACAACTCCGTTGAGCCTTTGGCTCAGGTAGTCAAGTCAAGTGACAATATTTCACTCAGTTCATGTGTTTAACAATTTACAGGCCCAACTTCCCACTCACTATAAAAACAGTTCCATCAAAGGGGTAAACTAAGGACAATTTTATATTGTAGTTCTTCTATTAGGACAAAAAAAGGAACACAAGGAAATTCCATTTTTATATATAATGTGCATGCCCCATCATTAAAATATCAATATACTCTAATACAAATATCATTTGTAAAACATGGTACAAAAGTCTTTTCTGCTTTATATTCAGATACATAAAAATATCCATAAACACAACATTGACATGGCTTATAACCTCTCTGATAATCTCAACCTCACATCACCTTATAAATTAAAGTATGTACCAAAATAGATCATTCAACAGACAAACAACAACAGCATAATGTACCCTGCTCTCTTCGTGAGTGTAAACATAACGTTAATCAGTTCTATCATAACATCATTACATGAACTTCATGAAACAAGGGGCACTGATGTGTCTGAAGCTCTACTGGTTATATGTCGTTTACCCCTGACTAGACATTAATCAATGTAATGTATTACAAGTTTGAGCAATGCCACTATTATCAGTAAGTATTTACTTGAACATGGCACATAACATGGTTTACAAAAACCACCAATTTCCTCATAAACACACCCTGGAATATGATACGAAGGCTTTGTCATATATAAACAATTGTAATTTTCACCATTCTGACCTTTAGTATGTGGTTTCCAGTATTTCTACCTTCAATACCACAACTACCAAATTTATATTAAATTTACAAGTTAAAAATAAAACACTTATATATAAAACTTATTGATGGCATTGAACCGGTCCATAAAAATTCCATACAATAAATAGTACTCATCAAATTTTAGTTCTAGATTTATATTATTATAATCACAGCACATGTTGAGACATCAGTTGAAAAATTCAGATTCATTACCGACCCGCCAGTTTCCTTTGATAGACTCACATTCAGTGCTATACTGCTCGTTTTCTTATGATCGACCATTTTTTTTTCTATTAGCCAATGTTATTCACAATACCACTCTTTTGAACGACTAACTGCTCTTTCCCAGTGAACAAAACGGTTTTTATATTTTGGCCATGATCCCTGATTGGTGAACACTTTTTCAGTTTGTCTTATATTTTTTAGTTCATTTTTGTTCTTCCAAATTCCTGAAAATTATATAAATAAAACAATGAATATGAAAGAAATGAAATGTGTTTCATACATTCTATTAACAAGATTCTTTTAATAGAAAACATGTACATATAAGAATATTTTCATTCTGTTATGGGATTTTATTTACCCTTTGAGAGGCCAGTTAGAAAGCTGGTACTCAGACTGGTAATATCAGACCGTTGTTTGTAACGATCATTCTCCTGATTATGTGATTTTACTTACCCTTTGAGAGACCAGCTAGAAAGGCGGCACCCAGACTGGTAATATCAGACCGTTGTTTGGCACGATCGATCTCCTGATCAGTGAAGTCAGCAATTAGCTGCATCAGGAAATCATTATTGCACACTCCCCCGTCAGCCCTGTAAACATGAGATACATCAGGAAGTCATTATTGCACACTCCCCCGTCAGCCCTATGAACATGAGATACATCAGGAAGTCATTATTGCACACTCCCCCGTCAGCCCCGTAAACGTGAGATACATCGTGAAGTCATAATGAAGAATAATGTGTTGATAAGTGACAACATGTTTGAAATTTGTGTAAATGTAGTGCGTGATATGTAAATAGGTAAAATGTGTTAATCTGTGACAATATCTCTATGTGTGATCGTGTCTGACAATGTGATAAGGTGTGACATTATGTGTGACAATACGTAGTATGTGATTATATGATTCAATTCACCCTTCCACAGCACATAATATTTCATTGTGATGGCGTCATCATAGGTCCAACAAAGTTCTGATTAAATAACATACTTGTGTATGATGTCATAAATTTTACAACTGAAAATGGTCCGAATGTAACATGTTTTTACCACCAGTGTAAGGGTGAGTGAGATAATGTGTGATGAGATAATGTGTGATGAGATAATATGTGATGAGATAATGTGTGACGAGATAATGTGTGATGAGATAATGTGTGATGAGATAATATGTGACGAGATAATGTGTGATGAGATAATGTGTGATGAGATAATGTGTGATGAGATAATGTGTGATGAGATAATATGTGATGAGATAATGTGTGATGAGATAATGTGTGATGAGATAATGTGTGACGAGATAATGTGTGACGAGATAATGTGTGATGAGATAATGTGTGATGAGATATGTGATGATATAATCTGATGAGATAATGTGTGATGAGATAATGTGTGATGAGATAATATGTGATGAGATAATGTATGACGAGATAATGTGTGATGAGATAATGTGTGATGAGATAATGTGTGATGACATAATGTGTGATGAGATAATGTGTGATGAGATAATATGTGATGAGATAATGTGTGACGAGATAATGTGTGATGAGATAATGTGTGATGAGATAATGTGTGATGAGATAATGAGATAATGTGTGATGAGATAATGTGTAATGATATAATGTGTGACGAGATGTGTGATGAGATAATGTGTGATGAGATAATGTGTGATGAGATAATGTGTGATGAGATAATGTGTGATGAGATAATATGTGATGAGATAATGTGTGATGAGATAATGTGTGATGAGATAATGTGATGAGATAATGTGTGATGATATAATGTGTGATGAGATAATGTGTAATGATATAATGTGTGATGAGATAATATGTGATGAGATAATGTGTGATGAGATAATGTGTGATGAGATAATGTGTGATGATATAATGTGTGATGAGATAATGTGTGATGAGATAATGTGTGATGAGATAATGTGTGATGAGATAATGTGTGATGAGATAATGTGTGATGATATAATGTGTGATGAGATAATGTGTGATGAGATAATGTGTGATGATATAATGTGTGATGAGATAATGTGTAATGAGATAATGTGTGATGAAATAATATTTGACAATGAGTTACTGTGTGATTATGTGCGACAATATCTAAATGTGTAATAATGAGATAAAGTTTGACAATGGATAAATGTATATATATTTGCGACAATATCTAAATGTGTGTTAATGATAATGTGTAACAATGGGTTACTTTGTAATTATGTGGGACAATGTCTAAATGTGTGATGAGATAATATATGATAATGCTCTATTGTGTTATTAAGTGAGACAATATTTACTGTGTGACAATGGGTTACTGTTTGATTATGTGTGGTAAATATCTGAATGTGTGGTAAATATCTGAATGTGTGATACTGAGATAATGTGTGACAATGGGTTACTGTGTTATTATGTGTGACAATATCTGAAAGTGTGATACTGAGATAATGGGTCGGACAATATTTAAATATGTGATATCATGTGATAATGTGTGACATGTAAATAGTACGTAGCAATGTATTAATTATAAAACAGAGTTATCAGCCACTTACTTGATATAACTAATAGGGATTTTGGACTCAGTTAAGACTGTTTCATACAGTATTTTGAATCTGAATGCTATAGACTCCAAGATAGCCCGCACTATGTGAGCCTTTGTTGTTCCTGGCTTAAGACCTATTAACATAGTGCCTGCTTTGTCATCATTAATGGGAGCCTATAGACAGAAGACAATAAATTATCAAACTTTGTTAGACATCTACCAGGTATCCTCTATACATATCAGCATTATATAGCTATTATGTGCAATAAGTATAAAATAGAATCATACTGAATATCACAATAAAAAATATGACAGATTCTTAGGCTTATAATTTGTTTGTTTATTGTTTTAAATCACTCAAATTATTTCACTGTAATCTAGTGCATCATAAATTCCTCTATTTTCACTTAACTGCTTGACCGGACACTCGTGCACTCCTCACCTTAACACGAGAGGAAATTCCTGTTAACATGAATTATTCCCACATGTGTTCGATCCAGTCGCATGTTCACATAATTACATTTGTAATTCTTTCTATGCAGTGGTATGGATGGAGGAAATAATATGGATCTAATTGAACCACAAAGAATGTCATATATATACGTGTATTAAATGTTTTGTTAAAAAGAAACCCTGCATTGAGGGTTTCATATGTATTATAACAAAGGAAATTACTGCTTAGACATGCAGTAAGGTATTTATGAAAAACCTTGTCAATTTATACTGTAAAAAACTAGCAAACTTACTTTTTAAATTTCATTTTATTTATTAAGTTTTTATTTATTTATTTATGTATTTATTTCTTATTTATTTACTTTTTATCAAATTATCTATATCTTTATTTCTTACTGATTTATGTACTTATTATTATTTTTATTTCTTTAGACATTTTATGTCATAATAATTATAAATGTCATTATTATAATATTTTGAATAATTAATTAAATTATTAATATTTTATCATCATCATCATCATCATCATCATCATTATCATTATTATTGTTGTTGTTGTTGCTGTGAAACAAGGATAAACAGCATTTTATTCAATGTTTCGAAATTGTGTTCAATATTTATGAAATTCAGTTCTTAACACGTAAGGGTTTTATTTAATTCTGAATATTTTATTTACACATTTATATGTGTTTATATTTAGATATATAACATATATAGCGATCCTCCTTCAAATCCTTCTGTATGTACATCTTAATATAAGTTTTAAGTTGTAAACAAGCAAACGTGACTGTCAAGTGCGTTAACGTAGCAATCAAGTGCATTAACGTTGTCTTAAAATTAAGTTCACATGGAAATCTGCGTTAACGCAAACGTGTGTGCTCAGTAGTCCTGAGTGCACGAGGAAAGCAAACTTCACGTTAATGTTGCGTTAACATAATGTTATGTTAGGACTGCACTTCATTGTATGTATTGACAGCTGGGTACTGTCATTACATACATTACAGAATTACTCTGTTTATTGCCCCCTTGATATTATTTTAGAAGTTGATACTAAATGTGATGCCCTATTCTTTTGTTTGTGTTGCTGGACTAAACTCTACATTTCCATATTTGTTATCCACTTTACAAAGACCGACAGGAAGAAAAGTTGTGAAATTTGACGGGTTCATGCGATTAACAGTGTTGGTTTAGGAAGGCTACTTGTGAGGCAAGGCCATGTGCCCACAAAAACTGGTATCAAAAGATAAAATGTAAAGTCATTTGCCTGATGCTCTGCACACATATTTACACCTATGTCATGGCCACATTCCAAGAACCTGTGGATCTTTCAGCCCACATTAAAACCTGGGACATTTTGCAGACAAGCCCACTATTGACTGAACAATGCCCTCTCTCAGGGTTAAGACGTAAGACAAGTTAACTGCTGGATTATGTTCACAGAAATAACAGTACAAACAGACATTAGGATTTTCATGTTAATGAAATAAAAAATCAACTAATATACCAAAAATTACAGAAGTATACCTGAAGACCGCTGAAAGCTCCAACAAAATACACCCCAGCACTGTCTGTAAAGAGTTCAATAAAAGATTAATTAGAAACAAAACTTATTCCATTGTACTAAAAAACCAGAAACCAGTCAATTCATAGGATTGCATTATTATATGTGTTGTGATGGAGGGGTAATCCCATCTCATCTAAAAAGACTTTCTCCCTTCATACACATGTACTCGTGGTCTGTACTCCAAATTTGGGCAAATATTATCACAATGTTTATAGAAGTGTTGTGATGACAAGAATCTCTATTGATGTAATATAGCAGATTCATAGTGTTAAAGAGTTGTTCACATAAAATCATAAAAGATATGTACATACAGAATACATATATTTAAAGTGCTATTAAAATATGGGGGGGGGATTTTACATTTTCCTAAAATTCTAATTGAATTATTATAAAACTCGTAAAAATTACTGCTCCCTCTGCTTCAGAAATTTTCTGAGAGATATCTTAAAATATCCATTTGCCTGATTTTACGGGAAAACCTGAGTAAAACAAGCATAATTCTGAAAGTAATGCTTAGGCAATACTAAGTCCCCTACCGGCAAATGGAAAACTAAGACCCCCAAAACACACACACACACACCTACACACACTCACACAACATACTGTCTTTCAGGCTGCCAGCAAGTTTAGTATTTGATCACAATCTTTCATGATGATGAAAACTAGAACTGTCTCGAACTTGATCTGTAACTCATGGTGGTATACTCACACACCAAAAATTGGATGAATATCTACAAGCATTTAGAAAAAAAGTGCGGAAAACTGCCATTTTAAAGAAACTTTCTTATTCCAAGGGCCGTAATTCCGTAAAAAATCAGTGGACCGAATTTAAACTCGAACTTGATCTGTAACTCATGGTGGTAGACTCACACACCAAAAAATGGATGAATATCTACAAGCGTTTAGAAAAAAAGTCTGGAAAACGTGAGTATGACTGATGGACTGACGGACAGACGGACGGAGTGCAAACCTATAGTCCCCTTCGGCGATGCTGGTAGGGGACTAATAAAGGCTTCCTATACAACTTTTAACGTCACTTTAATGTGATGTCACAATGCAAACATTAACGTCAACATTAAAACTCAAGGAAAAGTAGCATTGGTACAACTTCTGACGTCACATATTATGGAGATTAACGACTGAAAAAATCCATTGAGCTGTTAATGGATTATTGTATATACTGTATCTTGTGATTGGAGTCATGCAGCAATGCAATTTATTTTTAGCGACTTTGAATGTAGATACACACATTGTATAGAAAAATTGTGAACATTTTTATAGCACTTTAAGATACATGTAGTAGATACCATACCTGGCACACTCTTTGCTAATTTCTCTGCATCTGATGGATCATCTATAAATCCTACAAGAAAGCCATGACACTCAGAAATAAAATATATGCTATGCTAAAATATACACTATATATCACCCTGTCAAGATCTGTCACCCACAAGTTACTCCATATTACCCCGTCAAGATCTGTCACCCACAAGTTACTCTATATCACCCCGTCAAGATCTGTCACAGACAAGTTACTTTATATCACCCCAACAAGATCTGTCACAGACAAGTTACTTTATATCACCCCGTCAAGATCTGTCACCCACAAGTTACTCTATATCACCCCGTCATGATCTGTCACAGACAAGTTACTTTATATCACCCCAACAAGATCTGTCACAGACAAGTTACTTTATATCACCACATAAAGATCTGTCATCCACAAGTTACTATATATCACCCTGACAAGCGCCGTCACTCACAAGTTACTATATATCACCCCATCAAGGTCTGTCAACCACTATTTACTTTATATTACCCCATCAACATCTGTCACCCACAAGTTACTTTATATCACCCCATAAAGATCTGACACCCACAAGTTACTATATATCACCCTGTCAAGATCTGTCACCCACAAGTTACTATATCTCATCCCGTCAAGATCTGTCATCCACAAGTTACTTTATATCACCCTGTCAAGATCTGTCACCCACAAGTTACTATATATCACCCTGTCAAGATCTGTCGCCCACAAGTTACTATAAATCACCCCATCAAGGTCTGTCAACCACTATTTACTTTATATTACCCCATCAACATCTGTCACCCACAAGTTACTATATATCACCCTGTCAAGATCTGTAGCCCACAAGTTACTATAAATCACCCCATCAAGGTCTGTCAACTACTATTTACTTTATATTACCCCATCAAGATCTGTCACCCACAAGTTACTATAAATCACCCCATCAAGGTCTGTCAACTACTATTTACTTTATATTACCCCATCAAGATCTGTCACCCACAAGTTACTATAAATCACCCCATAAAGATCTGACACCCACAAGTTACTATATATCATCCCATAAAAATCTGTCACCCACAAGTTACTCTATATCACCCTGTCAAGATCTGTCACCCACAAGTTACTTTATATCCCATATCACCTCGTCAAGATCCGCAAATAGATTTTTCATGCCAACGACCTGTGGTCACACTTTCTACACAAGATATATCTTGCACCTTTCAAAACATTCAGATTGCTATATAGTTTACCTATACACATTCTTCATTTGGATTTATAAACAAATGGCAAATTGCCAAACTCAGACAAGTAGTTTGAACTGTGTTCTTTTAACAGGTGTATAATTATATTGTGCTAAAATGACGCTACTTAGACATGCCCTGGACTAGAAAAAGATCCCTTTTCATGTATGATCACCCACAGTCCAACAAAGAAAAAACAAGTATACAAGCATATAAGTATGTGTATACCAACAAAGCAATCTTAGAGAGGAGTTTGCACTTTGTAGTTTGTGTGTAGTTAACTTCTCTTATCTGAATAATGTGAAACAGCTTATCATGTTCTCACAGCATATCAAAGCCATAGAGGTGTCATATTGCCCTGCGTATATTTCAAACTTTGTTGCCTTGAAAAAATCAAAACAAGCCACCTTAGCTGGGACTTTTATTCTTACTTTATTGCTGAATTGTTATAACTTTGTGCCAAAAAAAAGGTTTTCAATGCATCCAGACTGGCATATGTTCAATATGACAATTCCTTAACTGATCAAAAGCCTGAATTGCAGTAAGGGTTATTCAATACATTTAATGATTTTGTTATGTGTATTTAACTAATTCATTATGAATGTTGCATGTGCTTCAAAATACAGCAAAGAGCACAAAATTATGCAAAAAAGGCTGTCTTACCCTATCAAACCCACACCATCCCAAGTGGGGGCTGCAGCACAGCACTCCCAAAAGTTGGCAAGAATGCAAGTGACGCATTTTAATCCATAGAGATCTGACCAGAAACAGATTGCAGACCTGAAGAAATCTACAGCACATTTTCACTACTGAAATTACTATTTGGGGATCTTGAGAGTTGTTCAATATAGAATTGTGGCCCAGTCCATCAGATTGCCTGTATCACTGATCATTTCATTACAATATCTTAAATGTTCCTATAGAAATGTGGCCCAGTCCATCAGATTGCCTGTATATTCCTATAGAAATATGGCCCAGTCCGTCCGTCCATCAGATGGCCAGTATCACTGATCATTTCAATGCAATATCTACTATGTTCCTATAGTTACTGTGCACAGACAATGTGGCCCGTACCTAAAGACTTAGCCCATTCTATCAGGCTGCCTGTATCACTGATCATTTCATTACAATACCTACTATGTTCCTATAGTTACTGTCCACAGACAATGTGGCCCGTACCTAAAGACTTAGCCCATTCTATCAGGCTGTCTGTATCACTGATCATTTCATTACAATATCTACTATGTTCCTATAGTTACTGTCCACAGACAATGTGCCCCGTACCTAAAGACTTAGCCCATTCTATCAGGCTGCCTGTATCATTGATCATTTCATTACAATATCTACTATGTTCCTATAGTTACTGTCCACAGACAATGTGCCCCGTACCTAAAGACTTAGCCCATTCTATGAAACTGCATGTATCACTATTCATTTCATTACAATATCTACTATGTTCCTATAGTTACTGTCCACAGACAATGTGGCCCGTACCTAAAGACTTAGCCCATTCTATCAGGCTGCCTGTATCACTGATCATTTCATTACAATACCTACTATGTTCCTATAGTTACTGTCCACAGACAATGTGGCCCGTACCTAAAGACTTAGCCCATTCTATCAGGCTGTCTGTATCACTATTCATTTCATTACAATATCTACTATGTTCCTATAGTTACTGTCCACAGACAATGTGCCCCGTACCTAAAGACTTAGCCCATTCTATCAGGCTGCCTGTATCACTAATCATTTCATTACAATATCTACTATGTTCCTATAGTTACTGTCCACAGACATTGTGGCCCGTACCTAAAGACTTAGCCCATTCTATAAGGCTGCCTGTATCACTGATCATTTCATTACAATATCTACTATGTTCCTATAGTTACTGTGCACAGACAATGTGGCCTGTACCTAAAGACTTAGCCCATTCTATCAGGCTGCCTGTATCACTAATCATTTCATTACAATATCTACTATGTTCCTATAGTTACTGTCCACAGACAATGTGGCCTGTGCCTAAAGACTTAGCCCATTCTATCAGGCTGTCTGTATCACTGATCATTTCATTACAATATCTACTATGTTCCTATAATTACTGTCCACAGACAATGTGGCCCGTACCTAAAGACTTAGCCCATTCTATCAGGCTGCCTGTATCACTGATCATTTCATTACAATATCTACTATGTTCCTATAATTACTGTCCACAGACAATGTGGCCCGTACCTAAAGACTTAGCCCATTCTATCAGGCTGCCTGTATCACTGATCATTTCATTACAATACCTACTATGTTCCTATAGTTACTGTGCACAGACAATGTGGCCTGTACCTAAAGACTTAGCCCATTCTATCAGGCTGCCTGTATCACTGATCATTTCATTACAATATCTACTATGTTCCTATAGTTACTGTCCACAGACAATGTGGCCCGTACCAAAAGACTTAGCCCATTCTATCAGGCTGCCTGTATCACTGATCATTTCATTACAATATCTACTATGTTCCTATAGTTACTGTCCACAGACAATGTGGCCCGTACCTAAAGACTTAGCCCATTCTATCAGGCTGCCTGTATCACTAATCATTTCATTACAATATCTACTATGTTCCTATAGTTACTGTCCACAGACAATGTGGCCCGTACCTAAAGACTTAGCCCATTCTATCAGGCTGCCTGTATCACTAATCATTTCATTACAATATCTACTATGTTCCTATAGTTACTGTCCACAGACAATGTGGCCTGTGCCTAAAGACTTAGCCCATTCTATCAGGCTGTCTGTATCACTGATCATTTCATTACAATATCTACTATGTTCCTATAATTACTGTCCACAGACAATGTGGCCCGTACCTAAAGACTTAGCCCATTCTATCAGGCTGCCTGTATCACTGATCATTTCATTACAATATCTACTATGTTCCTATAATTACTGTCCACAGACAATGTGGCCCGTACCTAAAGACTTAGCCCATTCTATGAAACTGCCTGTATCACTATTCATTTCATTACAATATCTACTATGTTCCTTTAGTTACTGTCCACAGACAATGTGCCCCGTACCTAAAGACTTAGCCCATTCTATCAGGCTGCCTGTATCACTGATCATTTCATTACAATATCTACTATGTCCCTATAGTTATTGTCCACAGACAATGTGGCCCGTACCTAAAGACTTAGCCCATTACATGAAACTGCCTGTATCACTAATCATTTCATTACAATATTTACTATGTTCCTATAGTTACTGTCCACAGACAATGTGCCCCGTACCTAAAGACTTAGCCCATTCTATCAGGCTGCCTGTATCACTGATGACACCTTCAGCAACGTAGGTCAGGTCATCATCTATCTTCCAGCCGATCAAAGGGAATATTCCTGAAATATAAACAACAGGTTTCCAGTGTCTAGATTTATAGATTTATAAATTAAAGTTCCTGCTCTTATGTTTTTATTTAACATCTCCTACATAATAAATTATACCTGCAAATGACATGTAAAATCTTTTGCTAGTAGTCTGTTGCAATCCTAAATGCAACACTCATTTAAACACTCATGTTAGGTATTAGGTATATCAATGACCCTATTCCTACGGCATCTCTTAGGCAACACTTACAATTGTGGCATAAAATCTTCTGTTGTAGTTAAGGACTATAAATGATAAATGACATCCCTCCCACAGTAACTTTGAATTCGATCCTCAGCACAAAGACAGAAGGAAGGATTTTGATAGACTAACTGTTAGGTTCTATAACTCTTACTTTCCTATGATTCAAATTAATAGCTAATACTGCAAGCAAGACATGGAAATTCAGTATCAAAGAAAATAAAAAGTCAAAGTTTCCATGGTCATTGTTTTCGTTTACCTTTATGTTATATTCGAGGATTATAGAAAACTGCCTGTGTCAAGGTCTGTAAATGTTCCTGTTCCTATGGTAATCACTTCCGACCTGTTATCAAGGCATAATGAGTACAGCCTGTATAAAGGTCTTTGAATTTCCCTGTTTTTGTAATTCTACCTATTCCTATGGTAACCACTAACTGGTTTTTACATTCTAACTGATATTGAGATATAAGAGGAACTGCCTGTGTTAAGGTCTATAAATGTTGTTGTTTCTGTGGTAAGTACTTATCACTTCCTACTCGCAATTGAGGCATGAGGAGAACTGCCTGTGTTAAGGTCTATAAATGCTCTTGTTTCTGTGGTAAGTACTTATCACTTCCTACTCGCAATTGAGGCAGGAGGTGAACTGCCTCTGTGAAGGTCTATAAATGTTCTTGTTTCTGTGGTAAGTACTTATCACTTCCTACCTGCAATTGAGGCATGAGGAAAACTGCCTGTGTTAAGGTCTATAAATGTTCTTTTCTGTGATAAGTACTTATCACTTCCTACTCGCAACTGAGGCATGAGGAGAACTGCCTGTGTTAAGGTCTATAAATGTTCTTGTTTCTGTGGTAAGTACTTATCACTAACTACTCGCAATTTAGGCAGGAGGTGAACTGCCTGTGTTAAGGTCTATAAATGTTCTTGTTTCTGTGGTAAGTACTTATCACTTCCTACTCGCAATTGAGGCACGAGGTGAACTTCCTGTGTTAAGGTCTATAAATGTTCTTTTTTCTGTGATAAGTACTTATCAATTCCTACTAACAATTCAGGTAGGAGGTGAACTGCCTGTGTTAAGGTCTATAAATGTTCTTGTTTCTATGGTAAGTACTTATCACTTCCTACTAACAGTTGAGGCAGGAGGTAAACTGCCTGTGTTAAGTTCTATAAATGTTCTTGTTTCTGTGGTAAGTACTTATCACTTCCTACTAGCAATTGAGGCAGGAGGTGAACTGCCTCTGTGAAGGTCTATAAATGTTCTTGTTTCTGTGTTAAGGTCTATAAATGTTCTTGTTTCTGTGGTAAGTACTTATCATTTCCTACTTGCAATTGAGGCAGGAGGTGAACTGCCTGTGTGAAGGTCTATAAATGTTGTTGTTTCTGTGATAAGTACTTATCACTTCCTACCTGCAATTGAGGCATGAGGAGAACTTCCTGTGTTAAGGTCTATAAATGTTCTTGTTTCTGTGGTAAGTACTTATCACTTCCTACTCGCAATTGAGGCATGAGGAGAACTTCCTGTGTTAAGGTCTATAAATGTTCTTTTTTCTGTGGTAAGTACTTATCACTTCCTACTCGCAATTGAGGCATGAGGAAAACTGCCTGTGTTAAGGTCTATAAATGTTCTTGTTTCTGTGGTAAGTACTTATCACTTCTTACTCGCAATTGAGGCAGGAGGTGAACTGCCTGTGTTAAGGTCTATAAAGGTTCTTTTTTCTGTGGTAAGTACTAATCACTTCCTACTAGCAATTGAGGCAGGAGGTGAACTGCCTGTGTTAAGGTCTATAAATGTTGTTGTTTCTGTGGTAAGTACTTATCACTTCCTACTCGCAATTGAGGCATGAGGAGAACTTCCTGTGTTAAGGTCTATAAATGTTCTTTTTTCTGTGGTAAGTACTTATCACTTCCTACTCGCAATTGAGGCATGAGGAGAACTGCCTGTGTTAAGGTCTATAAATGCTCTTGTTTCTGTGGTAAGTACTTATCACTTCCTACTCGCAATTGAGGCAGGAGGTGAACTGCCTCTGTGAAGGTCTATAAATGTTCTTGTTTCTGTGGTAAGTACTTATCACTTCCTACCTGCAATTGAGGCATGAGGAAAACTGCCTGTGTTAAGGTCTATAAATGTTCTTTTCTGTGATAAGTACTTATCACTTCCTACTCGCAATTGAGGCATGAGGAGAACTGCCTGTGTTAAGGTCTATAAATGTTCTTGTTTCTGTGGTAAGTACTTATCACTTCCTACTCGCAATTTAGGCAGGAGGTGAACTGCCTGTGTTAAGGTCTATAAATGTTCTTGTTTCTGTGGTAAGTACTTATCACTTCCTACTCGCAATTGAGGCACGAGGTGAACTTCCTGTGTTAAGGTCTATAAATGTTCTTTTTTCTGTGATAAGTACTTATCAATTCCTACTAACAATTCAGGTAGGAGGTGAACTGCCTGTGTTAAGGTCTATAAATGTTCTTGTTTCTATGGTAAGTACTTATCACTTCCTACTAACAGTTGAGGCAGGAGGTAAACTGCCTGTGTTAAGTTCTATAAATGTTCTTGTTTCTGTGGTAAGTACTTATCACTTCCTACTAGCAATTGAGGCAGGAGGTGAACTGCCTCTGTGAAGGTCTATAAATGTTCTTGTTTCTGTGTTAAGGTCTATAAATGTTCTTGTTTCTGTGGTAAGTACTTATCATTTCCTACTTGCAATTGAGGCAGGAGGTGAACTGCCTGTGTGAAGGTCTATAAATGTTGTTGTTTCTGTGATAAGTACTTATCACTTCCTACCTGCAATTGAGGCATGAGGAGAACTTCCTGTGTTAAGGTCTATAAATGTTCTTGTTTCTGTGGTAAGTACTTATCACTTCCTACTCGCAATTGAGGCATGAGGAGAACTTCCTGTGTTAAGGTCTATAAATGTTCTTTTTTCTGTGGTAAGTACTTATCACTTCCTACTCGCAATTGAGGCATGAGGAGAACTGCCTGTGTTAAGGTCTATAAATGTTCTTGTTTCTGTGGTAAGTACTTATCACTTCTTACTCGCAATTGAGGCAGGAGGTGAACTGCCTGTGTTAAGGTCTATAAAGGTTCTTTTTTCTGTGGTAAGTACTAATCACTTCCTACTAGCAATTGAGGGAGGAGGTGAACTGCCTGTGTTAAGGCCTATAAATGTTCTTGTTTCTGTGGTAAGTACTTATCACTTCCTACTAACAATTGAGGCATGAGGAGAACTGCCTGTGTTAAGGTCTATAAATGTTCTTGTTTCTTTGGTAAGTACTTGTCACTTCCTACCTGCAATTGAGGCATGAGGAGAACTGCCTGTGTTAAGGTCTATAAATGTTCTTGTTTCTGTGTTAAGGTCTATAAATGTTCTTGTTTCTGTGGTAAGTACTTATCACTTCCTACTAGCAATTGAGGCATGAGGAGAACTGCCTGTGTTAAGGTCTATAAATGTTCTTGTTTCTGTGTTAAGGTCTTTAAATGTTCTTGTTTCTGTGGTAAGTACTTATCACTTCCTACCTGCAATTGAGGCAGGAGGTGAACTGCCTGTATTAAGGTCTATAAATGTTCTTGTTTCTGTGGTAAGTACTTATCACTTCCTACCTGCAATTGAGGCAGGAGGTGAACTGCCTGTGTTAAGGTCTATAAATGTTCTTGTTTCTGTGGTAAGTACTTATCACTTCCTACCAGCAATTGAGGCATGAGGAGAACTGCCTGTGTTAAGGTCTATAAATGTTCCAGTTCCCATTGTACATTTAATATCACCAACATCAAAGCAGCATTCACCAAACATAGCACCACTTTGGTCTGACACCTGCAGGAAATACATTTAAAATTTATCAATGAAAAGACTTCAAATCATGAAGAAAGCTTTTCTTTCCCTCAAAGTTGTTAAAAGGTGTCAGATTGCGTGTAAAACATTAAATGAAAATGATGAGTTTGTGAAACATGAATGACACTGCCAGCAACTAAATCCAAATAAGGCAAATTTTCTAATGTCCTATATCTTGATTTTATCCCATCAAATGGAAATGTGCATGTGAAATATGGAAGCCCTACTGATGTTAAAACTTTTGAAATGTAGGTAAAAGATCAGAGTCAAGGTCACAAGCTCAACAATTATTGGAATGACAGAAAGGTCTTGTCACAAGGAATAAGCATATGGAATATAGAAGCCCTACCTCTTATGATTCAAAAAATGTAACCAATGTTAAAGTTTCTGAAATGTAGGAGACAAACTAAACAAGAGGCCCAAGTGGGCCTATATCGCTCACCTGAGTACCTAGATTATCAGTCATGCATGAAGGAGAATTCATTTATTTTTGCATTAATGTGACTAAGTCAACACAGATGTTGAAAATATGTCAAATTTTATTTCAGGCTAGAATAAAAAACAACACTTTTTTGCACATCCATTCAGATGATTTTGATATTAAGCATTTCCTTTGTCTCTGCAAGAAGTCATTCAGGGCAACAAGTTAGTCATTTTCTTTAGGTGGGGCCTTTTGTTGACTGATTTCAAGTCTGGGTCATGAACAACAATTGTTTCAAATATTGTCCAGATCTAACTTAAAATTGCCTAATTTCATATGTTGAGTGTTGAGAAACATCTAAAAACTTATTTAGATGTGTAAAGAAATGAAAAAAAAATTTTGACCACAGCTGGATTTGAACCGCTACTCTCCATATTTCAATTACCAAGTGGTATATGTACTATTGTGAGAACTGCTTTTTAGACATGGTGGCATTATCTGTTAACCAATTTGGATGAAATTTACCAAATTGATAGAGGACTTTTAGTACTTCATGTATTCCATGTTTCATTAAAATCTTTCATGTGGTATAACAGCAGAAGTGAAAAATGTGATTGAATTGTTCCTATACACCCTCATTTGGAAGTCTTAAAAAATTCATAGAAAATCCAAAAATTGAGATATTGACAAAATTCTTTCAAAGTAACAATCCTTACCATAATTATGATCACAATAGTCCATAAGAAATCATCATTATCAATTAACTAGGAAATATGACACTTTTTTCTGCATTGAATCACCAAGTCCAAAGAAATGTCGAAAAAAATTCTAAAATTTGATTTTGGAAGGGAACCAAAATGACAATACATCTTCACTCATCCCTCTAGATCATTTCTATGCATTCTGTTTGTCTCTGTATACAGCCCGTATGAAAAAGAATATTGTTAAACGAGGGAACTCTTTTGTGACCTACTTTTGACTATGGTGGCGCCACCTGTAAAGAGGTCTGGACGAAAACAACAGAATTTGAAGAGGATCATAAGTGACTTATTTCTACCAAGATTTATTAAAATCCCTCAAACAGTTTTGTAGAAAAAGTTGAAAATGTGAAAAATGGCCAAAACACCCCCCCCCCCCCTTTTTTTTTTTGGAAGTCTTAAACGTAAAATTCCTAATTTCATATGTTGAGTGTTGAGAAACATCTAAAAACTTATTTAGATGTGTAAAAAAAAAAAAAATTTTTTTGACCACAGCAGGATTTGAACCGCTACTCTCCATATTTCAATTACCAAGTGGTATATGTACCATTGTGAGACCTACTTTTAGACATGGTGGCATTATCTGTTAACCAATTTGGATGATCCGCACAAAAAACAAAACCTTTGAAAAGGACTATGAGTACTTGCATCCTACCCAGTTTTATCACAATCCTTCAAGTTGTTCTGTAGATCAAGTTGAAGATATGAAAAATTGTCCCCCCCCCCCCCTTTCCTTGGAAGTCTTAAAAAATTCATAAAAAATTCAAAAATCGAGACATTGAAAAAATTCCTTCGCACCAGCATTCCTTACCATAGAAATGATTAAATGAAACCAAATGAATGCATCAATGTTTACTAAAAGAAAATAATAACTCTTTAATGCATTAAAATAACAAAGTCCAAAATAAAAATGAAAAAACGTCAAAAATTTGATTTCGGAATGGAACCAAAAATATCAACACTTCTTCCCATATGCCTCTAAATCATTCCTATGCAGTCGGTTTGTCGCTGTATGCACCCGATCTGAATAAGAAGTTTGTCAAAGGAGGGTACCCTCTGTGACCTACTTTTGTCTGTGGTGGTGCCACCTGTTCATGGATCCTGACAAAAATGACCACATTTGTCGGGGACCTTGAGTATTTGATGCATGCCAAGTTTCACTGAATTCCAGCAAGTGGTTCCGAAGAAAAAGTTCAAACTGTGAAATGTTTACACCAATTATCCCACCCCCCTTTTTCTTGAAAGTCTTAAAAAATTCATAAAAAATCCAAAACATAAAATATTGAAAAATTTTCTTCGCAGTAGTATTTCTTACCATCAAAATGATCAAATTAAACCAAATTAATGCATCAATGTTTACTTAAAGAAAAAAATACCTCTTTTCTGCATTAAAACTACCAAGTACAAAAAAAACGTCAAAAAAACGTCAAAAATTTGATTTCGGAACGGAACCAAAAATAACAACACTTCTTCACACATCCCTCTAGATCATTCCTATGCATTCAGTTTGTCTCTGTATGCCCCCGGTCTGAAGAAGAAGTTTGTCAAAGGAGGGTACCCTCTTTGACCTACTTTTGCCTGTGGTGGCGCCACCTGTTGATGAATCCGGACGAAAAACAACAACACTTGTAGGGGACCATGAGTACTACATGCTTATCAAGTTTCATCAAATTCTGTTCAGTGGTTCTGGAGAAGAAGTCGAAAATGTGAAAAGTTAACGACGGACGACGGACGACGGACGACAGACGACAGACGACGGACGGACGACGGACGACGGACGGTGATTGATCACAATAGCTCACTTGAGCCTTTGGCTCAGGTGAGCTAAAAACTGATGAATCAGGGAGTAAGATTAGCACTCGCCCAGTCGCATTTGCGACTAAAATTGGTGCTGGGCTATTATAAATTCTCAAGGTGCTCGCCCAAGTGGCGACTGAAAATATCTGATATTTCGATTCTTGATTACTTCAAACTCAAAAGAAGTGTGTGATTTTGTTCCGATTTACAGCTATAAAATCAATTTTCAGTTACCCACGTATTAAAATCTAAACAAAGCCCTGTGTCATTTACGTCGATCACATCCTGTTTGCTTGTTTAACGATCGACTTCGGCGCGTGCCATGTCGTGTGAACTTAATTACTTTGGGAAAAGCGCGCGGTCAAGCATGGAACGGGTTATTAACTGATGTGATAATTTCATTACATACATGTCACTTAAAATATGCGGCGGATGATGTAATCTGTACGGCCGTGATACTGTCCATATACAGAGCCGTCGCTAGGACTTATTTTGGGCCGATATTTGGTCCCATTCCCAACGCCAAACAGTATATTTTTTCCTACCTTGTTCTCTTAAAATTCCCAACTGTACATGGTCAAAGAACTAGGGTCATTATGTGGTATATTTGGCCTAAAATTTAATGAAAGTTCGAACTTGTTAATATTTTAACAGTATTGGGTTTAATTGTTACTAGAAGTATCAAAGTTCCCATACTGTAAAATATTCACGAGACTTTTTCCTAATTGCAAAGGCCCTGGCCCCAGTCCAAAAATACACAGAGACAGCCATGCATTTGTAGCATTCAAGAATCGTCATACAGATGAAGCATCTGAATGAGATTGAGCATCTTCATGATGAGATTTTTTTGTAGAATTAATCTATTTGTCTGAATAAAATAAAGGAAGACATGTTTTATTAATCTTTTTGTCTTGATGAAATAAACAATTTTATTCTTTTTATGATTTTATTTCGATATATATAATATTGACAAAAAAGTTGGGCTACTAAAAGTTTGGCTGGGCTACTAAATCTTCTGAAGTTAGGGGCCCAGGTGGCTACCAAGGGTTTTGAGTTAATCTTACTCCCTGTGAATGCTGGATAAAATGATCCCTATATGTCTTATTGCTTCAGAGCCAACGCAGAATTCGAGAACATGCACACAATAACTTCTATAGCTCCTTCTTTACCTGTACTCTCAATGTTCCCTTACCTATTTGGCAACTTTACAATGCAGAGTGCTGCAGCATTTGTAAATACATGTACAAACAATTACTTACTACAGCAGTGATAGGAATGGAGGCTCCAAATACAGCAGAATCTAATGTACCATAGTGACCACTGAAATGTAAATATAACTACCTTATCATCTGATGAAAAGACAAAGCGGGGCATAACAATCAAATATTGCTAATTATTCTGACAAAGCTATTTAAGGAAGTAATAGCTAACTTAAGGTCTTCCCATTCATCCCAGTAGCACAAGCCAATTGCAAATCACAATTGCACAGTTAATATGGAAAATAAAACTTCACAGGTCAATTCTACCTACCTTACTTTTTATGCATCCAGTCTAAGAATCCATCATATTGCATGCTATCATCCTTTCCAGCATTTTTACATATTACATGTTACAATTAAAGTTTTAAAATGTTGCATCAACTGTCATTCTGGCACTAATATGTCAAAATGCCTGTGTCTATTATGATTTTTCAAACAAGGAAAGGAGTCATGTGATCTCTTTGTATTTGGTAAATTTCCCATAATATCATAGAAATGGCCTGCAAGAAAGTTTTCAAATTGGTAACAAAATTTAATGCAAAAATAAAGGATGACAGCATGCAATATGATATGATGGATTCTTAGACTGGATGTGTGAACAAATATATTGAGATTTACTGTAGCAATACATATCCCCTACCGGTTTTCATAAATCCAAGGGCCATAACTCCTCCAAAAATATGTCAATCATGCCCAAACTCGAACTCGATCTGTAACTCATTGATACAAAGCTACATACCAAATTTCAAGTCAATAAGTTCAATGATAGCAAATAGAGGGTCAGAAAAGCAAAGTGTCTCAGACAGGCAGACGGACTGGACACCTATAAATTCCCCAGTTTTACCCGTGGGAGACTAAAAAGTGAGAGAGCTTTATGTACAAGAAGAAAAATATCATTTGAATCAAATCTGATTTTTAATTTTAGAGATATTTAATGGACAAGTAATGTCCATTGACATATGAAAAGACAATTAGAGACAGGTGTACAAAATGATTTCAGTAAAGCCACTGAACTCTGTTTGCTCGAGATATAACAAAGTTGGAATATTGTTTATGTTTACTTTTAATGATATGGAAGTAGTTGTTATGACTGTATGATAACATAACTCTGTAACCAATTTGGAAGAAAAATATTTCACAGTGTTAGAGGTGTTACATTGACAAGATGTTAAAAAGGAGCAGTCAGTATAAGATAAACCAATGTCTTCTTGTTGTACAAACATAAAAATTCAGATTCAATATCAAATGTATGGAATTTGTAGAGAATTGATGGTTAATACAATGTGATAATCATATTACAAATTTCTAGAACAATGTCTTCACCTGACAGTATTCACCTACCAGACTGTATTGACCTACCTAACTGTATTGACCTACCAGACTGTATTGACCTACCTGACTACCTGACAATATTGACCTACCAGACAGTACTGACCTGCAAGACTGTATTGACTTACCTGGTGTCTTTGATTTCTGGCAGTATATGCATAGGAATGTTCAGAAGGTTACATACAATAGTACTCCACTCAACCTAAAAAACAAAGGACAAAATTATCCGTTATATCAAAGGTTCAAGTCACATAATCACTTGTCAGATTGAGCAATCATTGTAAACATACATGATTATCAACAAATTATATTCTGACTATGATTTATATTTTGATTTACATTGGTAGCAAATAAAACCTTGATATTAGTCTTGTAGGATATTTGCAGATTTTAGTAACAGGATTTTTTTTCACTAATTTCAATTTTTGTTACTCATACTAATGACTATAACAAATGGTGTACCATTGTATGTAAAATTCTGAACATTCCTTGTAGTAATGTATATATACCAGAAATCAATGACACCAGGTAAAGGGAAATTCTAATGCATTTTGTTTGTAACATGCAATCTCATTGGCTGTCAGATTTAAAAACTACAAGGGTATTCACGACACTCCTGCAGTGTTTGATATGATGTCATGATACCCTGCAGTTTCTGATTTGTGACGTCATGATACCCTACAGTTTTTGATATGACTGATTAGCGACTTGACTTAGAAAACCATAACTCTGTGCTTCTAGTTGTAATTATTTTTGTCAAATGCATAAGAATGAGGTTACCATGCTTGTGTTTTACAAAAACTGATAGGGTATCGGCATTTACCCTGTCAAAAATTTCCGTTTCACAGCTTGGCTAACGCCTTGCAGTAAAACTCAATTTCTGACAGAGTATTCGCCGATACCCTGTCAGTTTTTGTAAAACACTCGCATGGTAATCCCTAAATGTTAACCTACAAGCTTGTGTGTAAGAAAGAACTCAGAATATCCTTTTTTATGACAAATTACAAATATCTTTAAATACAGATTGCATACCTGGAAAGGATCAAATAATCCTGTGCCACTAGCACAAGAATAGTCCGTAGCAAAAACTTTCTCTGTGGTCATCTTATATAACAGCCACGTCTCTATACAACCAAACATGACCTGCTCCATGGCTGCACGTTCCCGTAACTATAACAAATAATACAATATTCTGATGATTTATCTCTTTGAGAGAAATATACCAAAATATCTAGGAATCCCCAAGATGTTATTTTCCGGCTAGATGTCAAAGGGGATGGGTAATACAAAATGTCAGGAATTCATAGAGACAAAGATTCTGGAATAATCCATGAGAAGTAAGGAAATACTTATGTTACATTTTAGTAATTATTCAATATATATATAGTATCAAGAAACACCTGTATCTATTTTCCTTTAATATCATGCCATTCACACTAAAATCTATATCAATGATATCATATAAGATCAATCTGATTTAAATCAAAAAGTTTATTCCATTTCTCTATTTGTCTAATACTGCTAAGGACAAACAGAGAAGAGGAGTAAAATTTGGATTTTAATCAAACTGATTTAAGATCAGACAAGTGGAACATTTGGTTGCATTTTCAAACACATAACAATTACAAATGTGCTATGATTGTTTTACGATATACATGTACTTATAATGCCCCACCATAAACACTGGATTTATGAAGTGTATCACCAGCAGGGTCCCAACCATGAACATTGGATTTCTGCAGTGTATCACCAGCAGGCTCCCCACCATGAACACTGGATTTATGAAGTGTATCACCAGCAGGGTCCCAACCATGAACATTGGATTTCTACAGTGTATCACCAGCAGGCTCCCCACCATGAACATTGGATTTATGAAGTGTATCACCAGCAGGATCCCAACCATGAACATTGGATTTCTGCAGTGTATCACCAGCAGGCTCCCCACCATGAACACTGGATTTCTGTAGTGTATCACCAGTAGGGTCCCCACCATGAACACTGGATTTCTGTAGTGTATCACCAGCAGGGTCCCCACCATGAACACTGGATTTCTGTAGTGTATCACCAGTAGGGTCCCCACCATGAACACTGGATTCTGTAGTGTATCACCAGTAGGCTCCCCACCATGAACATTGCATTTCTGTAGTGTATCACCAGTAGGGTCCCCATCATGAACATTGGATTTCTGCAGTGTATCACCAGCAGGCTCCCCACTGTGATCACTGGATTTCTGTAGTGTATAACCAGTAGGGTCCCCACCATGAACACTGGATTTCTGCAGTGTATCACCAGTAGGGTCCCCACCATGAACACTGCATTTCTGTAGTGTATCACCAGCAGGGTCCTCACTGTGACCACTGGATTTCTGTAGTGCATCAACAGCAGGCTCCCCACCCTGAACACTGGATTCCTATAGTGCATAACCAGCAGGGTCCCCACCGTGAACACTGGAGTTTTGTAGTGTATCACCAGTAGGGTCCCTACAATGAACACTGAATTTCTGTAGTGTATCACCAGCAGGCTCCCCACCATGAACACTTCATTTCTGCAGTGTATCACCAGCAGGGTCCCCACTGTGAAGACTGGATTTCAGTAGTGTATAACCAGTAGGGTCCCCACTGTGACCACTGGATTTTTGAAGTGTATCACCAGCAGGGTCCCCACCGTGAACACTGGATTCCTGTAGTGTATAACCAGCAGGGTCCCCACTGTTACCACTGTATTTCTGTAGTGTTTCACCAGCAGGGTCCCCACCGTGAACACTGGAGTTTTGTAGTGTATCACCAGTAGGGTCCCTACCATGAACACTGAATTTCTGTAGTGTATCACCAGTAGGCTCCCCACCATGAACACTGCATTTCTGCAGTGTATCACCAGCAGGGTCCCAACTATGAAGACTGGATTTCTGTAGTGCACCACCAGCAGGGTCCCCACCATGAACACTGCATTTCTGCAGTGTATCACCAGCAGGGTCCCCACCATGAACACTGCATTTCTGCAGTGTATCACCAGCAGGGTCCCCACTGTTACCACTGTATTTCTGTAGTGTATCACCAGCAGGGTCCCCACCGTGAACACTGGAGTTTTGCAGTGTATCACCAGTAGGGCCCCCACCATGAACACTGCATTTCTGCAGTGTATCACCAGCAGGGTACCCACTGTGACCACTGTACTTCTGCAGTGTATATTACCAGCAGGGTCCCCACCGTGAACACTGGATTTCTGTAGTGTATAACCAGCAGAGTCCCCACCCTGAACACTGGAGTTTTGCAGTGTATCACCAGTAGGGTCCCCACCATGATTACTGCATTTCTGCAGTGTATCACCAGCACGGTACCCACTGTGACCACTGTATTACTGCAGTGTATCACCAGCAGGGTCCCTACCATGACCACTGGATTTCTACAGTGTATTACCAGCAGGGTTCCCACTGTGAACAGTGTATTTCTGCAGTGTATCACCAGTAGGGTCCCCACCATGAACATTGGATTTCTGCAGTGTATCACCAGCAGGGTCCCCACTGTGAGCATTGGATTTCTGTAGTGTATCACCAGCAGGGTCCCCACCATGAACACTGGAGTCTGTAGTGTATCACTTGTAGGGCCCCGCCATGAACACAAGATTTCTGTAGTGTATCATCAGCAGGGTCCCCACCATGAACACTGGATTTCTGTAGTAAATCAGTGGTAGGTTCTCACTGTGACCAATGAATTTCTATAGTGTGTCATTGAATAAGGCACTTTACTAACATTGCTGACCCAGCTATGATGAGAACCAACATCAGGTGGGATGTTTATCTATGACAAGTTTGTGTCCTCCATGATAGATGTCTGACTCTCTTCTGTTTTACATCACAGAACCAACATCAGATGGGACGTTTATCTATGACAAGTATGTGCCCTCTATGGTAGATGTCTGACTCCCTTCTGTTTTACATCAAAGAACCAACATCAGATGGGACGTTTATCTATGACAAGTTTGTGTCCTCCATGGTAGATGTCTGACTCTCTTCTGTTTTACATCACAGAACCAACATCAGATGGGACGTTTATCTATGACAAGTTTGTGTCCTCCATGGTAGATGTCTGACTCTCTTCTGTTTTACATCAAAGAACCAACATCAGATGGGACGTTTATCTATGACAAGTTTGTGTCCTCCATGGTAGATGTCTGACTCTCTTCTGTTTTACATCAAAGAACCAACATCAGATGGGACATTTATCTATGACAAGTTTGTGTCCTCCATGGTACATGTAGATGTCTGACTCTCTTCTGTTTTACATCAAAGAACCAACATCAGATGGGACGTTTATCTATGATAAGTTTGTGTCCTCCATGGTAGATGTCTGACTCTCTTTTGTTTTACATCACAGAACCAACATCAGATGGGACGTTTATCTATGACAAGTTTGTGTCCTCCATGGTAGATGTCTGACTCTCTTCTGTTTTACATCAAAGAACCAACATCAGATGGGACGTTTATCTATGACAAGTTTGTGTCCTCTGTGGTAGAGGTCTGACTCTCTTTTGTTTTACATCAAAGAACCAACATCAGATGGGACGTTTATCTATGACAAGTTTGTGTCCTCCGTGGTAGATGTCTGACTCTCTTCTATTTTACATCATAGAACCAACATCAGATGGGATGTTTATCTATGACAAGTTTGTGTCCTCCGTGGTAGATGTCTGACTCTCTTCTGTTTTACATCATAGAACCAACATCAGATGGGACGTTTATCTATGACAAGTTTGTGTCCTCCGTGGTAGATGTCTGACTCTCTTCTGTTTTACATCATAGAACCAACATCAGATGGGACGTTTATCTATGACAAGTTTGTGTCCTCCATGGTAGATGTCTGACTCTCTTCTGTTTTACATGAGAGAACCAGGGCATTATCTCCAGCAATAATAGCTTTCATGGCTTGGATAAGGAGTTAACAAGCATATAATACATCAAAGAGTAAGAAAGGTCACTAGAGTTAGCCTATGGAAAATATCATACACAATGTAAATCTTCAAAACAATTTTCAATTACATTTCGTTATTGGTGTTGCTGACCCTGATGTGTTATACAATGAATATTCAGCTTACCTCCGTTATATTCTCCAGAGCCCATATCAATCTCATTGTCACCTGAAACAAGACACTGCACCTTTAATACAGGATAAGAGAGACTTTTGAGCTGTAGAGAGTAAGTGTACTCTCAAATTTGAAAATCAGAAAAGAATAAAGCAATGCCAAGCATTCCCTCACATGACACATCACATAGATTTACATATGTATGAGTACAACAATCAAGCAATCATATTATTATTTTCTCTGCGGTGATGTAGAGAAAAATAGTTAAAAATGTCTTTTCATGAGTTTAATTTTTTATGCATGAATTAATTACAATGAAATATCCAGTTCCACTAAACACACAGAAATTACACTATATACATACTTGTGGTGACATGAATTTCAGGACACTAGCTGCCAGAAATGTCACTATACACAAACCTGCAGTGACATAAATTTCAGGTTGCTAGCTGCCAGAAATGTCACTATATACACACCTGTGGTGACAAGAATTTCAGGACACTAGCCGCCAGAAATGTCACTATACACATACCAGTGATGACATGAATTTCAGGACACTAACTGCCAGAAATGTCACTATACACATACTAGTGGTGACATGAATTTCAGGACACTAGCTGCCAGAAATGTCTCGATACACATACCAGTGGTGACAAGAATTTCAGGACCGTAACTGCCAGAAATGTTACTATACACATGCCAGTGGTGACATGAATTTCAGGACACTAACTGCCAGAAATGTCACTATACACATACCAGTGATGACAAGACTTTCAGGACCCTAGCTTCCAGAAATGTCACTATATACATACCTGTGGTGACATGAATTTCAGGACACTAGCTGCCAAAAATCTTTTATGCCGAGTAAACATATGTAATACTGAAGATCCTCCATTAAGTACCTATTATATTGAAAAAAGACATCAATACATTATACAGTAAAGTACCAATACTATAAACACACTACAAAATTCATACATTATACAGTAAAGTACCAATACTATAAACACACTACAAAATTCATACATTATACAGTTAAGTACCAATACTATAAACACAGATTCTATGAATTCATGCTTTTAACGAAGTAATTGGGAATCCTCGGCAAATTCCCTTCATAAAGATAACAATTTACGAGGGTTAAAACGAACACTGGTACTGCGAATTCATGGGTACTGTGAATCCACGGTTATTGCGAATTCATTCTGAAGTTCCTATGTGAATAATTGCTATATAAACACCACCTTTATAGTAAAGTAGCTAAATGCTGACCAAGCAATCAGTTCCTTGATAACTGATCATTACAAAACTCACCCACTGTTTGTTTTGATAACAATTTAAGTACCTGTAGATGTGTATGACCAGTAATTACTGATTGAAAGTAAATAGGAATGTTTTGTGAAGTAATCAGTTGTACACGATATCAACCGGTAAGAGGAAGGAAACTTCAATTGAAACAAAATACGAAATTATACAGGCCGTTGATAAAAGGGACCGACAAAAGAAGGAAATCAGTGAGGCATTTGACATTTTACTGAACACTCTCAGTACGATGATATTGTTAAAAATAGGGGACCCCTAACGGGTGCATGTTACGTCCGCATCATGTTTTAATGTGGTCTACAAGCCACATCCTTTCATATGACACCATCAAAAGTTTTGTTCCCCCTTTAGTTACGGAGTAGAGGCCCAGACAAGCTTTTGCAACCCCGCCCATTTTCCTCAACTCAAGGGGCTTGACCCCAACTTTGAAACCCACATGCACATCTACAAGCCACATACTTTCATATGACACCATCAAAAGTTTTGTTCCTCCTTTAGATAAGGAGGAGAAACCCGGACAAGCTTTTCCGACCCCGCCAATTTTCCCCAACCCCAGGGGCCTGACCCCAACTTTGAAACCCACATGCAGAACTACAAGCCACATCCTTTCATATGACACCATCAAAAGTTTTGTTCCTCTTTTAGTTAAGGAAGAGAAGCCCGGACAAGCTTTTCCGACCCCGCCCATTTTCCCCCACCCAAGGGGCCTGACCCAAACTTTGAAACCCACATGCACAACTACAAGTCATACCCTTTCATATGACACAATCAAAAGTTTTGTTCCCTCTTTAGTTAAGGAGGAGAAGCCCGGACAAGGATGGATGGACAGATGGACGGACAAACAGACGACAGCGGTATAGCATAATATGCCCACATTTTTAAATGCGGGCGTATAGAAATTATGAAACCTCTACCATTTCTCTATCCAAGAACGACATCAGTCTGGTCACCATGACGCTGTGGAATCAGCTGTGTTTAAGTGATTTACTGAAAAGCATTCTGCAAACAAAATCAGATGAACTGGCCCAAAAGATCGAAGGCAAAACTTTCAAAACCATACAGGGTGGTTAGAATGATTTAAACAATGTGACAGAATATCTTCATGGCCAAAGATTCCTACAATCCTGACCCTTTGTGAGTGTGAATTTGTGTGATATTGAGCACTTCATAGAATTGTAGGACTCTGTTCCTGTTCCCGATGGAATATCTGACTCTCTCCAAATTATGAAAGAACTGTATCGAAACATAAAAGGACAGAGTCGTCCTAGAAGAAAATTACTAATTTTTTCTTTCTATTTAAGCTATGTTAAGTGCACCAACCTATCGTATATCTATACAATGAACTGTACTGAGAATGAATTGTAAATCTGTTCTGATTAAACATCTTATTTCTGTTTTTAACTTTCTATTTCGTCATTAATACAAATAGTAGGAATTTCATTAAGATTTGTTATATGTATAGTACGATCTATGCTTATAGCGAACTACAACATTACCTTCCTTGGAATTTGTTGTAACTATGTTTTACTGTATTGTAATTAAAGACAAGTGATCATATCTGATTTCATAATTTACAATTCAGGATGTTCACCACAGAAATAATCATCATAATTTCAATTTGTATGCATTTTGAGTTTTTTCTTTAACTGTTACCTTCATTCTGAAAGAGCTATTCCAATTTTTCACTATATCCCTTGCACGTAAATCTTGCCAGCTGATAAAATTGTGGAAAGGTTTTCCTGTCTCCCTAAAACATAATGTAACATAATATGAAATAACATAGTCCATAATACTTTTCCAATCAATTGCATATTAAATAAGTGTCTATTCAATAGACAGAACATGTTGATGCTGAATATTCCCAGTTATGAATAAAACTCTGTATTATAAAATAAATTATTCAGTTAACTCTCCTCTATCCCTCCCCCCCCCCATCCCTCCAAAAAAAGAAAAAAACTAGATGTGCCATTATGGCACGAATGTCCCCCAAGCAGCAAAGTTTAAAAATTTTCTAAGTTAAAGGGGCAAAACTTCATAAAAAATTATTCAACCAATACCAATATACAATCTGACCTAGATATTATCACAAAGTATCTACAATGTATATACCAAATTTCAAGTCAATATGTGCATTCATTGCAGAGATAGAGCACAGAAACTGTTAATTATTGGAAATTTTCTAAGTCCAAGGAACATAACTCCATCAAAAATTAATCGACTGTAACCAAAAACTTGACTTAGATTATCTCGCATAAGCATGGCAACGAAATGATGGCGTAATGAAAGAAGGATAGCATGATGGAAGGACGGAGAGGAGTAAAACTACCAGTTATATGCCCAGAACATTTTCAATGGTGGGGCATAAAAAAGAAAGAAAATGAATGTAACTCTGTCTATCTAAATGAATATTATTAATCATCTGATGATGCATTGTTTTTAATTTACCTATCCCAGGTCAGAAATGTATTACGCTGCACTGTTAATCCTAAGCAAGCCACCTCATTGGCTGTTACATCTGCTGCTACAATAAAACGATAACAATACCCTGAATAAGCAGTGATCAATTATAATTCTAATATTAAAAAGTTATTCACGTTTGCTTGTAAATATCTAATTCAAAATACTCTTTGTCAATTTTTTTTTTTCAAAAACTCTTGTTAGAACTGCTTTCATCTTTCATACATGTATGTTTGAATTACAACACTTTGCTACTAATATTTTGCAATATGCATTTTATATGCTATACAAGGAAAACGATTTGGTTATATATGAAATTACTGTATCACTTATATCATGACATATCAGCATCACTTACATCATGACCTACCAGCATCACTTGTATCATGACATATCAGCATCACTTATATCATGACCTATCAGCATCACTTCTATCTTGACCTATCACCATCACTTATTTCATGACCTATCACCATCACTTATATCATGACCTATCAGCATCACTTATATCATGACCTATCAGCATCACTTACATCATGACCAATCAGCATCACTTATATCATGACCTATCAGCATCACTTACATCATGACCTATCAGCATCACTTATATCATGACCAATCAGCATCACTTATATCATGACCAATCAGCATCACTAATATCATGACCTATCAGCATCACTTATATCATGACCTATCAGCATCACTTATATCATGACCAATCAGCATCACTTATATCATGACCTATCAGCATCACTTATATCATGACCTATCAGCATCACTTATATCATGACATATCAGCATCACTTATACCATGATATATCAGCATCACTTATATCATGACCCATCAGCATCACTTATATCATGACATATCAGCATCACTTATATCATGACATATCAGCATAATTTCAGGGAAGTACTTTCATTTCATCAGATGGGAAGTATATGTCTTTTTCATATATAACCTACTTCTCAGAGAAGCTTCGTTCAGAGACTTAGGCCTGTGGGTTTCTTTGGATAACCAAGTGACCTCTCCTAAAGTAGACATCCACTATGTATAGACACACAGTTTACAACTGCAGGAATAATCTGCCCACAGGCTGACTGCCTGTCCATCCACAAAGGATGACCAAGAGACTGGCCACTCAATAGTACATTATACATACTACCATCCATCCTGACCACACATGGCGTTGTTTAACCTGCAACAAACTGGGTGAGGAAAACCACACTGCAAGAAAAGCTAGCTCAGTAGCATGGGCATTAAAATCACTTATATATCTCTGTCATACTATACAATATTACTGATTGTCTTCTACAGGTTGTGCCCCTTGAGACATCAGAAATTAAGGCAACAATATTGATAGAAGACCAGTATTACCTTAAAATATATTTTTATGTTAAGTGTATACCTAAGTGATAGTAATATTGCTCTTGGTACCTGTGATGGATCCCTTTATGCATTCTGTAACATGCTCTACCAACAAGTCAGGGTCCATTTCTACCCAGCCTGGTCTGGGGTACAGCAAGGAAGTCTGTCAAAGTAATACAGAAGCAATACATATACAAACCACTCTGGGACATAGCAAGGGAATTTGTCAATGTAATACAGAAGCAATACATGTATAAACAATTCTGAAGTACAGCAAGGGAGTTTGTCAAAGTAATACAGGAGCAATACATGTATAAACAGTTCTGGAGTACAGCAAGGGAGTTTGTCGAAGTAATACAGGAGCAATACATGTATAAACAGTTCTGGAGTACAGCAAGGGAAGTCTGTCAAAGTAATTCAGGAGCAATAGATGTATAAACAGTTCTGGAGAATAGCAAGGGAGTCTGTCAAAGTAATACAGAGCAATACATGTATAAACAGTTCTGGAGAATAAAAAGGGAGTCTGTCAAAGTAATACAGAGCAATACATGTATAAACAGTTCTGGAGAACAGCAAGGGAGTCTGTCAAAGTAATTCAGGAGTAATACATGTATAAACAGTTCTGGAGAACAGCAAGGGAGTTTGTCAAAGTAATACAGGAGCAATAGATGTATAAACAGTTCTGGAGAATAGCAAGGGAATCTGTCAAAGTAATACAGAGCAATACATGTATAAACAGTTCTGGAGAATAGCAAGGGAGTCTGTCAGAGTAATACAGAGCAATACATGTATAAACAGTTCTGGAGTACAGCAAGGGAGTCTGTCAAAGTAATTCACAAGAAATAGATGTATAAACAGTTCTGGAGAACAGCAATGGAGTCTGTCAAAGTAATACAGAGCAATACATGTATAAACACGTCTGGAGAATAGCAAGGGAGTCTGTCAAAATAATACAGGAGCAATACATGTTTAAACACTTCTGTTATAAAGTTAAGGTTCTTCCTAACCTGATCTGGGTATGAATAATCAGAAAAATGGTCGAAGAAGTACATTAACACATTGGGTATATTGGCAAGATATAATATTCAATTGAAGCAACATACATGTTTACACATGTATATTTATCATATCAATGGGAGTGAAAGATCTTATTTTTGTGTGAGTCAAACTCATTCATTTACTCTAACATAGAATCCTTGCAAATTAAAAAAATGAAGAGAATTATTTGATGCAAACAGATCTTAATATAAAATATTCAGTTTTCTATATCTATCTACTACATGCATACCTTCTTGCTGTATGTGCCTTTAATTCTGCCATGCTTATCATATACATGGCTTCGTATACTGGTAGATCCAATATCTAGAGCTATGACATACACTGTCTTACCAGGGTCTGGCCCGGGAGGTGGAGAGTCCATTTGTAAAACTCTCTGCTCAATAGAAATTAATACATACGATAAAAATCCAATAACCACTAGGGTTGGTCAGTATCATTTCGTCTTATGGTGAATAAATCATACCTTGGAAATGTGTAAACCTTATTACTCAGATGCAGATGACAGAGTTATTGCCCATGATATGTTCACATTATGTATTTTCATCTGAATGCATTTGATGGAAAACTTTATTTAAAGCTTTCTTACTCATATCCTTCTATGAATCTCTTGCATCACAAATGGTTAGTTTTGAGCAAATATTATCTGGTCTACCCAGTCTCTATTACAATCTAATGCAATCATTGTTTACTACCTAACTAACATTTATTTTCTTATAATTAACTTAAAATTTTCAAAACTTTAATAAAAATTACTTTTCCTTAAATCATTCAATCAAGGCTATGGATTTTATCTAACTTTTAGTTTAAGAATTCAATAAGATCGCCAGGCATTATCTAATACAAGGCAAAATTAATTAAAACCTTTATAGCTATCTCCTTTACTAATCAATGGAAACACACCACTACACATATTTTTATGTCATGCAGACAGTTCTCTGAGAGAATCTATTTTATCCTTAATTCCTCTATACTGGCGTAGGACCAGTCATCGGCTAAGACCAGTTACCGGCTACTTCGCTATTAAGGGTATTCAAAACGTGAATTGACGAAATTTTCATATGTAATATTTAGTATCCTATGAGGCTATGTATTACAGACAATCACGTGAAAAAATCTCATAAATTCATGTTTCAAAAGCTGAATTACGTAGTAGCTGGTAACTGGTCTTAGCCGGTAACTGGTACAATACCAGTAAAGATTTTAACTATTTCCCTTTTTTAGGGACCGTGAAGCTTACTGATGAATCTCTATCCTCCAACTAGGAGATTATCTCTTTAACATCCAACATGCTACTAGCTCGTAGGAACTGGGGCACTTGTCTACCCTGATAGAGAGTAAGAAGTACTGGTTATAGCAGGAACCTGGACTTACCTGATAGAGAGTAAGAAGTACTGCTAATAGCAGGAACCTAGACTGCTCTGATAGAGAGTAAGAAGTACTGGTTATAGCAGGAACATGGACTGCCCTGATAGAGAGTAAGGAGTACTGGTTATAGCAGGAACCTGCACTGTCCTGATAGAGAGTAAGAAGTACTGGGCATAGCAGGAACATGGACTGCCCTGATAGAGAGTAAGGAGTACTGGTTATAGCAGGAACCTGGACTGCCCTTATAGAGAGTAAGGAATACTGGGTATAGCAGGAACCTGGACTGCCCTAATAGAGAGTAAGGAGTACTGGGCATAGCAGCAACCGGTACTATCCTGATAGAGAATAAGAAATACTGGATATAGCAGGAACCTGCACTGTCCGGATAGAGAGTAAGAAGTACTGGTTATAGCAGGAACCTGGACTGCCCTGATAGAGAGTAAGAAGTATTGGTTATAGCAGGAACCTGCACTGCCCTCATAAAGAGTAAGGAGTACTGGTTATAGCAGGAACCTGGACTGCCCTTGTAGAGAGTAAGAAGTACTGGGTATAGCAGAGAAAAAAAAGGAGTTACTGGCTCAGTTATGTGGCAGAAGTCACCATAGAGCTATACAATACATGAATATAAATAATATACTAGAACATATATCACATTACAAAAATATTTGATTGTAGTGCAATTACGATACCGACTTAGGACGGTCATTTAATTTGACTAAAGCCAAACAAATGGTGTGGTTAACCGGTTTATGGGCCCACCTTCCCACTCACCGTAACAGCAGAACAATCAAAGGACGTACATTTAAAAATTTATAAATAATCCTCCATGTAAAGAACAAGGGTCAACAGGTATCGCATATTGAGAGGTCATAAAAATATAAACACGTAAGATATTGTAAAATACATAATGGTATAAAATATATGCGACATCAACATGATAAACCGTGCTCGGAACCTGGACTGCCCTGATTGAGAGTGATAAGTATTGGTTATAGCAGGAACCTGGACTGCCCTGATTGAGTGTAATAAGTATTGGTTATAGCAAGAACCTAGACTGCCCTGATAGAGAGTAAGGAGTACTGGGTATAGCAGGAACCTGGACTTTCCTGATAGAGAGAAAGAAGAACTGGTTATAGCAGGAACCTAGACTGCCCTGATAGAGAATAAGAAGTACTGGTTATAGGAGGAACCTGGACTGCCCAGATAGAGAGAAATAAGTTTTGGTTATAGGAGGGACCTGGACTGCCCTGATAGAGAGTAAGGAGTACTGGTTATAACAGGAACCTGGACTGCCCTGATAGAGAGTAAAGAGTACTGGGTACAGCAGGAACCTGGACTGCCCTAATAGAGAGTTAGGAGTACTGGGAATAGCAGGAACTGGTATTACCCTGATAGAGAGTAAGAAGTACTGGGAATAGCAGGAACTGGGACTGCCCTGATAGAGAGTAAGAAGTACTGGTTATAGCAGGAACCTGGACTGCCCTCATAGAGAGCAAAAAGTACTGGTTATAGCAGGAACCTGCACTGTCCTGATAGAGAGTAAGAAATACTGTTATAACAGGAACCTGGACTGCCCTGATAGAGAGTAAGACGTACTGGTTATAGCAGGAACCTGGACTGCCCTGATAGAGAGTAATGAGTACTGGATATAACAGGAACCTGGACTGCCCTGATAGAGAGTAAGAAGTACTGGTTATAGCAGGAAAATGAACTGCCCTGATAATGAGTAAGAAGTACTGTTTACAGCAGGAACCTGGACTGCCCTGATAGAGAGTAAGAGATACTGGTTATAGCAGGAACCTGCACTGTCCTGATAGAAAGTGAGAAGTACTGGTTATAGCAGGAACCTGGATGGCCCTGATAGAGAGTAAGAAGTACTGGTTATAGCAGGAACCAGTACTACCCTCATATAGAGTAAAAAGTACTGGTTATAGCAGGAACCTGCACTGTCCTGATAGAGAGTAAGAAATACTGGTTATAACAGGAACCTGGACTGCCCTGATAGAGAGTAAGAAGTACTGGTTATAGCAGGAACCTGGACTGCCCTGATAGAGAGTAAGACGTACTGGTTATAGCAGGAACCTGGACTGCCCTGATAGAGAGTAAGAAGTAGTAGTTATAGCAGGAACCAGTACTACCCTCATATAGAGTAAAAAGTACTGGTTATAGCAGGAACCTGCACTGTCCTGATAGAGAGTAAGAAATACTGGTTATAACAGGAACCTGGACTGCCCTGATAGAGAGTAAGAAGTACTGGTTATAGCAGGAACCTGGACTGCCCTGATAGAGAGTAAGAAGTACTGGGTATAGAAGGAATCTAGACTGCCCTGATAGAGAGTAAGAAGTACTGGTTATAGCAGTAACCTGCACTGTCCTGATAGAGAGTAAGAAATACTGGTTATAGCAGGAACCTGGACTGCCCTGATAGAGAGTAAGAAGTACTGGTTATAGCAGGAACCTGGACTGCCCTGATAGAGAGTAAGGAGTACTGGTTATGCTAGAAGGAACCTGGACTGCCTTGATGGAGAGTAAAGATTACTGGTTATAGCAGGAACCTAGACTGCCCTGATAGAGAGTAATGAGTACTGGGTATAACAGGGAACCTAGACTACCCTCATAGAGAGTAAGAAGTACTGGGTATAGCAGAAACCTGGACTGCCCTGAAAGAGAGTAGAAAGTACTGGGTATAGTATGAATTTGGACTGCCCTGATAGAGAGTAAGGAGTACTGGGTATAGCAGGAACCTGGACTGCCCTGATAGAGAGTAAGGAGGACTAGTTATAGCAGGAACCTGGACTGCCCTGATAGAGAATAAGGAGTACTGGTTATAGCAGGAACCTGGACTGTCCTGATAGAGAGTAAGAAGTACTGGTTATAGCAGGAACCTGGACTACCCTGATAGAGAGTAAGAAGTACTGGTTATAGCAGGAACCTGGACTATACCCTGATCGGGAGTAAGAAGTACTGGGTATAGCAGGAACCTGGACTGCCCTGATAGAGAGTAAGAAGTACTGGTTACAGCAGGAACCTGGACTGCCCTGATAGAGAGTAAGAAATACTGGTTATAGCAGGAACCTGGACTGCCCTGATAGAGAGTAAGAAGTACTGGTTACAGCAGGAACCTGGACTGCCCTGATAGAGAGTAAGAAGTACTGGTTACAGCAGGAACCTGGACTGCCCTGATAGAAAGTGAGAAGTACTGGTTATAGCAGGAACCTGGACTGCCCTGATAGAGAGTAAGAAGTATTGGTTAGAGCAGGAACCTGCACTGCCCTGATAAAGAGTAAGAAGTACTGGTTATAGCAGGAACCTGGACTGCCCTGATAGAGAGTAAGAAGTACTGATTACAGCAGGAACCTGGACTGCCCTGATAGAGAGTAAGAAGTACTAGTTATAGTAGGAACCTGGGCTGCCCTGATAGAGAGTAAGAAGTTCTGGTTATAGCAGGAACCTGGACTGTCCTGATAGAGAGTAAGAAGTACTGGTTATAGCATGAGTATTGTATGATATTTAAATGAGTGGCGTAGCCAGTATGCATGTGGAATGTAATATGTAAATGTATAGGTTGGAAGTTTAGATTTTAAATGTAAAATAATAGATACCATTTCCATAGTACTACATTCCATTCTGTTTCTTCATCTATTATCTTTCATTTTAAAGCATTATCTACCATCTCCGATTGTATAGCCTATAAATCAAGTATTTCTCATTCTATAGCGTTTACCTACTATATCTCGCATTCTACAGCCTTATCTATTAGTGATGGGGGATCGGTTGAATTTCATAATCGATCATCGGTTGATGCTTTCGATGTGATTTTGCCGATTATAATCGGTACGCAAATATTTACAGATTAATGCATAAACTTGCTTAATTTTTCACTTTTCTTTGTTATATTGGGCATAAATAAACATGTAGTAGCATCCATGTGGACCATTAACTAGGCACTAGTAGTATTAACTAACCTGGGGGTTCCAATTAGTCTAAAAAGTCTGTTTTTTGTTGTTTGGTATGATTTATAAAGAATGTAACATCTTAAACAATTATTTATGAAAGGTATAGTGTATGTAAGCTGGTTTTACAATGTACAGTGGCAAAGTGTTTTAACTTGAGAGAGAACATTCTTTCTGCAGGGATACTACTAGCCTGAATGCACAGCGTATTTTTGACAAGTAATGATAGTCTCAGAAAGTACAACTCGTTCTTTCTCCACCATTCAAGAACTGTCAAACCTACGTCCTCATCTTTTAAAACTACTCCAAGATATCATCTGATCTCATCCTGCACCATATCATCTTGAGAAATCTGGCTCTCGCCAACACACATTACGTCACTGAGCCAGTCCTCAGTGTCTGCTGATTTCAGCTTTTTGCACAGTGGTTCTGAAAATTCAGCAATTTGTCTGTCACTCTCTGCCTTTGGAGCACCGATATCGCTAATATGTGGAGTCTAGGCCAAAATGGTAAACCTCGAACAAAAACATGGAAACGCTGATTTGTGCATGCGATGATCAATTATGAAAAATGAGAATCGATCATCGAAATCGACAGCTTTTTCTCGTCGTTATTCGATGTTTTCCGATCATCGGTACATCACTATTATCTACTATCTCCCATTCTATAGCATAATTAATCATCTTTCATTCTACAGCTTTATCTACTTACTTGCATTTCATAGCCTTTATCTACTACATATACATATACCTCTGATTCTATATATAGGTTAATGTAATGAATAAAACTGTATTCTGAGGCAGTACAGCTCACGCCACTACATGATTACAGAAATAATATAAGTTATAACACAAAAAGCTTATAAATAGTAGAATATATTCAATTTATTGAAACTACAAGTTCCTGTGTACTGTTAACCCTTTATCAAATGACAGGTTCCTGTGCATTGTTAACCTTTCATCAAACATACTCTCATGATCTTAGTAACTGTACCACCTACTGACCTGGCCTAGTGACCTACTACCAGGCCATATCGTATAATGTCAGTACTGGCATCATGCTGTAAAAGTACAAGTCCACAGCCGCTGGTGTTTAATAAAATACGGATATACGTCACTCATAGGGCCTATATATATATTCTTGTCTTTACTCAGCTCATGCATATTGCCGTACTATTAGTATACTGAGCGTTGTATTTTATTTAAATATGAAACACCAACGGCCTGTGTACAACAAGAAAATAAGGAACAAGGATATTCATAAAACACAAATTTACATTCACAAACTTAGTACGATGTTTGTCGTCCATTAATCAACTTCTATTTCTCCAGATCCATGTCTCTGTCATTATCACCGATTCCAACTTACTTTCGGTTTTGATGGCTTGAACTACATTTAGAAATCACGTGATGAATCTGATATGAAAGTCCCGAATATTGAGCCCAAAATCTGGATTTCAGGAAAAAGTGACTTGTTTGTTATTAAACCGAAAAGCAAAATACAGTAACAATAATTATCTAAAAAATCCCCAAAGTTCTTTTTACTGGTTCCTTTATAAATATATTATTTTAATTTTTTTTTTTTGGGGGGGGGTCTTTTTTGTTTCGTTTTGTTTTGTGTTTGTTGCTTTCTAAATTAATTAATTAATCAGCTGACTTTTGGATTTGGGGTTTAAAAGAGAAAACCACGTGCACCATCCTGCTCTAAAATCTCACACTAGAAATACTATGGAATCGGTGTGATGGCCCTTTTTCAGGACATTGAAAATCAGACATCCATGAACTTTGCAACTTTAGCCTTGGGTTGGACTATAACAGCAACACGTACAGCATCCTTAGCGTTTGGTTGGACATTGACAGCAACACTTACGGAATCCTTAGCGCGTTGGTTGGACTATAACAACAACATATACAGTATCCTTAGCTTTGGGTTGGACAATGACAACGACAACACTTACAGCATCCTTAGCGTTTGATTGGACAATAACACTAAAAGCATCCTTAGCGTTTGGTTGGACTATAACAACAACATATACAGTATCCTTAGCTTTGGGTTGGACAATGACAACGACAACACTTACAGCATCCTTAGCGTTTGATTGGACAATAACACTAAAAGCATCCTTAGCGTTTGGTTGGACTATAACAACAACATATACAGTATCCTTAGCTTTGGGTTGGACAATGACAACGACAACACTTACAGCATCCTTAGCGTTTGATTGGACAATAACACTAAAAGCATCCTTAGCGTTTGGTTGGACTATAACAACAACATATACAGTATCCTTAGCTTTGGGTTGGACAATGACAACGACAACACTTACAGCATCCTTAGATTTGGGATGGAGTATGACAACAGCTATTACAGTATTTTTTGCTTTGGATTGGACAATGGCAACAACACTTGCAGCATCCTTAGCATTGGGTTGGACTATGACAACAACACTTACAGTATCCTTTGTGTTGGATTGGACAATGGCAACAACACTTCACTTACAACATCAGTAGCTCCGAGTTAGATTACGACAACAACACTTACATCATCCTTTGCTTTGGGTTGGACAATGACAAGAATAATCACAGCAATCCGTGGCTTTGCGTTGTTCTATGGCAACGGCATTTACAGCATCCTTAGCGATGGGTTGCATGGACAATGACAACAGCACTTACAACATCCGTAGCTTTATGTTGTACTGACAACACTTACAGCATCCTTTGCTTTGGATTGGACTATGACAACAACTATTACACCATCTTTTGCTTGGGGTTGGACAAAGGTAACAACACTTACAGCATCCTTATCGTTGGGTTGAACTATGATAACAACACTTACAGCATCCTTATCGTTGGGTTGAACTATGATAACAACACTTACATCATCCTTAGCTTTAGGCGTGACACGTAAAAGATCACTCACCGCTTCGGATGGGTCCGTTACAAAGGTATAAAATTTTGTGCAGCCCATCAGGCAGATGCCGTCACCATATATATGTACTTGAAATAACGATGGAGTGACGTAATTTAACAATAATCAATCAATCGATTATTTTTTTTTACTTTTTAAACCCCCTTCCCCCGACTAAGATGACGAGTATAGGAATGACGAAATTGTCTTTTTTCTTGAATTGACGAAAATAGGTACAGACGAATATAAAGCCATTCACAGTACATGTAGTCATTCTTGAAGTACACCTGATACTCTATATGATGGAAGTTAGTTTAAAAGGTAATCGCACAATTTTGCTTCTTTTTTTTCTAAATTTTCTCGTGGGAGCCACGATCCCCCCTCCCCACTTTTTACGAGAGGGGAAGACCCCTACCGTACCTAACCCCCCCCCCCCCCCCCCCCCCTTTCGGGCATCGTACACCCCAAAGGATGTAGCATCATGACCTTTGACTTAGACCTTGGATTTTGACCCAATTTTCAAAAACTTTAACATTAACTATCTTTTGAACTGTAGGTCATTTGACCAACATTTTATCTTGTTATAATTTTCTACTGTCATACTAATACTGCATCTAGAATCCTTGAATCTAGGTCAGGTACAGAGGAATCATTACTGATACATGTAGTTGCAACATTTTATAAGTCACCTCATTCAGGAGAGTTTTGTTGTCTTCTGACCTCTCTTGTTATTATAATCAATATACTTCCTTTAGGGAGCCTTGGAGTGCTTTGTGTGATTGTGATTTTCATTTTCGTTTCTGAACATACGTACATACTGGGCAAACGTACCCTGGATATTGTTCATCATAATAATAGTATTCCTAATAGTGCCCTGGTCAACGTCATGCTCCTCTGGGTGCAATTTTATTTGCAAACTGTTTCATTTCACGTCATTATCCTGGCTTAAGGCCTTATTTCTTTTGCTAATTGGAAATGGACCTTGTGTGCATTATATTTACAGTTAAGCTCAGCCTTCCCATTTTCTACTTCTAAACTTAATCTGCTATATGGCAATTTACGTAATCAATATTACAACCTTGAACTCATATACTAATATTGTAAAAAAGTTTTACTTATCATCGATTGACAGATAATGCTGGTCCCAAGTAATAAGAAGGCAATGTCAACAGAAAACAAACAAATAGTAAGTCCTGATTTATTTCCACATGATGTTACGTAGTTTCCATCTACATATCCTTCATCATACCATAAAACATTATCTTCATTGTATAATAACGAGTAAAACCATGAAGACATAAACTCAAGAATTGGTGAGTTCTTCCAGGTCTTCATGTCTAGACATCACATACAACTTTGTTGTAAGCCATTATAAAGATTCAGTTTAACTCTAAACAATGAATACGTATAATGAAACATCTCATCAATGAATACACATAATGAAACATCTCATCAATGAATGCATACAATGAAACATCTCATCAATGAATGCATACAATGAAACATCTCATCCATGAATGCATACAATGAAACATCTCATCAATGAATGCATACAATGAAACATCTCATCAATATCATCATCAACATCAATCTTGTCATTAATGAAAGTTCCAGTATCTGTTAAATATTTGTTAAAAGGCCAGACTACAAATGAGGTCAAATAAGATCAGTCAGCAAAAGCAGGGCACAATACAAGAACAAAGCTTAAGGGAAGACAGTTCAAAAGCTTGAATTAAAAGTGAAATCCCTAACTATCTTCAACATTGTTCTTTATATTAAAGCCAACTTAATATCACAGCTATACTGTACTATCACACATTATAAAACTACATATACCATGCATTCAACATTATACATGTATAATCATAACAAGGGTAATTAAGACCAATGTAATCATTATGGCTGTTTCCTTCATTCAATACTTTGAATATCTATGTGGCCATGTAAACTGTCTCCTACAGTTTTGCCTCGGTTACAGCAGCATGTATAGAATTTGCAACATAATCCATGTTTGACGTTGTTAGAGCACACATATTAATGCGACCATTCTTCAGAAGGTAAATATGAAACTTCTTTATCAGGATGTCCACCTGGCCAGCTGAAATAGAAGAGACCACATTAATCATCAAAAGCAAGCGGTCAAATAAGCAATCTGTCCAGTTACTAAGTTAAACAATTTTTCAATTTTGATAAACAGTAAGGTTTTGTGTTAATAACAAAGTTTGATAGGCATATGGACCGCTTGGCAGACCCAAATAATTACCCCCTACACTAATGCATAGAGATAATTGATCAAAACCTTATCAGAAAGTGATATATCAACCAATCTGGAAACATAAAGACCATTTGGATTTGAATCAACATGCAAAGAATGAATATACAGTTTCAAATTTTAAATTCAAGGTTAAGGTTTCATCGGGAGTATATATTTAAGTATTCAATAGCTTCAAGTGACAAATACTTACGATTCAGTCCTGTGAAGCTAAACATTCCTGTTTGCTGTATAATGTGATCCCATTTACCCGGTGTTCCTAAGGCAGTTAGTTTCTGGAACAACAAATCCCTCATCAGACGGATTCGGTCAGCCATTGTCTTCACATGCTCCTTCCTGACCAGATAGAAAATCAGTATATTTGACTGGATCAGAAAACAAGAGTGAAGAATAATAACTTATTTCTGCCCAAGTGAATCAGAAAACAGGAGTGAAGAATAATAACTTATTTCTACCTGAGTGAATCAGAAAAGAAGAGTGAAGAATAATAACTTATTTCTACCTGAGTGAATCAGAAAACAGGAGTGAAGAATAATAACTTATTTCTACCTGAGTGAATCAGAAAACAGGAGTGAAGAATAATAACTTATTTCTACCTGAGTGAAGTAGAAAACAGGAGTGAAGAATAATAACTTATTTCTACTAGAGTGAATCAGAAAACAGGAGTGCAGAATTATAACTTATTTCTACCTGAGAGAATCAGAAAACAGGAGTGAAAAATAATAACTTATTTCTACCTGAGAGAATCAGAAAACAGGAGTGAAGAATAATAACTTATTTCTACCTGAGTGAATCAGAAAACAGGAGTGAAGAATAACAAGCATTCTGAAAGTATTGCTTAGGCAATACTAAGTCCCCTACCGGCAAATGGAAAACTAAGACCCTCAAAACACACACACACACACACACACACACACACACGCACAACATACTGTCTTTCAGGCTGCCAGCAAGTTAAGTATTTGATCACAACCTTTGATGATGATGAAAACTAGAACTGTCTCAAACCTGATCTGTAACTCATGGTGGTATACTCACACACCAAAAATTGGATGAATATCTACAAGCGTTTAGAAAAAAAGTCTGGAAAACTGCCATTTTAAAGAAATTTACTTATTCCAAGGGCCGTAATTCTGTCAAAAATCAGTGGACCGAAACGAAACTCGAACTTGATCTGTAACTCATGGTGGTAGACTCACACATCAAAAATTGGATGAATATCTACAAGCGTTTAGAAAAAAAGTCCGGAAAACATGAGTGTGACTGACGGACAGACGGACAGATTGCAAACCTATAGTCTCCTTCAGCGATGCCGGTAGGGGACTAATAACTTATTTCTACTAGAGTGAATCAGAAAACAGGAGTGAAGAATAATAACTTATTTCTACCTGAATGAATCAGAAAACAGGAGTGAAGAATAATAACTTATTTCTACCTGAGTGAAGTAGAAAACAGGAGTGAAGAATAATAACTTAATTCTACCTGAGTGAATCAGAAAACAGGAGTGAAGAATAATAACTTGTTTCTACCCAAGTGAATGGTCAGTTGTGTGAGGGAGAATGTAACTGGACTTGATGAAATTATAGTTAAGTTTAGAATTACATCAAGAATAAGCATACAACAAAAATATTCATGAATCATTTTAATGACTATGTCCATAGAACATAATTTGTTTAACTCTTTTTAATTCATCGAGTAAAATCTTTTGCCAGAATATCATGATGTTGAATTTCTGCTTTTGATTCAAACCATGATTACATTCCAGAACTGTAGCTAAGAAATTAATCAAAATATGAAATGTTGACAGCTCATACGCTATTGAAATTTCAATCTAATTTGTTTAAATAAAACCCCACCGATTTGTAAAAAAAACCCCCAATCTACAACATTAAATTGGAAAAGCAGACATACCATTCTGCTAAGTATGCAGGATTATTGAGGACAGATGCAACAATACGAGCTCCATGGTTAGGGGAATTTGACCATGTTGTCCTGACAACGGTCTCCATCTGTGACCGTACCCTCATCTTTGCATCAGAATTGGCACACACTATTACCAAGTTACCAATACGTTCATCTGTAATGCAAATCCAAAATTACAATAACCCTGTTTCAAAATAAGAGTTCTTCTAAGTGATCACAGACTATCATCAAGATATTCAATATTGCATACGTGTTTACATGCTTATTCCTGATGCAGAAACTGTTAAATCTACATAAGAATGTAGTCCTATCATATCATGAAGTAAATGTAATATGTACAAATTATATGTCCCTGCTCCACAAGCTGACTGTTATCGTTCAGTACTATCTGCACTATATCAACACTTAGGAAGCACTTGGTACGCTTTCAATCACTTAATCAATTTGATGACATTCAGTGGGAAAACAGAGGGTTTCACAAACATACTAACATACATCAGAAGTCCAACATATTTACAAAGTCTTACATACTTAAGAAGTCCAACACACTTCAGAAGTCCAACATACTTAAGAAGTCTAACATACTTAGATATTCCTCTAGTATCACTCACTATATAATCCAAAGTTTTTAGAGAATGACTGTGACACAAAGAATTCTAGTCCTCTGCTGCACAGGTATCGTGCTGTATAACCATCTTTGTCCAAATCTCCTGTGGCAAAGCCCTGGTAAGCCTCATCCAACAGAACTAGGAATTTTCTTTTCTATAAAGGAAAATTCTCAAAAATAATCAAGGAGCAATATTTTTATTTGTTACTCTGTTATTTCCAATAAAATATACCGAATTTGACATCCAAATTTTACAGTAAGTGCGGAAATATTTCTGTTAGCAGAAAAAACGAAAATAAAATAGGGGAATACATACTATAACCAGATCTACGATGTTTTTTAGCTGTTCCTCAGTTGGATTTACTCCTGTTGGATTATGGCAACAACCATGTAATATAACAACGGTTTTATCCGGAGCACCCTATCAATACAGAATCATATGTCAATGAAGAACACACCAATATATCAATACAGATCACTATACATGTAATATAACAACGATTTTATCTGGAGCACCCTATCAATACAGAATCATGTCAATGAAGAACACACCAATATATCAATACAGATCACTATACATGTAATATAACAACGGTTTTATCCGGAGCACCCTATCAATACAGAATCATATGTCAATGAAGAACACACCAATATATCAATACAGATCACTATACATGTAATATAACAACGATTTTATCTGGAGCACCCTATCAATACAGAATCATATGTCAATGTCAATGAAGAACACACCAATATATCAATACAGATGACTATACATGTAATATAACAACGATTTTATCTGGAGCACCCTATCAATAAAGAATCATACGACAATGTCAATGAAGAATTCACCAATATATGAATACAGTTCACTATATATCAATTCAGAACACTTATTTCCGTATGGAAAACTTCATGCCAATAAAGAATACTTTATGTCAATACAAGCTAGGCATCAAACCACAACACTTAATGTCAGAATACTACAGGTCCATGGAAACTGTATGTCATTACAAAATACTATTTGTCAATATACAGATTAATGCATAAAGCACACTATATCTCAAAACAAGAGGCCCAAGTGGGCATATATCGCTCACCTGAGTACCTAGATGATCAGTCATGCACTAACTAAAAAATTGCCTAATTTCATATGTTGAATGTTGAGAAACATCTAAAAACTTATTTAGATGTGTAAAGAAATGAAAAAAAAATTTTTGACCACAGCTTGATTTGAACCACTACTCTCCATATTTCAATTACCAAGTGGTATATGTACCATTGTGAGACCTGCTTTTTAGACATGGTGGCATTATCTGTTGACCAATTTGGATGAAATTTACCAAATTGATAGAGGACCTTTAGTACTTCATGTATTCCATGTTTCATTAAAATCTTTCATGTGGTATAACAACAGAAGTGAAAAATGTGATAGAATTGTTCCTATACACCCTCATTTGGAAGTCTTAAAAAATTCATAGAAAATCCAAAAATTGAGATATTGACAAAATTCTTTCAAAATAACAATCCCTACCATAATTATGATCACAATAGTCCATAAGAAATCATCATTATCAATTAACTAGGAAATATGGCACTTTTCTGCATTGAATCACCAAGTCCAAAGAAATGTCGAAAAAAAAATTCTAAAATTTGATTTTGGAAGGGAACCAAAATGACAATACGTCTTCACTCATCCCTCTAGATCCTTTCTATGCATTCTGTTTGTCTCTGTATACAGCCCGTATAAAAAAGAATATTGTTAAAGGAGGGAACTCTTTTGTGACCTACTTTTGACTATGGTGACGCCACCTGTACAGAGGTCTGGACGAAAACTACAGAATTTGAAGAGGATCATAAGTGACTTATTTCTACCAAGATTTATTAAAATCCTTAACAGTTTTGTAGAAAAAGTTGAAAATGTGAAAAATGGCCACCCCCACCCCCCTTTTTTTTTTGAAGTCTTAAACGTAAAATTGCCTAATTTCATATGTTGAGTGTTGAGAAACATCTAAAAACTTATTTAGATGTGAAAAAAAAAAAAAAATTTTGACCACAGCTGGATTTGAATTGCTACTCTCCATATTTCAATTACCAAGTGGTGTATGTACCATTGTGAGACCTACTTTTTAGACATGGTGGAATTATCTGTTAACCAATTTGGATGAAATTTACCAGATTGATAGAGGACCTTTAGTACTTCATGTATTCCATGTTTCATTAAAATCTTTTATGTGGTTTTGTAGAAAAAGTTGAAAATGTGAAAAATGGACAACCCCCCTTTTTTTGGAAGTCTTAAAAAATTCATAAAAAATCCAAAAATTGAGATAATGACAAAATTCTTTCACAATAATATTCCTTACCACAATTATGATCAAAATAGTCATTAAGAAATCATCAATATCAATTAACTGAAAAACATGAAACTTTTCTTCATTGAAATGACTAAGTCCAGAAACATGTCAAAAAAGCGTAAATTTCTATTTGACGGATCTTAACCCTGAACACAATTTTTAATAACCCATCTTTATAGATTGTTGAAATGCAATTAGTTTCCCCATTTATGTACTGGTTCTGGAGGAGAAGATGTTTGAAGAGGGGGAACCCTTTTGGGCACTTTTGGCCCCGCCCTGGATCCACCCCTGAGGGAATCTGGATCCTGAACACAATTTTAGTAGGGGACCTTGAGTACATCATTTACACAAAGTTTGATCCAAATCTGCAATGTAGTTCCAGAGAAGAAGTCGAAAATGTGAAAAAGTTAACGACGGACGACGATGACGACGGAAGGCGCACTATGACTATAGCTCACTTCAGCCTTAGGCTCAGGTGAGCTAAAAAGGTCCAGATGGTGTTATATTGCTCACCTAAGCAGAATTTACTCTTTCACAGACAACTGCTGAAAAAACTAGAGCATGTTTGTAAAACATATGCCCCTGCATGGGCTTAATTCATAGCAGCAACGAACTTTCCTAAATCATAAGTTTCATGGGTCATAAATCATATAATTATTACTAGTAGTGTAGTATGAGATATTGACCCTCAAATCTATAGGCATCCTTCCCTTTTAAAAAGATTTCAAAAATACTCCGTTTAAAAGAACTTGACCTGTAAAATATGTGAAATATGATCAAATTCTGATGAGCATTTAATAATATATGATAATACATAAGAATCACCTGGAAACCAATGATTTCAGCCTTAATCTATATCAGCTGTGAACTACTTGACCTTTGATCTTATGACACCAAAATGAATAGGGTTCTTCCTCTCTTGATAAGATTGATTGATTGATTATTATTTTACATCACTCCACAATTATTTCACGTATATGGTGATGGCATCTGCCTAATGCATTGCATACAAATTTAGACCTCTGCAACGGACCTACCCGAAGCAGTGAGGGATCTTTTACATGCCACATCTACCATGACACAGGACCTCGGTTTTTACTGTCTCATTCAAGACAGAACACCGGTATGCCCAGGACGGGAGTTGAACCCGGGACCTCTCCCGAGCACCTTATCCACTAAACCATACCGGCTTTCTCTTGATAAGTAAGCATATATATCCAAATTTGGTTTGAATATGATGAAAGGTACTTAAACTACCACCCAGAAGCCAATAATTACAGTATATTTTCATCAGTTGTGGCTTTGACCCTTGACTTTTTGATCCCAAAAACAATAGGATTCTTCCTCTTTTAATAAGTAAGCATATATCCAAATTTGTTTTAAATATGATTAAAGGTACTTGAGTTATCATTCCGAATCAATAATTACAGTCTATTTTCATCAGCTGTGACCATGAACTTTGCCCTTTTGACACCAAATTCAATAGTATTTTTCCTCTCTTGATGAGTAAGCACATATCCAAATTTAGTTTGAATATGATGAAAGGAATGTGAGTTAGCGTCCAGAAACCAATAATTAGTATATTTTCATTAGTTGTGGCTTTCACCATTGACCTTTTGACCCCAATATCAATAGGGATTTTCCTCTCTTGATAAGAAATCATATATCCAAATTGGGTTTGAATATGTTGAAAGGTACTTGAGTTATCATTGGCAGAAAGACAGAAGGACAGACAAAGCAAACACTAAAAGCCCCCTGTCATACCTGTAAGGGGCATAAAAATTGCAAATTAATATATATCATTGTGTTTTTGACAATTGATGAATGACTGCAAACTTGTTTCTCTACATTTAATAAATCAAAACAATGAGTGCTGCAAAATATTTAAATGCTTTGATGTAAAATGAACTAAAAAAATGTTTTCTTTAGCAGGGCCTCCAAGCACATTAGAACTGGCCTATATCAAAATTTAGAAAAAAGACATAAAAATAAAGAGTCAATTAAAATTTTGACATGAAACTTTCAAATAATTCTAGAAAATTTTTTTTCAATAAACTTTAAGTGAATGCTGTTTTGCTTCTCCCTATTTACTGATTAAACCAGTGGGCCGTTTCACAAAGAATCATACATACGATATTTTATGTATGTACAAAAAAATTCCTTAAGTCTTAAGAATTTTTTGTACGTACGTAAAATATCGTACGTATGATTCTTTGTGAAACGACCCACAGGAGAATGAAAAATCTTTGAAAAAGACTGATATTCTTTTTCTTATATACAATTATCAATTAGAAACATTCTGGTGTAAAATGAAATGAAAACATTTTTCCCTCTAGAGGGGTTTGAACTGTTATACTTTCAGCATGCCAAAACCAGCTTATAAAATACAAGGAAAAATCATTCAAAATCAAATAAACTAAATTTTGATACCACACTATAAACAACCCTTGAATAGATATTTTCTGATCAAGGTTACAAATAAATGCTTTATTGCTTCTCTAAATGAGTGAATTCAAAAGTGGGGGTTTAAGTGTGATACAGTAGTCCAGGATATTTGTTTATCCAAGAAAATTGGCAGCGACACAAATGTGTCAGTATAAACAGAGTATCACCATGCGTGAACAGAATACTGAATTCATAAAGAGAATTCTGTATCAGTACAGAACACTATGTCACTACAGAAAACTATATGCCAATAGGGAGAATTCTGTATTAGTACAGAACACTATGTCACTACAGAAAACTATATGCCAATAGGGAGAATTCTGTATCAGTACAGAACACTATGTCACTACAGAAAACTATATGTCAATAGGGAGAATTCTGTATCAGTACAGAACACTATGTCACTACAGAAAACTATATGCCAACAGGGAGAATTCTGTATCAGTACAGAACACTATGTCACTACAGAAAACTATATGCCAATAGAGAGAATTCTGTATCAGTATAGAACACTATGTCACTAAGAACACTATATGCCAATAAAGAGAATTCTGCATCAGTACAGAACACTATGTCACTAAGAACACTATATGCCAATAAAGAACACTATGTATGAATTGAAAAATAACTTCCTAGTGTGCAATTAATTCACTGAATGTTTTAATTGAATGGTGGTAATATTTTCTGATTTGCAAGCATTAATTGCATTGTTTAATTGTCTCAAATGCCAAATTTCACATCTCCACTAGAGTGGTGAGTAAAACAAGAGGCCCAAGTGGGCCTATATCGCTCACCTGAGTACCTATATTATCAGTCATGCATGAAGGAAGAATTCATTTATTTTTGCATTAATGTGACTAAGTCAACACAGATGTTGAAAATATGTCAAATTTTATTTCAGGCTAGAATAAAAAACAACATTTTTTTGCACATCCATTCAGGTGATTTTGATATTAAGCATTTCCTTTGTCTCTGCAAGAAGTCATTCAGGGCAACAAGTTAGTCATTTTCTTTAGGTTGGGCCTTTTGTTGACTGATTTCAAGTCTGGGTCATGAACAACAATTGTTTCAAATATTGTCCAGATCTAACTTAAAATTGCCTAATTTCATATGTTGAGTGTTGAGAAACATCTAAAAACTTATTTAGATGTGTAAAGAAATGAAAAAAAATTTTTGACCACAGCTGGATTTGAACCGCTACTCTCCATATTTCAATTACCGAGTGGTATATTGTACTATTGTGAGAACTGCTTTTTAGACATGGTGGCATTATCTGTTAACCAATTTGGATGAAATTTACCAAATTGATAGAGGACTTTTAGTACTTCATGTATTCCATGTTTCATTAAAATCTTTCATGTGGTATAACAGCAGAAGTGAAAAAATGTGATTGAATTGTTCCTATACACCCTCATTTGGAAGTCTTAAAAAATTCATAGAAAATCCAAAAATTGAGATATTGACAAAATTCTTTCAAAGTAACAATCCTTACCATAATTATGATCACAATAGTCCATAAGAAATCATTATTATCAATTAACTAGGAAATATGACACTTTTTTCTGCATTGAATCACCAAGTCCAAAGAAATGTCGAAAAAAATTCTTAAAATTTGATTTTGGAAGGGAACCAAAATGACAATACATCTTCACTCATCCCTCTAGATCATTTCTATGCATTCTGTTTGTCTCTGTATACAGCCCGTATGAAAAAGAATATTGTTAAACGAGGGAACTCTTTTGTGACCTACTTTTGACTATGGTGGCGCCACCTGTAGAGAGGTCTGGACGAAAACAACAGAATTTGAAGAGGATCATAAGTGACTTATTTCTACCAAGATTTATTAAAATCCTTCAAACAGTTTTGTAGAAAAAGTTGAAAATGTGAAAAATGGCCAACCCCCCCCCCCCCCCTTTTTTTTTTGGAAGTCTTAAACGTAAAATTCCTAATTTCATATGTTGAGTGTTGAGAAACATCTAAAAACTTATTTAGATGTGTAAAAAAAAAAAAAAAAATTTTTTGACCACAGCTGGATTTGAACCGCTACTCTCCATATTTCAATTACTAAGTGGTATATGTACCATTGTGAGACCTACTTTTAGACATGGTGGCATTATCTGTTAACCAATTTGGATGATCCGCACAAAAAACAAAACCTTTGAAAAGGACTATGAGTACTTGCATCCTACCCAGTTTTATCACAATCCTTCAAGTTGGTCTGAAGAAGAAGTTTGTCAAAGGAGGGTACCCTCTTTGACCTACTTTTGCCTGTGGTGGCGCCACCTGTTGATGAATCTGGACGAAAAACAACAACACTTGTAGGGAACCATGAGTACTACATGCTTATCAAGTTTCATCAAATTCTGTTCAGTGGTTCTGGAGAAGAAGTCGAAAATGTGAAAAGTTAACGACGGACGACGGACGACGGACGACAGACGACGGACGACGGACGGACGACGGACGACGGACGACGGACGGTGATTGATCACAATAGCTCACTTGAGCCTTTGGCTCAGGTGAGCTAAAAAATTAAATATAAGACTGTAAGATAACAGGTGCTTTCCTCATGACCGAGAGATCCTGGGTTCAAGTCCCATCAGTTGATATCTGAGCTGATCTAGCTCATTCCGTCAGGTGCTTTCCCAGGACATCTTGGTCATGAGGAAAGCACTTGACTGAATGAACTAGATCTGCTCATATGTCAACTGATGGGACTTGAACTCAGGACCTCTCAGCCACAGCGAAAGCACCTGACTGATTGAGCTAGATCAATGAGACTTAAACCCAGGACCTCTCGGTCATAAGGAAGGCACCTGACTGATTCAGCTAGATCGATGAGACTTAAACCCAGGACCTCTCGGTCATAAGGAAGGCACCTGACTGAATGAGCTAGATCAGCTCATATATCAACTGATGGGACTTGAACCCAGAATCTCTCAGTCATGGGGAAAGCATATGACTGACTGAACTAGATCGCCATATGTCAACTGATGGGGATTGAACCCAGGAAACAGAAAACAGAAAGACGACAAATGGACACATCGGATATAATAAAGTTACCTAACCAAGATGCTACCAGTATTTGCTGATCAAAATAAATTCTCTAATTAATTTACCTGAGCAAAGTGTTAACTGGTGGTCTCAATACCGATAAAGTTACCCAAGCAAGTTGCCATCTGGTTAGCTTAATACATATGTACCTTTATATATACCTATGCAAGGTGTTATCTAGTGACCTTAATACTCATGGAGTTACCTGTAAATCTTCCATCATTCCATCAAAGTCTATTGATCTTGTCTCAGCATTCCAGTAACGATACTGTTTGACATTGGAGAAACCACAAGCCTTGAACACTCCCATGTGATTCCCTAATATGAATAATACTCATATAGTATATAGTTTCATTATCAACTTTATATGCAAGAAAAAGTTCATAGTTATTTATGTATAATGTAAGCAATGCAGATTTAATTAAATAAATGTTGTTCATTGACCATTATGACATCTCTACTTATTTCAGTAGGATTTATAATTTAGCAGCATTAGTGTTCAGCTTTATGCAATTATTCATAACTAGGCCATAACTCAGTTGTTTTCAAATCTCTGGAGAACAGTCATATGTTTCACTAGTTCAACAGTCTAATTAGGAAATGTCAAGATAAATGAAGATATTGTCAAGTATAATTTTATTCTAGTAACATGTACTCATTTGCTTTATTAATTATGTTTACTTTTCTTATGCATTTGCTCGATACATTGTAAGATGATAACCAATTTAATTAATGAGAAATAGGTTTATCTTCTCCTTAGACAATTGAAAATTCTGAATGTGATTTAAAAGCATCTAAGTAATACAGAATAGAAAGCATCACACTGAAACTGAGACAGCAATTTTCTGATCATGAGAAATGATTTTATCAAAATGACATGGGAATTTTGGAGATATAAAGCCTTGTGAGCTAGTCTGCTTCTAAAGCTAGATTATCATCTCATTTTACTTGAGCTAAGAGAATGCACAATATAGACTAGTGGGTCTACAAAGAATTAAGGTCTCAGTCAAATGTCTTTACATTTGAACAATTGGCAGTCTTTCTTACTGTCTGTCAAATTTTATTATAATCTAAGCCATCATATGTACTGTTTGTCAAATTTCATTATAATTTAAGTCATCGTCTGTACTGTCTGTCAAGCCTGTCAAACTTTATCATAATTTAAGCTTGATAATATTTCACTTCTTTCAAGTTTTTATATATAATTAAATCTCAGCACTCCAAAAAAGACCACACATGTATTATTAAAGTGATTCTTCACATAAAAAAAAGAAACAAGAGGCCCAAGTGGGCCTATATTGCTCACCTGAGTACCTAGATGATCAGTCATGCAGAAAGGAAGAATTCATTTATTTTTGTATTACTGTAACTAAGTCAACACAAATGTTGAAATTTGTCAAATTTTATTTCAGACCAGAATAAAAAACAACAATTTTTTGCACATCCATTCAGGTGATTTCGATATTAAGCGTTTGCTTTGTCTCTGCAAGATGTGATTCTGGACAAGAAGTTAGTCATATTCTTTAAGTGGGGCCTTTTGTTGACTGATTTCAAGTCTGGGTCATGAACAACAATTGTTTCAAATATTGTCCAGATCCAACTTAAAATGGCCTAATTTCATACGTTGACTGTTGAGAAACATCTAAAAACTTATTTAGATGTGTAAAGAATGAAAAAAAAATTTTGACCACAGCTGGATTTGAACCACTTCTCTCCATATTTTAATCACCAAGTAGCATATGTACCATTAGGAGACCTATTTTTTAGATATGGTGGCATTATCTGTTGACCAATTTGGATGACATGTACAAAACAAGAGGCCCAAGTGAGCCTATATCGCTCACCTGAGTACCTAGATGATCAGTCATGCATGAAGGAAGAATTCATTTATTTTTGCATTAATGTGACTAAGTCAACACAGATGTTGAAAATATGTCAAATTTTATTTCAGGCTAGAATAAAAAACAACACTTTTTTGCACATCCATTCAGGTGATTTTGATATTAAGCATTTCCTTGGTCTCTGCAAGAAGTCATTCAGGGCAACAAGTTAGTCATTTTCTTTAGATGGGGCCTTTTGTTGACTGATTTCAAGTCTGGGTCATGAACAACAATTGTTTCAAATATTGTCCAGATCTAACTTAAAATTGCCTAATTTCATATGTTGAGTGTTGAGAAACATCTAAAAACTTATTTAGATGTGTAAAGAAATGAAAAAAAAAATTTTGACCACAGCTGGATTTGAACCGCTACTCTCCATATTTCAATTACCAAGTGGTATATGTACCATTGTGAGAACTGCTTTTTAGACATGGTGGCATTATCTGTTGACCAATTTGGATGAAATTTACCAAATTGATAGAGGACCTTTAGTACTTCATGTATTCCATGTTTCATTAAAATCTTTCATGTGGTATAACAACAGAAGTGAAAAATGTGATTGAATTGTTCCTATACACCCTCATTTGGAAGTCTTAAAAAATTCACAGAAAAATCCAAAAATTCAGATATTGTCAAAATTCTTTCAAAGTAACATTCCTTACCATAATTATGATTACAAAAGTCCATAAGAAATCATCATTATCAATTAACTAGGAAATGTAACACTTTTCTGCATTGAAATCACAAAGTCCAAACAAATGTTGAAAAAAAAATTCTAAAATTTGATTTTGGAAAGAAACCAAAATGACAATACGTCTTCACTCATCCCTCTAGATCATTTCTATACATTCTGTTTGTCTTGATAAGGCCAAATGGGCCTATATCGCTCACCTGAGCACAAATTGCTTATTTACAATAAAATGACAGTAAAATTTCAGTAGAAAATTTTGCTTTTTTTCTACAAGACTTTCTATAAGGTTTGGTGATATTTTGTGCAGTCGTTTTGAAGATGTCCAAAATGTGTCAACCAATCAGAGCCAATGGCGGCCATCTTGGATAACGGATCGGCACGAAAAACACAAACTTGTTAGAGGACCTTGAGTACTTACTTCCTATGAGGTTTGGTGAAATTCTGTGCAGCGCTTCTGGAGAAGAAGTCCAAAATGTGTCAACCAATCAGAGCCAATGGTGGCCATCATGGAGTACGGATCGGCACGAAAAACACAAACTTAGTAGAGGACCTCGAGTACTTACTTCCTATGAGGTTTGGTGAAATTCTGTGCAGCGCTTCTGGAAAAAAAGTCCAAAATGTGTCAACCAATCAGAGCCAATGGTGGCCATCTTGGATGACGTATCGGCAAGAAAAACACAAACTTGGTAGAGGACCTCAAGTACTTACTTCCTATGATGTTTGGTGAAATTCTGTGCAGCGGTTCTGGAGAAGAAGTCCAAAATGTGTCAACCAATCAGAGCCAATGGCAGCCATCTTGGATAACGGATCGGCACGAAAAACACAAACTTGGTAGAGGACCTCGAGTACTTACTATGAGGTTTGGTGAAATTCTGTGCAGCGGTTCTGGAGAAGAAGTCCAAATTGTGTCAACCAATCAGAGCCAATGGCAGCCATCTTGGATAAAGGATCAGCACGAAAAACACAAACTTGGTAGAGGACCTCGAGTACTTACTATGAGGTTTGGTGAAATTCTGTGCAGCGCTTCTGGAGAAGAAGTCCAAAATGCGTCAACCAATCACAGCCAATGGCGGCCATCTTGGATTGCGGATGGGCATGGAAAACACAGACTTTGTAGAGGACCTCGTGTGGTTAATTCCTATGAGGTTTGGTGAAATTCTGTGCAGCGCTTCTGGAAAAGAAGTCCAAAATGTGTCAACCAATCAGAGCCAATGGTGGCTATCATGGAGTACGGATCGGCACTAAAAAAACACAAACTTAGTAGAGGACCTCGAGTACTTACTTCCTATGAGGTTTGGTGAAATTCTGTGCAGTGGTTCTGGAGAAGAAGTCCAAATTGTGTCAACCAATCAGAGCCAATGGCAGCCATCTTGGATAACGGATCAGCAAGAAAAACACAAACTTGGTAGAGGACCTCGAGTACTTACTATGAGGTTTGGTGAAATTCTGTGCAGCGCTTCTGGAGAAGAAGTCCAAAATGCGTCAACCAATCAGAGCCAATGGCGGCCATCTTGGATAACGGATGGGCATGGAAAACACAGACTTTGTAGAGGACCTCGAGTGGTTACTTCCTATGAGGTATGGTGAAATTCTGTGCAGCGGTTCTGGAGAAGAAGTTGAAAATGTGTCAACCAATCAGAGCCAATGGCGGCCATCTTGGATAACGGATGGGCACGAAAAACACAAAATTTGTAGAGGACCTCGAGTACTTACTTCCTATGAGGTTTGGTGAAATTCTGTGCAGCGCTTCTGGAGAAGAAGTCGAAAATGCGTCAACCAATCAGAGCCAATGGCGACCATCTTGGATTACGAATCGGCAAGAAAAACACAAATTTGGTAGAGGACCTTGAGTACTTACTTCCTATGAGGTTTGGTGAAATTCTGTGCAGCGCTTCTGGAGAAAAAGTCCAAAATGTGTCAACCAATCAGAGCCAATGGCGGCCATCTTGGATTACGGATCAGCACAAAAAACACAAACTTGGTAGAGGACCTCAAGTACTTACTTCCTATGAGGTTTGGTGAAATTCTGTGCAGCGCTTCTGGAGAAGAAGTCAAAAATGTGTCAACCAATCAGAGGCAATGGTGGCCATCTTGGATAACGGATCGGCAAGAAAAACACAAACTTGGTAGAGGACCTCGAGTACTTACTTCCTATGACGTTTGGTGAAATTCTGTGCAGCACTTCTGGAGATGAAGTCGAAAATGTGTCAACCAATCAGAGCCAATGGCGGCCATCTTGGATTATGGTTGGGCACGAAAAACACAAACTTGGTAGAGGACCTGGAGCACTTACTTCCTATGAGGTTTGGTGGAATTCTGTGCAGCCATTCTGGAGAAGAAGTCCAAAATGTGTCAACCAATCAGAGCCAATGGCAGCCATCTTGGATTACGGATGGGCACGAAAAACACAAACTTGGTAGAGAACCTTGAGTGCTTACTTCCTATAAAATTTGGTGAAATTCTGTACAGCGATTCTGGAGAAGAAGTCGAAAATGTAGTAAAGCTAACGACTGACGACGGACGGTGATTGATCACAATAGCTCACTTGAGCCTTCGGCTCAGGTGAGCTAAAAATCCAAAAATTGAGATATTGACAAAATTCTTTCACAGTAATATTCCTTACCATAATTATGAGCAAAATAATCATTAAGAAATCATCAAAATCAATTAACTGAAAAACATGACACTTTTCTGCATTGAAATTACGAAGTCCAGAAATAGTCAAAACAGCGTAAATTTCTATTTCACGGATCTTAACCCCGAACACAATTTTTGATAACTCATCTTTATAGATTGTTGAAATGCAATTAGTTTCCCCATTTATGCACTGGTTCTGTAGAAGATTTTTGAAGAGGTATACCATTTTGGGCACTTTTGACCCTGCCCTGGATCCACCCCTGAGGGAATCTGGATCTTGAACACAATTTTAGTAGGGGACCTTGAGTACATCATTTATACAAAGTTTGATCCAAATCTGCAATGCATTTCCAAAGAAAAAGTCGAAAATATGAAAAAGTTAATGACGGACGGACAACAGCGAACAAGGGACGACGCACTATGACTATAGCTCACTTGAGCCTTGGGCTCAGGTGAGCTTAAAAAAGACATTGAAACTTAACATGAGGTTTCTGTGGAAACCAGGTTGCTAAGTATGTAATATAAGTTTCCATTAAAGTTTAGCCTTGTGGAAACCTGCAGAAACTTTTGACAGCAGTTTCCATTTATGATGACGACATATACAGTTTGACAAAATTTCGTCAAATAACACATTTCTTTATGACATCATAAGAAGTACGATTGAAAATTGCCTAAATGTTGTGTTCTTTTACGAACTGTGGAAGGGTCAATTAGTTGTTGTTCGATTTTTGTAAAGCTTGCTTGTGAAGTTTCCACCTGTTTCCATTGTTGAAACCTCCAGGAAATTTAATGTCCCAGTTTCTGCAAGTTTCTGGTAAGTTTCTAGAAACTTCTTTTTTGCACTGTACTACATGTATTTCACAAACATCTGCCGGTACTTCCAACATTTTGCAGTAAATTTGGTTACGCTTGAGTAAGTAAATGTACAATAATTCATAATTTTAATTTTTCTTTCACAGAGAATTGTATATCAAGGAACGTACACAATTTCTTTCTCAATGTATTTAATACACACACCAATGATGCAGACGTAGAAGTTTAACTGAGAAGTAACAGAACCTGACGGTATAGTAGACATGACTGCTATTGTATGCACGATATATTCTCATGGGATTCTTATTTCAGTAAAGTTAGTGCTGTCCTTAAACACTTTGTACAATACTTGTAATTCATAATTACTCTGAAACATGTGTATTCAACAATACAATGAAGGCAAGTCATCAGTCACGAATTGCTATCAACAGTAATAATCACAAATCACACAAAAGACAGTCACAAGTCACACTAAGTCCTAACTACATTAATACAAGTTACCACAAATCACATGAAGGACAGTCATGGGTCACGCAAGTCCTGACTACATTAATAATTGCAAATCTTAAATAGGACAGTCACAGGTCAAACTAAGTCCTGACTACATTAATAATCACAAATCACATGAAGGACAGTCATGGGTCACACTAAGTCCTAACTACATTAATAATCACAAATCTGATACAGGTCAGTCACAGGTCACACTAAGTCCTGACTACATTAATAATCACAAATCACACGGACAGTCACAGGTCACACTAAGTCCCGACTACATTAATAATCACAAATCACAAGGTCAGTCACAGGTCACACTAAGTCCTGACTACATTAATAATCACAAATCACAAGGACAGTCATGCGTCACAGCAAGTCATTACTACGTTAGTAATCACAAATTTCATAAAAGATCCTTCACTGCTTTGGGTGGGTCTGTTAGAAATTTCAGTAAATTCTTTTTTTCACAGAAAATTTAAGCAGAATATCAGATTGTCTTACCCCATGTGGGATTAGAGGTATACATGTTGTCATATCCCAACATCTTCTTACAGAAGTTAGCACAGAGTCTAATTGCTCCTGTCCCTCCAATGGCTTGTATACCCTCAACCTGTAAACAGAAAACATACCAATGTTTAACTGTGTTCATACTAGTATTTAACAGTTTGGTCATCCTTGGTTCCCCATGGTATTTCAGCGGTAGCGCAAATACCATGGGGAACTGAGGATGCAGTTTGGTCAGATAAATATAATGTGCATATTGACCAAACCAACTATTTACTCTGCTGTTGAGTATCCCATGGATACCTACACATTCCTAACATACTTGATCCAGTGCTTGACAAAAGGTGCCAAGTCACAGCTTGACATAGGTGCTGAGCATCAGCTTGACACAAAGTGCTGAACTACAGCTTGACATAGGGTGCTAAGTCACAGCTTGCTTGACATAGGTGCTGAGCATCAGCTTGACACAAAGTGCTGAACTACAGCTTGACATAGGGTGCTAAGTCACAGCTTGCTTGACATAGGTGCTGAGCATCAGCTTGACACAAAGTGCTGAACTACAGCTTGACACAAAGTGCTGAACTACAGCTTGACATAGGTGCTGAACATCAGCTTGACACAAAGTGCTGAACTACAGCTTGACATAGGGTGCTAAGTCACAGCTTGACACTGGTGCTGAGCATCAGCTTGACACAAAGTGCTGAACTACAGCTTGACATAAGGTGCTAAGTCACAGCTTGACATAGGTGCTGAGCTACAGCTTGACACAAAGTGCTGAACTACAGCTTGACATAGGGTGCTAAGTCACAGCTTGACATTGGTGCTGAACAACAGCTTGACATAGGGTGCTGAGTCAAAGCTTGACATAGGTGCTGCACTACTGCTTGCAATAGGTACTGAGTTACAGTTTGATATGTGCTGAGTGTAAGCTTGACATAGGTGCTGACCTACAACTTGACACAGGTGCTAAGTTCATTGTAAATTCAGTTGGGCAATTTGATGAATGCTACCATCAAAGTTAAAGCATTCAATGGTTGATTGTAAATATCTTTAGCAGTATTCTAGAAATCCTATTTTCTGTTAACAGGATTCCCATTACCTGGGGAAGTCGGTGTGGCCCAGTGGATAAGTTGCTTGGCTCGTGATTGAGAGGTCCCGGGTTCAACTCCCACCCTGAACGCACCAGTGTTCTGTCTTTCGGATGAGACAGGAAAAACCTAGGTCCCGTGTCACAGTAGGCATGGCACGTAAAAGATCCCTCACTGCTTTCAGTGGGTCCATTGCTAAGGTCTAAATTTGTATGCAATGCATCAGGCAGATGCCGTCACCATATATGTGAAATAATTGTGGAGTGACGTACAACAATAATCAACCAATCAATCAATCAACCATTACCTGTGGTTAGTGAAAATTCATAACTGAGGTCGGCGACTGGAAATCGGAAAGGCAATTACCCATTTGTGAGTGAATTCTAGGTACCAACTGACTCAATAATATCTGTGTAATTCAAATGACTCAAACTGTATTAAACATACCCATGATGCATAAACAACTGCATGTGTACAGTTAGGTGCAGTCCTAATCTTACATAAAGTGCACTGCAAGTTAACTTTATGACTGCTTTTCAAGTTTACTTGGCAACAACAGAGTAAACATGGACTCAAGTTTAGTAGGAAACTTGATTCCAAGTTTAGAACTAAACTTGACTCCAAGTTTACTGCAAGTGCACTTCGAGTTTAGTTTACTTTCTATACACATGTAGATTTACTATATTTTTCTATTAAAACATTTTTTTTATATATAAAATATGCAATTGTACATAATAAGACAATTATATCGATCGTGTTATACGAAACTGGATAATTGTAATAAACAAACGTGAAAAGTAAACTTGGTGTCACATGATAGTAAACCTGAATACAGAATAACTCTAAAGTAAACTTGATATCAGGTGCACTTGACTAAACTTTACGACTGGTTTTTAGGACGAAAAACTAAACTTGAAGTGCACTTGTCAAGTGCACTTTAATGTAAGGTTAGGACTGCACCCAACTGTATTTGTGAAAAATGTAGTAATTTTTGATGCAGTATTTAAATCCTTTTACATCACTACTCTTTTTATCGTAATTGTTTGATTAATATCAAGAAGTACTAATATGAGACACTTGGATTTCAATTTCAAATGTTTCATTAACATTCTTGAGGGAATAATTTCTTTTTGTTTTCAGCATTTCCTCAGATAAAATCCATACTATATAAGTAATCATACCAACAAATACAATCACTGTTGGTTAAAGCAATTACAGACATTTGTAAAAATAGATTTCTATCTGAACTGATGTTGTTAATGACAGCTTTTTATTATGAGATGAAAATCATTTCATTGAATTCAAATAATATGTTTGAGAGTTTCTTTTAAAAGAAGAATTAAAAAATCCTTCTGGTAAGTGAATTTTCTTCCGAGTCAATGAATTTTGTGTGGTCATGTTATACCTATTGATATGTCATTTTCAGTTGAAATCCTTGAATACCGATATTGATTGATTGATTTTTGTTTAACGTCACACCACGAATATTTCACGTATATGGTGACGGCATCTGCCTGATGCGGGGCATACAAATTTTGACCTCTGCAACGGACCCACCCGAAGCAGTGAGGGATCTTTAATGTGCCATGCATACCAAGACATGGAGCCTTGGTTTTTACTGTCTCATCCGAAAGACAGGACACCGGCATGACCAGAGCGGGACTCGAACCCCGGCCTCCCGATTAGGAGTCCAGCGCGATACCACTAGGCCACGCCAGCTTTGAATACTGATAAGATTATGAGACTTAATATGAAAAAAGACAGGTCATGAATTCAGAACTTTACTGACTTTCCATCCCTTTTATATATATTTTAAATAAGTTGCTTTTCTTTGTTTCATTCCATTTTTTATCTTGTTATCAAATGATCATGATCCAATCTAGCTTAACTGAGAAGAATCTGTAAAATAGAAATCTATATTATTTACCCTGTTTTCTACTAATGCAGGGCAATTTTCCCCAAGGAGTAACTTGACAGCCGCTGTTCTGAAGTCAGGCAACCCTGCAATTGGAAGATATTCATGGTTCAATGTGAGATCAGTGGCCATCTGTGCCTCAACAGTCCTGACCACTGGCAATACCCATGGCTTCCCTTCATCTGTTCTGTAAGCTGCAAAAAAAAGAGAAAAATTTCCATTGTGAAATGTTACCAAAGATTGAAATCATACATGTTTTACATGTGAGCACAGATTAATTTCATCCTATATTAACATGGGTATACTGTTACACTACAATGTTTCCATTACTGGCACTATCACTAGTACTCATCAGGAAGCAGTAACAGGTATGAAAGGAAAAAGATGTTGCCAATATGGGACACACCCAAAACTTCCACTTACCAAACCAAAACCTTCCACCTACCAAATCAATTCGAGGCAGGCGTGGTGTAGTGGTTAACACTTGGCTTGTGGTGCCGACGATCTGGGTTCATTTCCTGGGTAGTGCCACTATATTTAAGAGGTTGGTAACCTCCTGCTAATCAATGTCGCAATATAACTGAAATATTGTTGAAAGCGACGTAAAACACCAATCAACCAACCAACCAACCAACCAAACCAATTCTCTACTAACTCAGCTACCTAAGTTGTTGACCTACACAATACACTCCCCCTTTGATACAGTTTTTTCTATGGAAACCAAACAAAACAAACACAACAAGAGCAATGCCTAGCATGGCATAACACACCAGTCATTTAGTTTGTAAGGATGAAATTTGAAAGTATGGAAACATTCCCCCTTTGCCTATTATTCAGGACCTCAAGATGACAAATGTTTTGGCCCTGGGCAACAATCTTGTGAAATATTATGGATATCCATGAAGGCATTAAGAAGTTGTGGCAAAGAGAAGAATTTAACCCCCTCCTCCTTTTTTTCTATCTGTGTCAAAAATGTAAGAGAAAAGAAGAAATAAAATCCTGTAATATATATTAAAGTTTATACTTAACTCTAGCACCAATTCAAATTTGAAAGAGTTGGAGCGAGATATTTCTAATAGTTTCATCAAAATGTTATTTTCATCCCTTATTTCTGCTACAAAAATCAAGTCTTTGACCAAATATAAAGTAATACATTCAAGTAAGACAACCAATCAGATTTGTAGTATTTTGTTTCCTGCAATCTGATGGGTTGTCTTACTTGAATTCATCACTTTCAATTCTGTCAACAACTGGATATTTGTAGTGGGGAAAAAGGATGGAAATAACATTTTTTGGTGTTAACATGACTTGAAGTAGGTAGATGTATGAAATACAGTTGTGTAAGTTGAATTATTGTAAAAATTGCATGTAGTCCAGTCAAATTATGGGAAATAATCGCCCAACCTCAAGAAAATACGCAAGTTTCAAAATACAAATCCGGACTGTCAATTTTCGGTTTTTATGTGCTCCTTGAGACCCAAGGTGGGACACTACTGGCCTTTATAGCAAAGGATATCTCGGTAATTGTGGATTATAAGGAACAATTCAGTGAAACTACCAACACTAATTTGTTGAGCATTGTCAAAATGAAGTATCCTAGATGTTCATGTATTATGTTTTCCCTGATAATTTTTATAATTCTTTGTAGAAACCAACTTTCCACTGAGATCCGCTGTACTGAAGATCTAAACTGCCCCTTAAAGATTCAGTTCACTAATTTTTTTTTTCAGTTTTATTTTTTACATCTATCTGAACATACAAACATTATTATCCTTCATGTATTTATCGATTTACAGTACAGTCCAGGTGGAACTTAATTTGCCCACTGGTCACAGTGGGCATTTTTAGAGTGGGCATTAAAAATGTCCACTGGACACAGTGGACATTCTTGTAAGAGCCAGATGGAATTAACATACAGGTAAGTGGACAGCTTGATAACTCAGGTAAATGTCCACTCCTAATGCCCACTGAAATTTCAGGTGGACTGCCCACTGTGGACAGTCGGCATTCAAAGTTCCACCTGAACTGTACTGTATTAGCGTTTAAACAGAGCGGGTCATTCACGTATTACAACAAAAATTTTGTTTTCTGTTTCGAAAACCTGATTATGATAATAATCAAATGAAAAACTGTTTTCCAAAATCAACCCCCGAAGAAAGCTCTTATTTTTGGGATAAAAGTTGACATTTTGTTTAAAAATCGTTGAAAAATGGAAAATTTTGTATGGTTTGTTTGCTAGAAATGATTTATAGTTTTAACAAATTCATCTTCAAAGTTAATATAGTTTTAACGTGAAAATTCGATTTCTTTGAATGTTGCAAAGGAATGGAAATATTTAGTCGAGAAATAATAGTGCGATTTCTTATGAACAAGAATGAAAGAACTGCAATACAGAGGTGATCTTTGCTGAAAAGAATGTAAATGCTCTGTTCTTTAAAAGTCATCTCTGTAGAAGTGTTTAGTAAATTTTATTTTTATTCATTTTTACTGACCGGATTGCAAAGTCAGTCTGTCCGTCGTCAACAATTTGCGTTTAACTTTATCTCTAGCATACTGTTAATAATACCAACTTGGTCAGTTTGTAGACAATGATGAATTCTTCCTGACCGACACAAAATTTGTTGACCTTGACCTCAATTTTATGCTGCAGTTAAACAGTCTGAATTGCGTTTAGCTTGATTTGTTGCATTAATGATACCAACTTCAAACTTCTGGAAATACATTGTATCTTCAGACTTGTACAAACATGTTTCTAGATGAGATTCTACAGGTAAGCTATAATGTTATGCTTTGCAATCCGGTCATACCGTCTATGACGGTTTCTTGTTTTAATTTAGAATATATGACAAAGTATGCAATATGAATTGAATATCGACATATAGTGACGATAAACCTTCGTGAAAAATGCAGTCTTGCAAAGACATTAGAAATTATACTTTAATAGTCTTTAGTAAAAAAAACGACGAAGTACCGAGGGGTTAACCTTATCTTATAGTCCATTCAATAAAAGGACAATATCATGTATAGTGTCACATTCACATAAATGCGAATCCCAATAAAATCAAGCTGAGACCAAGTGTCCCGGGGGAGTAAGTGTCCCTTGGTTGCATGCAACACCTGTCACAAAAGTCCTGCAACAACTTTTCAAGTCGAGGAAGTAAATACATAAATATACATATATGAACCCATAAAGGAGACGAGAATACGAAGACAGATTTTCCTATTCAAGGTATGAAATGTTGTTTAACTGATATTCCAGCATTGGAAATGCCCTTAAGATGGTTAGTTTATATAGTCAGGGCCCAAAATCACGGTCAACACTCTTGAAAGAGGAATCTGAAATTGCACTAGATCCCTATATCGACCATAGAATTTCATGTGAAAAAATGTGGTTTATAGAAAACTGTTAATCTATTACGAATCTTGATCCTCGTCCAATGTGTTAGAGAATTTCCACTGAAAATAGATTGCTTGGAGCAATAGGTAAGTTGGTTTTGATAGGAAAGAATGGACTGTCAACCCCCCTAGTCTAAGGGATTTAGCTTGTTGTCAATCTGATGCTGTACCTGGTAATATGCACTCTTTGGTAGGTTAAATTTCTACGCTTTTGAAAACCTCAGAAGCATTCTCCAGAAGTAACGGAGTATTGAAAAACTTCAACAATTGTGATTTGCCTACTGTGAAAACTCAGGATGTAATATCGCAACCAATGATTTCGTGATTTAATGGTAAATACTGAGCGGTCTGAAGAGGAAGAAGCAATGATGTCGTCCGTATATCCGAAGAATTTTTATCTTTGTCAGATGTCTATAGTTTTCTCTTTTGGATTAGCGATCCGAAAAGAGGAACACGTTACTGGGACATATCGAACCAAAGTGATGGATAAGTCCTCTCCAAAAACCACAACAGGATCATTTAATGATTGAACATGAACTTAAATAAAACAGTAAATTATATTACAAATAAACTTTTGCAGTTCCTTTTGTGAATACAGAAGAAGTCTGACCAAGCTATAACAAACACCACTCAATTTTACGGAAGCCTACCTTCTCATTCACCGCAAAAGCATCACTATCAAAGGACACACATTTAGAAGTTTGTGAATTATCCTCAATATAGAGAACAAGGATCAACATGTTTCTCAAGACAAGATGTCATTAAAATTTTCACATGAAACATTTTATGGAATGATAGTATAAACAATAAGTTAGGCGACATCAACATAAGTCAACCCGTACTCTGTCTGTAAAATTCATCAAAAGTCTTTCAAAGTTTATGGTATCTATAACCCTGAGTCGGAAGTTTAAAAGTAATTTGATTTTTTTGCATGAAAATCCCAAATATTTGTGCAGCCTCTGGCAAATCTGTTCATAAATCTTCAAATGAATTATAGATAAGTATAATTCAATTGAACCTATCTTTAATTGAATTGAAGATAGGTGCAATTCCATTAAAGAAAGGTGTAATTTATTTGAAGATAGGTTCAATTATTTAAAGATAAATATAATTATTTACACCTATCTTTAATTCATTTACACTTATCTTTAATTCAATTGTACCTATCTTCAATTCATTTGAAGATAGGTACAATTATCTGAAGATAGGTGCAATTATTTGAAGATAGGTACAATTATTTGAATATATGTTAATTTGGCGTTCCATACAATTGTAAATTCACTGCGTTCCAATTGACTGCTATCGACATGGAATGAGCCTAAACGGATTCTATCTGTGTTTCAGCAACATAACACAAACGGGAACAAACAGAGACAGAATTATTTATTCTACTTCCAATCAATCAGAATGGTGTCAAATAACATTAAGATGTAATGATTTGGAGGAAATATTAATCAATTTGCCATCCAATGTTAAGCTCTGCAGTTAGTTAAGCTCCAGTCAAAGTTTCAGCAGAGTTAGTTCCCATTATTACGACTAGACCCCTGAAATTACTTTGTAATGGTTTTCTGAAATTAGAGAAATGTAAGGGTGAATTTGAAAACATATTAGTCATAACAGACCTGCGTTATGCACAAGCAGTTCCATGCAGAAATGAGAAAGCTCATACAACAGCCAAAGTTATATATGAAAATTTTATAGTTCATTACAGTTTTCCGGAGAAGTTGCACAGTGATCAGAGTAGAAATTTTGAAAGTAAAGTTATCCATGAATTATGTAAGCTTGCACAGGTCCAGAAAACAAGAACCACCCCTTACCATCTCATGGGAAATGGGTCAGCTGAGCGTTTCAATCAGACTCTGTTGAAAATGTTAGCTACTCTTGATGAGGAGAGAAAGTCAGATTGGAAATCGTATGTTGCACCCATGGTCCAAGCATATAATGCTACCAAAAGTGAGTCAACAGGATATTCCTCACACTTTCTCATGTTTGGATGGCATCCTAAGTTGTCAGTTAATGCATTTCTAGGGATTGATCCTGGAAACCCAAAGACCTTAAACTATGCAACATATGCTGATAAGCTAGAATGTAGGTTGCAATATGCATACAAAGTTGCAGCAGAAGAGTTGAGAAAGAAATCTTTAAAGAATAATAATATATATGACAGAAAGGTTAAGGAATCAAAGTTAGAGCTTGGTGATAGAGTGTTGGTGAGAAAAGATGGTTTCCAAGGTAAACATAAACTGGCAGATAGATGGGAACAGGAGCCCTATTGGGTAACCCGCATTCCAAATAGTGATGTTCCAGTATATAAAGTGAAGCGTGAAGATAGGAAAGGGCCCTCCCGTACTTTGCATAGGAATATGTTTTTTCCCTTTAATTGTGTTCCTTCTAATTCTATATCTGATACATGTACTATTTCTAATTCACTTTCTACATGTATGTCACAGACACAGTGCAGACTGAAGAAAAAGCCAGTTCAGAAGCCAACACAATGCCGCAGAAGTTCTGATGACAGCAGTTCTAGTTCTGGTAGTGATAGTGACACTGCAGTAAAATATGTGATACCGCAGAGGCGAATGAGGAAATTAGAGTTATCTCCCACTGATTTTTCAACTGTGTTATCTAGTGTACCATCACCTACACAAACAATTGATTATCTTCAAACCGTCATCAGTCAACAATGAACATATACTTCACCTTCTGTGCATGATACTAAACTAACAGATCATAATAGCGACCATTCTATCTCCATGGAACATGATGTAGTTGTGCCTAGTCCAACACCACTCAGGTGTTCTGAACAGATCAGGAAAGCTCCATGTTCAAGTTATTTAATATGGTACATTTATCATGTGCAAACATATCATTCACTGCGAATTCAGTTGTAGAATTGAATATTTGATTTTGAATTAACATTTTCATGGTTAAAACTGAATAAAGTATTGCATATATTGAAGGAATATATGAATATTCTCAATCTGATTAAAAGCGTATCTTTTTTCTGCTTTTCTATTTGTCCCATTGCGGATAAAGATCTGGTGAAATTCCGAATGGGGTCATGTTCTGAAGAACTCTGATTTTCAGCCAATCAGTGGATCGGCTACAAATTCCTAGGAATGAAATTAACATTCACAGTGTGCATGACCCACAAGGTAGTTTTTGAACACTGTTTGTTACATATTGCGTCACTATCATGAGCCTAGCCTAGATTGGCTATGGAAAATAACAGTTTCTGTGATTGAAATGTCATCAGAGTTCACCAGAACATAACCCCTTATGGGGTTTGGCCAGATCTTTAACAGCAATGGCACAAATAGAGAAGCTGAATAAAGATATGGTTTTAATCAGATTGGAATAATTCGTATGCCAGTCCCGGGCAATGGTGCTAGTCTACTTACATACATTCTTAGTTCAACGAAATGCGGGTTTCATCAACCGTTGTGTGTACGTACGTAAGGATCCGACTAGCGAGTTGACTAACTTTACGCAGCACAAATGCATGCATCATATTAAAGTGTACTTCCTATAGATGTATATAACTTTATGAATTTATGTCTGTGCATCTACACACAATGTTCTTGTAAACATGTAGGCCTAGTGACGTCATTGAATTGTAAGCAATACTTCCAAATATATCATCAAAAGAAAGTGATCAATAAAACTATCACGATAAGCACATATGCCTCCACATACATGTCCATCTATAAAGTCAAGGGGATCACGAATTAATTAAGACGAAATAGACAAAAGAGAACCCTCCCTCTCCTCTTTGTCAATCTAGTATAATAATATACATGCGAATTTTCTTTTGAAAATATTTTTATGATAGATCTATCTATTAAAGCTTTTAAAATTTCTTCCGAGGAAGTCGAAATTCTTATTCATAACATCAAAAGTAAACTAAATGATTAACAAAAATTTTCGAACACACTGACAGCAGAGATGAAGCAAAAAGAGTGGTTTGTCTATACGGAAAAGCACTTATCACTAAATCACCACTGTACTCGTTCGCCATATTTTTAGATAAGAATGACTTACGAGTGCTACTATAGCACCTGTAGATTTACGAGTAGAATCACTCGTAAGTTATGTTCACGTAACCTCGTACATATGACGTCACTCGTACATTTATGTTACGAGTGACTTACGAGTGACTTACGAGTACTCGTAGGGTTTACGAAGTTTTGCACATATGGGCCCAGGAAATTACCGAAAACACCATAAACTGTACTGAAAACACCGATGGAAACAAGGAAAACAACACATTGACGTTAGATACAGATGTTATACATACTCTCACCAAATATTATGGAAGTAGATTTCATTTTGTGGAAGCTATTGCCATATTTCTCAAAGGTATCCAGCGATTCCACATTCGGACGCCATTTTATTTTACAGTGAACGCGAGCAGCGTCTACTGCGGTTTAGTTGGCTCTACTATTTAATCTATTTAAATTCAAAATTTTACAGGAAAAATAGTATGAATAAACTACAATTAAAAAGACAATACATTTCAAAATTTTAATAGATCTATGTATCACTTTTCATTTTGTTGAAATGACCATCAGGGCTTGCGCTGCCCTTCGCCATTTTCGCCATTGGTGAAAGAAGTTCAGAATCGGCGAAAGAAATTATGAATTGGCGAAAGCCAATTTTTCCGTGTTTTAAATTTTCTCTTGTTTTGAATTGATACAAGTTAAGTATAGTAAAAGTCACTGGCGCATGAAGTCTTTTGTCCGAGTGCTGTAGTCAAATAGCGGTTGATGACTTAATTGGATGATTTGATTAATCCCCGTTAGATAACTTTAAAACCTTGTCGAGAAAGTGTCAAGGTAGGTACACACGTTTATAATGTTTATTAATTAATGAGTTTTCATAACGATTATCCGTGATCATAAGTATGCTATTAAATCGATTGGAGTAAGTTTAAAAGAACACATTTTGATTATGAGAAACTACAATTAATCATTTGTTTCTTATTAGTTTGTAAAGCCGGCGTGGCCTAGTGGTATTGCGTCGGACTCCTGATCGGGAGGCCGAGGTTCGAGTCCCGCTCTGGTCATGCCGGTGTCATGTCTTTCAGATGAGACAGTAAAAACCGAGGCCCCGTGTCGTGGTATGCATGGCACGTTAAAGATCCCTCACTGCTTCGGGTGGGTCCGTTGCAAAGGTCAAAATTTGTATGCCCCGCATCACCATATACGTGAAATATTCGTGGTGTGACGTAAAACAAAAATCAATCAAACAATCTTATTAGTTTGTAATTTCCGATTAGAATACGACAATGAAATATTTCATTATTCTTTATGCAACCAGGAACTTGATAACATACATGTAGTTAAACGAAATTTTGATTTGCCCAACAATCACTCTAGTAAATCTCAAACTTTCTGCTCTTTAGCTTTAAGGCAAAAAATACCAGGTCAAAATCAAAATCTTTTGTAAAGGATAATGTCTCTGTTTAGAAATCAACTTCAGTTAAAAATGCTAGCTGGCGTTTCAATCGCTAATAGTAAAGTATGACTCGGTTTTAGGCCTTATCTTTTGCGACGTATGTATCAAAGCTTGCGTCCAAAATTCATTTAATGATGGCTGCAATGTGATAAAAAGGACAACATAGACAATCACGGTTCACTTGTCTTAATTTAGTAGACTAGTGATCTCTTTACGTCATAAATTAGACACTGCTATTTCAGTATTCTATTTCACTTCAGTAGATGTATTTGTATACTTGTACTGACCATATTCAGATCACGACTACAACACATGGCACTACTGTACCCTTGTCCTGGGAAGGGCCTTCTTTAATGTTGTCACTGCAAATGGCGGAACTACGCCATTAAAGAGATATCGAGATATATCGTGCTTACCTCCAACACCAAGGTTTACTTTGTGTGGATGCGAATCTTCATTAAATTGAGTCGTTAAGTTGAATACTTCGATCGGAGCTGCAATTTCGATATCACCGAAAACGGAAGCCATGATTCCAAGGTCAAGGTTACAAGTTGTCAAGGTGCCCCTAATGCATGAGAACAAGACGGATCAATCATTGACGCATAAAATGTTATGTACGGAACGCCATAGTTGTCTTAAAATTACATTATTAACAATAGATAGTTATTTCACAATAACATTACGTCAAAACAGTATGCCATTAAGTAGTTTTTTTATTATATGGAGTCAAACTAAGTACTTATAAAGAAGACGTTATGAAGTCACAAAAATACGTTATGGAGTCAAAATAATATATACTATAAAGTCAAATCATTATGTTATGAAGTCACACAATACGTTATGGAGTCAAAATATGTTAAATTGTTATGAAGTCAAAACATTACGTTATGAAATCACAAAAATACGTTATGGAGTCAAAATAATATGCTATGAAGTCAAAGCATTATAGTACCGGTATGAAGTCTGACTCGCACTACGTTATAGATAGTTTGCAATAGGCCAGAATTGATGAGAGTTACCTCCCGTAGTCGGCCATCTTGTGTGTCCAACCATAGTTTTTCCTTTAGATTCTTACCATTTTCAAACAGCTCATTTGAAACAGGCATTGATAATTTCATCTGTAAGATACCGTGATAACATTTTCAAATAAATGTTGTAGACAAATTTGAAAGAAATAAACAAGTATACGTTTTGAAACTGTCTTGAAAAATCATCAAATTTGGTTGAATTATGCATTAAAATACAGAGTGTGACACACAAAATGGCTGCCAACGGGAGGTAACTCCCATCAATTCTGGCCTATTGCAAACTATCTATAGAGTCAAAATAGTATGTTATGAGGCAGTGCAAAGAAGAGCTGCACGCTATATATTGGGTGATTACAGAAGAGATAGCAGTGTGACACCTATGCTGCAACATCTGGAACTCCACACCTTGCAATCCCGAAGACGAACAGCCCGGGCAACAATGATGTATAAATTTGTAAATGACCTCATTGGTATTTCATCTAGTCAACTACAGCCTACCATCTCCAACACCAGAGGTCATACATGTAGATTCCACCAACCATATTGCCCCATCAAAAGCTACCAGGATTCCTTCTTCCCTGCCGGTATAGTCATATGGAAATATATTTTGGAGGGGGGTTTTTTTTGGGGGGGGGGGATGTGTTGTTTTTGTTTGTTTGTTGTTGTTGTTGGTTTTTGGGGGGGGGGGTTGTTTGTTTGGGTTTTTTTTTTTTGTTTTTTGTTTTGTTTTTTTTTTTGTTTTGTTTTGTTTTGTTTTGTTTGTTTTGTTTTGTTTTTTTTTTTTTGCTTTTGGTCAATATCTAGAGTATAAAACCCGTAGTGATGTTAATAAGATCTAAGCAAAAATCAATCAATCTAGAGTATATATTTCATTTTCCACTTTCTAACGTAATATTTATGAATTTGTTTTTCATTAACACTTTTCATTCGCAAATTATCAAATTTTCTGAAAGACAGCATATACTTGTCCATATGCATAATGATAATTTTGCAAAAAAACATAATTTGGAAACAGCACACGTTTCCCCAAAAGTTCGGTAACCGACTTAAAGTGTAACAGTGTTACCGATCCTGATTTTTCTTCCGGTGGCAGTAAATTGTCAATGTTTGTATCTAAGTATGACCTTTCATTTTAGAAATCCCAGTAAAGTTCGAATAAAGCACCTTAAATTACCTGTAAAAGTATGTTCAAACTTTTTTAGTTATAACCAAATTCATATTTACTGAATTGTACTTAATTTCTCGGGATTTATACTAGGCAGAGTAAGTACTGGTATTTGTGTTTTAATTAATGATTTCGCTAATATAATGTTTGTTAAGACATTATGAAGGACAATCACAGATCGCGCTAATTCATGAATATGCTAAAGATGCTGAAGATAATACGATCAAATAATAATCAGGGGCGGATCCAGTTTTTTAGTTAGGGAGGGGGGGGGGCGTAAAAATGGCGAGGGGTCTGGGGACCGCTTAGGTCCCCAGCGGGTCCAGGGCAGAGTCCTGGTAGGGGGGCAAAGCCCCCCTGAAGCTCCTGCATTTATAGCTTTTTAGAACCCATTTTCGTGACTCCAAAATAGGTTAAATGTTTTGTGACCAGACATTTTTTGGCTGTGCTTTATGGTATATCAGAGGTCGATTTCAGGCATGATTGTTTCTATTAGAGGTAGATGTGGCTCAACTGTACGACAAGAAGTCTGAACTTGTCTTCCCCGGGTACGCATGCAAAGTGAATATGTAAAATCCCCCTGGTCAACAAGTCCAAGTAGGGAAAAAATAGAAAAAAAATATCCGATCAAACCCAAATATCAGGTGCACATCTTACACACCAAGTACCGAGAAACGCTCCGGGTAAAGAAACGGATTTCGATCAGTAAATATTAAACTGATCAATTTTAAGACAATTAATGCTGCATTGCATTTGGATTTATCTTTTCATTTTACTTTGTGTATAGATGGACAGTGATTGAATGTGTGCTACCTATGATTGACCAATTTTAGGGGGGCGTACGCCCCTTACGCCCCCCTGAATCCACCACTGATAATAATAATAATACATGTAATAATAATAATAATAATAATAATAATAATAATAATAATAATAATGATTGAGTGATTTTTGTTTTACGTCACACCACGAATATTTCACGTATATGGTGACGGCATCTGCCTGATGCGGGGCATACAAATTTTGACCTTTACAACGGACCCACCCGAAGCAGTGAGGGATCTTTAACGTGCCATGCATACCACGGCACTGATTTTACTGTCTCATTCGAAAGACAGGACACCGGCATGACCAGAGCGGGACTCGAATCCCGGCCTCCCAATCAGGAGTCCAGCGCGATACCACTAGGCCACGCCGGCTTATAAATAATAATATACGTATACTTGACGTCATGCCTCGACAATTTGTTATCCACATCTTGTGAAGGAAACGCTACTACACTAAGACTCTAAGTGGTGCATGCCTTTCAAGAGTCGTCTCGCCTTTTAAGGGACTGATCAGTCGAATACATGTATGTTTTGCAAGTGTATGAAATAATTACTTGCATTACTACCCAGTGACATAAATCAAGAGAACTAGTAATGTTCTGATACAGATATGTATATTTTAAACGTTGATGTTATTCTTAAAATACAAAAGGGGTTGAATCACGATGCCAAATGCTATACATTTGTCGTGAGGGTTTCTAGTCTCTGAATATATGAGATATGTAAACAAATCATCCTTCTATGAATAAAAAAATATATTCCGTAAAAACTAAGAGAGGCTGAATATAAGTCCAGACCCCCATAATTACGATCATCGCTTCTGTTCTGGATCGGCTGATTTCTTTGATGTGGACGCTTTTAACTTGATCGACTATATGCATAATAGTCCTTAGGCTAGGGTGGTTTTCGTGTGCATACGAGAGGCCCGGAGTTACTCATCATGTTATCAAAGTCCACCATTTGGGTGATGAGAAAAATGAGGGTAGACATTTGTGATCCTGGCAATAAGTGAGAAAATAGCCTCTTCTTATGACTACTGAGAGCAATTTTTATAATTCAAATTTTAGGGGGGGGGGGGGGGGGGGGGGTTGGGGTGCTAAAAGTCTTATATCTCCGAAAGTATTCCACATAAACCCTATTGTGACCTATCAATATGTTCATGAGAAAGCATACTTTTAGATTAATTAACAGTTTTGCTGTATAATCATTATTTACCCGACGCAAGCAGCGGAATTCGGGGAAAAAGGGGGGAGAGGATATAATTTTACAGTTATTATATGTTGGCGTTATTTGACAAGCTGTATCAATCAAATGAGACTATTTTTGGGTTTGAAGTTAAGAATACTAAACAACAAACAATTTTATTTCATTAAAAGCTCCCTTAATGATAGTATATTGGAAAATATCAAATTGTAAATCAAGCATTTCAGCGCATCTTTCTAAAATTCAAACTTAAAAGGGTAAGAGCAGTAAAGATCTTATATCTCCAGAACTATTTGACACACACCAGTGGTTTACCCATCAACATGTTTGTTATGATGTATACTACTTAATACAGTAAAGACAGTATAGATATAAGCAACAAATTCCAAATTTAAATCAAAGTTATCTATAACTAAAATGAAAGAAGCAACATGTAGTCAATAATTGAGGGGCTTAGCAATGAGCTGTAATCATGACCCGAAATACTTCATAATCTTCACTTTAAAGTCTTTTAAATAAAAACACAAAAACCCCTTAATATTAAGATACAGAATAAAGCAACATAATTATTGCTTCAGTCAATGAAGTTTGTTCAAACATGAATAATTTTCTATTTTTATCAATTCAGCGTGTATTTTCAAAAAATGATTCTGTACTATTACTGTGAAATTTGTAAAATGAAGAACAGACTGAACACATTATTTATAAGAACAGACTGAACACATTATTTATAAGAACAGACTGAACACATTATTTATAAGAACAGACTGAACACATTATTTATAAGAACAGACTGAACACATTATTTATAAGAACAGACTGAACACATTATTTATAAGAACAGACTGAACACATTATTTATAAGAACAGACTGAACACATTATTTATAAGAACAGACTGAACACATTATTTATAAGAACAGACTGAACACATTATTTATAAGAACAGACTGAACACATTATTTATAAGAACAGACTGAACACATTATTTATAAGAACAGACTGAACACATTATTTATAAGAACAGACTGAACACATTATTTATAAGAACAGACTGAACACATTATTTATAAGAACAGACTGAACACATTATTTATAAGAACAGACTGAACACATTATTTATAAGAACAGACTGAACACATTATTTATAAGAACAGACTGAACACATTATTTATAAGAACAGACTGAACACATTATTTATAAGAACAGACTGGAACAGACTGAACACATTATTTATAAGAACAGACTGAACACATTATTTATAAGAACAGACTGAACACATTATTTATAAGAACAGACTGAACACATTATTTATAAGAACAGACTGAACACATTATTTATAAGAACAGACTGAACACATTATTTATAAGAACAGACTGAACACATTATTTATAAGAACAGACTGAACACATTATTTATAAGAACAGACTGAACACATTATTTATAAGAACAGACTGAACACATTATTTATAAGAACAGACTGAACACATTATTTATAAGAACAGACTGAACACATTATTTATAAGAACAGACTGAACACATTATTTATAAGAACAGACTGAACACATTATTTATAAGAACAGACTGAACACATTATTTATAAGAACAGACTGAACACATTATTTATAAGCATTTTCGGTGTGACACTTTGTGCAGTTACATGTACACACTAGTCATTGGTGCTTTGCAGTCTCTGCCATAACTAGGTTATCCTTCTCGATAAATCCGAAGTTTCTTAGATTTAGAGATTCTTTATGAGCAGACAATTAAGAAACTGACTCATACGTGGCATGAAATGCTCTTGGAATGTGTAATTTGATTGAGAAACTTGTCGGTGATAATTGTTCTAATGCAATGCTTTTGGTATAATGGTAAATATCATCTCAAATTTTCAGTGGTGTGTAATTGAGAACCCTTTCTTAAACACTTGTACAATATATTCCTTTGCAAGTTCAACGACTACATCAGATACACATACATTGATACCAGTCTTTCAAGTAATGGACTGGATTTAGACTGGATTTGCAAGCACAACTGCATGTTTCTTACTTAATTTGGTAGTATAATCACACCCCGATAATGAGTGAAGTGTTTGTAATACATAACAGAAAGTCCCAGGCGAGAAGCCAGGTTATACAAGTAAATAGGTATGAAACGATTGGATGTACAAATGCCAATTTTGTTGCCACAATTCTTCAATACCAGTTCTGGACAATTTATTCCATTAGTATAACATCAGTACTGTCATATTGGTGTCTGGAGATACTGCAATAATTTTGTTTACTCCATTGGTATTTGATGCATGCAAAACATGAGGCACCACGCGAGACTGCTTCCTAAATATCAATGTTACGGTTATCGACAGTGTTTTCGAATATAATAATTTTACACGAAAGGAAAGTTTGTATCTGCTGATCCTTTGAATTGCTACAGTTTTAGTCAGCGAGTTAAAGGACTGATAATTCATCGACTATGTTGTGAAGAAGAGACAAACACTGTGCTTTGTTGACATGTGATGGTCAGAGGTTATTCATATCGACAGGAAGAGGTGTCTCTTCATTTATTTGATGTAGATTGATAGGGATTGTAAACATCTTCGTTGTCTCCTTGAATCTTTGAGAGAGTAGTCCACGTATGAATCAAAAGTAAGATAAATTCTCGATGCTGTTTTTGTGGAGCAATCAATGCATCACTATATTGCACAAAAATCGTGGAAATTCTGATTTTCTTTTGTGTTTTGAGCATTTGCCAAAAGTCAACAATAAAACCCCGCTCGGAATGCATCCAACTGTAAAGGACTTTTTGGGTCGTTCTCATTAAACTTCTTCTTAAGTTCAAGAGGAAGCTGACTCTTATTCACCCTTCCACTGTTTGTAAAAAGAAAATGATATTGGAGGGAACATTTTTCAGCAAACCATTGGCATTCCCACGGGAACTAACTGCGCCCCTCTTCTTGCTGACATTTTCTTATATTCGTATGAGGCAGAATGTATTCAAAATATGCTCTCCACAGGCAGAAAAAGCGTTCCATCTCAGTTTAATTTTACGTATAGATATATAGACGACGCATTGTCAATCGATAATCCTAACTTTAAGGATCACATACATGAAATATATCCCCATGAACTTGAGATAAAAGAGACAACCGAGAGCAATAATTCCACTTCGTATCTGGATATATTTTTAACTTTCGACAATAACGGTCATTTGAACACCTCTCTGTAAGATAAACGTGACGATTTTAACTTCCAAAAAACTAACTTTCCGTTTCTTTGCAGCAATATCCCGTCCTCATCTGCCTATTGAGTTTTTATATCTCAACTTAGAAGGTACGTACGAGCCTGTTCTCTATACGACGGTTTTATTCCAAGGGTCAAACGACTGGCCACTAAGTTGCTCATGCAGGGATATGTTAAAGAACGTCTGAAATCGTTCTACGGTCGCTATGGGGATCTTGTACGCAAATATGATGTGCTTCTTTCTAGAATGATTGATAATATTCTGGAATGCGACTAAATGACCTGTTCAGTGAACACCAAATATGACGTTGTATACCAGTTTGTACTTTCGTATGTACAATTAGGAAACCAAAACTCTTGATTTTGACATGTTTCTTAAGAACTGCTGTGACGGGTGATGCATGCAAACAGGAGACGCTAACTCTCCCCGGGCACCTGGTCTCACCTCGGAATTTTTCAGTATTTCGGGGTTCAAAACAGTTCCTTTTTGAAACTTACACGATTTTGTATTGTCCTTGAACTTTGAGAATGATTAACGGTTTGGTACTTTTTCGATATTGATTCAGACGATTTTCAGCTGTTCTATTACGATGTCATAAACAAATGCGTTATTTTTGTCGGACATCAGATGACGTTATCACAATAAAAATGCGTTCTGTTGAAGGTTGAATTAAGTTTTGTCTTTATGTCTTCCTCATCAAAAAGAATAGACTACTTGCCGAGCTTGAAAATGCCTGTCAATGTCCCAGCTGATAACTTTTAGCGAAGGTTTTGATAGTGACGTTAAAGTGAAAGACGTAATTCAACTGTGAAAATTATCATTTATTCAAACTGAAATTACGTTGTTATTGGACGTCACAATGAAAAATATTGCAAAATGCTATCAGCCCGGATATTTAGACAGCCATTTTCAATACTGGAAGAGCAGACATCATACCTCAGTAGATCATCCAAGAATATGCCACGTTCTCTTGCACGCTCTGTTGCAATGTTGATTATCCTGTTGGGTTTTTTTTTGTATTTTCATTTACCAACTTGAGGTTGTTGCTTTGAACTTTTATGAAATGATGAATATGTCTCCATATTACTACTTAACCTTTAACTCAGGGTTACAGATATCACAAGCTAAGAAAAACATTCGGCAAATTCTTTAGATCTTATTCAGAACTTCTATCTAAATTTGGAAATGTTTCTTTTCAACACTATGTATCTAATGGAATTTTTACGGTGATCTCGTATATAAACTAAGGAAAGTAAAAGGCTCCGATAACGTTATTTATCCTTATCCCCCCTTTCATTAATTGTATAACTCCATGGTGACTTCTGCCACATAACTGAGCCAGTAACCTCTTTTTTCTTTCATATCTACACTTATTCTCAGATGCAGTGTGGAGCCTGTAAAAAGGTTCCCCGTATCTGGGTGTTTCAAGTGTTATTATTCACCTAATAGTTACTGACTTGGTTGTGTGGGAGCTTTCCCCTGGGTTTGTACATCCTTATCCCCCTTTCATTAATTGTATAACTCCATGGTAACTTCTGCCACATAACTGAGCCAGTAACTCCTCTTTTTTCCTTCTTTATCATGTAATAAAATAGTCAAACGTCTTCTAAATAGACAATATGACATTGAGATCATCAAAAAGACTATAGGTCTTGTATTTGGCCCCTCTACAGCCTTATGCAGACTTTTACTTGAACGTTGCACGCTGACGAACAGGGCGGTGGGGACTATATGACGGGCCTTGTCCAAACCTCTTTCAGAGGAGAATTGGTCCTGAACCTCGTCCCCTCTGACTGTTAGTCGGGACTCCTACAGATCTATGGTCTTAGCTCGCTTTCAGACTGGCAGAGCACGGTTTATCATGTTGATACAGCATATATTTTTATATCATTATATCACAATACCTTACGTGTTTATATTTTTATGACCTCTCAATATGCGATACCTGTTTACCCTTGTTCTTTACATGGAGGATTATTTATAAATTTTTAAATGTACGTCCTTTGATTGTTATGCTGTTACGGTGAGTGGGAAGGTAGGCCCGTAAACCGGTTAACCACACCATTTGTTTGGCTTTTGTCAAATTAAATGACCGCCCTAAGTCGGTATCGTAATTGCACTACAATCAAATATTTTTGTAATGTGTTACATGTGCTAGTATATTATTGATATTCATGTATTGCATAGCTCCATGGTGACTTCTGCCACATAAATGAGCCATTAACTCCTCTCTTTTTTTCTTGTAAATAGTAAAAGAAAAAAGAGGAGTTGTCAAAAGGTATCGCATATTGAGAGGTCATGAAAATATAAACACGTATGGTATTGTAAAACACATAATGATATAAAAATATATGCGACATCGACATGATAAACCGTGCTCTGCCAGTCTGAAAGCGAGCTAAGACCCTAGATCTGTAGGAGTCCCGACTAACAGTCAGAGGGGACGTGGTTCAGGATACGAATCATATCTCTTTGAAAGCAAAATTCAAACGTTTCATTTCGATTGAAATGAAGGTTGTGGCACATTATACTCAATGGGTCTTCTACAGGTACCAAAATTTCGAGACGTGGATTACAGAAATCTATTATATTATGATTTACCATATTCTTATTCATCAGCATATAAAATTCTTAAATTGGATGACTTAAAGACGGTTCGTAATAGTCGATGCAGGATGTGGAAGAGTTAAAGTATATAAATGACAGTAAAATGCTTGTTCAAAACTTTCGTCTTCAAGTATGTGTTTTTGTTTTTGTCTTTTTATTATTATTTTTTTACTTTCTCTGTATTCTCTTTATCTTATTTCAAGTTATACACCATGACAAATATTTTGATTGGTGAACCACAGGTACATGTCAAACAGTCCCGAGATATAAGATTTTTTTACCTTACTCTCTTAAAAATGAATTTTAGACAAATACACTGAAATGCGTAGATTACAATTTGCCGTTTTCCAATATATTATCACCAAGGGAACATTTAGTGAAAAACATCTATTTGGTATTTAGTATTCTTAACTATCATCAAGATATCTTGAGGTGTACTTATCAATACGGTCGAAATGTTTAGAGATTTGAAGAGAATGCTTTAAGTCTCTCTCATAACAGTATAAAAGTAAAAATCTGCCATAGGGGAGCGCAGTTAGTGCCCATAGGAATCCCAATAATCTGTTGATAAGTCTTGTCATTAAATTGTACATAAATATTATCCATCAAAACTGGGATGGCATTACACAACGAACCGAACCAATTGACTAATATAAATACCATATGATGGGAGTTTGGGAACATCGCCATCTAGATAAGGGAAATTTACAATAGGAAATATAAAGTCTTCACGTTTATCATACATGTTAGTATAAATATTGTTGTTAGCCATTTTGATATTTAAGTCGAAACAAGGTGTTTAATTGAAGTTCAGATGGATAAATGTCAGTAATATAGTTTTCAAACTCAGGGTTATCGATAACTAAAATATCATCGAGATATCAAGAGGTGTCGTTGAACTTATCAATAACAGTAACAATAACAGTATGAAAATCAATCTGCTGTAAGGGGAGCGCAGTTAGTGCACATAGGAATCCCAATATTTTGTTGATAAGTCTTGTCATTGAATTGTACATAAATATTATCCATCAAAAATGTGATGGCATTGCACAACTCAGTACAAGTCCAATATCTATAATTATCATATCGTTTGTTATAGAAAAATCCAGACGTAACTGAAGTAGAGATGTATGATTTAGACTCTCTGTTGAAACACCAACATATGAGAGACAACCATTTGGTTTTGATTAAGTCATGAGGCAGAGATGTATGAAGTGTCAAAAAATCATAAGTAAAACGTTATTTGCCTACAAATTTCTGAAACGGATTTTGTTAATGACTCCGTTAGAATTTTTGATAGACCAAACGTAATTGACGTTACTATTGCTAAACCAGCATTACAATACTTGACAGGTATAAATCAGAAATCACATTCACCATATACTTTGAATGTTGTTCTGGCAAAGAAGAAGGATGGAAAGTTGTGACTTTGTATTGATTTTTGATTTTAGACAGTTGAATCAACGTACCATTATCGACAACTATGCTCCTATGCTCTTCTAGCTTTTGGAGTACCTGTCCATTGAGATAATTTTTTAGGCAGAGAACAACTTTTCCAGTCGCACCTCTTTTTTATGTATACAACCAGATATATTTCGTGTTGACAAACGCACCAGCTATATATTAGTCAGTTACAGTAAAACGTCTCTGGGATCCCCATTTGAACTTCTTTCCCCCCAACTTTCTTTTCTTTTCTTCTTTTCGATGACCTTATCATCGTGACTAAAACGTTTGATGAGCATTTTCATAAATTTCAGAATTTTTTTTTGTTTAACAAACTGAAGGAAAAACAGAGTTGAAGCATACACCAACGAATTGCAATATATTGATGAGGTAATGCGGTATGTAGAACGTGTCGGGTTAGATGAGGGGACACATGTAGAACCTGATACACAGAAATTGCAGAAAGTTACGGAATGGCCAGTTTCTACATCGAAAGAGGAATCCCGACAATATATTACCAGTAAGAAGGAAACAAGTAAGTATAATGTTTACAACCCAATCAAATGGGAAGAGGAACAACAGACAGCATTGGTGCCACTGGAGTCAGAATTATGAATGTCTGATTTTACCTCAAGGAATCTTTCATCATAAGGTTTTTATAGATGACCAGCCCAAACTCAATCACATCTTGTCCATTTTACATGTTCCTAATTTACACCATGATTCCCCCGCAAGGTCATCAGGGAAGAGGGAGAACTACATCTCTTGTAAGTGAAAGATTTTTTTCTGACCGGAGATGTGTATGGAAACTGAGTGTTGGATCACCATTTGTAGAAGATGAGTGCGAAGGTATTTATTCATCACCACTTGAGCCCCTCTTGTTAACATCACCACACTTGAGCCATTAAAGCAGATTTGTATATATCATGCCTATATAGATCCAAGGATGGGTTTGAGTCAGGCCTAGTCATCACTGATAATGTCAGTAAGTATTCCATGGCCGGACCAAAAAGAAATCAGATTGCAGAGACAACATCAAAACCTATATTCAGAAATTTTATAATGCACTATGTCATACCATCAAATCTTCATTCAGAACTTGGTGTAAAATCAATGCTATCAAAGTGCTGTGCAGCCTTCATAACATCTCCAAGAAGAGAACCACTGCATACCAATTCATGTGGATTGGACAATGTGAACGCCTTTGCAGAACATTTATCAACATGCTAGGTATAACAGAAGATCATCAGAGAAAGGAAAAACGAATAAGTACCGAAGGGTAAACTATATCTCATAGTCCATGGAATAAAGGGGACAATATCATGTTTAGTGTCATATTCAGACAAACGCGAACCCCAATAAAATCGAGGTGAGACCAGGTGCCCTGGAGGAGTAAGCGTCCCCTGGTTGCATGCAACACCCGTCACAAAAGTCCTGTAATAACCTTTCAAGTCGAGGAGGTAAATACATAAATATACACGCATGAACATACGAAGGTGACAGGAACACGAAGTCAAATTTCCCATTCAAGGCAAAAAATGCTGCCTGCCTGAAATTCCGGTGTCGGAAACGCAGATGAACAAATATCTGTATATACATGTATATACGTATTATGTCAAATCAAGTAAAGTCAAAAAGTTAAGATGGTTATTTTGTATGGTCACGTCTCAAAATATCGGTTAATATTCTTGAAAGAGAAATCTGAAATTGCCTGGTCTCACCTCGGAATTTTTCAGTATTTCGGGGTTCACAACAGTTCCTTTTTGAAACTTACACGATTTTGTATCTGTCCTTGGACTTTGAGAATGATTAACGGTTTGGTTTTGTATAGCCCCATGGTGACTTCTGCCACATAACTGAGCCAGTAATTCCTCTTTTTTCTTTCTTCGATATTGATTGCAATAGATCCCTATAACGACCATAGACCTACCTTTGTGACAATTTTAAATGTTCCTCAATATATGCTTGTGAGAGTAGTTTCGTGGCAAGAAGTCTCGCTCTCTGGACGAAATTTTCGTATTTAGAGCATGCCCTGGCATAGCGTATAAGTTGTGAAATGTAGATACCATATACGGTAGAGGAAGTATGTTGCTACTCAAAAAAGGGAAGTTGGTAATAATGAAATTGAAATCGTAACATGTGTCATAGAGAGAGGTTACTAATGAACCATCATCACTAATTGATAGCAGTATATCGAAGTATGAAGCAGAAGATGCGCTCGCTGTAGTATATGTTATCTCGGGTTCCTTTGGCTATATGATGTTGAGGTGATCCTCAAATACATGGTTGTTAATCGACAAAACATCATCGATGTATCTGTATCTAAAGTTGAACCGAGATGCTAATTGTTGATTGCCTTTAGAGAGCAGACTGTATGAATTCTGCTTCGTAAGAGTACAAAAATATGCAAATTAGTACCCATTGGAATGCCAACAATATGTTGTAACACTTTCCCACCAAATATCACAAAAATATTACCTATAAGAAATTCTAACATTTGGATGATCTTTTTTTCTGTATATTTGCTGCTGGAATCAGACTGTTCCTTTACAAAATATGTGTCGTTGTGGCCTAAAACGAGATATTTATATCTGCGAATTCCTTTTTTGTTAAAGAAGGCGTTTTGAATAATTGATGTTATTCTGTTCTTTAGTTTTTGATGAGAAATAATTGTATAAAGAGTAGAAAAGTCAAAAGATTTGATGCTAGTGACATTATTGAAAATAGGAGATTTTAAGTGCTCTAGAAGTTCCTTGGAATTCTTTAGGATCCACATCTGATTGATTCCGCTCCTCGAGTAAGCAGTAGAGCAGTATTTCTGAAGACCATATTTGTTTCTGTTATTCTGTTAGAATTTTGGTGAGTAACACTCGGAAGATCCAGCTTTGAATCGATGCTTATATGGAGTTTCATGCATCTTTGGAATCCAAAAAATGTATAGTAGCTCGAGATCAGATTCATTTGTGGTAATACCGAATGAACTGAGAACTGACTTATGAAAGAAAAAAGAGGAGTTAATGGCTCAGTTATGTCGCAGAAGTCACCATGGAGCTATACAATACATGAATAGAAATAATATACTAGCACATATAACCAAAACTCTTGATTTTGACATCTTTCTTGAGAACTGCTGTGACGGGTGATGCCTGCAGACAGGAGACGCTTACTCTCCCCGGGCACCTGGTCTCACCTCGGAAGTTTTCAGTATTTTGGGGTTCAAAACAGTTCCTATTTGAAACTTACACGATTTTGTATCTGTCCTTGGACTTTGAGAATGATTAACGGTTTGGTACTTCTTCGATATTGATGATTGTGATTATCCAATACCTCTGAAGGAGACAGATTTGTAACTGTATAAGTTGGATAACCAGGCGTAGAATGAAGACGAAGCTCTTCTATAAGACATTTAATATAGTATGACTTTTGTATGTCCTCTGGTTTTATGATTTTTGGACTTGTGCTTTCGATTTATCCATCATCTCTACATTACATACGAATGTGTAATTGTTAGCTGCCTTGTCAGAAGAGAAAACAGACAACATCTGACAAATCTCTATGACACAGGTGCCCGGGAGGAGTAAGCGTCCCCTGGTTGCATGCAACACCCGTCGCAAACGTCCTGCAACAACCTTTCAAGTCGAGGAGGTAAATATATAAATATACACGCATGAACATACGAAGGAGACAGGAACACGAAGTCAAATTTCCCATTCAAGGCAAAAAAATGCTGCCTGCCTGAAATTCCGGTGTCGGAAACGGAAAAAAAAATATGAGAACTAGTTCCTAATGTTGATGTCGCTCTATATAGTTTTGATATCATAATTTTACTCTACGTTACTATTAGTGTCCTTGACATTTGCCCTACAGCTAAGTCAGATGTCTTTCGTTTTCCCATTTGGTTCATGCGTGCAGCTGCACTCGACATAATTCTTAGGGTTTTTCACTATATATTATTTAATCATGTTCGGTAGAAAGCCGAAACTGCACATTGGCATGGCATCTGTCTTATATATAGCTCTGTCCTTAGATAGATTCTTTGGTTCACTTTTCGATCATTTTAGCTTCAACACTGCTCTTCATATTTCTATATATTTTGAGAATTCCAATCATTCGACTACGAGCATCACTGAAGAGACATAACTTGGCGAAATGCGCATATGGTGCACTAAATTAAAAAGTATATATTTTCTATATTTATTATATCAGTAGCCAGAACATTTTCACAAATTCACAAAGTATATTGATAATCTTCAATCCGAGATGAAATATACATTACCAATAAAAATATATACAGAAAGCTTAGAAGAAACGTAAAACAAATGATGACAGCAGAGTGAACGCGTAAAACAATGATAACAGCAGAGTGAACGTAAAACAAATGCAAAAAGAAAGAAGCAAAACGCCAAAAGCAAAACACAAAACGCAAGAAGCAATAAACAAAACGCTAGAAGCATGTCGCACCGGCTTTTATGGAAACCCTGAGCCGACATGCGCATTGCTTCCCATATGAGTGATACCATTTGACAAACAAAATATGGAGAATAAAGATAATATGACAAGAAGAAAAATGAAAAACGCAAAGAGCAATACGCACATGTCGGTTCAGGGTTTCCATATCTTGGGAATGTAAAGATGATGGATAAATCCAAACCACAAGTCCAAAAATCATGAAACCAAAGGACATACAAAATCAGTGAAAATGAAAAACAAATGGAAAATAACAAAATATGTCTACTTGAAGAGCATATGTGAACCCCTGTGATGGAGTGAGATCGGGTGCCCGAGGAGAGTGAGCATCTCCTGTTTGCTAGCAACCACATATACCCAGTAGAAAGAGTCAAATCGTGTAAATTCCATATGTATTTATATATGGAGAAGTCGAAGTAGGTAACCTTCTAGTATAGAAAGTGTCAAATCTGTGTAAAATGATCGGAATCGGTCTCAGTCCAGAATATCATTTATAAGTCTGGATAACGAGATATCATATGGAGTAATACGAGTCTCGTAACGACCGTAGAACTTCCTCAGTGACGTTGCTAGTCTAGCACATATATAACCCTGGTTGAGCAGCTTAACTGAAAGTCGCCTAGCCCTCAGAACAAAGTCATTGTAATTTGAACATGCTCTGGATTAACGTATTAACTGAGATATGAATACGCCGTATGCGGGCGATGATGGAATGTTGCTGCTTATGAAAGGAAAGTTTGTGATAGCGAAATTGAAATCATCACGTTTTTCATAGTGTGAGGTGTTCAATTGACCATTAATGTCAAAAGACAACATAATATCTAAATACGAAGTAGAATTACTACCTTCTGTGGTTTCTTTGACCTTTGACTTGGATAGTTGATACTAAGGTAATCCGCGAATGAAGGATTATTAATTGAATATACTAATATATGTATTAACTTGTTTTCTCTCCTAAAATTGTAAGAATATGTTATAAAAGACATTAGGGAGAAGTTAGCAATGTCTACAAACCCATCAAGTTCAACAGGAGTATTATTAGGGGACGGCCATTTGATTTTGAAAGGGGGTGCAGATCTTTGAATAGTAGAATATAGGTTTATTTCCTTGTTATCCTAGGACAAATGATTTATTTTCTTGACATTTTTGTCGTCAATAAACAATTATAATTGCATCGTAAATATGTACCATTATCTAAACACATGCTAATATAAAGTAAACTCAACAAATAACATGTAAACCCCACTTTCTCGCACATGGTTTATAATACTGTCCTATGACATATTTGTAAAATAATAGACATTCATGCATGTTGTAATTTTCTAATAATAGACATTCATGCATGTTTTAATTTCCCAATAATAGATATTCATGTATGTTTTATTTTCCAAATAATAGACATTCATGCATGTTTTATTTTCCCAATAGACATTCATCTATGTTTTATTTTTCCAATAATAGACATTCATGTATGTTTTAATTTCCCAATAATAGACATTCATGTATGTTTTATTTTCCCAATAATAGACATTCATGCATGTTTTAATTTCCCAATTCATAAATATGTCACATGACACTACTAGTTTCTATAATGAAGTGCTTAGTCCCTCTCAGTCTCTGGTATTCTGGGGAGAATGTTCGTTTATCACAATAGAAGGATGGGTGAGGAGGTGTTGCTGTTTTGGATTCCAGTCCTAATAATAATATTTTATTTATTTTTGACTTACTTTTTTCACACTTTCAAATTTTTTTTTCACTACTTGGAGATGATGTAATTGTACAATGTTTTTATGTCTCGGGTGAGCGATATAGGCCCACTTGGGTCTCTTGTAACTTTTGTTATCATGTATGTATGTATGTATGTATGTATGTATGTATGTATGTATGTATGTGTGTGAAAACACGCGTTTTCGTTTGTAGTTTTACTAAATGGTGTTTTACCAAATACCTTGTACTTCTATTAATTTGAATGAAACTGGGATGAAACATGTGCATGATTTAATTTACACATCGACTTTGCATATGTGTTCAGGTGAGAGATGATGTAAATGTAGTCGAGACCCGTTTTGGCCACTCGTTTTAATGTTAGCATAAGAGGGAGTCAGGGAAAGGGGTTGGTGTGTGACAAGGGAAAGAAAAAATCTCTCAGAAAGCAGATGGTAGAGCCCTTGCCCCTGTTCACACCTCAAAATGGACATGCAGTTACATTCTTTAAAATCAACAATTCTGTTAAGTTTTGTTGAATATATTGAATAGAGCGATTCGCCCGATGATATAAATGCCACTGAAATGAAACTATTCTATACAACGTAGTATAGGCGGCAACCTGGCGAGCGAAACGAGCCAGGAGAACATTCAGATTTATATTTGCATAATGTGCATGCTAGCAGCCAGAATATTTATTTATTTATTTATTTATCTATTTATTATATATTTATTTTCGTTACAGTCAAAGCCTGATTTATTTTATTTCCACCATTTTTGGGTGGTCAGAATATTTATTTATTTATATTTATTTCCAAAAAAAGTGCTAGTCCCCCCTCTCCTCAGAATCAAGTGGCATGCAAGAAAAAAAAGCTAAACACAAATTGTTATCGCCGGACGGAAGGACCGACGGACATCGCCTATTCATAAGCCGGACATACTTTGCAATATCCGGTCAAATTCACAAAGCACATCTTAGATAGATTTATTCAGGTAAAATCAGTGCATGATACAGGGTACAATATACATATTGAAACACAAATTATAATATATTTGATGGCACATCATAATCATTAAGTTTGTTTTAGATGATATGACAAATTCACATTTATTTCAAAAATAAATATTGTCGTCATGACTCAATTATTAATGATGTTAAAGACAGATAAACAATAGATGGTAATTCGTAAAAGAAAAAAGAGGAGTTACCGGCTCAGTTATGTGGCAGAAGTCACCATGGAGCTATACAATACATGAATATAAATAATATAATAGAACATTTAACACATTACAAAAATATTTGATTGTAGTGCAATTACGATACCGACTTAGGATGGTCATTTAATTTGACAAAAGCCAAACAAATGGTGTGGTTAACCGGTTTACGGGCCCACCTTCCCACTCACCGTAACAGCAGAACAATCAAAAGACGTACATTTAAAAATTTATAAATAATCCTCCATGTAAAGAACAAGGGTAAACAGGTATCGCATATTGAGAGGTCATAAAACTATAAACACGTAAGGTATTGTAAAAAACATAATGGTATAAAAATATATGCGACATCAACATGATAAACCGTGCTCTGCCAGTCTGAAAGCGAGCTAAGACCCTAGATCAGTAGGAGTCCCGACTAACAGTCAGAGGGGACGAGGTTCAGGACCATGTCTCCTCTGAAAGAGGTTAATATCACGGATGTTACTCATAAATAATATCACATATGGTAATTCATAAAGGTAACAGGACGATCCGGCCACAAAATAGTCCGGCCACTAGACGTTCCAGCCACTGTACGAACCGGTCCAAGATGATCCGGCCTCCATGAATTAATATGAAGATCAAAGAATTTACTTGTTTTCTAACAAATGTTGATGTTCATATGAACACTTCTATTTAAAATTATCGTAGTTTCAGTAGATATATAATCGCAGGGACGTATATACGCATATGATTATTGTAAAATACAAATCGTCATATACTAATGTCAATATACGTTTCATACAAAATATCGTGATAATTCCCTTATAATGTCATGAGGTTATACAAAGGTACATATTTATATAGATATATTTACAAGTTGAATAAAGTTGACAGTTGTAAGAAAGTTCACATGATTTTGTATGAAACGGACTGTGTAGCAGTAGGAATGTCACAGATATCAAGATTTGAACTGTAAGAAAAAAGAGGAATTACCGGCTCAGTTATGTGGCAGAAGTCACCATGGAGCTATACAATACATGAATATAAATAATATAATAGAACATTTAACACATTACAAAAATATTTGATTGCAGTGCAATTACGATACCGACTTAGGACGGTCATTTAATTTGACAAAAGCCAAACAAATGGTGTGGTTAACCGGTTTACGGGCCCACCTTCCCACTCATCGTAACAGCAGAACAATCAAAGGACGTACATTTAAAAATTTATAAATAATCCTCCATGTAAAGAACAAGGGTAAACAGGTATCGCATATTGAGAGGTCATAAAAATATAGACACGTAAGGTATTGTAAAACACATAATGGTATAAAAATATATGCGACATCAACATGATAAACCGTGCTCTGCCAGTCTGAAAGCGAGCTAAGACCATAGATCTGTAGGAGTCCCGACTAACAGTCAGAGGGGACGAGGTTCAGGACCATGTCTCCTCTGAAAGAGGTTTGGACAAGGCCCGTCATATAGTCCCCACCGCCCTGTTAGTCAGCGTGCAACGTTCAAGTAAAAGTCTGCATAAGGCTGTAGAGGGGCCAAATACAAGACCTATAGTCTTTTTGATGATCTCAATATCATATTGTCTATTTAGGAGACGTTTGACTATTTTATTACATGATAAAATAACGTTATCGAAGCCTTTTACTTTCCTTAGTTTATATACGAGATCACCGTAAAAATTAGGATGGGAAATTCCATTGGATACATACTGTTGAAAAGAAATATTTCCAAATTTAGATAGAAGTTCTGAATAAGATCTGAAGAATTTGCCGAATGTTTTTCTTAGCTTGTGATATCTGTAACCCTGAGTTAAAAGTTTAGTAGTAATTTGTAAATTTCGTTTATGAAAGTCCAAAACATCGGTGCAGCCTCTGACAAATCGAACTAATTGAGATATATAGATACCATATGATGGGAGTCGAGGGACATCGCCATCCAAGTAAGGGAAATTTACAATAGGAAATCCAAAATCCTCACGTTTTTCATAAATATTAGTATATATTAGGTTGTTGATAATTTTGATGTTTAAATCTAAGAAAGGTGTAGATTTATCTCAAGTATTAGCTTTATTCAATGTGAGCTCTGGTGGATATATTTCTGACATAAATTGTTCGAATTCAGGGTTATCGAGAACCAAAATGTCATCCAGATATCTGCAAGTATTATTAAATTTGTCAATGAGGTCAAAACGTTTTGATTTTTGAATAGAAACCATAAAATCCCTCTCATAACAATAAAGAAATAAATCTGCTATCAGAGGCGCGCAGTTGGTACCCATAGGAATCCCAACTATTTGTTGATATATCTTGCCATAAAATTGCACAAAAATATTATTCCTGAGAAAATCTAGTGCTTTACATAATTCCTTGCAAGTCCAGTATTTATATGAAGTATATTGTTTGTTGGAAAAGAATCCAGAGTTATTGGAAGTACATATGTACGTTTTAGATTCTCTGTGAAAACACCATTGTATAAGAGACAGCAACTTGCTTTTAATCAAATCATGAGGCAGAGATGTATAAAGTGTAGAAAAATCAAATGTAGAAATTTGAGTCGCTTTGAAATTTAGCGAAAGAAGTTTGTCTATAACTTCATGAGAATTTTTAATCGACCAAAAGTAATTGATGTTACTATTATGAAATGCGACATCACAATATTTGATAATATGATCTTTTATAGCAGTTAGAGCAGACGTAATATGTTTCGATAGTACCGTAGTAGAGCAGTGGCTAGAATTAGATATGAAACGTGATTTATATGGACTTTTATGTAGTTTTGGGAGCCAATACATGGTTGGTAGATCAGATCAATACATGGTTGGTAATAACCATAATTACTCTCGTAAAAATAACAGTCTTTACTTTTCAAGTAATTAAAACAAACAATAGAGATAATGAGTTAATTCATTTATTTTTCATTACATCAATAGCATTTATTTGTCAATATATTGATTGATTGATTGATTATTGTTTTACGTTACACCACGAATATTTCACGCATATGGTGACGGCATCTACCTGATGCGGAGCATACAAATTTTGACCTTTGCAACGGACCCATCCAAAGCAGTGAGGGATCTTTGAACTTCGTCCCCTCTGACTGTTAGTCGGGACTCCTACAGATCTAGGGTCTTAGCTCGCTTTCAGACTGGCAGAGCACAGTTTATCATATTGATGTCGCATATATTTTTATACCATTATGTGTTTTACAATACCTTACGTGTTTATATTTTTATGACCTCTCAATATGCGATACCTGTTGACCCTTGTTCTTTACATGGAGGATTATTTATAAATTTTTAAATGTACGTCCTTTGATTGTTCTGCTGTTACGGTGAGTGGGAAGGTAGGCCCGTAAACCGGTTAACCACACCATTTGTTTGGCTTTTGTCAAATTAAATGACCATCCTAAGTCGGTATCGTAATTGCACTACAATCAAATATTTTTGTAATGTTTTATATGTTCTAGTATATTATTTAAATTCATGTATTGTATAGCTCCATGGTGACTTCTGCCACATAACTGAGCCAGTAACTCCTCTTTTTTCTTTAACGTGTCAAGCGTACCACAACACGGGGCCTCGGTTTTTACTGTCTCATCCGAAAGACAGGACACCGGCATGACCAGAACGGGACTCGAACCCCGGCCTCCCGATCAGGAGTCCGACGCGATACCACTAGGCAACGCCTGCTTTATTTGTCAATATATATATATATATTATATTATTATTATGGACAGTGCTAGTTTATGTTTGTTCCGACGTGTTTGAAGAGTGTTCCAACCAGTCTCCCGAAGTAACGCGGAGAGACTTGCCAGTTTTGTCGTACCAGTGACAATTCTAGCAGCCTCAATATGAAGGCGTTCAAGTCTATCTTTGAGAGACTTGTTGCAACTATCCCATATAACATCAGCGCATTCAAGAATAGGACGGACAAAAGAGAAGTATAATTTTTGAATTGAATTTCTGTCGATTTGAAATTTTATTTTTATTAGGATGCAAATTCGTTTCAATGCTTTAGTGATTATGGAATTTACATGCGTATCCCAACTACCGTTGGAGCTAAATGTTAACCCAAGATGTTTATGAGAGTTAACATTGTTTATAGCTATGTCGTTCATATAAAGTAAAGGATGGGCAGGTGGGTGTCTTTTACGTGATATAATTAAAGATTCAGTTTAATTTGGATTGCAATTTACTAACCATTTACGGGACCATATATGAATTTTGTTTAAATCACTGTTATGCTGGGATGAATATACAACGAAGTATCATCAGCGAAAAGTCTAATATTACTTTGAATGTCTTTCACAATATCGTTGATATATATTTAAAATAACAGTGGACCCAAAACTGAGCCCTGGGGGACACCAGCTTTGATTTTGGACCAATCGGAAAAGTTATCGTTTATGACAACACGTTGTTTTCTGTCAGTTAGATAATCATCGACCCAGTATAAGAGAGACCCGGTTATACCAACAGATTTAAGTTTATGTAGAAGTCCCTTATGCCATACGCGATCAAAAGCTTTGCTTATGTCAAAGAAGACAACTCGAATTTCTTTTCCCTCATCAAGAGCTTTGCCAAATTGATTGGATATATCTAGAAGCTGATTAATAGTAGAGTCCATTGGTCGAAAGCCGGATTGAAGATTACTTATATTATCATTTTGCATATAGTTATAAAGATGTTTGAATACGCAACGTTCCATTAATTTACCCAGAATATTTAGGAGAGAGATCGGTCTATAGTTACTTGGTAGAGAAGGGTCGTCCTTTTTATAAATTGGGGATACATTGGCAATTTTCCAGGATGCTGGGAAAGTGCTTGTTTGTAGGGAGGGATTGAACAATTTAGTCAGGGAAGGGGTCAATTCATTTACAGCAGATTTAATCAATAAAGGGTTAAGTGTGTCCGGACCTGATGCTTTAGAAGTATTTAGAAGACGTAAGACATCTTGGACGTCGGATTCAGTAATTGTTATATGATCTAATGGTTCGTGAGTAGGAACGGTTGTGTCTGGTAGGGGCTTACCAATGTCATCAACAGACTGTTGTGTTATAAAGTAGTCATTTAAAACTCTCGCTTTGTCGGTATCGGTGTTAAGAATGTCATTGTTATGTTTGAGGGGTGGAATTTCAGTCTTGATTGAGTTTGAGTTTAAAATAGATTTAGAGACTTTCCACCATTATTCGTTGTCTAATTTATCGGATAATTTCTTATAATAAATATCCTTAGATTTACGTATATGTTTTATGTATTTGTTTCTAAATGTTCGGAATAGTGACCAGTGTTGGGGGTCATTTGAAATTTTAGCCCGCTTATGACATCTTTTGCGTTTACGGATTAGTTTACGTATGTCATTATTAATCCATGGAAGATCAGATTTCCGTATTGTTACAACTTTGTTTGGTATATGGGCAGCTGCAGTTTGTAATATTGTTTGTGATAATGATATTGCCGAAGAATTTGGATCATCAGTTATAATGCTGGACCAGTCATTGTTAGCAATATCGTTACGGTAAGCCTCGAAATCTTCATGCGAATATAGCCAGATTTTGCGTTTGAAGGATTTAGGACGTGGTTTTGATATGTTTAAGAGTGCAAAAATAGGACAGTGGTATCTAAGATCATTTGCCAAGAAGTGTTCAGAAACACCAGATTTATATATCAAGTCAATATCATTAACGAGGATCAAATCGAGAATGGAAGAAGTAGTTTCGGTAAAATGTGTCGGTTCTTTTATCATTTGATACAGATTATAAGTACTACATATTTCAGATATTACGTTTGAGTTGTCTAATAGCTGGTTACAGTTAAAATCACCTGTAAGATAGATGTAATCATGTTAAGATAGAAGTGCATTTTCTATTGAGTGTTTGATTAGGTCCCATGTTTCGTGAGGTGAGCTGGGGGGCCTGTAAAATGTACCAAGTAAGATAAATCGATGATTAATGTTGATTTCTAACTACACACTTTCGCAATTGAGTATTTCGAGATCTTCTCTGCGTCGGGAATTAATATGTGGTTTTACGTATACCGAGATACCACCACCTATCTGACCGGGTCTAACGTAGTTATACGGCTTGTTATAGTTATGGAATAAAAAATCTTCGGTGCAAGTGGAAGGCTGAATCCAGGTTTCAGTAAAGCTAAGTATATTGAAGTTGCCAAGATTGGTTTGTAAAATGTCGATTTTAGAAATCAGACTTTGAACGTTCAAATTGACAATGGATAGTTTTGATTCGAGTTCTGCTGATAAATTAGAGATATCTGGGTATTCTTCAGAACTCTGAGAAATAGAGGATGCATTGGAAAAAGAATCGGAGAGAGGACCGGGATTGGTTCCGACGTCTCCTGATAGAATGAGCAATGCAATATTCACTAGGGCACAGATAAATGGCATACATATAAAATGCAAGGTTACGTTACATTTCCTGAATGAGGAAACATTAACATTGGAGTCAGGGATATGGATGATCTTATTTTGGGTTGAAAAGGCCTCGAGTCAGATAAGTGTGAAAGTAAAAGCACAAAGTGCAATCCTTTAAAATGTGTCAAAAACAAGATATTGACGGCCAAAATCGTGAAAAAATCTATCTTGATTGACTTGACAACTGCACAGCCATAGAACAGACCAATCCTTACACCGACAGCCATGAGACAGGCTGGCATTATGTTATAGCAGATGGATATAGATGATCATGCGTAAGGTATGGTCTGCTCAAGCAAGGACATGCAATCTCAGAAAGGGAAATGGATACTTGATATGACTACGAGGAGAAATAGACAGATAAGGTGTAGATAGAATAACAAAGTATGGGTATAGGTGGGCAACTAAAATGCCCAGAAACGTATCGAACATTAAGAATTGGTTTATGTGAAAATAAACAGTGCTTAACAAAGAGCTTGGTGGACATGATAAACTAATGCATAACATCACATCAGCAAGTGTGATAAGATTGATACTCAAATGGAAATACAGAAACACTCATTAATAAATGCTAAGTATGGGTATAGATGTAGAGTTATGGTTATCGGCTAAGACTTAATAGATGTAAAGCTAATATCGTGTGGTCATCAGTGACCCTTAAATGTTAATATTTTAAGAATAACATGCAATAATACAAAAATAAGCCGTAAGGGATGACAAAATGCATGATGTAAGGTGAACGAAAGAGTGGGTCATACACTATACCACAATACATGTGTCTGGAACCATGCACTTCATGATGGTAGGAAAGGGGGGGATGGCAAAAATATTTAAAATTAATTATTATTACATGAGTAAGTGCGATGCTAAGTATTTTATACATTCACATGAGTAAATCAAATGCTAAATGGCATATATGATATGACACTATGTCACAAACAAGTGTTTGATACCATGTACGCAATGACGATAAGAAAGGGGGGTTGACAAAAAATATATAAAAAATCATAATTATAACATGAGAATTGTAATGCTAAGTACATGTATTTTATACATTCACATAGTAAATCTACTGCTAAATGGCATATATGATATAACAGTATATCACAAACAAGTGTTTGATACCATGTACTAAGTGACGATAGGAAAGGGGGGGGGGGGTGATCAAAAAATGTATAAAAATCATAATTAGAACATAAGTAATTGTGATACTAAGTATTTTATACATTCACATGAGTAAATCTAATGCTAATATGAGGTATGATGTAACATTATATGATAAACAAGTGTTTGATACCATGTACTAAATGACGGTAGGAAAGGGGGGGGGGCAAAAAAAAAAAAAAAATATATATATATATATATATATATATATATATATATATATATATATATATATATATATATATATATATATATATATATATATAAATCATAAGTACAACATGAGTAATTGTGATGCAAAGTATTTAATATATTCACATAAGTAAATCTAATGCTAAATAGCATATAGATTTATAAACACTGTATCAGAAACAAGTGTTTGATACCGTGCGCTAAATGACGGTAGGAAAAAAAAGGGGGGGGGGAGCAAAAAATATATGTAAAAAATCAATCACTATATCACTAACATGTATTTGAAGCCATGTACTTAATGATGGTAGGAAAAAATGAGGGATGGTTGGCAAAAGATATAAAAAAACCATAATTATAACATGAGTAAAAGAGGTGCCATATATCATATGCATTGTAACACTATATCGCCATGTGTGTGTGCTTTACAAACATGTGCTTAATGATGGTAGGGGAAAAAAAGGGGAGGGTTAAGTGAAATAGTTCTATATGATACGATTAGGATGTCATATATTCACACAAACAAGTGAGAAATTACAAGATCATATGAGATATGGCTGGTAGCATCTCAGGTACCACTGATTCCTGCTGCCACGGATGCATATGAGGAGGTTGGCGTACGGGATCGCGCGAAACTTTCCTTGAGTGCGGCAAGCTTTTCCTCGTTTTCCACACGGTGTTTGGTATCGTTGTGGTCAATTATGAAGATTTTGCCGTCATCTGTCCAGGTCTTTTTGAAAGATTGCGACTTCACGAGGCACCGAGCGCGATAGGCAAGTTCACTCCGTATCTTTGTCAGATCTTCATTTACGAAGACACCTCTGGGATAATGTTTCCTAGCCTTGATAACCCTTTTCTTAGCACTACGGTTAGTGAGGTGTATAAGAACGGGACGGCTTTTTGTGTTTTTGACGACGTCCTACCCGATTGACGCTCTCGATGTCATTTGGAGCTAGGGTAACTCCGGCACGTGAGATGACCTCTAGCACGGCTTCGGTGGTGTCTTGGGCCTCCCCACATTCGTTGATCCCAGAGATCCTGACGGAGTTCCGCCGACTGTACTGCTCCATCTCATCCAACTTTGACCGAGACATAGCGTTTTCACGCCTAAGCTCTACGATGTATTCCTGCGCCTGTTTGAGTGATGCAGAAATGTCCGTCTGTAACTGTTGGAGGGTGGGGGCCATGATGGTATTAATGTTACTCACCACGTAGTTGCAGACTGCATGAGACACTGCCTCCATGTCCTTCTGATTTAATGTTATCATCAGGGGGTGGCTTTCACTATTTGAGTGGGGGTCTATGGAGTTTCCTTTATCAGCATCAACGGTGGGTACTATCACTGCTCCCTTAGTGTCTGGCTCCGTCATCCGAAAGGGGGTGAACTCTGGTACAGGAGAGTCAGGCAGGGAACATGCGGGGTCTATGGGGTTGCCTCTAAATTTTTTGGACTCTTTAAATGGTGGTGTGGGTTGGGAAGTTCTGCGACTTTTGGACATGTTAACCTCAGTTAACCGCAGTAATTTCGGGTGGTTGCATATAAATGTAAACACAGCGCTATTGAATGAGCGTGAGCACTACTCACTACCGAGTAGGTGATTCAAATTGTTATTCTGAAAGTTATGAAAATTATAAACAACTCACTCATTGACGAAATAAGTTACTTTCCATCACAATAATGGTCCACCAGCCTTATTAATGCACAAATATTATAAAGTGTTCACATAATTTGTGGAGTCGATGTGAAAAGTGTCTTCTCCGATCTAGCGCACGCGTCTTTTTTATTTATTCATAAATAGTTATCACAGAAGTTAAATTCATAAATAATATCACATATAGTAATTCATAAATAACTATCCCAGATTTAAGTCATAAATGACATCACATTTGATCACACATTAAAATATCACAGATCTAGTATTGGATTAAACAATATCACAGATTTTAATTCATGATGAATATCACAGATGGAATTCCTTTGAATAAATATTACTATATGAACAGTGCTTTGATTGTGCAAGCATTAAATGCAGTTTATCTGCATATCAAAAGCTATGTTTTTTTTAATATCAGAGGATAATTTTCATATCAGAAAATAGTTTAAAAATACCCAAACGGCGCCTCATAGACATTTTAAAATATGTATGTTTTATAAAGATATAGACAGACTGCGATAATGTCATGGTACTATACTGTATGGCACCTTCTTGATAATTGAAATCGGTAGACATAAAAATATCCCATCCCACCTTCGTATATGTACTAATTGTAATTCTGGAGAAATAGGCGATGAAATGCACTTTCTGCTTTGTTGTAAAAAAATTCCGGCGAAAATCTTTATTTCATGAAATACATTCTACCTGTGGTAATTTTCAGAATCTAGGTCTAAATGAGAAATGATTTAGTATATTATATATATATATATATATATATATATATATATATATATATATATATATATATATATATATATATATATAATATATATATATATATATATATATATATATATATATATATATATTTATATACACTGAACATTACCGGGTATGTGGTTCAATCGTGAAAACTTATGTCTTGTGTAATTACTTAAGGACAAGCGGTCGGCGCGGGACTGACCTCCTTTCGATACCCAATAATTGTTTCAGTGGTGGGAGATCTCGCAATTTCAGACGCTCATATATCCCAAAAATATAAAACCAATATGTATACTTTGTAACATGCACGTTAGGCATACATATGTTATTATCATATCAAGTGAACAATTATTTTTCGCAGAACAATGTAAGCCATGATGGTCTTGGGCACAGCATAGATCGGTTATCAACATTGGGCACAAGGGGGAACTATCTCTAACGGAATTATAGGAAAAAGAAAAGAAAAAGAAAAGACAGAATGTTTACAGTCAAAACACCGAATTTGAGTAATTATTTAAAATGCTGTGAAATAAAGTTCCCTGAGCACCGTCCCTTGGTGCCCTCTGTTGCTGACTGATTTCAAACAAATATTGGATACTTACATATAATATTACTATATTTTAGTAGTAGTAAGTTATTGTTAATGTAGCAGATTCAATTTTATATACATAAAACTCACCTATATGTTCATATTTTCTATATATGATCATTCATGTAACTGTATTAACTTGCTTCTTATGTTTATAGTCTGTATGTCATGTATGCCCATCCGGGCCCAATTTTTGGCAATAAAGTGTATTGTATTGTAAGACATATAACTCATTGAGAACAAGCATTATGAAACCAGATTAATGATGGTACGAAGTCATATCCACGCCTAATATATAAAAGAGTCGACAGGGTGAGAGGAAAGGAGATATCTCCCCTGTTAACACCCCTTTTTTTAATAATAGGTACAGGTGGACATAAGAAAGAAAGGCAACTCTTGGAGCATGTGTTGACAAACACCGAAGTGTTCCGAGTTTGAACAGGTAAGTTGATTATGTTTAATGACATTTATCTGAATCAAAGTCATAAAACAGTCGTCGTGGGTGCTATATTACGGTCTGTATTACAGTATTATACCCTTCATGTAAAATATTGCCCATATACAAGTAGTGTAGTCTGTAGAATGTATAATTATAAAAAAAGGGGGTTTCCTAATGTACTTATTCAGTTTAGCAGTTAAATTTAGTCATTAGTGCCTGTTGTCGAAACATAAATTGAGTATTTCTCAACACAGTGATAGACGGATGTAGACTTCGATTTTATATAGGCCTATAAGCATGTTCTCTACTCATGACGATGGTTTGATTTTTTTTTTTATTCTTGACATCAGGAAACGGCGAACACCAAATCACTTAAATTTCTTCCTTGTACAGTGTGTAGTATTTTCTCTTCTGGAGAAGTGGAAAAGAGACAAATCGTATCTATTTCTGTCCTGCTACTTATTCTCCCTTTAATCCTATTTGACACAATGCGAATGATATCAGTTACTCTTCACCCAAGTTATATAAACCAGTACTCTGTTTATAAAAACATTGATGAAATTGCCATCTTCAATACACTTTGTCATGTGCACAGGACTTTTGGCTCGTTGATCCCCCCTCATTTATACCAGTATAATAACTAATTGAGGGGGGGGGGGGAGGCAATTGAGCCGAAAGCCCTGTGGTCATGTGGTATTATACACCAGGCTGATAGAGGGATAAAGATGTATTTGAGAGAAACGTCACACAAATCCATGACACAATCTGTTTTCAGTAACAGGTTTGACACTTAAATCTTCGTCTGTAGGGTCTCAAACTTTACATAAATTTATCAGATGACTTAAAATATACTTGTTGCATAAACATCTATCCTGTTTGCTGTTACCCATACATTGTGTGGTAGTCAGTTAACTCGTATATAATAATGTTGCGATACTTTGTTGTAATTGTCATTTGCTTTTGCTTTATTTTGTTTGTGCATTGATGTATGCCATGATTGGTAAAAATCAATAATTAATATTGATAATGAATAACAATGAATAAATGAAATAAATGAAACTCACATTAGTCAGTGATATGACCAGAGAAGTCCATCTTTTTTCCCTTGGAGCACAGTTCAAGTCACTGCTGGAGCACTAAACTTAGCCCACATTTACATTACTTTCACAAAATGATATTAATTTGGTTTACTTTTATAGAACTTCAGAACCCTGATGATATGGTAAGGGGGGAGGAGGAAGAAGGGGGCAGAGTAAGTCCCAGGAACTCCTGAATTTGGCAAAGTCAGGGCCTAAAATGCAAACTTTACATCAATTGACAATTCTCAGTTAGTATGGCATCTGCAGTGTAATCAAAGCTTTTTGTGACTTTATTATATTATCTGTGTCCTTTCCATATCTTGTTATTCTATTTGTTATATAAATGTGGTGGATTTTGTCATAAATTAGCTGAGTCAGATCTGATCTTCTAATACATGTACATCATCTCTTGTAATTTCTTTAGTAGACAGTATTGAATTAAGTATATTTGTAGATGGATCTAGATTTTTTTAAAAAAAGGATTGTGACTGCCATGAATGCTTTTTGCAGCAGTCAGGAATTCTGGAAAATAATTTTTGCTGCCTTTCAGCTTTCTTGTAATATAGAAAGTATGTGCATGAAACTCTAATGATTCCGGATTTAGTCTTTTTCTTTATACATGTTTCATGTCATTTCTATTCTAAATGTGTTGTACATGTAAATACTTCCAGTATGCATTTAAATCATTTATATTGATTACTGTGTGTAAACCGGTACCAACAGATAATAGAAGAAAAAAGTTCCTTTAACAGAATCAACTGTTGAAAAAACGTGCACAGTCAACCAGGCTGTTTCTTGCTCTTGCATTTTACGTGTCAGAATCCATAATATCCATGACAGAAAACAGAAACATGATTTAAAATTGATGGATACAGCTTGTGACCATTTCCCTGTAGAAACTCTAATGTTCATTACCGAAACTTGGTGTCTGATGATGTTACGACAGAGTCCTGGTTATTACTATATGAATGACAATAAATGCACAACAAATTTTCCTAATTTCAACATACATGTACCTCAGTTAGTGACTTATTTTGTTTTAAGCCACTGGTTTGAGGTAGCCGCTGAAACTAATCTTTCATTTGAGACCCTGGTGACTTGAAGGTATCTTCACTATGTAGTATACTTGATTTTAGGCAGAAATGTCTTTTGTTTGAGACCCCAAGCTGACTTGTAGGTGTCCTCACTATGTAGCATGCTTGGCTTGAAGCTGAACTGTCTTTTATTTAAGACCCCTGGTGACTTGTAGGTGTCCTCACTATGTAGCATGCTTGGTTTGAGACTGAAATGTCTTTTATTTAAGACCCCTGGTGACTTGTAGGTGTCCTCACTATGTAGCATGCTTGGTTTGAGGCTGAACTGTCTTTTATTTGAGATCCCTGGTGACTTAAAGTTTTAGGTGTCCTTACTATGTAGCATGCTTGGTTTGAGACTGAAATGTCTTTTATTTAAGACCCCTGGTGACTTGTCGGTGTCCTCACTATGTAGCATGCTTGGTTTGAGGCTGAACTGTCTTTTATTTGAGATCCCTGGTGACTTAAAGTTTAAGGTGTCCTTACTATGTAGCATGCTTGGTTTGAGGCTGATCCCTGGTGACTTAAAGTTTTAGGTGTCCTTACTATGTAGCATGCTTGGTTTGAGGCTGAACTGTGTTTTATCTGAGATCCCTGGTGACTTAAAGGTTTAGGTGTCCTTACTATGTAGCATGCTTGGTTTGAGGCTGAACTGTCTTTTATTTGAGATCCCTGGTGACTTAAAATTTTAGGTGTCCTCACTATGTAGCATGCTTGGTTTGAGGCTGAACTGTCTTGTATTTGAGATCCCTGGTGACTTAAAGTTTTAGGTGTCCTTACTATGTAGCATGCTTGGTTTGAGGCTGAACTGTCTTTTATTTGAGATCCCTGGTGACTTAAAGGTTTAGGTGTCCTTACTATGTAGCATGCTTGGTCTGAGGCTGAAATGTATAGTAAATCTTTGTATGAGCCTTAACTTCCTATTGCCTGCATTGATTTGATTAATATTTGTTGCCCAGGTCTCAAAGGTGTGTCATGACTTTGAACCAAGATTAAATTTCATTATTAGCATGATCTTACAAGAGTTTTGCTTCTTGCTTGTTTATAATGAAAATGAATAGAAAATTAGGGTGGCAATTCTTAAGCCCTAAATAAGGGGAGAAAGATGATCTAGAGGGATGTGTGAAGAAGTGTTGTTGGTTTTGATCCCACCCTGAAATATTTGGTGTTTTTTCAACATTTTTGGTTTTTGGAATTCGTGATTTCAATGCAGAAAATTGTAATTTTTATCTTTTAGTTGACAGTGTTGTTTTAATTTGGTTTCTTTTAATCATATTGATAGTAAGGAATGTATCTGTGAAAGGATTTTTTCAATATCTCAATTTTTTTTTCAAGAAGAAGGGGAGGGTGGGGGAGGCAGGAAGGAAATTTTTCCCCAATTTCAACTTCTGCTGCAGAACCACTGGAAGGATTATGATGAAACTTGGTGGGAATGTTCAATTACTCACGGTTTCTTGTGAGTGTAGATGTTTTTCTTCCAAATCTGTGCATTTGAGCATTCATTTGCTGTAAATTATTATAGATAGATAATTTTAATTTGGAGTGCATAAACAATTGCTAAATGTTGATGATGATTCAAATTTTACACTCAGTTCTCAGTACAAAATGTAGTCACAACACAATAAACACCAGGGAATGTATATATTTATCTGCAAACTTTTCAAGTAACCTATAGACCTTTTTCCAATTTTAAATGATGTAAGTGGTCTTATACCTGACAAACCACATTTTGCCAAAATTTTCATTATGACGTTAACATTTGGAATGTAACGTCACAGTAATTTGATGCAAATCTATGCGGCAATTTTGCATTTGTCCGGAATTGCCCCTTACATCATGTAAAATTGGCAAAAAGGTTATTGAATAAGCAAATTGTGTTCATGTGAGCGATATAGGCCCACTTGGTTTTTATCAATGTTAGAAACCTGGTTTTATGTACATTGTGTATACATGTATATTTAAATGCCACAAATCATTCTTTTCTCTTTAGACAGTAATTCATCTTACAGATATAGGCCCACTTGAGCCTCTTGTTTTTATAAACTAATGAGCATTTTCACTTTACTATCTCTTATGATTAATATATGTTTACTATGAACATCTGCTAGGTTCCTATGTAGATTCTCATATCGAGAAAATTTTCACACTTTTGGTGCTTCTTACAGTTTTTATATGCCTGTCTTTGACGGGACGTATTATGGTATGGCGTTGTCCATCTTTCTTTTTGTCCAGATCTTGTAGGTAGGATACAGACCAAACCATTGGGATTAAGACTGTCAAACTTAGTACCTTTTACTCCTTATGCTAAGACAAACATGCTTTTTGTTTTTCAAGGTCAGAGGTCAAAGGTTAAGGTCGAAGTAATACTCGGTAGTAAACCGTTGTAGGCAGGATACAGATCAAACTGTTGGGGTTAGGACTGTCAAACTAGGTATACACTTCTCTTGCCAAGACAAAGATGCCTTTTGTATTTCGAGGTCAGGGGTCAAAGATCAAGATCGTAGTACTACTTGATAGGAATCCCTTGTAGACAGGATACAGCCCAAACCGTTAGGGCTAGGACTGTCAAACTTGGTACATTTACACCTCATGCCAAGACAAAGATGCTTTTTGTTTTTCAAGGTCAAAGGTGAAAGTCATGGCGCTACTTGGTTAGAAAACCTTGTAGGCAGGAACCAGAATGAACTATTGGGGATGGAACAGTTTAACAATATAAGGAGGGAATGTTTCCATACTTTCAAAATCTTCCCCTACAAACTAAATGATCTGCGAATTATGCCATGCCAGGCGTTGCTCTTGTTAACATGAGTGAAAAGTTGTGGTATTCCAAGAAGTAGAGGAATCTATGACTGCAAGAACAACAGTATAAGTCATAGTCATGTACTTTTTGAATTTTTATATACTTGGAAGGCATTTTGTTGAAAACATACATATAATATGCAAAATAAAATTTCTATGATTGGAATGAGTCAACAAGATGCTGACATCTGACAATGTTCATGTCAAGTTTATCAAGTTGTTCATAATTGGCCAGATTGTAGAGCAATTCTGGTCTCTAGATTGGCAATGTTTGTCTGTCATTCTGTCTGTCTGTCCGCCAATATTTTGGTTAAATTTTTGGTTGAGGCAAAATCTCAGCAACTAAGAGAAGTATAAACATAATACTTCACACAAAGGTTCCTTATGACCAGAGCTTTCAAATTATGCCATGACTTTTGACCTAGTGATCTTGACTTTGGACTTTGACCTACTTTTAAAATTTTTTTATTTTCGTTATATCTTTTTAATCAGTAGGGGTAGGGTTTGATACTTCACACATAGGTTCTCAAAAAGTTCTCAGCCACAAATACTTAGCAATAACTAGGATTGAAAGTATTATATTTCAATACAATCTTCCTTCATCTTAACACACTTTCTTCATTTCTGTTCCATTTTCTGAATCCCTTCAGAATAGAATGCTTCATTCTGGTACCATAAGTACTCATATACAGTGTCCATGTCACCCTCATTGCTTCCAAAATTCTAATAACATATCGGTAGGTAAGATTTTAATTTTGGAAGAGTTAGAAATCAGATGGGACTAAATCTAGAAAATAAGGGGGATGAGGAAGGACCTTGAAGCTACATTCCAATGAACGATCATTACAACTTTGGAGGTGTGAGTGGATGCATTATCATGCAATAGACACCTTTGGTTAGCTTTCCTTTCCTGTTTCTCGCAATCTCTTGACACAGTGTTTTTTACTCATTTGCATAATATGCACCATTAATCGTGCAACCTTCCTCAAGGAAATGAATTATGATTATTTTGTGATTGTCACATAAGGCCGTGATATTCCCAGCTGAGTAAACTCTCTTGAAAATCAGGGTGAATCCATCGCATGTTTAGTTTCTAATAGATTCAGGATCAAAATGGTAAACCCAAATGTTTTAGCCAATTCAAGGAAAATGAATGTTATTGTGAAGAATTGAAGTTAAAGAATATGTTTAAAGATTTAACAAAATTATTTAAAGATTAAATCTGGAAAATGAGTTTTACACTATTAGTATGTAATATTTATCTATAATGGACTTCTTCTTCAGACATGTCAGAACTCATGGAAGAATTTGTTGAAGCTTGACATGAATATGATAGGTCTCTAATAAGTGTTGATGAATTTTGTATAGATCTACTCAGGAGTGGATCCAGGGGAGGATTAAGTGGATCCAGAAGGTTACTCTGTTTTGTGAATAAAAATTTCAGAAAAGCTGCATAAAATAAAGAATTTTATGTTTAACAGTCTCTTAGAATTTCAGTGTTTTGGGATTAATTTTGAATTGAACATTTACTTGGGAAAAGTCTGTTGATTCTAAGAGAGATGGAAAAACACACCCTTTTGCAAAATTTTGTATCTATAGGAATGAGTTTTACTGCAAGAAGATATAAAGAAATAAGTAGTTACTAAACAACATTAAATATAAACGAATATTACTAAACAACATTTTATAGAAATGAGTAATTATCAAACAACATTATATAGAAATGAGTAGGTACTAAACAACATTATATAGAAATGAGTAGTTATCAAACAACATTATATAGAAATGAGTAGTTATCAAACAATATTATATAGAAATGAGTAGTTATGAAACAAAATTATATAGAAATGAATAGTTATTAAACATTATATAAAAATGAGTAGTTATCAAACTACATTATAAAGAAATGAGCAGTTATCAAACAACATTATATAGAAACGAATAGTTATTAAACATTATATAAAAATGAGTAGTTATCAAACAACATATAGAAATGAGTAGTTATCAAACAACATTATATAGAAACGAATAGTTATTAAACATTATATAAAAATGAGTAGTTATCAAACAACATTATATAGAAATGAGTAGTTATCAAACAATATTACATAGAAATGAGTAGTTATCAAACAACATTAGATAGAAATTAGTAGTTATCAAACAACATTATATAGAAACGAATAGTTATTAAACATTATATAAAAATGAGTAGTTATCAAACAACATTATAATAGAAATGAGTAGTTATCAAACAACATTATATAGAAATGAGTAGTTACTAAACAACATTATATAGAAATGAGTAGTTATCAAACAACATTATGTAGAAATGTGTAGTTATCAAACAACATTATATAGAAATTAGTAGTTACTAAACAACATTATATAGAAATGAGTAGTTATCAAACAACATTATGTAGAAATGTGTAGTTATCAAACAACATTATATAGAAATTAGTAGTTACTAAACAACATTATATAGAAATGAGTAGTTATCAAACAACATTATGTAGAAATGTGTAGTTATCAAACAACATTATATAGAAATGAGTAGGTACTTAAGGAGATTTATTTAAACAAGTAGATATAGATGTTGCAGCATTTAAAAAGGGTATAAGAATATGGTTTCCAGATATGAATTGAAATATCATGCATCTTGCCCAAATCAAATATGACCATATATGTATACTTACTTGTGGAGGGAAGCTGATTTTGAGGTCAAAGCTGAAGGTCACTTCATCTGAGCTTAAGTGAAAATATAGTAAAAACATAGTTTCTGGGTAGTAACTAAAAAACCGTACACAAGATTCATAGAGAATTTGGACTCCTACTTAGTAAGGAACAGGAAGATGCACATTGATTTTAAATCAGAAGATTAAAGCATGATTTCCAGGTGATAACAGCACTATTATACATCACACTTAAAGTATATCTGGAGATATACTTGGTCACAAAGAGAAAGACTTTCCTTTTGATTTTGCCTACTTCTGGAAGACCAACAGTATTTAGTTTTATAACAGAATAACCCAGTTGTCCAGTCCTGTTCATTTATCCATTCATCATTTTGTAGACATTTTTGTTTTGATGTTACAACAGTTGATATATCTACAAAACTTGAATAGATGGATAACCTTAGGATGGATATTGCAATGTGTGCTACAGATGCTATACTGCAATGTGTGTTGTAGATGTGATATTGTAGTGTGTGCTGCAGATGGATGTTGCAATGTGTGTTGCAGATGCTATATTGCAATGTGTGCTGCAGATGCTATACTGCAATGTGTGCTGCAGATGTGATATATTGCAGTTTGTGCTGTAGATGCGATATTGCAAAGTGTGCTGCAGATGGATGTTGCGATGTATGTTGCAGATGCTATATTGCAATGTGTGCTGCAGATGCTATACTGCAATGTGTGCTGCAGATGTGATATTGCAGTGTGTGCTGTGGATGCCGTATTGCAGTCTGTGCTACAGATGGATGTTGTAATGTGTGTTGCAGATGCTATATTGCAATGTGTGCTGCAGATGGATATTGCAGTGTGTGCTGCAGATGGATATTGCAATGTGTGCTACAGATGCTATACTGCAATGTGTGCTGCAGATGGATATTGCAATGTGTGCTGCAGATACTATACTACAATGTGTGATGCAGAACTGTAGATGATACACTTTATTGTGTGCTGTAGATGGATATTGCAATGTTTGCTGTAGATGAATATTGCAAAGTGTGCTACAGATGCTATACTGCAATGTGTGCTGCACATGTGATACTGCAGAGGGTGCTGTAGATGGATATTGCAGTGTGTGCTGCAGCTGCTATACTGCAATGTGTACTGCAGATGGATATTGCAATGTATGTTGCAGATGCTATATTGCAATATGTGCTGCAGATGCTATACTGCAATGTGTGCTGTAGATGCGATATTGCAGTGTGTGCTGCAGATGGATATTGCAATGTCTACTACAGATGCTTTACTGCAATGTGTGATGCAGATGGATATTGCAATGACTGCTGCAGATACTGTACTATAATGTGTGATGCAGTACTGCAAATGGTACACTTTATTGTGTGCTGCAGATGGATATTGCAATGTTTGCTGCAGATAGATATTGCAAAGTGTGCTACATATGCTATACTGCTATGTGTGCTGCAGATGTGGTACTGCAGTGTGTGCTGCAGATGTGGTACTGCAGTGTGTGCTGCAGATGGATATTGCAATGTGTGTTGCAGATGCTATACCGCAATGTTTGCTGTAGATGCTATACTGCAATGTGTGCTGTAGATGCAATATTGCAGTGTGTGCTACAGATGGATATTGCAATGTGTGCTACAGATGCTATATTGCAATGTGTGCTGCAGATACTGTACTACAATGTGTGATGCAGTACTGCAAATGGTACACTTTATTGTGTGCTGCAGATGGATATTGCAGTGTTTGCTGCAGATGGATATTGCAAAGTGTGCTACAGATGCTATAATGCAATGTGTGCTGCAGATGCGATATTGCAGTGTGTGCTGCAGATGGATATTGCAATGTGTGTTGCAGATGCTATATTGCAATGTGTGCTGAAGATGCTATACTGCAATATGTGCTGCAGATGCCGTATTGCACTGTGTGCTGCAGATGGATATTGCAATGTGAGCTGCAGATGCTATACCACAATGTGTGCTGCAGATGGATATTGCATTGTTTGCTGCAGATAGATATTGCAATGTGTGCTGCAGATGGATATTGCATTATTTGCTGCAGATAGATAATGCAGTGTGTGCTGTTTATGCTGTATTGCAATGTGTGCTGCAGATGCTATTTTGCTTCTTGTGCTGTAGATAGATATTGCAATGTGTGTTGCAGATGCTATATTGCAATGTGTGCTGTGGATGGATATTGCATTGTGTGCTGCAGATGCAGTATTGCAATGTGTTCTGCAAATGCTGTATTGCAATGTGTGCTGCAGATTGATACTGCAATGTGTGCTGCAGATGCTATACTGCAATGTGTGCTGCAGATACAATATTATAGTATGTGATGCAGATGGTTTATTTGACCTACATTTTATGTTCTGTGACTTTGATTAACCTCAGCATTTACATCAGTTTTGAGGTAACATCAAGTGGTATTTCATACAAACTTGAATAAATGCTTTATCTGAACATGATGATATATACTGAAGATTGTGTGTCTGACCTATATTTAATGCTTCAGTGACTTTGGTTTATATCAGGATATCTCAAGTCAGTTTTGATGTAAATACAAGTGGTATTCTATCCAATCTTGACATGTATGGTTCTTCTGAGTATGGTTATTGCAATTTGCATGCTGCAGATGCTATATCTGGCTTACATGTTGTGCCTCTGTGATGGGTTAATATGTTTAAATCAGTTTTGAGAACTTGAAATGGTATGCCATAAACACTTCCATGAGAAGAACATTTGAAAATGGACAATAGAAAGCATATTGCTGAATTGCTGATGTTGTGTCTTAACTTCCATTTCATTTATCAGTGACTTTGGTTAACCTCAACATTTAAAATCAGATTTGAAGAATCTACTTCATATTTCATACCATTGTACCCCAGACATAAGACTGTGTCATGACCTTCACTTCAGGTCACATTTTCAAAGGTCAAATTCACAGTGAACTAGATCTAATGACCCTAACTGGTGTATTTGTCCATAAAACCATATAGAGCTGTAAATTGATCTGCTTCATACTTTACAAAATTGTACCCATGACACAAGGATGTGTCATAACCTTGGCTGAAGGTCATATCTCAGAGGTCCAGGTCACAATGAGCTTATGACCAAATTTGTTGTTGTAACACTTTGTTGCTGCATTGAGTATTCATCCTGATAAGACATGCAGTTTATTTGCTGGGATCGATATGGAACATGCATTAGCAATACTGTCGTAATACAAATAAAAACTAAGTTGCAAGTTCATGGAGTTATTCAGAAAGTAAAATATCGCTATACGATTAATACTGGTAAAAGATTTACAAACAATACTTCTTAGAAATACCGACGAGCGGAAATTTGCAACATTAAGAGGATATACTAATGGTAATGTTTATCAACTAGAGACGGCTGTATGGGAAAGATTATATGGATTGGGCGAAAGCTTTCCGTAATACTGATGGGAAAGCATTTATTTTTACTTACTAAACATGTATGCTCCGGTTCTTGTAATGGGAACTCAGGTACCGTCAATGGGGAATTTTCACAAACGCTTAGACGATACATATTCGTGATTTGTTATGAGGTATACTCCTCGGGATTTATCTTCAATTTCTAAGTAAAATCTTATTTTTTAATCTTTTGTTTTAACATGATTATTATCTTAAATGAGAAAATTATGAAATATTTATAATCTATGTATACTTCTTCATTGAATTCAAATGTGGATTTCAAAGTATTTATAACAGGATTTGTAAAAAATTACTGAAAAAGTGCATTGTGGCCTAGTATAAAACTAAAGTCATACCCCCTCATGCATTCGGAATCTCTCCCGCCTTTACCTATAAAAGAATGCTGCAATATGTGAAACTCAAAACGGATACGGCGGTTGATTGGTTGATTGGTGTTTTACGTCGCTTTCAACAATTTTTCAGTTATATCGCGACGTGAAAGCAGGAGGTAACCATCCTCTTAAACATAGTGGCGCAACCCGGGAATCGAACCCGGATCGTCGGCGCCTCAAGCCAAGCGCTTAAAACCACTACACCAAGCCTGCCCCTCAAAACGGATACGTACAGTGAAATAGTCCCAATGTAATACGTACTTGGTCCATAAACCGAAAACAAAATTTGTAATATCGCATGAAATATGAAACAATCTCCTCTAATAGTAAAAAAAAAAATGATTGTAAAACTGTAGATGTATGGGGTAATCGTCAGATGTATGGGGTAATCGTGAAATGTATTGGATAATCGTAAAATGAAAATGCAACCTATACTCGGCTTTCTCTCGAGATTTACATTTAATGATAGTTCGAAGAATTAGGCAAGTATATATCTTCCTTGGAGGAATTTTACATTACAGCATTACAGGTCATTTACGAATATCTTTGAAGATTTACACCCCCCTCCCTTTTACAAATAAACACACCCTCACGCACGCATACACTGTCGATACACACATATTCACACACACACGCACACACACACACACACACACACACACACACACACACACACACACACACACACACACACACACACACACACACACACACACACTAACACGCCTGTGCAGATGTCTGGATTTGTCGATGAAATGAAAAATAAAATTACTTGGATCCCGCCAGAAACAGATGATTAAAAATCTGGAGGCGGATCTTCTCATTTTTGTCTAAGGTCGCACGGAGATTATTATTTTAAATGGCGACATATTCAGTTCTTTGCAGTGGTCCCAACCGGAGCAGTTAGGTATCTTTTACGTACTACGTCTACAGTGGCCCCAGTTTTTCCTGTAACACGTGTACAGCGACCTCAGTTTTTCCTGTAACACGTCTACAGTAAACCCAGTTTTACCGTTTTATCTTAAAGACTGGACACTGTATAGTGGGGCTCGAACCCAGAACCTCTCGGTCAATACCTAACGTCTACCCGATTTAGCTTCGCATGTCCTCTTTATATAGGCAAATGGAGACAAAGTGTCTACATATACGAATTAGTATATTCTAATCCGTAGCCCGTGATTGTGTGTACATTTGTAAATGTATTTTATCCACACCGATTGGGTGACGATTGTTATTTCATTTGACCGTGCGAAGTTGGTACCACCACTGTATTACAATCGAATGTTATGTGATGTCTTTGTGATGTCTCTGTGATGCCTTTGTGATGTCACTGTGATGTCTTTCTGATGTCTCTTCGATGTCCCTGTGATGTCTCTGTGATGACTCTGTGATGTCTCTGTGATGCCTTTGTGATATCTCTGTGATGTCTCTGTGATGTCTGTATGCCTTTGTGATGCCTTTGTGATGTCTCAGTGATGCCTTTGCGATGTCTCTGTGATGTCTGTATGCCTTTGTGATGCCTTTGTGATGTCTCAGTGATGCCTTTGTGATGTCTCAGTGATGCCTTTGTGATGTCTCTGTGATGCCTTTGTGATGTCTCTGTGATGCCTTTGCGATGTCTGTATGCCTTTGTGATGCCTTTGTAATGTCTCAGTGATGCCTTTGTGATGCCTTTGTGATGTCTCTGTGATGCCTGTGATGTCTCTGTGATGCCTTTGTGATGTCCCTGTGATGTTTTTGCGATGTCTCTGTGATTTCTTTGTGATGTCTCTGTGATGTTTTTGTGATGTCTTTGTGATTTTTGTGTGTGCTTATTCCTGTAGTTTCTGAATCCCCGTGGCGATTTTTTTTTCATACAACTGATTCAGGACTCTTTACTTTCTTTGATACTCGATACGCGTACCAGACACCGGAACCTGTATTGTTTCATACGAGAATTACCTGCAGAATACCTGTCCAATACTGTGAATGGCATCTCGTGGTGACTTGAGAATTTTAGACATAATTTTCATAAACATTTCCACCCACACAATTAGTCTGTACAGACCTTTTTAAATACATGTACTTACACTTCGACGTGATAAGGTGGATACATTCAGTACGAAGCAAATCTCATTGGGATTTTTCTTCGTGGTAAGTCGGTCACGTGATCATACTATATGGAAAGAAGTCCTAAGAGAGCTGGTTATTTCGCCAAAATTCGACCGAATTATTGGACATGCATTTTGCAGTCAGTCTATTCGCACCGTTTCCAGTATGTGGTCTGCGGTATATCAGAGGATGAATTATTCAGTGTATGATTTGTTTATCTTGCTTTGATTAAAGTTTTTGTCACAGGTATCATTACCATGTATGATGCATTATGTAAACTAATTAAATGTATCGATGGACAATGTTTCGTGACAATGAAAAAAAAACCCCCAAAAACTAAATACATCAGTTTATGTTGGTTTGTTTTCGAGATAAAAACAATATATTCGTACACACTATCAAGAATTAATATTTGAATTCATTGTTGCTCTTGATGACCGTAGACTGGGGGTTGTATGATGCGAAACATGAATTAATTGATGACTTAAATGTGAGGTTGTAGCAACTTCATAATCTAACCAATGATTTAAGATGTCTAAATCTTATGTATTAACTCATGCAGATAATTCGAGCATGCACAACATTTACATATGTGTGTTACAGAGAATCAAGAATTCTTGTTTTTTGTAAAGTAGTTGAATTGTACCTGCATTTGATGTAAAATTGTTTCGGGGTTACTGTCGATTTTTAACTCACCTGAATTTAAGTCTGTCTGGTGTCTATTCGTCTGTCAGTCTGTCCGTCTGACATAAACTTTTCATACTTTCGACTTCTTCAGAACTGCAGGAGAGATTTTGATCAAACATGGTATAGATGAAGTACTGCAAGTCCCCTACGAGTGCTGTTACTTTTTGGCCATATTAAGGGATGAATCCAGGGCGGGCAACATAGGCCCCAGATTGTACCTTCTTTTGACAAACTTCTTTTTATGCCCCAGTCTTGTATACCAAAGGGCCATATAGCATTGTCTGTCTGTCCGTCCGCCTGTCTGTCAGTCTGTCTGTCTGTGTCATTCCGTCCCGCGTTCAATGAAAGATGCATAACATGGTAAATATAGGTGATAGGGCTTTCATTTTTCACATGTGGATTTCTTGTGGTAAGACCTTTCTTTTTGTACAATAATATTTGACTTTCTGACCTTGACCTTGGAATTTGACCTATATTTTGGGAAAAAAAAACTTTATGCTATAACGTTTAAATGCTAAGTGACAGAGCTTTAATATTTCATATGTGCATATCTTGGGGAATACCTTTCTACTAGTAGAAAAAAAGGACCTTGTGACCTTGCTGTTGGAGTTTCACCTTAAGTTATGGAATCAATAGTTCATGCTATAATTTTTGAATGATACGTGATAGGACTTTAATATTTCCCATGCGTATTCCTTGTGACAAGACCTTTCCATAGGTACCATAATTTATTTTACCTCTTGCCCTTTACCGTGACCTTTGTCCTACATTTCCAAAACTTTAATATTAGTTATAACTTTTGAATCGTAAAAAACAAGACTTTCATATTTCACATGTGTTTTCCTTGTGACAAGACCACTCTGTCGGTACATAAATTTTTTACTTTGAAATCTTGACATCGACCTTTGCCCTACATTTCAAAAACATTAACAATGATTATAACTTTTGATTCATAAGAGGTAGGGCTTCCATATTTCACATGCATGTTTTTTGTGACAAGACCTTTCAGCCAGTGCAATAATTTGTGACATTGTGACCTTGACCGTGACTTTTGGCCTACATTTCAAAAGCGTCAACATTGGTTATAACTTTCTAATTGTAAGAGATATTGCTTTCATATTTCACATGTATATTCCTTCTGACAAGACCTTTCCATCGAAACAATAAGTTTTATTCCTTGTGACCTTGACCTTTGACCTATGTTTAAAAACTTTGACATCGTTTATAACTTATGAATCGTAAGAGGTAAGGCTTCGATATATTGCTTGTTTATTACCATGGGGTGGGGTGTAATTAAGATATAGGACTTTCTCTTTTCTGCTTATTTTCAGATTATTTCTTAGATTTTCACCTTGCAGGTTGCTTATAATGCATTGATTTTGTTTGTTTTAACCGGATGTATTGTAATAATGCAGTTGGAAAAAAACTTTCTTTAGATGGGCTGCATAAGTAGACAAAGTGAATACATAGAAGTGATCTAGATGGGTGTCGTAAGAAGTGTGGTGGTTTATGGTTCCATTCAGGAAACCATGCTTTGACTTTTGACATCTTTTTCTTTGTCATTTCCACTCATTTTTATTCCATATTGAGAAGCAGAAAAATATTTATTTGTTTTAGTTAGAAAATACCTGAATGAAGTTTTCTAGATTTTTATGCGCGGGGCATATTGCTTTTGTCCTGAACATTTGTATATTTGTTTGTCTGTCTGTTGTCAACTTTAACCTTGGCTATAACTTTTTAACCGTGAGGGATAGAGACTTCATATTTGACATGCATACTCAACTAACGAAGCCCTTATAAATGACACCAAGGTCGATGACATTTTTACAGTGACCTTCACGCTAAAATAACTTTTTGGGCTTTGGTGCCATTGGGGGCATTAGTGTTTCCCAAACACAGCCTTTTTTCATAATTTTTAGCTTAAGTCAATGAATCTTAGAGATGTCGCAGTGTTTGTTGTCAGGGTCTGCATTCACGTCCATGTCTAGTTAATATACCTGGGGTAATTCAGTTTGGATAAAATAAAAGTGTTGCAATAGCAAACGGACATCAGTTGTTCTTCTTAAGATGTTGATTTTACATGCTGCAACTGACCTACATGTTCCGCTAAATGATCGTGGTTAAGTTATTTGAGATTACTCTGTACGGATGCTTCATCGAACATATTTGTTCTGCTTGAATGACTGTTTCGTTATTGGGACAACTTCTAAGTTTTGAACAAAGCACAAATGTTACAGACACCAAACTGATACCAGTGATTCATCTTGAGATGAATTTAAAATCTAGATATTCACAATGTGACCATAAACACACCTTATTTTCTCTTTGATTGAGATATTTGTGTTTGACTGACAAACATTCCATCAAGGTGAGCTTGGTAATCTTGAGTACATTTTGTTTTTCTATCCATTTTTGATATAGGCCAGTTCTGGCTTACTGAAAGGGAGGGGTTGAAAGCCCCTGCCCCTTGGAGGCAAAAATTGTATTTATCTCATTTTATGCCAAAACAAGTTTTTAAGTGTTTTGTAGCAATCATAGTCAGAAAAAAATTCTGATGCAGTCTTTTTCACACTTTATTGTGTCATTTTCTTGATCTATTCAATAGATATAGAGAAGCAATAAATCATTTATTTTCTAACTTTTATACTGAAATACCTATTCCAAGAGTTTTTTCCAAGATTCATATCAAAATTTAGTTCCAGTTTTCTTGATTTTGAATGACTTTTTCACTAATTTTGATATTGATGACATTGGCACAGTGAAAGGCAGCAGTTCATATCAACTAAAAGCTAATTTTACACCACATCAGGTTTTATTTTGCAGAACTTTTAACTAAAGCATAAAAGAAAAGCTATTGGAAAGGAGAATTCTTTCTTTTTCACATATTTTTTTGTGTCATTGATTTGATTTATTCAATATTGAGAGGCAAATTTAATTTCATTTATCAGTTGTCAATAACACAATGAACAAGTGTGTCCAGCAGTGAGTTTTTGTGAATGAGCAAATTGTGCTTAGATGAGTGATATAAGCCCATTTTGGGCCTCTTGTCTTCCATTTTTTAAAACATTGTATTTCACATTTCTGGGCAATTTATTCGATTTTCTCATGAAAGGTTGCTTATGATGCTGTATTTTGTGTTAATTTAATTGGATTTAATTGAAATAAGTTTTTATAAGAATAATAGAATAAATCAATGATAAGATTTTGATGAAGCTCAGCAGGTATGAAGTAAACAAGGTCCCCTAAAAGTTTTGATGTTTTTGAATCCATTTGGAATTCAAATTTTGACACTTTTATTATGTCTTTTCAGACTTTGTGGTTCTTGCACATTTCCAGGTAATTTCTTTAAATTTTTCATGATAGTTTGCTATGGCTACTGTTTATATATAATGATAAACTTTGACAGGCTAATTGACAGTTTTTGATTAAATGGAACATGGTAAGGATGAAGTACTAAAGGTCTCCTTCAAATGTCGCTGTTTTTGACCAGATATCAAGGAGTGGATCCAGGATTGGGCAATATAAGCCCAAGATGCTTCCACCTTTTGACAAATTTCTTCTTCAGACCATACACCAACAAATTGAATGCAACAGAGTAATCTTAAAAGAAGGTTCCATTCTGGAATCATTTTTTATGTCTTTTCATGAGATAACTCTCTATCGGTGTATTATCATTTTGTTTGTTTCATTTCAAATTGTTATTTACTGACATTTGAAAATGTGAAAATGTTTAATACCTAAATCCAAGAACACGGATGTGATTAGTGATTAGTAGTTTTCATGTATTTGTGTGTCATGCAGTGAAAGGGTTTTATTTCCTTGTATATATATCTATATATATTTATATATGTACTAAAGTACAAAGAAAAAATATTACAACAAAGTTTGCTATTTAATATATATATACCCAATAGTATCTTGCTGAAGTATTAAGGATAGAGAGTTACAACAATGTGAGATGTATAAATATTTGAAAGTAATTACATTGTTAGATATGTAGGGATAAGTAGCTGTGTTACAAGAGAGTAATTACATTGTTCGATGTCTAGGGGCAAGTAGTTGTGTTATGTGAGGGTAATTACATTGTTAGATATCTAGGGATAAGTAGTTTTGTTACGAGAGGGTAATTACATAGTTAGATATATAGGGATCAGTAGTTGTGTCATGAGAAGGTAATTACATTGTTAGATATGTAGGGATAAGTATTTATGTTACAAGAGGGTAATTACATTGTTAGATATGTAGGGATAAGTGGTTGTGTTATGAGAGGGTAATTACATTGTTCGATGTCTAGGGGCAAGTAGTTGTGTTACGAGAGGGTAACTACATTGTTTGATATCTAGGGATAAGTAGTTGTGTGACAAGAGGGTAATTACATTTTTAGATTTCTAGGGATAAGTGGCTGTGTTACAAGAAGGTAATTACATTGTTAGATATGTAGGGATAAGTATTTATGTTACGAGAGGAAAATTACATTTTTAGATATGTAGGGATAAGTGGCTGTGTTACAAGAGGGTAATTACATTGTTAGATATGTAGGGATAAGTGGTTGTGTTATGTGAGGATAATTACATTGTTAGATATCTAGGGGCAAGTAGTTGTGTTACATTTTTAGATATATAGGGATCAGTAGTTGTGTCATGAGAGGGTAATTACATTGTTAGATATGTAGGGATAAGTATTTATGTTATGAGAGGATAATTACATTGTTAGATATGTAGGGATAAGTGGTTGTGTTATGAGAGGGTAATTACATTGTTCGATGTCTAGGGGCAAGTAGTTGTGTTACGAGAGGGTAACTACATTGTTTGATATCTAGGGATAAGTAGTTGTGTGACAAGATGGTAATTACATTTTTAGATATCTAGGGATAAGTGGCTGTGTTACAAGAAGGTAATTACATTGTTAGATATGTAGGGATAAGTATTTATGTTACGAGAGGATAATTACATTTTTAGATATGTAGGGATAAGTGGCTGTGTTACAAGAGGGTAATTACATTGTTAGATATGTAGGGATAAGTGGTTGTGTTATGTGAGGATAATTACATTGTTAGATATCTAGGGGCAAGTAGTTGTGTTACATTTTTAGATATATAGGGATCAGTAGTTGTGTCATGAGAGGGTAATTACATTGTTAGATATGTAGGGATAAGTATTTATGTTATGAGAGGGTAATTACATTGTTAGATATCTAGGGATAAGTAGTTGTGTCATGAGAGGGTAATTACATTGTTAGATATCTAGGGATAAGTAGTTTTGTTATGAGAGGGTAATTACATTGTTAGATATCTAGGGATCAGTAGATGTGTCATGAGAGGGTAATTACATTGTTAGATATCTAGGGATAAGTGGCTGTGTTACAAGAAGGTAATTACATTGTTAGATATGTAGGGATAAGTATTTTTGTTATGAGAGGGTAATTACATTGTTAGATATCTAGGGATAAGTAGTTGTGTCATGAGAGGGTAATTACATTGTTAGATATCTAGTGATCAGTAGTTGTGTCATGAGAGGGTAATTACATTGTTAGATATCTAGTGATCAGTAGTTGTGTCATGAGAGGGTAATTACATAGTTAGGTATCTAGGGATAAGTGGCTGTGTTACAAGAGGGTAATTACATTGTTAGATATCTAGGGATATGTAGCTGTGTCAGGAGAGATCTAGGAATGAGTAGAGGGTATGTCATGTGATGAAGTGTAATGATTTAACGAGGTATCTAGGATTGAATGGTTACGTTACACTATATCTGGAGAAGTTGTCTTGGGATATGTAGGACAAAATTATTGCATTTGATTGTAATTGTCCTGATATATCTAAGATTGAAAAGCTACGTCATAAGATGTGTAGGAGACAGTAGTGGCAGTGATTAATAGGTAGGGGAGTTACATGACGAGATATCAAAGATTACGTCACAGCATGTCTCAGAATGATAGGTAACCCGACGAGATATCTAGAATATATTTGTTACGTCTTATTAAATCTCTGATCTATTAAGCCACGAGATATAAAGTATGTAGGAGAGCGTTATAAGATAATGAGGTTTCTACGAACATGAAGCTATGTCATGAGACGAAAGGAACTGTATGCATAGAAATTCAAGTGCAGTCCACGATGAGCATATCTGAAAAGGGACAGGTTCTGTAGATATTAAAGAGATTCACATTGTCCTGGTGAAGTGTCCTATTCCGTGAATTGTATTGCTTTATGTGGTTTTTAAAACGGTATGACCCATACCAGGAAGTAAGCTTGATAGTAGTGTAATACTGAATACTGAATTATATACAGTGACTTGTACATTGAGACAAGAGTATTGAAGTGGAGTACTGAGGTAAGCTTGTTGAATTGTACAGTGACTAGTGTATTTAGAGAAGAATATGGAAATGGACTAGATCATGTACGGTTATTGACGTATGATTTATGTAAATTCCCAGAATCTTTAAATATTACCTTTATAAATAAGGAGTGATAGTATTTCATATACTAACATTGGAACATGTCGACTTCATTTATTTGTGTTTACATTATGAGCATGCCTAACAGTAAACTGTTTTAAAGGTAAGTAAGGGTTGGTATACGTTTAATATGTACACATGAGTGACATTTCGCAATACTTTCTGTGTATAGGACAGGTGTTACAGAGGTATTTCTCACCTGTATCAGCCACTCTTTTCAGTCGTCATAAATCAATGGCAAGTTTAGTTACATGTAGAACACGATCTCCTTTTAGTCTTGATGATTTATTTTTTAAAGTTAGGTATGATAATTTCCATCCTTTGTTTTTTTTTTGTTTTGTTTTGTTTTATTTTGTTTTGGTTTTTTGTGACTTTCAAATTGTGACAGTTTTTTAAAGTGGGCACATGACTTCTTTTGTTCATTTTAAAATATATCGAAATTTTAGTGGGTAAAAGATTTTTTTTCATTCTAGATTCTTAACATGAATGGTGATTGTACATTCCAGAAAATGTATTTTCCACAAAAATTATTCCTCAAACGAATGCTTGTGCATCTGACAAAATTTTTCTTGTGGCCTTGTAAAAGTATTGATCTCTATTAGTCAGTATCAACAACTACCTTAGTAGCCAGGTTATGGCAAGTATTACTATTAATGTGTCTCCCAGTAACTACCTTGGTAGCCAGGTTATGGCAATCATTAGTATCAATGTGTCACCCAGTAACTACCTTGGTAGCCATGTTATGGCAAGCATTAGTATCAATGTGTCACCCAGTAACGACTTTGGTAGCCAGGTTATGGCATGCATTAGTTATTTTCAATGTGTCATACAGTAATTACCTTGGTAGCCAGGTTATGACATGCGTGTCGTCAGGTAATTCAACGTTCCTGTTTTTTTTATTCTCATTGATGCTGTAGAATATCACTTCGCATATTTCATGCGATATTTGTCTTATTTGTTTTCAACTGAGTTTCAAATGAAGCGCCCCCCCCCCCCCCCCCCCCCCCAATTCACTATCTGAATGAAGTATTAATAGTATGTACATCATGTGCGGTGTTTTAAAGATTTTACTAAACCTGTTACTAAATCTAGCCAAACTTACCTGGCATATTGTTGTCCCCCGCTTTTCGCGAAAGCGTGGCGACATTAAGTCTCATTTGTCTGTCTGTCTTACCGTCTGTCTGTCGTACCGTCTGTCACAAAAACATTAACTGTTTTACCTTAAGACGTAGGGCCTTCATGTTCCTAATTGCAATTCCTTTCCGTTGGTACCAAACTTTTTATCATGTGACCTTGACCGTGACCATTGATCTACTTCAATGTAACATTTTAACCGTAAGTCGTAGGGCCTTCATATTTGGCATGTGTGTCCTTAATTGCAATACCTTTCCGTTGGTACCAGAATTTTTTATCATGTGACCTTTGACCTACTTCAATGGAACTTTTTTACTGTAAGACCTAGGGCCTTCATATTTGGCATGTGTGTCTGTAGGCATGCAGATCGATGATCAATGCACACTTACTGATAGAAACTCGAAAGCGAGGGACCACAATTCTCTGAAATAGCTTGTTTTAGTCAATCGTACCTATATTTTAGGGAAAATCATGCAACATCGCAACGTGTACACTAGAATATACACTTCCGGCTCAAAAACTCTCTGAGTAATCCTGATATCTGTTGACCTCTTGAATCGCTCTAAGTTATTATAATAATTTTTATATCCACTCTGCTTATAAATAACAAGATACGTTTGTTTGAATGAAAATTGTCATTTACTACAATGAATAAATGACGCAATAATTATACACAGTAAGAATACCATGAGGATCAACTCCAAACTCATATATATGCAATGACTAGCGGTGATCCCCGTGTACATGTAAATCATATATAATAGTGGTCACATATAATAAAGTAGGGTAGCGTACTCAATAATACGCCAAAAATCCTAACCCGTGTACAGTTTAGGATTTCAGCCACCCAAGCAAAGTAAATAAAATCACAGCATTATTTTGGTGTTCCTATTAAATGAGGCAGACAGTTCTGGAGCTCAGATGAGTCCGATCAAATATAAATAAACATCAAGTGACTGAACACTACAAAGGCATCTATGACATAATCGAGATAGCGGAAAGTAACTAACTTCTAGCCCCAGCGAATCAAACACAATAAGAAATAAAGAACTAACAACATATCTAAATACAACTATAATGTTTAACTGACATCCGGGTCGTGGCAGACAACTTCTGAACTCCAGACGAGTTATTATATACATGTACACTTTAAGACGAACAGACAATAACCTATACAATACAGTGATCTATTATGTAAGAAATGATTGTGGCAGACAACCTCTGAACCACAAATAAGATCGATGTTTTAGTCTGTACAAACATTCATCAATGATGTTTTAAGCTATTATGGCAGACAATTTCTGAACTACAGGTGCGGCAGGTATAATATTTTAAGTAGGTAATGAACTTCAGTGTATTATAAACCTTTGCAAAAAAAAAAAAAAATGCAAAATTGTGCATGCATGCAATGTTTGTGGCAGACAACTTCTGAACCACAGGTGAGCCAGGTCAGAGCGTGAGAAAATACCAAAAGAGAAATTATAAACTCACTCATTTTTGTTTTCAAGAAGTGTTCCCCATTCACTACCTTAATGAAAAGTATTAATAGTATGTAGATCTAGATCATATGCGATGTTTTAAAGAATTAACTTGACCGGTTACTAAATCTTGCTAAATTACCCGGCATATTGTTTTAGTCAGCCGTACCTATATTTTAGGGAAAAGCATGCAACATCGCAACTTGTACACTAGAATATACACTTCCGTTGACCTCTTGAATCTTTATAATAATAATTTCCTTTATGTTCTCCATGTAATAAACAACAACCAAAATTTCAATGAACGAATTTTGTCATTTATTCATAAATGATAAATGACGTAAAATTACATTATAATATAAAATACAAAATGTCGATCGTCATGACTACAAAAAACTAATGACTAGTGACGATCATCTAAACATTTAACAAAAATTGAGTAAATCTCATAAAATATGTGGGTGGTGTACCAAAGAATGCTAAACAAAGATTGACATTTCAAATTAACCTGCAAATCAAATAACTACATATTACATAATGCAACATTTAATAAAAACCAAAGATTGAGATTTAAAACTAAAAACAAATGAATTAACTTAACCGCACAGCCGAAAAAGGCGGATGAAAGGGGTGGTGGTGGGTTGTTCCAAATCGTGTGCCTAAACACTAAGGTTATTAGATATCGAATGACGCTGAAACAAAACGAATGGCGCTAACTCTCAGATCAAGACATTACATATGCAAATGAGGGGTCAAGCCATGTATCTCATTGGACAGTTATCAATGAAGATAAGCCAGCCCTGGAGTCGTGATAACAAGATAGTTACAGAAGTGAAATAATTCGGTTCAAACAAAGTGTAATCAACACGTATCTGATTCGGTCATTATAAATGCAAATGAGGGGTTAAACAGTGTATCTCATTGGATAGATATCATTAGAGATAAGCGCACCCCTGGAGTCACGATAAAGAAAAACAGTTACAGCAGTGAAATATATTGGCACTACAAAATACAAACAATTCGTACATAAATGATATTATTTTCAATAATATTGTTTTTGCGCTATATCTACAAACTTTTGCATGGAAAGCGACTTCCACCCTAATTTATTTGTTACATTAAACATATACTTTTTCTGCACAAGTACAGTATATGTGGTTATCTCTCGTCTGAATACCTGTTTCAGGTGACACTACGAGCTCGGTGAGGATGGCATTAGGTATCATTAATCAAGGAGGGATGATGTAAAACTGATCTATAGAAGTCGTCATATCACAGAACTCAGCACAGCGCTTCCTTTGTTCACTGAATACCATTGACAACTTCCTGCTCATGATGCACATCGCAAGTCATATTTCTCTTGTGTTTATTTGGACTTTAACGTTACTTGTCCCATCAGAACAAGTTTATTATGAACCGTCCGGCACGTTCTCTGACCTCCAGTATCATGCCAAAATAAGTGCTTCGTCTCGGTGTAGTCAGTGTCTGAATGGATGCGTCAATACAAAGCAAGCGCCTAATTCTTACACCCAAATTGCAGTCAATGCAAACTGTAAAGTCAGCAAGGTGTCCTTACCCAGCGTCCCAGCCAGTACCAAAGATCAGTTTATGTCGGTAAATGCTACTAGCAATGATACATGTACTAGGAATACTTCGGTGAGTGGGTCAGCATCCGAAGGATACACGTTAACAGTGTGGGTCAGAGTCAGTCAGCAGTCAGGAACATCTACGTAAGGATGTTTAGACAGTTATTTCTCTCTAAAATGAAAACTTAAAAAAAATAAAAAAAAAAACCACGATAATTGCATATTTTAAGTTTTCTTTGATAGTAAGAAAAATTGCAAGAGGCAGTTATGATACTTGATTTTGTTTTCAAGTTGGCCGCAAAACATGACTTAATTTTCGTTTTATGCTCTAACTTTATTAAATTATCTGAAAATAGAACCAAGTCTTACGGCTCTTGTCAGATGTGTAGTTTAAGCTCATTTGGACTTACGAAATGCAAATAAAAATGTAACTGGTTTTAGCTCACCTGAGCCGAAGGCTAAAGAGCTTTTTTGATGGCGCATTGTCCGTCGTCGGTCATCTGTCGTCCTTCGCTTTTCTTTCACATTTTTTATTTCTTTTAAACCGCTAGACATATTTTCATCAGACTTTGCATATCTATAGTATTAGTATACCTCTACAAGGTGTCTGTTTTTTATTCAAATTTGTCATCAGATGGCGCTACCATAAACAAAAGTATGCCCAAGAGGGAACCCTCCTTTGAGATTCCTCAGTTTTCAGGTATTTTATTAGATTTTCTTTTTGTAAAATGCTTATAATTCAGGGATTTGGGGTATTTTAACTAATTTTATTGTAATAAATGTAACTGAAAGAAGTGGAACATAGTATAATTTCTTTGAGTTTTTAACTCACCTGAACCAAAGGCTCAATTGAGCTATTGTGATCAACCGTCGTCTGTCGTCCGTTGTCCGTCCGTCGTTAGCTTTTCTACATTTTCGACTTCTTCTCCAGAACCGCTGCACAGAATTTCACCAAACTTCATAGGAAGTAAGTACTCAAGGTCCTCTACCAAGTTTGTATTTTTCGTGCCCATCCGTAATCCAAGATGGCCGCCATTGGCTCTGATTGGTTGACACATTTTGGACTTCTTCTCCAGAAGTGTTTCACAGAATTTCACCAAACCTCATAGGAAGTCAGTACTCGAGGTTTTCTACCAAGTTTGTGTTTTTCGTGCCGATCCGTGATCCAAGATGGCCGCCATTGGCTCTGATTGGTTGACACATTTTGGACTTCTTCTCCAGAAGCGCTGCACAGAATTTCACCAAACCTCATAAAAAGTAAGTACTCAAGGTCCTCTACCAAGTTTGTGCTTTTAGTGCCGATCTGTAAACCAAGATTGCCGCCATTGGCTCTGATTTGTTGACACATTTTCGACTTCTTCTCAAGAACCGCTGCTCAGAATTTCACTAAACCTCATAGGAAGTAACTACTCCAGGTCTTCTGCCAAGTTTGTGTTTTTAGTGCCGATCCGTAATCCAAGATGGCTGCCATTGGCTCTGATTGGTTAATGCATTTTCGACTTCTTCTCCAGAACAGCTGCACAGAATTCCACCAAACCTCATAGGAAGTAAGTACTCAAGGTCCTCTACCAAGTTTGTGTTTTTTTTTTTGTGGCGATCCATTATCCAAGATGGCTGCCATTGGCTCTGATTGGTTGACACATTTTGGACTTCTTCTCCAGAAGTGCTTCACAGAATTTCACCAAACCTCATAGGAAGTAAGTACTCGAGGTTCTCTACCAAGTTTGTGTTTTTCGTGCCGATCGGTAATCCAAGATGGCCGCCATTTGCTTTGATTGGTTGACACATTTTTGACTTCTTCTCCAGAAGCACTGCACAGAATTTCACCAAACCTCATAGGAAGTAGGTACTCGAGGTCCTCTACCAAGCTGTGTTTATCATGCCAATCTGTAATCCAAGATGGCTGCCATTGGCTCTGATTGGTTGACACATTTTGGAATTATTCAAAACGACTGCACAAAATATCACCAAACCTTATAGAAAGTCTTTTAGAAAAAAAGCAAACTTTTCTACTGAAATTAGCTGTCATTTTATTGTAAATAAGCAATTTGTGCTCAGGTGAGCGATATAGGCCCATTTGGGCCTCTTGTTGTAATTTTTTAAAGATTTACAAAAAAAAAAAAGAGGGAATGGGTGAGGAAAATTCTTGTTATCAAATTTGTTGGACTTCTCCTTGAGAGCTTACTGAAAGATTTTGATGAAACTTAATAGGTATGAACCACTCAAGATCCCCTTCAAATGGTTAATATTTTGACATCATAGGCCGAAGATGGTACTATCATTTGACAAACTTCTTCTTCAGACCATCTGCATTGATCACTAAGCGGAATTCTTCAGATTGATCTAGGTGGGTGTTTTAAAAAGTGTTAATGATTTTTCAACTTTTGATATGTGCCAGTTGTGGTGTGCTGAAGGTTTCAGACCCATTAGAGGCAAAAAAACTTTTTATGCCCCTGGAATCAAAGATTCATGGGCATCTAGTTTTTAGCTTGTACGTGTGTCTGTATCCAAAACACTTTAAAATTGGTAATAACTTTTGAATAGTAGAAATTTTGTATTCCTTATGACAAAACCTTTCCATCGATACCATGATTTTTGACCTCGTAACCTTAACTGTGACCTTTTAATCTACATTTCAAAAACTTTTACATTGATAATAACTTTTGATTAGTAAAAGGTAGGGCTTTCATATTTCACATGCATTCTTCTTGAGACAATACCTTTCTGTCATTACAATGATTTTTGACGTTTGACCTTTGACTTTCATTTCATTGCTTTATTTGGACTTAGTTGTCACTGGAAGCAATCATGTTTCACAAAAATAATTGTTTTCATTTTATTTTATCCCGTAAATATCTACATGTTTTACGGTATTCAATAAGTCATATTAGACAAAAAATTACTGACCTAGTCTTTTTCACACATTTTTGTGTCATATTTTCTCTATCTATTGAATATATATATAGACAAGCTACAAGACAATTATTTGTCAACTTTTATCAGAAAATATGAATTTGAAGATTTATTTGAACGTTTATGTTAAAATTTTTTCTTGGTTTTCTATGATTTTTAAAATTTTGATATAGATCTAGTTCCATTTCTGCATAGCTTTAGGAAAATGGTTCAAACCCTGTTTAAGGCAAATATTGTTTTGGTTCATTTTACACATAGCAAAATTTTAAATGTTGTTAAAGAAAAAAAATGCAAAAAAAGGATTCTGACTTTTGATTTATTCAATGTAGAGATGCAAGATTACAGTCTTTTGCTAGTTGTCAAAAACACAATAAGCAAAGAATATATGTATCTGTATATGTATTTCTTCAAACAGACTGTTGTTTTAATGAGCAAATTATGCCAAGATAAGCCATTAGGGTCACTTTGCCCTCTTGTTTCAAATTATTTGATTAACCATAGACCATAGATACCATAGTCATAGATACTGTGAATTATCTTGAATGCATTATGAGAAATAATCTTCATGAGAAGATTTACTTAAAAGGAAAACAGAATATTGGGAATGCCATATTCCAGGAATATTGGGAATGCAATATACTAGGAAAATTGAGCATGCCATATTCTAAGAAAATTGGGAATGCTATAGTCTAGGAATATTCGGAATGCCATATTTTAGAAATATTGAGCATGCCATATACTAGGAACATTGGGAATACCATATTATTGGAGTATTGGGAATGCCATATACTAGGAATATTGGGAATGCGATATTTTAGGAATATTGGGAATGCCATATTCTAAGAGTATTGGGAATGCTATATACTAGAAATATTGGGAATTCCATATACTAGGAATATTGGGAATGCCATATTCTAGCCTCTAGGAGCATTGGGAATGCCATATTCTGGGAATATTGGGAATGAAATATTCTAGGAATGTTGGTAATGTCATATTCTAATAATATTTGGAATTTCATAAACTAGGAATTTTGGGAAAGCCATATTCTAGGAATATTGGGAATGCCGTATACTAGGGATATTGGTAATGCAAATTCTAGAAATATTAGGAATGCAGTATTCTAGGAATATTGGTAATGCCAAATACAAGGGATATTGGGAATGCCATATACTAGGGATATTGGGATTGCTGTATTCTAGTGATATTGGGAATGCAGTTTACTAGGGATATTGGTAATGCCATATTCTATTGATATTAGGAATGCCATATACTAGGGATATTGGGAATGCCATATTCTAGGAATATTGGGAATGCCATATACTAGGAATATTAATCCTGGTATTGTGTATGATAATACAAATTGTCACAAATAATGTTAATCTCAACTGTATATTTTCCTCTTTTGACAGTTTGTTCTCTATTGGAAATATAAATTTTGGACTTGATGGAAGTCAATTATCTATCAATAATGAGAAGTTTCAAACATTACAACAGGATAAATGGTACCTTATTACATATCGAGTAAGTTTCTTTTCTTACATTGCCAGACATACGGTGACTATTTGTGTTTCAAGTTAGTTTCTTTCCCTCCACCAGATACATGCTGTCTTCTTTACTTTCTCTTACTTTGTCCATCATGAGTCAGTTACCTCAATCTGTTATTAAACAACGATTAAGCTTAGCAGAGGTTTGTTAGACAATAAATTAAATTTGTAGATTCACTGCATGAATATTTGAATTTATTGATTACTTATACTACAAACCAGTATAAAAAATAAAAATTAAAACTATTTTCATTTCAGTTACAAAGTAACATGATGTTTAACCAATTGTAAAAAAGAAAGTCTAAAGAATCTGTATTCTTGCGTTGATCTGGCTGGTATTGCACAAAATTGTTACCAATGACATTAGGAAGTGTTTTTTCCTTTAACCCTGGTTCATATCTCATTCATCAACTTGTCATAGTAAGGCTAAACTTGTCATAGTAAGACTATGACAGATTGGTTTCCAGGCCTAGTCTTCAGTTGTTAAAGTTTGATAGACATTAATGTAGATTTGTAAATCATTGGGTAGAAATGTAATTAACATTGATTTACTGTTAACATATGATATAAATGAGTATAATGAACATAACTAAATGTCCTTCAGTTTTGATAGTAAGATGAAGATAAAACATTGCTTTAAGTTTTGAATTCCTAAAACTTTACCTGAAACATGGAACGAAGGTTATAGTTACAAGGTCAGATCACAGTGAGTCTATGACCAAAATGGTTGACAGGTCTATACAACTTAAAATAGGTGCATGGATTTGTTACATACAACACACGCATATTATCCAAGGCTTAAGGTCGTGTCATGACCTTGACCATGGTCATACCTATAGTCAGTATGTCATAGCAGTCTTATGACTACCGTACAATGGATTTCTAAGATGTTCCCAGTAACGCATGTCTCCCTCCTGTTTAACTTTGTTGCCCATGGCACAATTAAGGATTTGTTTGAACAGAGATTATACATTCAAGGTTAAAGTCACTGTGATTATGTAAATATGTTACTGTGGGTGTTTTATTTTTCTATTAGGACTACTTTAGTTTATTTCTGGAGCTTTGACTTCCACTTTCCAATTGTATTTCACAATATTTATGTTATTATCCGAGTAAATATTTATTTTTTATTTCAGTACGAGAATGGAGGTGGATTCAGTATTGTTCTAGTTAAGAATCTGGAAAGTGTTTATCAGTCATTCACTTTAACACCACAATTTCCAAGCAGTGTAACGTCCATTTCATTTAGTCCTTGTAAGTACGGCAATTTTCTTTCTGCTCAGAAACTTTGTGAATGATCAAAAGAATGTGTCCTCATTTGCTACATCAAGTATTTCAAAGTTTTTATAATAGAGAAGTTGAAATTTTTAACATGTATGTATGATGTAGATGTTTGGTTATCTTTGTTATTTTTACCTCAGTGTCACAAAGGAAGGGGTAGATTTGTAGACACATGTATATACCAGTACTAACTAGATCTATTTTAGAGGTCAAGAAAATTATATGTCATCAAAAAAGTCCCAACTAATTTTAATAAATGATATGTTGACCATTGCAGAAAAATGTCAATATTTGTAGCTGGGAGATGATCCTTGTTATCACTATGGATACCTATATATCGGAAGCCATCCATGTTGTTGACCATCAACACATAAAGTTGAGGTCATTTTTAGCTCACGAGGAGAGCTAATACCATACCCATGAAATTGTCATTGTCGGAAGCATTGTAGACAAATAATGGGTCATATCTTTTGAATGGCAATTGATAAACATTGATATGTCACATATAGATTCCTAGGTACCAGAGCTTACATTTGGTACCATGACATTTGATCTAATTGACCTTGACCTTGGACTTATACTTTCTTTTACCATAAGGGATAGGGCTTTGATATATTACATATAGATTCCTTAAGATCAGAGAATTCATTTGGTACCATGTCTTATGACCTAGTGACCTTGACCTTAGACTTTAAATTACTTTTCAAAAACTTAAAACCTGGCAATATTTTTTAATCTAAAGAGGCTTTGATATTTCACAAATAGATTCCTCCTGACATAAGCTTACATTTGGAGTTATTGCTTTTGATCTGGTGACCTTGACCTTATAACTTACTTTTCAGAGATATTGACATGGACTATATCTTTTGAACCGTATGGGACAGGTTTTGGATATTTCACATATAGATTTCTTCTGACAAAAACTAATTTAGGGTCATAACTTTTGACTTGGAGTCCTTGATCTTGGATTTGTCCTTCTTTCCAAATTATTTCCTTTGACTATTCATGGATCATTCTGTTATATTACGATAAATTATTGTAAACTTGAAATGATTTATAACAGTGTCTGTAGATTTCAAAATATTATACATTGACCTTGAAGCCTTGAAGCCTGGCACCTGTGGTAAAAAAATAGAAATTTCCTGAAGCAGGAAATCAGGATTCTCTGAATCTCCTTATTATATTTCTTTATTTTGTAAATTGAAACCCATTTGTGGTAAACTTTGTTGTCTTCTGACAACTCTTGTTACATTAAAAATATTAAATTACTAGCTTCATAATTGATGCACATGTTGATGTACACTTTCTCATATTCATAGAAAATTTCAACAAGAAATACATGTATACGTAACCTGCAAAGCAAATGCTTTACACTTATCAATACAATTTACAGTTGTGTAATCTCAACCTCTCAAATATATCATATGTTTTAATGATTTTAACATATCAATGTTTTAATGAATTATTTACAGCATTGTCTTCAGGACAGCTTTACATAGGAGATTTGAGATTTTACAAGGACTATCTTACTCAAAGGTCAGTATACCATACGAGATTCTACAAGGACTATCTTACCCAAAGGTCAGTATACCATACGAGATTCTACAAGGACTATCTTACTCAAAGGTCAGTATACCATACAAGATTCTACAAGGACTATCTTACTCAAAGGTCAGTATACCATACGAGATTTGAGATTCTACAAGGACTATCATACTCAAAGGTAAGTATACCTTACAAGATTTGAGATTCTACAAGAACTTTCCTACCCAAAGGTCAGTATACCATAGGAGATTCTACAATGACCATCTTACTTAAAGGTCAGTATACCATACGAGATTCTACAAGGACTATCTTACTCAAAGGTCAGTATACCAATACAAGATTTGAGATTCTACAATGACTATCTTATTCAAAGGTCAGTATACCATACGAGATTCTACAAGGACTATCTTACTCAAAGGTCAGTATACCATACGAGATTCTACATGGACTATCTTACTCAAAGGTCAGTATACCATACGAGATTTGAGATTCTTCAATGACTATATTACTCAGAGGTCAGTATACCATTTTGGCACTGTGATACACCAAACTTTAAGTATCCTGATATAGTTGTGGATATATATGTGTTTTGTTCTTAAATTACATAACACTTGAGGTCACCTAAATAAAGCCGGTGTGGCTCCGTGGATGAGGTGCTCAGTTTGTGACAGAAAGATCCCAGGTTCGACTCCCTCTGTGGACACACCGGTGTCCAGTATTTGGGATGAGACAGTAAAAATCGAGGTCTTATGTCGTGTTAGGTGTGGCACATAAAAGATCCCTCACTGCTTCGGCAGGTCTGTGGCAAATGTCTAAATCTTTATACAATGCATCAAGCAGATGCCATCACTGTATACGTGAAATAATCATGGAGTGATGTACAAAACAATAATCAAAAAGTCACCTGAACACTCCTTGTAATCTTTTATCTTTCACAATAACATTGCAAGGTATACAGTTGTGTTATTGGCAAAAGATGTGAAGCCACATTAGCATGTTTTACAATATTTTTGTGAACAATGTTGTTACTATTGAATCTTAAATAAAGATAATTCCATATATAATTTATGCTTTTCTTTAAGTTTTATGTATTATAGAATAGAAAGTAGAAATCGCTGTCAGATACCATAACACCCTTACAAAAGTGGCATTCAAAGACCACAAAAACCCTTTTGAATCTGCATGTGAATTGAGTGTGAAAACTTGAATGATCGTTTTGTGAATGAAATTCAAACCGAGTCTGAATCATTCCAGCCCTATATACAATAGCACTCTAACACAGGTCAGCAGTATTTACTAGGAGGTCATTAAATCTGTATAGTTAAGATCCAAAATTAGTTTCTTGATTTCCTGTTAAGTTGCTGTAAATTTAATAATTATCATTCATTATTTAATTTGCAGTAAAACAAGTCATCTTCTGTGGACTTGATATCTTGTATGTTATGATGTAAACAAACCTCATGATTCGCTTTTGAAAACTTAACTTAGTAGTAAGCTGTGGTCAGGTATAGCTGTATTTCTAGGTATTATACTTGTGTGAATATACAAGAGCACATATTACATATGTCTTATTCTTTCTGACAGGGACATTAAGAAGATTTATGATACAAACTATAAATCTAACATTGGAACATCAGAGTGCCGCTGCCCAAAGTTTTATCCTGACCTTGTGCCCAATGATCCTGAAGGATTATTGTGTCGGTCTTCAAATGGCAGCACAACCCTTCGACTGAAGCATCAAAGCTACTTTCCTGTATTTGCAATTGACAAAAACAATTCCACAGCTTGGAGATCGAAAACATCTAATACTCCAAATGAAATGTTAACCATTACATTTGGACAGACTTATATGGTAAGATGTTTACATTAAAACAGATTTTCTTTTGCTGAAGTGTCTAAAGGAGGAAGGATACACCATTAGTATGTGGACTTCACCTTAAAGAGTTATTAAAAGATAGTGGAGAAACTTGGTAGAATGGCTGCATTGATTGTTTTGATGAATGGGCAAGGCTGTCTTCAGAAGCATTGTTTTTCGATACATTCTGAAATCAAATTTTTTATGCTTTTTGGTAGATGCCCATTCTGACTTAGTCATTCGTATGCATTTTTGTGTCATTTCTTGAATTTATATAATATGAAGAAGCAATAAAGCATTTATATGCTAAGTTTTAATGGATAATATCTATTTCAAGGGTTTTCTAGCTCACCTGAGTCAAAACATTTGTTTCATTCTAAATGTGGAATAAAACACCTTTCATTCAATGAAAAGAAACAATTGACATTGCACCCAAATATCACGCTATATAGCCAATACATTGGCCATGTACAGAGATTAGTGCTTACAACACAGTCCATGGAACAGGCAATCTAAGTACAAGGATTGGTAAAGAAAGATAACTCTGAAAGATTGTAAAGTGTATAACAAGAAAAATAACTCTTGTGGTCCTAAGTATACTATTTAAGCAGTATGAATATCTGTAACATTTCCCCTGCTTTGGGAAATTGTGTCCTCACATGGTACTTAAATCTGAAAAATTTGTAAAACTGTACTCCTACGTACTAACATAGATATATGAAACTAAACACTACTCGCTCACTGAAAGGGAACTATAATATCAGTAAATTGATTGATTGATTGATTTCTGTTTAACGTCACACCACGAATATTTCATGTATATGGTCACGGCATCTACCTGATGCAGGGCATACAAATTTTGAACTTTGCAACGGACCCACTGGAAGCAGTGAGGGATCTTTAACGTGCCATGCATACCATGACACAAGGCCTCTGTTTTTACTGTCTCATCCGAAAGACAGGACACCGGCATGACCAGATCTAGAGCTGGACTTGAACCCCGGCTTCCCAGTCAGGAGACGAGAGCGATACCTCTAGGCCAAGCCGGGTTAATATCAGTAAATACATTTGGTGAATGAATCATTATATCATAATACTATCACACGGTATCATGTATATATATATATATATATATATATATATATATATATATGTGACAGTGTCATAGTAAAATGCAGTATTGCCTGAAACAAAAACCAAAAAACAAGTTGTATATCATTTGACCACATAGTTAATAATAAGAGGTTTTATCACAGTATGGATTTATCAATGTGCTGAAAGAGAGCAATCTGTTAGAAATTTATAGTAACTTGTGAAGTACTGCTGTGGCATTCTCTCCTGCCATATCAGTATAAATATACAGTACTCTAAACAAATAAAACACCACTATAATCTGGCATATATCACCATGATCCAGTCACACAACCTATCTGGAAGTTTACATATCATTTGACATCATACATTTTGTTTGAGTCTTCAGCTGATACAAAATCTCTGATCATTACTTTGAAGTAGATGTCTGTGGTAAGATGAATGGAAGAGTAATTAAAATATTTTGGAGAAACTTGGTAGGGATGATGTACTTAAGATCCCCTACAAGCATTATTATTGGTAGGGATGATGTACTTAAGATCCCCTACAAGCATTATTATTGGTAGGGATGATGTACTTAAGATCCCCTACAAGCATTATTATTTTTCAGCCAGATGTGTTAAGGGGTTGATCCAGGGCTGGGTGACCTAAGCCCAAGAGGGTACCCTTCTTTGACAAACTTCTTCAGAACAGCTGCATTGATTGTTGTGATCAATGCACCAGGCTGTCTTCAGAAGTATTGTTGTTGGGTCCATTCTAAAATCAAATATTTGATGCTGTTTTTTGGTATACTTTCTGACTTACATTTTTGTGTTTTTTCTTAGATTTATTCAGTATAAAGAAGCAATAAAGTATTTATATGCTAAATTTTAATGGATAATATGTCTATTTCAAGGGTTTTTAGCTAACCTTTCATTTTGCTCTAAATTTAGAATAAAAAGCCTCTCATCCAATAAAATGAAACAAAAACATTACATCCATATATCATGCTACACAGACAACACATTGCCATGTACACATTACACCCATATATCATGCTACATAGACAACACATTGCCATGTACACATTACACCCATATATCTTGCTACATAGACAACACATTACCATGTACACATTACACCCATATATCATGCTACACAGACAACACATTGCCATGTACACATTACACCCCATATATCATGCTACACAGACAACACATTGCCATGTACACATTACACCCATATGTCATGCTACACAGACAACACATTGCCATGTACACATTACACCCATATATCATGCTACACAGAGAACACATTGCCATGTACACATTACACCCATATATCATGCTACACAGAGAACACATTGCCATGTACACATTACATCCATATATCGTGCTACACAGACAACACATTGCCATGTACACATTACACCCATATATCATGCTACACAGACAGCACATTGCCGGGTACATACTACACCCATATATCATGCTACACAGACAACACATTGCCATGTACATATTACACCCATATATCATGCTACACAGACAACACATTGCCATGTACACATTACACCTATATATCATGCTACACAGACAACACATTGCCATGTACACATTACACCCATATATCATGCTACACGGACAACACATTGCCATGTACACATTACACCCATATATCGTGCTACACGGACAACACATTGCCATGTACACATTACATCCATATATCGTGCTACACAGACAACACATTGCCATGTACACATTACACCCATATATCATGCTACACAGACAGCACATTGCCGGGTACATACTACACCCATATATCATGCTACACAGACAACACATTGCCATGTACATATAACACCCATATATCATGCTACACAGACAACACATTGCCATGTACACATTACACCTATATATCATGCTACACAGACAACACATTGCCATGTACACATTACACCCATATATCATGCTACATAGACAACACATTGCCATGTACACATTACACCCATATATCATGCTACACAGACAACACATTGCCATGTACACATTACACCCCATATATCATGCTACACAGACAACACATTGCCATGTACACATTACACCCATATATCATGCTACACAGACAACACATTGCCATGTACACATTACACCCATATATCATGCTACACAGACAACACTTTGCCATGTACACATTACACCCATATATCATGCTACATAGACACCACATTGCCATGTACACATTACATCCATATATCATGCTACATAGACAACACATTGCCATGTACACATTACACCCATATATCATGCTACACAGACAACACATTGCCATGTACACATTACACCCATATATCATGCTACATAGACAACACATTGCCATGTACACATTACACCCATATATCATGCTACACAGACAACACATTGCCATGTACACATTACACCCCATATATCATGCTACACAGACAACACATTGCCATGTACACATTACACCCATATATCATGCTACACAGACAACACATTGCCATGTACACATTACACCCATATATCATGCTACACGGACAACACTTTGCCATGTACACATTACACCCATATATCATGCTACACAGAGAACACATTGCCATGTACACATTACATCCATATATCATGCTACACAGACAACACATTGCCATGTACACATTACACCCATATATCGTGCTACACAGACAACACATTGCCATGTACACATTACACCCATATATCGTGCTACACAGACAACACATTGCCATGTACACATTACACCCATATATCATGCTATAAAGACAACACATTGCCATGTACACGTTACACCCATATATCATGCTACACAGACAACACATTGCCATGTACACATTACACCCATATATCGTGCTACACAGACAACACATTGCCATGTATACAGGTATAGGTAAAGAAAGATCACTAACTGCACTGAAAGATTGTGAAGTGTGTGAGGAGAGATAACTCTTGTGGTCCTGCATATACTATATAAGGAATATGAATTCTCTGTGACATTTTCCTTGCAGCCCCCTGTAACAGTCTGGATCCTTAACCATTTCAACCCACTGTACCAGTCTTAAACCATATCCTGAACAGTTTCAGCACTTGTACCAACCTTGCCTCTTATCCTGAACAGTTTCAGCACTTGTGCCAACTTTGCCTCATATCCTGAAAAGTTTCAGCACTTGTGCCAACCTTGCCTCATATCCTGAACAGTTTCAGCACTTGCACCAAACTTGACTCTTAACAGTTTCAGCTTGATATACCAGCCTTAATTTTTATCTTAAACAGATTTAGCCAACTATACAAATCTTGACTCATATCCTGAACACTTTCAGCCCACTGTACCAACTTATTCTTACTGATGATAGCATAGATTTTTTAACGAAGTCAAGCTATTATCTAGTTCAGGTATACTCCTGGAATAACTCTTTCTTTTTATTCTGAGCATCTTTATTTCAGATTGAAAGTATCAGTATAAGAAATACCGGAAGCATTCCAGCAAATATAAGCATTGAGCTGAGAAGAGACGGGGGGTCCTACAGACAAGACTTCCCGTCTCCTGCACTGTAAGTATCAGTCTAGTATTCCTGTGTCCTGTACTCTTAGTATCAGTTTAGTACTCCTGTCTCCTGTACTCTCAGTATCAGTCTAGTATTCCTGTCTCCTGTACTGTTAGTATCAGTCTAGTATTCCTGTGTCCTGTACTGTTAGTATCAGTCTAGTATTCCTGTGTCCTGTACTGTTAGTATCAGTCTAGTATTCCTGTCTCCTGTAGTGTTAGTATCAGTCTAGTATTCTTGTCTCCTGCACTATTAGTATCAGTCTAGTATTCCTGTCTCCTGTAGTGTTAGTATCAGTCTAGTATTCCTGTACTGTTGATATCAGTGCAGTTTTCCTGTGTCCTGTACTGTACGTGTCAGTCTAGTATTCCCAACTCCTATACAGTAAGCATCAGTATAGTATTCCCTTCTAGTATTCCCAGTTTCAAGGTTAATTGTGTAATTGACTTCAGTTCATTTACAAGTAGACTGTGAGAGTTATGTCTTTCAAACCTCACACGTAAATTGACAAAGAAACACAATTCCTAGTGACTTTTTTGTGATCTTGACCTTGGAGGTTCCCAGTTTCAAGGTCAAAAGCATATTTAAGTTAACTCCAATTACAGAAAGATCATGAGATTTAGATCTTTCAAACCACACATGTAGATAGATCTTGATGGGCTGTATCCCTGAATAACCTTTGTGACCTTGACCTTAAAGGTTCCCCGTTTCTTCATGCTGTTCTTGGTCATTCAAACAATAAAGCTCTTGCAAATGTCACCAAGTTAAATGACCTTTTTGTAATGTGTTATATGTGCTAGTATATTATTGATATTCATGTATTGTATAGCTCCATGGTGACTACTGCCACATAACTGAGCCAGTGACTCCTCTTTTTTCTTTTGTAACTTTGTCTTTTATACTTGAATAGATTATATTGCACTCTGTTGCTTCTGTGGGCATAGTATTTCAAAACACATTCTTCTTTCAATAATTGTCAGTGCTTTGCAATTTGGCAATACTGCCTTTAGCAGTTTCTTGTAGGGATGAGGATGTTGTCTGAAGGTGGTTATCAGATCTTTAGTAGATTTTGTGGGATAGGGATATTGTGTGGAGGTGGTCAGGAGATCTACCAGTATAGCAGATTTTGTGGGACAGGGATATTGTGTGGAGGTGGTCATGAGATCTACCTGTAAAGCAGATTTTGTGGGACAGGGATATTGTGTGGAGGAAGTCATGAGATCTACCAGTATAGCAGATTTTGTAGGATAGGGATATTGTGTGGAGGTGGTCATGAGATCTACCTGTATAGCAGATTTTGTGGGATAGGGATATTGTGTTGAGGTGGTCATGAGATCTACCTTTGTGTGGAGGTGGTCATGATATCTACCTGTATAGCAGATTTTGTGGGACAGGGATATTGTGTGGAGGTGGTCATGAGATCTACCAGTATAGCAGATTTTATGGGATAAGAATATTGTGTGGAGGTGGTCATGAGATCTACCTGTATAGCAGATTTTGTGGGACAGGGATATTGTGTGGAGGTGGTCATGAGATCTACCAGTATAGCAGATTTTGTAGGATAGGGATATTGTGTGGAGGTGGTCATGAGATCTACCTGTATAGCAGATTTTGTGGGATAGGGATATTGTGTGGAGGTGGTCATGAGATCTACCAGTATAGCAGATTTTGTGGGACAGGGATATTGTGTGGAGGTGGTCATGAGATCTACCAGTATAGCAGATTTTGTTGGATAGGGATATTGTGTGGAGGTGGTCATGAGATCTACCAATGTAGCAGATTTTGTGGGATATGGATATTGTGTAGAGGTGGTCATGAGATCTACAAGTATACCAGATTTTGTGGGATAGGGATATTGTGTGGAGGTGGTCATGAGATCCACCTGTATAGTAGATTTTGTGGGATAGGGATATTGTGTGGAGGTGGTCATAAGATCTACCAGTATAGCAGATTTTGTGGGATAAGGATATTGTGTGGAGGTGGTCATGAGATCTACCTGTATAGCAGATTTTGTTGGATAGGGATATTGTGTGGAGGTGGTCATGAGATCTACCTTTATAGCATATTTTGTGGGATAGGGATATTGTGTGGAGGTGGTCATGAGATCTTCCTGTATAGCAGATTTTGTGAGATAGGGATATTGTGTGGAGGTGGTCATGAGATCTACCTGTATAGCAGATTTTGTGGGATAGGGATATTGTGTGGAGGTGGTCATGAGATCTACCAGTATAGCAGATTTTATGGGATAAGAATATTGTGTGGAGGTGGTCATGAGATCTGCCTGTAGACCAGATATTGTGGGACAGGGATATTGTGTGGAGGAAGTCATGAGATCTACCAGTATAGCCGATTTTGTAGGATAGGGATATTGTGTGGAGGTGGTCATGAGATATACCTGTATAGCAGATTTTGTGGGATAGGGATATTGTGTTGAGGTGGTCATGAGATCTACCTTTGTGTGGAGGTGGTCATGATATCTACCTGTATAGCAGATGTTGTGGGACAGGGATATTGTGTGGAGGTGGTCATGAGATCTACCAGTATAGCAGATTTTATGGGATAAGAATATTGTGTGGAGGTGGTCATGAGATCTACCTCTATAGCAGATTTTGTGGGACAGGGATATTGTGTGGAGGTGGTCATGAGATCTACCAGTATAGCAGATTTTGTGGGATATGGATATTGTGTAGAGGTGGTCATCAGATGTACCAGTATAGCAGATTTAGTGGGATAGGGATATTGTGTGGAGGTGGTCATGAGATCCACCTCTATAGTAGATTTTGTGGGATAGGGATATTGTGTGGAGGTGGTCATAAGATCTACCAGTATAGCAGATTTTGTGGGATAGGGATATTGTGTGGAGGTGGTCATGAGATCTACCTGTATAGCAGATTTTGTGGGATAGGGATATTGTGTGGAGGTGGTCATGAAATCTACCTGTATAGCAGATTTTGTGGGATAGGGATATTGTGTGGAGGTGGTCATGAGATCTTCCTGTATAGCAGATTTTGTACGACAGGGATATTGTGTGGAGGTGGTCATGAGATCTACCAGTATAGCAGATTTTGTGGGATAGGGATATTGTGTGGAGGTGGTCATTAGATCTACCAGTAAAGCAGATTTTGTGGGATAGGGATATTGTGTGGAGGTGGTGATGAGATATACCTGTATAGCAGATTTTGTGGGATAGGGATATTGTGTGGAGGTGGTCATGAGATCTACCTTTGTGTGGAGGTGGTCATGATATCTACCTGTATACCAGATTTTCTGGGATAGGGATATTGTGTGAAGGTGGTGAAGAGATCTACCTTTGTGTGGAGTTGGTCATGATATATACCTCTATAGCAGATTTTGTGGGACAGGGATATTGTGTGGAGGTGGTCATGAGATCTACCAGTATAGCAGATTTTATAGGATAAGAATAATGTGTGGAGGTGGTCATGAGATCTACCTGTATAGCAGATTTTGTGGGACAGGGATATTGTGTGGAGGTGGTCATGAGATCTACCAGTATAGCAGATTTTGTCGGACAGGGATATTGTATGGAGGTGGTCTTGAGATCTACCAGTATAGTAGATTTTGTGGGATAGGGATATTGTGTAGAGGTGGTCATGAGATCTACCAGTATAGCAGATTTTGTGGGATAGGGATATTGTGTGGATGTGGTCATGAGATCCACCTGTATTATAGATTTTGTGGGATAGGGATATTGTGTGGAGGTGGTCATGAGATCTACCTGTATAGCAGATTTTGTGGGATAGGGATATTATGTGGAGGTGGTCATGAGATCTACTAGTATAGAAGATTTTGTGGGATATGGATATTGTGTGGAGGTGGTCATGAGATCTACCAGTATAGCAGATTTTGTGGGATAGGGATATTGTGTGGAGGTGGTCATGAGATCTACCAGTATAGCAGATTTTGTGGGATAGGGATATTGTCTGGAGGTGGTCATGAGATCCACCTGTATAGTAGATTTTGTGGGATATGGATATTGTGTGGAGGCGGTCATGAGATCTACCTGTATAGCAGATTTTGTGGGATAGGGATATTATGTGGAGGTGGTCATGAGATCTACTAGTATAGAAGATTTTGTGGGATATGGATATTGTGTGGAGGTGGTCATGAGATCTACCTGTATAGCAGATTTTGTGGGATAGGGATATTGTGTGGAGGTGGTCATGAGATCTACCAGTATAGCAGATTTTGTGGGATAGGGATATTGTGTGGAGGTGGTCATGAGATCCACCTGTATAGTAGATTTTGTGGGATAGGGATATTGTGTGGAGGTGGTCATGATATCTACCTGTATAGCAGATTTTGTGGGATAGGGATATTGTGTGGAGGTGGTCATGAGATCTACCTTTGTGTGGAGGTTGTCATGATATCTACCTGTATAGCAGATTTTGTGGGACAGGGATATTGTGTGGAGGTGGTCATGAGATCTACCAGTATAGCAGATTTTATGGGATAAGAATATTGTGTGGAGGTAGTCATGAAATCTACCTGTATAGCAGATTTTGTGGGACAGGGATATTGTGTGGAGGTGGTCATGAGATCTACCAGTATAGCAGATTTTGTAGGATAGGGATATTGTGTGGAGGTGGTCATGAGATCTACCTTTATAGCAGATTTTGTGGGATAGGGATATTGTGTGGAGGTGGTCATGAGATCTACCTGTATAGTAGTTTTTGTAGGATAGGGATATTGTGTGGAGATGGTCATTAGATCTACCAGTATAGTAGATTTTTTGGGATAGGGATATTGTGTGGAGGTGGTCATTAGATCTACCTTTGTGTGGAGGTGGTCATTAAATCTAACAGTATAGTAGATTTTGTTGGATAGGGATATTGTGTGGAGGTGGTCATGAGATCTACCTGTATAGTAGATTTTGTGGGAGAGGGATATTGTGTTGAGGTGGTCATGAGATCTACCTGTATAGCAGATTGTATCGGATAGGGATATTGTGTGGAGGTGGTCATGAGATCTACCTGTATAAGAGATTTTGCAGGACAGGGATATTGTGTGGAGGTGGTCATTAGATCTACCAGTATAGCAGATTTTGTGGGATAGGGATATTGTGTGGAGGTGGTCATGAGATGAACCAGTATAGCAGATTTTGTGGGACAGGGATATTGTGTGGAGGTGGTCATGAGATCTACCAGTATAGCAGATTTTATGGGATAAGAATATTGTCTGGAGGTGGTCATGAGATCTACCTGTATAGCAGATTTTGTGGGACAGGGATATTTTGTGGAGGTGGTCATGAGATCTACCAGTATAGCAGATTTTGTAGGATAGGGATATTGCGTGGAGGTGGTCATGAGATCTACCTATATAGCAGATTTTGTGGGATAGGGATGTTGTGTCGAGGTGGTCATGAGATCTACCTTTGTGTGGAGGTGGTCATGATATCTACCTGTATAGCAGATTTTGTGGGACAGGGATATTGTGTGGAGGTGGTCATGAGATCTACCTGTATAGCAGATTTTGTGGGACAGGGATATTGTGTGGAGGTGGTCATGAGATCTACCAGTATAGCAGATTTTGTAAGATAGGGATATTGTGTGGAGGTGGTCATGAGATCTACCTGTAAAGCAGATTTTGTGGGATAGGGATATTGTGTGGAGGTGGTCATGAGATCTACCAGTATAGCAGATTTTGTGGGACAGGGATATTGTGTGGAGGTGGTCATGAGATCTACCAGCAGAGCAGATTTTGTTGGACAATGATATTGTGTGGAGGTGGTCAGGAGATCTACCAGTATAGCAGATTTTGTGGGATATGGATATTGTGTAGAGGTGGTCATGAGATCTACCAGTATAGCAGATTTTGTGGGATAGGGATATTGTGTGGAGGTGGTCATGAGATCTACCTGTATAGCAGATTTTGTGGGATAGGGATATTGTGTGGAGGTGGTCATGAGATCTACCTTTGTGTGGAGGTGGTCATGATATCTACCTGTATAGCAGATTTTGTGGGATAGGGATATTGTGTGGAGGTGGTCAAGAGATCTACCTTTGTGTGGAGGTGATCATGATATCTACCTGTATAGCAGATTTTGTGGGAGAGGGATATTGTGTGGAGGTGGTCATGAGATCTACCAGTATACCAGATTTTATGGGATAAGAATAATGTGTGGAGGTGGTCAGGAGATCTACCTGTATAGCAGATTTTCTTGGATAGGGATATTGTGTGGAGGTGGTCATGAGATCTACCAGTATAGCAGATTTTGTAGGATAGGGATATCGTGTGGATGTGGTCATGAGATCTACCTGTATAGCAGATTTTGTGGGATAGGGATATTTTGTGGAGGTGGTCATGAGATCTACCTGTATAGCAGATTTTCTGGGATAGGGATATTGTGTGGAGGTGGTCATGAGATCTACCAGTATAGCAAATTTTGTCGGACAGGGATATTGTGTGGAGGTGGTCATGAGATCTACCACTATATCAGATTTTGTGGAACAGGGATATTGTGTGGAGGTGGTCATGAGATCTACCAGTATAGCAGATTTTATGGGATAGGGATATCGCGTGGAGGTGGTCATGAGATCTACCTGTATAGCAGATATTGTGGGATAGGGATATTGTGTTGAGGTGGTCATGAGATCTACCTGTATAGCAGATTTTGTGGGATAGGGATATTGTGTGGAGGTGGTCATGAGATCTATCTGTATAGGAGATTTTGTGGGACAGTGATATTGTGTGGAGGTGGTCATGAGATCTACCTGTATAGCAGATTTTGTGGGATAGGGATATTGTGTGGAAGTGGTCATGAGATCTACCAGTATAGCAGATTTTGTGGGATAGGGATATTGTGTGGAGGTGGTCATGAGATCTACCTGTATAGCAGATTTTGTGGGGTAGGGATATTGTGTGGACGTGGTCATGAGATCTACCTCTGTGTGGAGGTGGTCATGATATCTACCTGTATAGCAGATTTTTTGGGATAGGGATATTGTGTGGAGGTGGTCATAAGATCCACCTGTATAGTAGATTTTGTAGGATAGGGATATTGTGTGGAGGTGGTCATGAGATCTACCAGTATAGCAGATTTTGTGGGATAGGGATATTGTGTGGAGGTGGTCATGAGATCTACCTGTATAGCAGATTTTGTGGGATAGGGATATTGTGTGGAGGTGGTCATGAGATGTACCAGTATAGCAGATTTTGTGGGATATGGATATTGTGTAGAGGTGGTCAGGAGATCTACCAGTATAGCAGATTTTGTGGGATAGGGATATTGTGTGGAGGTGGTCATGAGATCCACCTGTATGGTAGATTTTGTGGGATAGGGATATTATGTGGAGGTGGTCATGAGATCTACCTGTATAGCAGATTTTCTGGGATAGGGATATTGTGTGGAGGTGGTCATGAGATCTACCTGAATAGCAGATTTTGTGGGACAGGGATATTGTGTGGAGGTGGTCATGAGATCTACCAGTATAGCAGATTTTGTGGGATAGGGATATTGTGTGGAGGTGGTAATTAGATCTACCAGTATATCAGATTTTGTGGGATAAGGGATATTGTGTGGAGGTGGTCCTGAGATCTACCTGTATAGCAGATTTTGTGGGATAGGGATATTGTGTGGAGGTAGTAATGAGATCTACCTTTGTGTGGAGGTGGTCATGATATCTACCTGTATAGCAGATTTTGTGGGACAGGGATATTGTGTGGAGGTGGTCAAGAGATCTACCGTTGTGTGGAGGTGATCATGATATCTACCTGTATAGCAGATTTTGTGGGAGAGGGATATTGTGTGGAGGTGGTCATGAGATCTACCAGTATAGCAGATTTTATGGGATAAGAATAATGTGTGGAGGTGGTCAGGAGATCTACCTGTATAGCAGATTTTGTGGGACAGGGATATTGTGTGGAGGTGGTCATGAGATCTACCAGTATAGCAGATTTTGTAGGATAGGAATATCATGTGGAGGTGGTCATGAGATCTACCTGTATAGCAGATTTTGTGGAATAGGGATATTGTGTGGAGGTGGTCATTTTATCTACCAGTATAGCAGATTTTGTCGGACAGGGATATTGTGTGGAGGTGGTCATGAGATCTACCACTATATCAGATTTTGTGGAACAGGGATATTGTGTGAAGGTGGTCATGAGATCTACCAGTATAGTAGATTTTGTGGGATAGGGATATTGTGTAGAGGTGGTCATGAGATCTACCAGTATAGCAGATTTTGTGGGATAGGGATATTGTGTGGAGGTGGTAATGAGATCCACCTGTATAGTAGATTTTGTGGGATAGGGATATTGTGTAGAGGTGGTCATGAGATCTACCTGTATAGCAGATTTTGTGGGATAGGGATATTGTGTGGAGGTGGTCATGAGATCTACCTGTATAGTAGATTTTGTAGGATAGGGATATTGTGTGGAGATGGTCATGAGATCTACCTGTATAGTAGATTTTGTAGGATAGGGATATTGTGTGGAGATGGTCATTAGATCTACAAGTATAGTAGATTTTGTGGGATAGGGATATTGTGTGGAGGTGGTCATTAGATCTACCTTTGTGTGGAGGTGGTCATGAGATCTACCAGTATAATAGATTTTGTGGGATAGGGATATTGTGTGGAGGTGGTCATGAGATCTACCAGTATAGCAGATTTTGTGGGATAGGTATATTATGTGGAGGTGGTCATGAGATCTACCTGTATAGCAGATTTTATGGGATAGGGATATTGTGTGGAGGTGGTCATGAGATCTACCAGTATAGCAGATTTTGTGGGATAGGTATATTTTGTGGAGGTGGTCATGAGATCCACCTGTATAGTAGATTTTGTGGGATAGGGATATTGTGTGGAAGTGGTCATGAGATCTACCGGTATGGCAGATTTTATGGGATAGGGATATTGCGTGGAGGTGGTCATGAGATCTACCTGTATAGCAGATTTTGTGGGATAGGGATATTGTGTGGAGGTGGTCATGAGATCTACCTGTATATCAGATTTTGTGGGATAGGGATATTGTGTGGAGGTGGTCATGAGATCTATCTGTATAGCAGATTTTGTGGGACAGGGATATTGTGTGGAGGTGGTCATGAGATCTACCTGTATAGCAGATTTTGTGGGATAGGGATATTGTGTGGAAGTGGTCATCAGATCTACCAGTATAGCAGTTTTTGTGGGATAGGGATATTGTGTGGAGGTGGTCATGAGATCTACCTGTATAGCAGATATTGTGGGGTAGGGATATTGTGTGGAGGTGGTCATGAGATCTACCTTTGTTTGGAGGTGGTCATGATATCTACCTGTATAGCAGATTTTGTGGGATAGGGATATTGTGTGGAGGTGCTCATAAGATCCACCTGTATAGTAGATTTTGTGGGATAGGGATATTGTGTGGAGGTGGTCATGAGATCTACCAGTATAGCAGATTTTGTGGGATAGGGATATCGTGTGGAGGTGGTCATGAGATCTACCTGTATAGCAGATTTTGTGGGATAGGGATATTGAGTGGAGGTGGTCATGAGATCTACCAGTATAGCAGATTTTGTAGGATAGGGATATTGTGTGGAAATGGTCATTAGATCTACCAGTATAGTAGATTTTGTAGGATAGGGATATTGTGTGGAGATGGTCATTAGATCTACCAGTATAGTAGATTTTTTGGAATAAGAATATTGTGTGGAGGTATTCATTATGTCTACCAGTATAGTAGATTTTGTGGGATAGCGATATTGTTTGGAGGTGGTCATGAGATCTACCTGTATAGTAGATTTTGTGGGACAGGGATATTGTGTGGAGGTGGTCATGAGATCTACCTGTATAGCAGATTGAAAGGGATAGGGATATTGTGTGGAGGTGGTCATGAGATCTACCTGTATAGCAGATTTTGTTGGATAGGGATATTGTGTGGAGGTGGTCATGAGATCTACCTGTATAGTAGATTTTGTGGGAGAGGGATATTGTGTGGAGGTGGTCATGAGATCTACCTGTATAGCAGATTGTATCGGATAGGGATATTGTGTGGAGGTGGTCATGAGATCTACCTGTATAAGAGATTTTGCAGGACAGGGATATTGTGTGGAAGTGGTCATTAGATCTACCAGTATAGCAGATTTTGTGGGATAGGGATATTGTGTGGAGGTGGTCATGAGATGAACCAGTATAGCAGATTTTGTGGGACAGGGATATTGTGTGGAGGTGTCATGAGATCTACCAGTATAGCAGATTTTATGGGATAAGAATATTGTCTGGAGGTGGTCATGAGATCTACCTGTATAGCAGATTTTGTGGGATAGGGATGTTGTGTCGAGGTGGTCATGAGATCTACCTTTGTGTGGAGGTGGTCATGATATCTACCTGTATAGCAGATTTTGTGGGACAGGGATATTGTGTGGAGGTGGTCATGAGATCTACCTGTATAGCAGATTTTGTGGGACAGGGATATTGTGTGGAGGTGGTCATGAGATCTACCAGTATAGCAGATTTTGTGGGATAGGGATATTGTGTGGAGGTGGTCATTAGATCTACCAGTAAAGCAGATTTTGTGGGATAGGGATATTGTGTGGAGGTGGTGATGAGATATACCTGTATAGCAGATTTTGTGGGATAGGGATATTGTGTGGAGGTGGTCATGAGATCTACCTTTGTGTGGAGGTGGTCATGATATCTACCTGTATACCAGATTTTCTGGGATAGGGATATTGTGTGAAGGTGGTGAAGAGATCTACCTTTGTGTGGAGTTGGTCATGATATATACCTCTATAGCAGATTTTGTGGGACAGGGATATTGTGTGGAGGTGGTCATGAGATCTACCAGTATAGCAGATTTTATAGGATAAGAATAATGTGTGGAGGTGGTCATGAGATCTACCTGTATAGCAGATTTTGTGGGACAGGGATATTGTGTGGAGGTGGTCATGAGATCTACCAGTATAGCAGATTTTGTCGGACAGGGATATTGTATGGAGGTGGTCTTGAGATCTACCAGTATAGTAGATTTTGTGGGATAGGGATATTGTGTAGAGGTGGTCATGAGATCTACCAGTATAGCAGATTTTGTGGGATAGGGATATTGTGTGGATGTGGTCATGAGATCCACCTGTATTATAGATTTTGTGGGATAGGGATATTGTGTGGAGGTGGTCATGAGATCTACCTGTATAGCAGATTTTGTGGGATAGGGATATTATGTGGAGGTGGTCATGAGATCTACTAGTATAGAAGATTTTGTGGGATATGGATATTGTGTGGAGGTGGTCATGAGATCTACCTGTATAGCAGATTTTGTGGGATAGGGATATTGTGTGGAGGTGGTCATGAGATCTACCAGTATAGCAGATTTTGTGGGATAGGGATATTGTCTGGAGGTGGTCATGAGATCCACCTGTATAGTAGATTTTGTGGGATAGGGATATTGTGTGGAGGTGGTCATGAGATCTACCTGTATAGCAGATTTTGTGGGATAGGGATATTATGTGGAGGTGGTCATGAGATCTACTAGTATAGAAGATTTTGTGGGATATGGATATTGTGTGGAGGTGGTCATGAGATCTACCTGTATAGCAGATTTTGTGGGATAGGGATATTGTGTGGAGGTGGTCATGAGATCTACCAGTATAGCAGATTTTGTGGGATAGGGATATTGTGTGGAGGTGGTCATGAGATCCACCTGTATAGTAGATTTTGTGGGATAGGGATATTGTGTGGAGGTGGTCATGAGATCTACCTTTGTGTGGAGGTTGTCATGATATCTACCTGTATAGCAGATTTTGTGGGACAGGGATATTGTGTGGAGGTGGTCATGAGATCTACCAGTATAGCAGATTTTATGGGATAAGAATATTGTGTGGAGGTAGTCATGAAATCTACCTGTATAGCAGATTTTGTGGGACAGGGATATTGTGTGGAGGTGGTCATGAGATCTACCAGTATAGCAGATTTTGTAGGATAGGGATATTGTGTGGAGGTGGTCATGAGATCTACCTTTATAGCAGATTTTGTGGGATAGGGATATTGTTTGGAGGTGGTCATGAGATCTACCTGTATAGTAGTTTTTGTAGGATAGGGATATTGTGTGGAGATGGTCATTAGATCTACCAGTATAGTAGATTTTTTGGGATAGGGATATTGTGTGGAGGTGGTCATTAGATCTACCTTTGTGTGGAGGTGGTCATTAAATCTAACAGTATAGTAGATTTTGTTGGATAGGGATATTGTGTGGAGGTGGTCATGAGATCTACCTGTATAGTAGATTTTGTGGGAGAGGGATATTGTGTTGAGGTGGTCATGAGATCTACCTGTATAGCAGATTGTATCGGATAGGGATATTGTGTGGAGGTGGTCATGAGATCTACCTGTATAAGAGATTTTGCAGGACAGGGATATTGTGTGGAGGTGGTCATTAGATCTACCAGTATAGCAGATTTTGTGGGATAGGGATATTGTGTGGAGGTGGTCATGAGATGAACCAGTATAGCAGATTTTGTGGGACAGGGATATTGTGTGGAGGTGGTCATGAGATCTACCAGTATAGCAGATTTTATGGGATAAGAATATTGTCTGGAGGTGGTCATGAGATCTACCTGTATAGCAGATTTTGTGGGACAGGGATATTTTGTGGAGGTGGTCATGAGATCTACCAGTATAGCAGATTTTGTAGGATAGGGATATTGCGTGGAGGTGGTCATGAGATCTACCTATATAGCAGATTTTGTGGGATAGGGATGTTGTGTCGAGGTGGTCATGAGATCTACCTTTGTGTGGAGGTGGTCATGATATCTACCTGTATAGCAGATTTTTTGGGACAGGGATATTGTGTGGAGGTGGTCATGAGATCTACCTGTATAGCAGATTTTGTGGGACAGGGATATTGTGTGGAGGTGGTCATGAGATCTACCAGTATAGCAGATTTTGTAAGATAGGGATATTGTGTGGAGGTGGTCATGAGATCTACCTGTAAAGCAGATTTTGTGGGATAGGGATATTGTGTGGAGGTGGTCATGAGATCTACCAGTATAGCAGATTTTGTGGGACAGGGATATTGTGTGGAGGTGGTCATGAGATCTACCAGTAGAGCAGATTTTGTTGGACAATGATATTGTGTGGAGGTGGTCAGGAGATCTACCAGTATAGCAGATTTTGTGGGATATGGATATTGTGTAGAGGTGGTCATGAGATCTACCAGTATAGCAGATTTTGTGGGATAGGGATATTGTGTGGAGGTGGTCATGAGATCTACCTGTATAGCAGATTTTGTGGGATAGGGATATTGTGTGGAGGTGGTCATGAGATCTACCTTTGTGTGGAGGTGGTCATGATATCTACCTGTATAGCAGATTTTGTGGGATAGGGATATTGTGTGGAGGTGGTCAAGAGATCTACCTTTGTGTGGAGGTGATCATGATATCTACCTGTATAGCAGATTTTGTGGGAGAGGGATATTGTGTGGAGGTGGTCATGAGATCTACCAGTATAGCAGATTTTATGGGATAAGAATAATGTGTGGAGGTGGTCATGAGATCTACCTGTATAGCAGATTTTGTGGGATAGGGATATTTTGTGGAGGTGGTCATGAGATCTACCTGTATAGCAGATTTTCTGGGATAGGGATATTGTGTGGAGGTGGTCATGAGATCTACCAGTATAGCAAATTTTGTCGGACAGGGATATTGTGTGGAGGTGGTCATGAGATCTACCACTATATCAGATTTTGTGGAACAGGGATATTGTGTGGAGGTGGTCATGAGATCTACCAGTATAGCAGATTTTATGGGATAGGGATATCGCGTGGAGGTGGTCATGAGATCTACCTGTATAGCAGATATTGTGGGATAGGGATATTGTGTTGAGGTGGTCATGAGATCTACCTGTATAGCAGATTTTGTGGGATAGGGATATCGTGTGGAGGTGGTCATGAGATCTATCTGTATAGGAGATTTTGTGGGACAGTGATATTGTGTGGAGGTGGTCATGAGATCTACCTGTATAGCAGATTTTGTGGGATAGGGATATTGTGTGGAAGTGGTCATGAGATCTACCAGTATAGCAGATTTTGTGGGATAGGGATATTGTGTGGAGGTGGTCATGAGATCTACCTGTATAGCAGATTTTGTGGGGTAGGGATATTGTGTGGACGTGGTCATGAGATCTACCTCTGTGTGGAGGTGGTCATGATATCTACCTGTATAGCAGATTATTTGGGATAGGGATATTGTGTGGAGGTGGTCATAAGATCCACCTGTATAGTAGATTTTGTAGGATAGGGATATTGTGTGGAGGTGGTCATGAGATCTACCAGTATAGCAGATTTTGTGGGATAGGGATATTGTGTGGAGGTGGTCATGAGATCTACCTGTATAGCAGATTTTGTGGGATAGGGATATTGTGTGGAGGTGGTCATGAGATGTACCAGTATAGCAGATTTTGTGGGATATGGATATTGTGTAGAGGTGGTCATGAGATCTACCAGTATAGCAGATTTTGTGGGATAGGGATATTGTGTGGAGGTGGTCATGAGATCCACCTGTATGGTAGATTTTGTGGGATAGGGATATTATGTGGAGGTGGTCATGAGATCTACCTGTATAGCAGATTTTCTGGGATAGGGATATTGTGTGGAGGTGGTCATGAGATCTACCTGTAGAGCAGATTTTGTGGGACAGGGATATTGTGTGGAGGTGGTCATGAGATCTACCAGTATAGCAGATTTTGTGGGATAGGGATATTGTGTGGAGGTGGTAATTAGATCTACCAGTATATCAGATTTTGTGGGATAAGGGATATTGTGTGGAGGTGGTCATGAGATCTACCTGTATAGCAGATTTTGTGGGATAGGGATATTGTGTGGAGGTAGTCATGAGATCTACCTTTGTGTGGAGGTGGTCATGATATCTACCTGTATAGCAGATTTTGTGGGATAGGGATATTGTGTGGAGGTGGTCAAGAGATCTACCGTTGTGTGGAGGTGATCATGATATCTACCTGTATAGCAGATTTTGTGGGAGAGGGATATTGTGTGGAGGTGGTCATGAGATCTACCAGTATAGCAGATTTTATGGGATAAGAATAATGTGTGGAGGTGGTCAGGAGATCTACCTGTATAGCAGATTTTGTGGGACAGGGATATTGTGTGGAGGTGGTCATGAGATCTACCAGTATAGCAGATTTTGTAGGATAGGAATATCATGTGGAGGTGGTCATGAGATCTACCTGTATAGCAGATTTTGTGGAATAGGGATATTGTGTGGAGGTGGTCATTTTATCTACCAGTATAGCAGATTTTGTCGGACAGGGATATTGTGTGGAGGTGGTCATGAGATCTACCACTATATCAGATTTTGTGGAACAGGGATATTGTGTGAAGGTGGTCATGAGATCTACCAGTATAGTAGATTTTGTGGGATAGGGATATTGTGTAGAGGTGGTCATGAGATCTACCAGTATAGCAGATTTTGTGGGATAGGGATATTGTGTGGAGGTGGTAATGAGATCCACCTGTATAGTAGAGTTTGTGGGATAGGGATATTGTGTAGAGGTGGTCATGAGATCTACCTGTATAGCAGATTTTGTGGGATAGGGATATTGTGTGGAGGTGGTCATGAGATCTACCTGTATAGTAGATTTTGTAGGACAGGGATATTGTGTGGAGATGGTCATGAGATCTACCTGTATAGTAGATTTTGTAGGATAGGGATATTGTGTGGAGATGGTCATTAGATCTACCAGTATAGTAGATTTTGTGGGATAGGGATATTGTGTGGAGGTGGTCATTAGATCTACCTTTGTGTGGAGGTGGTCATGAGATCTACCAGTATAATAGATTTTGTGGGATAGGGATATTGTGTGGAGGTGGTCATGAGATCTACCAGTATAGCAGATTTTGTGGGATAGGTATATTATGTGGAGGTGGTCATGAGATCTACCTGTATAGCAGATTTTATGGGATAGGGATATTGTGTGGAGGTGGTCATGAGATCTACCAGTATAGCAGATTTTGTGGGATAGGTATATTGTGTGGAGGTGGTCATGAGATCCACCTGTATAGTAGATTTTGTGGGATAGGGATATTGTGTGGAAGTGGTCATGAGATCTACCAGTATGGCAGATTTTATGGGATAGGGATATTGCGTGCAGGTGGTCATGAGATCTACCTGTATAGCAGATTTTGTGGGATAGGGATATTGTGTGGAGGTGGTCATGAGATCTACCTGTATATCAGATTTTGTGGGATAGGGATATTGTGTGGAGGTGGTCATGAGATCTATCTGTATAGCAGATTTTGTGGGACAGGGATATTGTGTGGAGGTGGTCATGAGATCTACCTGTATAGCAGATTTTGTGGGATAGGGATATTGTGTGGAAGTGGTCATCAGATCTACCAGTATAGCAGTTTTTGTGGGATAGGGATATTGTGTGGAGGTGGTCATGAGATCTACCTGTATAGCAGATTTTGTGGGATAGGGATATTGTGTGGAGGTGCTCATAAGATCCACCTGTATAGTAGATTTTGTGGGATAGGGATATTGTGTGGAGGTGGTCATGAGATCTACCAGTATAGCAGATTTTGTGGGATAGGGATATCGTGTGGAGGTGGTCATGAGATCTACCTGTATAGCAGATTTTGTGGGATAGGGATATTGAGTGGAGGTGGTCATGAGATCTACCACTATAGCAGATTTTGTAGGATAGGGATATTGTGTGGAGATGGTCATTAGATCTACCAGTATAGTAGATTTTGTAGGATAGGGATATTGTGTGGAGATGGTCATTAGATCTACCAGTATAGTAGATTTTTTGGAATAAGAATATTGTGTGGAGGTATTCATTATGTCTACCAGTATAGTAGATTTTGTGGGATAGCGATATTGTTTGGAGGTGGTCATGAGATCTACCTGTATAGTAGATTTTGTGGGACAGGGATATTGTGTGGAGGTGGTCATGAGATCTACCTGTATAGCAGATTGAAAGGGATAGGGATATTGTGTGGAGGTGGTCATGAGATCTACCTGTATAGCAGATTTTGTTGGATAGGGATATTGTGTGGAGGTGGTCATGAGATCTACCAGTATAGTAGATTTTGTGGGATAGGGATATTGTGTAGAGGTGGTCATGAGATCTACCAGTATAGCAGATTTTGTGGGATAGGGATATTGTGTGGAGGTGGTAATGAGATCCACCTGTATAGTAGAGTTTGTGGGATAGGGATATTGTGTAGAGGTGGTCATGAGATCTACCTGTATAGCAGATTTTGTGGGATAGGGATATTGTGTGGAGGTGGTCATGAGATCTACCTGTATAGTAGATTTTGTAGGATAGGGATATTGTGTGGAGATGGTCATGAGATCTACCTGTATAGTAGATTTTGTAGGATAGGGATATTGTGTGGAGATGGTCATTAGATCTACCAGTATAGTAGATTTTGTGGGATAGGGATATTGTGTGGAGGTGGTCATTAGATCTACCTTTGTGTGGAGGTGGTCATTAGATCTACCAGTATAATAGATTTTGTGGGATAGGGATATTGTGTGGAGGTGGTCATGAGATCTACCAGTATAGCAGATTTTGTGGGATAGGTATATTATGTGGAGGTGGTCATGAGATCTACCTGTATAGCAGATTTTATGGGATAGGGATATTGTGTGGAGGTGGTCATGAGATCTACCTGTATAGCAGATTTTATGGGATAGGGATATTGTGTGGAGGTGGTCATGAGATCTACCTGTATAGCAGATTTTGTGGGATAGGTATATTGTGTGGAGGTGGTCATGAGATCCACCTGTATAGTAGATTTTGTGGGATAGGGATATTGTGTGGAAGTGGTCATGAGATCTACCAGTATGGCAGATTTTATGGGATAGGGGTATTGCGTGGAGGTGGTCATGAGATCTACCTGTATAGCAGATTTTGTGGGATAGGGATATTGTGTGGAGGTGGTCATGAGATCTACCTGTATATCAGATTTTGTGGGATAGGGATATTGTGTGGAGGTGGTCATGAGATCTATCTGTATAGCAGATTTTGTGGGACAGGGATATTGTGTGGAGGTGGTCATGAGATCTACCTGTATAGCAGATTTTGTGGGATAGGGATATTGTGTGGAAGTGGTCATCAGATCTACCAGTATAGCAGATTTTGTGGGATAGGGATATTGTGTGGAGGTGGTCATGAGATCTACCTGTATAGCAGATATTGTGGAGTAGGGATATTGTGTGGAGGTGGTCATGAGATCTACCTTTGTTTGGAGGTGGTCATGATATCTACCTGTATAGCAGATTTTGTGGGATAGGGATATTGTGTGGAGGTGCTCATAAGATCCACCTGTATAGTAGATTTTGTGGGATAGGGATATTGTGTGGAGGTGGTCATGAGATCTACCAGTATAGCAGATTTTGTGGGATAGGGATATCGTGTGGAGGTGGTCATGAGATCTACCTGTATAGCAGATTTTGTGGGATAGGGATATTGAGTGGAGGTGGTCATGAGATCTACCAGTATAGCAGATTTTGTAGGATAGGGATATTGTGTGGAGATGGTCATTAGATCTACCAGTATAGTAGATTTTGTAGGATAGGGATATTGTGTGGAGATGGTCATTAGATCTACCAGTATAGTAGATTTTTTGGAATAAGAATATTGTGTGGAGGTATTCATTATATCTACCAGTATAGTAGATTTTGTGGGATAGCGATATTGTTTGGAGGTGGTCATGAGATCTACCTGTATAGTAGATTTTGTGGGACAGGGATATTGTGTGGAGGTGGTCATGAGATCTACCTGTATAGCAGATTGAAAGGGATAGGGATATTGTGTGGAGGTGGTCATGAGATCTACCTGTATAGCAGATTTTGTTGGATAGGGATATTGTGTGGAGGTGGTCATGAGATCTACCTGTATAGTAGATTTTGTGGGAGAGGGATATTGTGTGGAGGTGGTCATGAGATCTACCTGTATAGCAGATTGTATCGGATAGGGATATTGTGTGGAGGTGGTCATGAGATCTACCTGTATAAGAGATTTTGCAGGACAGGGATATTGTGTGGAGGTGGTCATTAGATCTACCAGTATAGCAGATTTTGTGGGATAGGGATATTGTGTGGAGGTGGTCATGAGATGAACCAGTATAGCAGATTTTGTGGGACAGGGATATTGTGTGGAGGTGGTCATGAGATCTACCAGTATAGCAGATTTTATGGGATAAGAATATTGTCTGGAGGTGGTCATGAGATCTACCTGTATAGCAGATTTTGTGGGATAGGGATGTTGTGTCGAGGTGGTCATGAGATCTACCTTTGTGTGGAGGTGGTCATGATATCTACCTGTATAGCAGATTTTGTGGGACAGGGATATTGTGTGGAGGTGGTCATGAGATCTACCTGTATAGCAGATTTTGTGGGACAGGGATATTGTGTGGAGGTGGTCATGAGATCTACCAGTATAGCAGATTTTGTAAGATAGGGATATTGTGTGGAGGTGGTCATGAGATCTACCTGTATAGCAGATTTTGTGGGATAGGGATATTGTGTGGAGGTGGTCATGAGATCTACCAGTATAGCAGATTTTGTGGGACAGGGATATTGTGTGGAGGTGGTCATGAGATCTACCAGTATAGCAGATTTTGTTGGACAGGGATATTGTGTGGAGATGGTCATGAGATCTACCAGTATAGCAGATTTTGTGGGATATGGATATTGTGTAGAGGTGGTCATGAGATCTACCAGTATAGCAGATTTTGTGGGATAGGGATATTGTGTGGAGGTGGTCATGAGATCCACCTGTATAGTAGATTTTGTGGGATAGGGATATTGTGTGGAGGTGGTCATGAGATCTACCTGTATAGCAGATTTTGTGGGATAGGGATATTGTGTGGAGGAGGTCATGAGATCTAGCTTTGTGTGGAGGTGGTCATGATATCCACCTGTATAGCAGATTTTGTGGGATAGGGATATTGTGTGGAGGTGGTCAAGAGATCTACCTTTGTGTGGAGGTGATCATGATATCTACCTGTATAGCAGATTTTGTGGGAGAGGGATATTGTGTGGAGGTGGTCATGAGATCTACCAGTATAGCAGATTTTATGGGATAAGAATAATGTGTGGAGGTGGTCAGGAGATCTACCTGTATAGCAGATTTTGTTGGACAGGGATATTGTGTGGAGGTGGTCATGAGATCTACCAGTATAGCAGATTTTGTAGGATAGGGATATCGTGTGGAGGTGGTCATGAGATCTACCTGTATAGCAGATTTTGTGGGATAGGGATATTTTGTGGAGGTGGTCATGAGATCTACCTGTATAGCAGATTTTCTGGGATAGGGATATTGTGTGGAGGTGGTCATGAGATCTACCAGTATAGCAGATTTTGTCGGACAGGGATATTGTGTGGAGGTGGTCATGAGATCTACCACTATATCAGATTTTGTGGAACAGGGATATTGTGTGGAGGTGGTCATGAGATCTACCAGTATAGCAGATTTTATGGGATAGGGATATTGCGTGGAGGTGGTCATGAGATCTACCTGTATAGCAGATATTGTGGGATAGGGATATTGTGTTGAGGTGGTCATGAGATCTACCTGTATAGCAGATTTTGTGGGATAGGGATATTGTGTGGAGGTGGTCATGAGATCTATCTGTATAGGAGATTTTGTGGGACAGTGATATTGTGTGGAGGTGGTCATGAGATCTACCTGTATAGCAGATTTTGTGGGATAGGGATATTGTGTGGAAGTGGTCATGAGATCTACCAGTATAGCAGATTTTGTGGGATAGGGATATTGTGTGGAGGTGGTCATGAGATCTACCTCTGTGTGGAGGTGGTCATGATATCTACCTGTATAGCAGATTTTTTGGGATAGGGATATTGTGTGGAGGTGGTCATAAGATCCACCTGTATAGTAGATTTTGTAGGATAGGGATATTGTGTGGAGGTGGTCATGAGATCTACCAGTATAGCAGATTTTGTGGGATAGGGATATTGTGTGGAGGTGGTCATGAGATCTACCTGTATAGCAGATTTTGTGGGATAGGGATATTGTGTGGAGGTGGTCATGAGATGTACCAGTATAGCAGATTTTGTGGGATATGGATATTGTGTAGAGGTGGTCATGAGATCTACCAGTATAGCAGATTTTGTGGGAAAGGGATATTGTGTGGAGGTGGTCATGAGATCTACCTGTATAGCAGATTTTGTGGGACAGGGATATTGTGTGGAGGTGGTCATGAGATCTACCAGTATAGCAGATTTTGTGGGATAGGGATATTGTGTGGAGGTGGTAATTAGATCTACCAGTATATCAGATTTTGTGGGATAAGGGATATTGTGTGGAGGTGGTCATGAGATCTACCTGTATAGCAGATTTTGTGGGATAGGGATATTGTGTGGAGGTAATCATGAGATCTACCTTTGTGTGGAGGTGGTCATGATATCTACCTGTATAGCAGATTTTGTGGGATAGGGATATTGTGTGGAGGTGGTCAAGAGATCTACCGTTGTGTGGAGGTGATCATGATATCTACCTGTATAGCAGATTTTGTGGGAGAGGGATATTGTGTGGAGGTTGTCATGAGATCTACCAGTATAGCAGATTTTATGGGATAAGAATAATGTGTGGAGGTGGTCAGGAGATCTACCTGTATAGCAGATTTTGTGGGACAGGGATATTGTGTGGAGGTGGTCATGAGATCTACCAGTATAGCAGATTTTGTAGGATAGGAATATCATGTGGAGGTGGTCATGAGATCTACCTGTATAGCAGATTTTGTGGGATAGGGATATTGTGTGGAGGTGGTCATTTTATCTACCAGTATAGCAGATTTTGTCGGACAGGGATATTGTGTGGAGGTGGTCATGAGATCTACCACTATATCAGATTTTGTGGAACAGGGATATTGTGTGAAGGTGGTCATGAGATCTACCAGTATAGTAGATTTTGTGGGATAGGGATATTGTGTAGAGGTGGTCATGAGATCTACCAGTATAGCAGATTTTGTGGGATAGGGATATTGTGTGGAGGTGGTAATGAGATCCACCTGTATAGTAGAGTTTGTGGGATAGGGATATTGTGTGGAGGTGGTCATGAGATCTCCCTGTATAGCAGATTTTGTGGGATAGGGATATTGTGTGGAGGTGGTCATGAGATCTACCTGTATAGTAGATTTTGTAGGATAGGGATATTGTGTGGAGATGGTCATGAGATCTACCTGTATAGTAGATTTTGTAGGATAGGGATATTGTGTGGAGATGGTCATTAGATCTACCAGTATAGTAGATTTTGTGGGATAGGGATATTGTGTGGAGGTGGTCATTAGATCTACCTTTGTGTGGAGGTGGTCATTAGATCTACCAGTATAATAGATTTTGTGGGATAGGGATATTGTGTGGAGGTGGTCATGAGATCTACCAGTATAGCAGATTTTGTGGGATAGGTATATTATGTGGAGGTGGTCATGAGATCTACCTGTATAGCAGATTTTATGGGATAGGGATATTGTGTGGAGGTGGTCATGAGATCTACCAGTATTGCAGATTTTGTGGGATAGGTATATTGTGTGGAGGTGGTCATGAGATCCACCTGTATAGTAGATTTTGTGGGATAGGGATATTGTGTGGAAGTGGTCATGAGATCTACCAGTATAGCAGATTTTGTGGGATAGGGATATTGTGTGGAGGTGGTCATGAGATCTACCTGTATAGCAGATTTTGTGGGATAGGGATATTGTGTGGAGGTGGTCATGAGATCTACCTGTATAGCAGATTTTGTGGGACAGGGATATTGTGTGGAGGTGGTCATGAGATCTACCTGTATAGCAGATTTTGTGGGATAGGGATATTGTGTGGAAGTGGTCATCAGATCTACCAGTATAGCAGATTTTGTGGGATAGGGATATTGTGTGGAGGTGGTCATGAGATCTACCTGTATAGCAGATATTGTGGGGTAGGGATATTGTGTGGAGGTGGTCATGAGATCTACCTTTGTTTGGAGGTGGTCATGATATCTACCTGTATAGCAGATTTTGTGGGATAGGGATATTGTGTGGAGGTGCTCATAAGATCCACCTGTATAGTAGATTTTGTGGGATAGGGATATTGTGTGGAGGTGGTCATGAGATCTACCAGTATAGCAGATTTTGTGGGATAGGGATATTGTGTGGAGGTGGTCATGAGATCTACCTGTATAGCAGATTTTGTGGGATAGGGATATTGAGTGGAGGTGGTCATGAGATCTACCAGTATAGCAGATTTTGTAGGATAGGGATATTGTGTGGAGATGGTCATTAGATCTACCAGTATAGTAGATTTTGTAGGATAGGGATATTGTGTGGAGATGGTCATTAGATCTACCAGTATAGTAGATTTTTTGGGATAAGAATATTGTGTGGAGGTGGTCATTAGATCTACCAGTATAGTAGATTTTGTGGGATAGGGATATTGTGTGGAGGTGGTCATGAGATCTACCTGTATAGTAGATTTTGTGGGACAGGGATATTGTGTGGAGGTGGTCATGAGATCTACCTGTATAGCAGATTGAAAGGGATAGGGATATTGTGTGGAGGTGGTCATGAGATCTACCTGTATAGCAGATTTTGTGGGATAGGGATATTGTGTGGAGGTGGTCATGAGATATACCTGTATAAAAGATTTTGTGGGACAGGGATATTATGTGGAGGTGGTCATTAGATCTACCAGTATAGCAGATTTTGTGGGATAAGGATATTGTGTGGAGGTGGTCATGAGATCTACCAGTATAGCAGTTTTTGTGGGAGAGGGATATTGTGTGGAGGTGGTCATGAGATCTACCAGTATAGCAGATTTTATGGGATAAGAATAATGTGTGGAGGTGGTCAGGAGATCTACCTGTATAGCAGATTTTGTTGGACAGGGATATTGTGTGGAGGTGGTCATGAGATCTACCAGTATAGCAGATTTTGTAGGATAGGGATATCGTGTGGAGGTGGTCATGAGATCTACCTGTATAGCAGATTTTGTGGGATAGGGATATTGTGTGGAGGTGGTCAGGAGATCTACCAGTATAGCAGATTTTGTGGGACAGGGATATTGTGTGGAGGTGGGCATGAGATCTACCAGTATAGCAGATTTTGTAGGATAGGGATATTGTGTGGAGGTGGGCATGAGATCTACCAGTATAGCAGATTTTGTGGGATAGGGATATTTTGTGGAGGTGGTCATGAGATTTACCAGTATAGCAGATTTTATAGGATAGGAATATTGTGTGGAGGTGGTCATGAGATCTACCAGTATAGCAGATTTTGTGGGATAGGGATATTGTGTGGAGGTGGTCATGAGATCTAGCAGTATAGCAGATTTTATGGGATAGGGATATTGTGTGGAGGTGGTCATGAGATCTACCAGTATAGCAGATTTTGTGGGATAGGGATATTGTGTGGAGGTGGTCATGAGATCTACCTGTATAGCAGATTTTGTGGGAGAGGGATATTGTGTGGAGGTGGTCATGAGATCTACCAGTATAGCAGATTTTATGGGATAAGAATAATGTGTGGAGGTGGTCAGGAGATCTACCTGTATAGCAGATTTTGTTGGACAGGGATATTGTGTGGAGGTGGTCATGAGATCTACCAGTATAGCAGATTTTGTAGGATAGGGATATCGTGTGGAGGTGGTCATGAGATCTACCTGTATAGCAGATTTTGTGGGATAGGGATATTGTGTGAAGGTGGTCAGGAGATCTACCAGTATAGCAGATTTTGTGGGACAGGGATATTGTGTGGAGGTGGTCATGAGATCTACCAGTATAGCAGATTTTTTCGGACAAGGATACTGTGTGGAGGTGGTCATGAGATCTACCACTATATCAGATTTTGTGGAACAGGGATATTGTGTGGAGGTGGTCATGAGATCTACCAGTATAGCAGATTTTATGGGATAGGGATATTGCGTGGAGGTGGTCATGAGATCTACCTGTATAGCAGATATTGTGGGATAGGGATATTGTGTTGAGGTGGTCATGAGATCTACCTGTATAGCAGATTTTGTGGGATGGGGATATTGTGTGGAGGTGGTCATGAGATCTATCTGTATAGGAGATTTTGTGGGACAGGGATATTGTGTGGAGGTGGTCATGAGATCTACCTGTATAGCAGATTTTGTGGGATAGGGATATTGTGTGGAAGTGGTCATGAGATCTACCAGTATAGCAGATTTTGTGGGATAGGGATATTGTGTGGAGGTGGTCATGAGATCTACCTGTATAGCAGATTTTGTGGGGTAGGGATATTGTGTGGACGTGGTCATGAGATCTACCTCTGTGTGGAGGTGGTCATGATATCTACCTGTATAGCAGATTTTGTGGGATAGGGATATTGTTCGGAGGTGGTCATAAGATCCACCTGTATAGTAGATTTTGTAGGATAGGGATATTGTGTGGAGGTGGTCATGAGATCTACCAGTATAGCAGATTTTGTGGGATATGGATATTGTGTGGAGGTGGTCATGAGATCTACCTGTATAGCAGATTTTGTGGGATAGGGATATTGTGTGGAGGTGGTCATGAGATCTACCAGTATAGCAGATTTTGTGGGATATGGATATTGTGTAGAGGTGGTCATGAGATCTACCAGTATAGCAGATTTTGTGGGATAGGGATATTGTGTGGAGGTGGTCATGAGATCCACCTGTATGGTAGATTTTGTGGGATAGGGATATTATGTGGAGGTGGTCATGAGATCTACCTGTATAGCAGATTTTGTGGGATAGGGATATTGTGTGGAGGTGGTCATGAGATCTACCTGTATAGCAGATTTTGTGGGACAGGGATATTGTGTGGAGGTGGTCATTAGATCTACCAGTATAGCAGATTTTGTGGGATAGGGATATTGTGTGGCGGTAGTCATTAGATCTACCAGTATATCAGATTTTGTGTGATAAGGGATATTGTGTGGAGGTGGTCATGAGATCTACCTGTATAGCAGATTTTGTGGGATAGGGATATTGTGTGGAGGTAGTCATGAGATCTACCTTTGTGTGGAGGTGGTCATGATATCTACCTGTATAGCAGATTTTGTGGGATAGGGATATTGTGTGGAGGTGGTCAAGAGATCTACCTTTGTGTGGAGGTGATCATGATATCTACCTGTATAGCAGATTTTGTGGGAGAGGGATATTGTGTGGAGGTGGTCATGAGATCTACCAGTATAGCAGATTTTATGGGATAAGAATAATGTGTGGAGGTGGTCAGGAGATCTACCTGTATAGCAGATTTTGTGGGACAGGGATATTGTGTGGAGGTGGTCATGAGATCTACCAGTATAGCAGATTTTGTAGGATAGGGATATCATGTGGAGGTGGTCATGAGATCTACCTGTATAGCAGATTTTGTGGGATAGGGATATTGTGTGGAGGTGGTCATGAGATCTACCAGTATAGCAGATTTTGTCGGACAGGGATATTGTGTGGAGGTGGTCATGAGATCTACCACTATATCAGATTTTGTGGAACAGGGATATTGTGTGAAGGTGGTCATGAGATCTACCAGTATAGTAGATTTTGTGGGATAGGGATATTGTGTAGAGGTGGTCATGAGATCTACCAGTATAGCAGATTTTGTGGGATAGGGATATTGTGTGGAGGTGGTAATGACATCCACCTGTATAGTAGAGTTTGTGGGATAGGGATATTGTGTGGAGGTGGTCATGAGATCCACCTGTATAGTAGAGTTTGTGGGATAGGGATATTGTGTGGAGGTGGTCATGAGATCTACCTGTATAGCAGATTTTGTGGGATAGGGATATTGTGTGGAGGTGGTCATGAGATCTACCTGTATAGTAGATTTTGTAGGATAGGGATATTGTGTGGAGATGGTCATGAGATCTACCTGTATAGTAGATTTTGTAGGATAGGGATATTGTGTGGAGATGGTCATTAGATCTACCAGTATAGTAGATTTTGTGGGATAGGGATATTGTGTGGAGGTGGTCATTAGATCTACCTTTGTGTGGAGGTGGTCATGAGATCTACCAGTATAATAGATTTTGTGGGATAGGGATATTGTGTGGAGGTGGTCATGAGATCTACCAGTATAGCAGATTTTGTGGGATAGGTATATTTTGTGGAGGTGGTCATTAGATCTACCTGTATAGCAGATTTTATGGGATAGGGATATTGTGTGGAGGTGGTCATGAGATCTACCAGTATAGCAGATTTTGTGGGATAGGTATATTGTGTGGAGGTGGTCATGAGATCCACCTGTATAGTAGATTTTGTGGGATAGGGATATTGTGTGGAAGTGGTCATGAGATCTACCAGTATGGCAGATTTTATGGGATAGGGATATTGCGTGGAGGTGGTCATGAGATCTACCTGTATAGCAGATTTTGTGGGATAGGGATATTGTGTGGAGGTGGTCATGAGATCTACCTGTATATCAGATTTTGTGGGATAGGGATATTGTGTGGAGGTGGTCATGAGATCTATCTGTATAGCAGATTTTGTGGGACAGGGATATTGTGTGGAGGTGGTCATGAGATCTACCTGTATAGCAGATTTTGTGGGATAGGGATATTGTGTGGAAGTGGTCATCAGATCTACCAGTATAGCAGATTTTGTGGGATAGGGATATTGTGTGGAGGTGGTCATGAGATCTACCTGTATAGCAGATATTGTGGGGTAGGGATATTGTTTGGAGGTGGTCATGAGATCTACCTTTGTTTGGAGGTGGTCATGATATCTACCTGTATAGCAGATTTTGTGGGATAGGGATATTGTGTGGAGGTGCTCATAAGATCCACCTGTATAGTAGATTTTGTGGGATAGGGATATTGTGTGGAGGTGGTCATGAGATCTACCAGTATAGCAGATTTTGTGGGATAGGGATATCGTGTGGAGGTGGTCATGAGATCTACCTGTATAGCAGATTTTGTGGGATAGGGATATTGAGTGGAGGTGGTCATGAGATCTACCAGTATAGCAGATTTTGTAGGATAGGGATATTGTGTGGAGATGGTCATTAGATCTACCAGTATAGTAGATTTTGTAGGATAGGGATATTGTGTGGAGATGGTCATTAGATCTACCAGTATAGTAGATTTTTTGGGATAAGAATATTGTGTGGAGGTATTCATTAGATCTACCAGTATAGTAGATTTTGTGGGATAGGGATATTGTTTGGAGGTGGTCATGAGATCTACCTGTATAGTAGATTTTGTGGGACAGGGATATTGTGTGGAGGTGGTCATGAGATCTACCTGTATAGCAGATTGAAAGGGATAGGGATATTGTGTGGAGGTGGTCATGAGATCTACCTGTATAGCAGATTTTGTGGGATAGGGATATTGTGTGGAGGTAGTCATGAGATCTACCTGTATAAAAGATTTTGTGGGACAGGGATATTGTGTGGAGGTGGTCATTAGATCTACCAGTATAGCAGATTTTGTGGGATAAGGATATTGTGTGGAGGTGGTCATGAGATCTACCAGTATAGCAGATTTTGTGGGATAGGGATATTATGTGGAGGTGGTCATGAGATCTACCTTTGTGTGGAGGTGGTCATGATATCTACCTGTATAACAGATTTTGTGGGATAGGGATATTGTGTGGGGGTGGTCATGAGATCTATCTTTGTGTGGAGGTGGTCATGATATCTACCTGTATAGCAGATTTTGTGGGACAGGGATATTGTGTGGAGGTTGTCATGAGATCTACCAGTATAGCAGATTTTATGGGATAAGAATAATGTGTGGAGGTGTTCATGAGATCTACCTGTATAGCAGATTTTGTGGGACAGGGATATTGTGTGGAGCTTGTCATGAGATCTACCAGTATAGCAGAATTTGTAGGATAGGGATATTGTGTGGAGGTGGGCATGAGATCTACCAGTATAGCAGATTTTGTGGGATAGGGATATTTTGTGGAGGTGGTCATGAGATCTACCAGTATAGCAGATTTTGTGGGATAGGGATATTTTGTGGAGGTGGTCATGAGATCTACCAGTATAGCAGATTTTATAGGATAGGAATATTGTGTGGAGGTGGTCATGAGATCTACCAGTATAGCAGATTTTGTGGGATAGGGATATTGTGTGGAGGTGGTCATGAGATCTAGCAGTATAGCAGATTTTATGGGATAGGGATATTGTGTGGAGGTGGTCATGAGATCTACCAGTATAGCAGATTTTGTGGGATAGGGATATTGTGTGGAGGTGGTCATGAGATCTACCAGTATAGCAGATTTTATGGGATAGGGATATTGTGTGGAGGTGGTCATAAGATCTACCAGTATAGCAGATTTTGTGGGATAGGGATATTGTGTGGAGGTGGTCATGAGATCTACCTTTGTGTGGAGGTGGTCATGAGATCTTCCGGTATAGTAGAGTTTGTGGGATAGGAAGGTTTTATAAAGATGGATATTAGATTTATAGCAGGCAGAGTTTGTGGGATTTGGATGTTTTGTTAAAGTGGCTATTAGAAATATTAGAATATCAGAATTTACAGAAAACCATAAGATAAAGTAACAAAAAAAGATATAAAGTGATTTTAGTATGAAGTAAATATACATCTCTAGACTTTATTTATCCTGTTTTCAGGTAATTTTTTATTGCCACATTGCACATGGTTTATTATACATTAGGTTTGTGTATGTTATTTGATTATAAGGAATTAATTGTTATTGTGAAATACTGGATTACAAAAAAAGGCTTTTATAGGATTTTTAGCTCACCTGAGCCAAAGGCTCAAGTGAGCTATAGTCATAGTGCGCCATCCATCATTAAGTTTTTCACATTTTCGACTTCTTCTCTAACACTACATTGCAGATTTGGATCAAACTTTGTATAAATGATGTAAGGTCCCCTACTAAATTTGTGTTCAGGATCCAGATTCCCTCAGGGGTGTATCCAGGGCAGGGCCAAATGTGCCCAAAACGGTACCCCTCTTCAAACATGTTCTCCTCCAGAACCAGTACATAAATGGGGAAACTAATTGCATTTCAATAATCTATAAATATGGGTTATCAAAAATTGTGTTCGGGGTTAAGATCCGTCAAACAGAAATTTACGCTTTTTTGACGTGTTTCTGGACTTAGTAATTTCAATGCAGAAAAGTGTAATTTTTTTCAGTTAATTGATATTGATGATTTCTTAATGACTATTTTGATTATAATTGTGGTAAGGAATATTATTGAGATAGAATTTTGTTAGTATCTCAATTGTTGGATTTTTATGAATTTTTTAAAACTTCCAAAAAAAAGGGGGGGGGGGATGGTGGCAATTTTTCACATTTTCAACTTTTTCTGCAAAACTGTTCAAAGGATATTTTAATAAATCTTGGTAGAAATAAGTCACTTATGATCCTCTTCAAATTCTGTTGTTTTCGTCCAGACCTCTTTACAGGTGGCTCCACCATAGTCAAAAGTAGGTCATAAAAGAGTACCCTCCTTTGACAATATTCTTTTTCATACGAGCTGTATACAGAAACAAACAGAATGCATAGAAATGATCTAGAGGGACGAGTGAAGACATATTGTCATTTTGGTTCCCTTCCAAATCAAACTTTAGAATTATTTACGACATTTGTTTGGAATTGGTGAATTCAGTGCAGAAAAGTGTCACATTTCCTACTTAATTATAATTATGGTAAGGAATGTTACTTTGAAAGAATTTTATCAATATCTCAATTTTTGGATTTTCTATGAATTTTTTAAGACTTCCAAATGAGGGTGTATAGGAACAATTCTTCACATTTTTAACTTCTGCTGTTAAACCACATGAAAGATTTTAATGAAACATGGGGAATACATGAAGTACTATAGGTCCTCTATCAATTTGGTAAATTTCATCCAAATTGGTTAACAGATAATGCCACCATGTCTGAAAAGTAGGTCTCACAATGGTACATATACCACTTGGAAATTGAAGTATGGAGAGTAGCGGTTCAAATCCAGCTGTGGTCAAAATTTTTTTTTTCATTTCTTTACACATCTAAATAAGTTTTTAGATGTTTCTCAACATATGAAATTAGGCAATTTTAAGTTAGATCTGGACGATATTTGAAACAATTGTTGTTCATGACTCAGACTTGAAATCAGTCAACAAAAGGCACATCTAAAGAAAATGACTAACTTGTTGCCCTGAATCACATCTTGAAGAGACAAAGCAAATGTAAGGCCAATTAAAATTAATTGGTAGATTTTCATGCCCCTCCAGGCATTGTGACCTAGCCAAGACAAATTTGGATATGGGGATGGAATTATAAAAAGGGGAAGATGCTTAATGATTTTGAAGTCAATAGTTTAAAGATAAAGATTACTACTTTAAGATTGCAATTATTGATTTCAAGATGATAAAGCAAGTACCATGCATACAAACCAGATGTGATGTATTAAATCTGATCACAAGTAGATGATGCCCACAGCAAGTCATGCCCTGTTAAGTCATGCCCTGTTAAGTCATGCCCCTGTTAAGTCATGCCCTGTTAAGTCATGCCCTGTTAAGAGTATTTTTTTTTTTCATTTTTTGAATATTAAAAACGAAAAGGAATGGGGAAGTTGTGCTTGAAGTTCTCTGGTAAGCAATATAGGCCCATTTGGGCCTTCTGATAGTTGGATCTGCCCAAGGTAAATCCATGGTATGGCAATCTAAGGAGGGACTTTCTCTTGCAAAGGGAATTTTATATGGATGCCAAAGCATGAAAAATAAATAGGCGTATACATTTAAGTTTATTTATGTTAATTCTGAAAGACATCAATTGAGAACATTGTGATAGGGTTAGGGTTAGGGTTAACATTGTGATAGGGTTAGGGTTAGGGTTAACATTGTGATAGGGTTAGGGTTAGGGTTAACATTGTGATAGGGTTAGGGTTAGGGTTAACATTGTGATAGGTTGATGTTTTATGATATGCTGTAGTAGTTCACATGTTTTTTTTCATTTTACTTTTCTTTTTCTTATCGAAGTCATTTCAGTCCAGGATAATAGATGTCTAGAACCATATGTGTATTCCTTTACAAGGAACTTTTCAGTTTACTGTGGCGTACATTTCTTCCTCCACTAGCAAATAAATCACTTTCAGTGCTTCAAAATCATTAACAGTTCTCCAACAACCCTTAATCATGTCTTTCATGCTGTTTTGTATTTCATATCAGACAATGTACAATGCTCATGTGACATATGTAAGTGTGTGGCGTCCATTATAGGATCAATCGAGTCTTCACTTGGACTCTGCGAAATGCTTCACGCCTGCCTGCATCCTCCACAGTAGCTGACGTAGAGAAACTAATAGCTAGAGCAATTCGGATAACACTGAAGGGTCATCAGAACAATATGGAATACTATGAAGTGCCAGAGGTTCAAGTTACTGGAAGGTACATTAAGCCTATAGTGTAGAATATTAATGTATAACACACAATATCAATCACTATACACCTGTCTAGAGAGAGAATCTCTCTGCATGGAGTGGTCTCTAAGCAGATTTAGAGCACGTTCCTTGATCTAGAGTGGGACTCTCTCTGCATGGATTGGTCTCTAAGCAGACTTTGAGCAAGTCTAGAATATAGAGTGGGATTCTCTCTGCATGGATTGGTCTCTAAGCAGACTTAGAGCAAGTCTAGAATATAGAGTGGGATTCTCTCTGCATGGATTGGTCTCTAAGCAGACTTAGAGCAAGTCTAGAATATAGAGTGGGATTCTCTCTGCATGGATTGGTCTCTAAGCAGACTTAGAGTACGTCCAGGATCTATAATTTGATATTCTTTACACTGGCTACGGATGTTTCTAAGCTTTTCTGTGAACAAAATGTTGTGTTTTTATAACCCTGCCATGAAATGGCCCAGGGCATATAGTGTTACTCTATTCTGTCATTCCGTCGTCATTCAGTTTCTGCTCACTTTCTCATTGAAGGTTAGATGGATTAGATTGATATTAAGTATACAGATGTATCAAGGTAAGATGCAGGTCAATTACAAATATGGGTGTTGTCCATGAACATAGAAAATTTCTTAAAAATGACAGTTTCTGTTCATTTTCTCTTTGAAGAATAGATGGATTAAATTGATATTGGGTATATAGATGTATCAAGGGAAGATGCAGGATGAGTTTGAATATGGGTGTGGTCTAGTAATTTTTGACAGAGTTAATGTCCTTGAACATAGAAAATTTCATAAAAATAACAGTTTCCACTCATTTTCTATTCTAAGGTTTGATGGATTAAATTGGTATTGGGTATATAGATGTATCGGGGGAAGATGCAAGACGAGTTCGAGTTATTCCCTTTGAACCTAGAAAATTTCTTAAAAATGACAGTTTCCACTCATTTTCTCTTTGATGGTTTGATGATTTAATTGACATTGGGTATCAAGGGAAAACGCAGTTCAAGCTCGAATATGGGTTTGTCCTGGTAATGTTTGACAGAGTAATTGCCCTTGAACATTAGATATTTTTTAAATTTTGAAATATTAGTTCTCTTGCAGTTATATTTCACTACCTTAGTTGCCAGAGGGCATCTGTGTCATACCGACACATTAAAATTCTAATTCAAGCTCACCTGAGCTGAGATCTCAAGTGAGCTATAGTCATAGCCTTTTGTCATATGTCAGGCCATTTTCTGTTTACTTTTCACAATTTAAGCTTCTTTTGAACAATTACTGAAGGGATCTTGATGAAAAATGGTATGGATGTATAACTCGAGACCATTTTGTCGCAGTCAGTATGTTAGCTGAATCATTTAAGAAATAAAGTGGAGAAAAGAATTCTGACTTAGGTTTTTTCACATTTGTTTTGTGATTTTCTTGATTTATTTATTTTAGACAAGCGAGATTAAAGTCATTTAACATTTATTGAAAACAGAATAAACAAGTGAACTGTGTATGTGCATATTCATTTAAGTCGTCAGTTATTTTGGAATGAATGAGTTCTGCTCAGATGAGCAATATATACAGGCCCGTTATGACCTCTTGTTTTCTTTTGAATAATATTTATAGATGTTTATGAATTTTATTCGTTATTGTAGGTGTTACTGTTCAGGTTTGTCAGACAACTGCCAAAGGAACACAGATTCCCGTACCTTTCGTTGTTTGAATTGTACAGGAAGTCAGGGAGATTCCTGCCAGACGTGTAATCAGGGTTTCTACAGGAAGCAGAACAGTTTTCAATGTGATACAAAGTGCATATGTCATTCTCCAGGAACACAAAATGACCCCACTGTATGTGATCAGGTAAGATACTTTTACACCAGAACTGGCTTATAGCATACCTGATTTGTCTTATGGTATACCTTATCCCAAGAATATTATTCCTAGAATGACTTGTGGCATACCTGATTCCAGTGTGTTAATTACCTAGATGTGGTGTACATTGTTCCTTATGGCATAATACCTAAAGTGATAATAGCATACCTGATCCCAAAGATGTTATACCTAACTGGCATGTCACATACCTGATCTCAAAGATGTTATACCTAAACTGACATGTCACATACCTTATCCCAAAGATGTTATACCTAAACTGACAGGTCACATACCTGATTCCAAGGGCATTATACCTAACTGACATGTCACGTACCTTATCCCAAAAATGTTATACCTTAACTGAGTCATGTCACATACCTAATTCCAAAGATGTTATACCTAAACTGACAGGTCACATACCTGATTCCAAGGGCATTATACCTAACTGACATGTCACATACCTGATCCCAAAGATGTAATAACTACTGTCCGCACCACTCACTTTGTAAACGGAGAAATCTGGATTTTCACTTATTTATTTTTAAATAGTTTTACAAAGTTAATATCAATCAACAGATCTTGTTTAGTTGTAACTTTTGATGTATGTGATATGTTTCTACAAAGAAGCATTCGTATTTTATAGGGAAAAAATCGTATTAGATAGGGCATTTTCTATGTTAATTTTGACGTGACGTCGCCGATTTTCAAAGTGCTATTAGAATGCTGGAGAATTTTGCGTTTTCTTGTAAATTAATACTAATTGAATTATTCCTTCATTGATAGAAATTACAACTTTTCCTGCTTCAGTATTTCTCTGGAAATGTTTTAAAATACTGATTTGCCTAGTATCACGAACAAAATAAAAGACTTCTGGTTTAACTTGTTACATAACTTTTGTACAACTTTTAACGTCATTTAGTATGACGTCACAATTCAAAGTTTAACGTAATAATGAAAAATCAGGGAAAAGAAGCACCTGTACAACTTCTGACGTCACATATTATGGCGATTAACTACTGAAAAAAGCTATCAAACTTTTTATTGCTTATTGTATATATCTTGAGATCTGTGTCACGCATGAGCATAATATTTTGTGAGCGACTCTTTTATGTAGATAGGCACATAATATAGAAAATTTGTGATCATTCTAATAGCACTTTAACATTGAGTCTATGGAAAACTTGGCGATGTCACATCAAAATTTAACATGGAAATCGCCCTATCTGAAATTGATTTTTTTCTATAAAATACGAACCTTTCTTCATACAAACATATAGCATACACCAAAAGTTACGACTAAACAATCTATTGAATGGTTATGCCTTTTTGAAATTATTCTGAAGATGAATAACTGAAAATCCAGATTTTCCAGTTTCCAGAGTGAGTGGCACGGACAGTAAACTGACATGTCACATACCTGATCCCAAAGATGTTATACCTAAACTGACATGTCACATACCTGATCCCAAAGATGTTGTAAAACTAGAATGCCACATACCTGATCCCAAAGATGTTATACCTGAACTGACATGTCACATACCTGATCCCATAGATGTTATACTTAAACTGACATGTCACATACCTGATCCCATAGATGTTACACCTAAACTGACAAATCACATACCTGATCCCAAGGGCATTATACCTGAACTGACATGTCACATGCCTGATCCCAAGGGCATTATACCTAACTGACATGTCACATGCCTGATCCCAAGGGCATTATACCTGAACTGACAAGTCACATACCTGATCCCAAGGGCATTATACCTGAACTGACATGTCACATACTTGATCCCAAGGGCATTATACCTGAACTGACATGTCACGTACCTGATCCCATAGATGTTATACCTAAACTGACAAGTCACATACCTGATCCCAAGGGCATTATACCTAACTGGCATGTCACATACTTGATCCCAAGGGCATTATACCTGAACTGACATGTCACGTACCTGATCCCATAGATGTTATACCTAAACTGACATGTCACATACCTGATCCCAAGGGCATTATACCTGAACTGACATGTCACATGCCTGATCCCAAGGGCATTATACCTGAACTGACATGTCACATACTTGATCCCAAGGGCATTATACCTGAACTGACATGTCACATACCTGATCCCATAGATGTTACACCTAAACTGACTTATGATATACCTGATCCATGGTATTCCTGATCCCAAGAGTTTAATTCTATATCCTTATCGTTATGAACAGTTAAATTTGTTCAAGAGAGAGACTGCTTCCAGGATATTTAACCCTCCTTTTTTTCTTTGTTCATATACTTTAAAATATCAAAGTTCTCTTTAGTAGAATAGACACTTTGACCATGATAAACACTATAACAAATCAATGTACTACATGCATAACAAATCAATGTACTACATGTATAACAAATCAATGTACAATATGTATAACAAATCAATGTACTATATGTATAAGAAATCAATGTACATGTACTACATGTATAACAAATCAATGTACATGTACTACATGTATAACAAATCAATGTACTACATGTATAACAAATCAATGTACATGTACTACATGTATAACAAATCTATGTACTGTATGTATAACAAATCAATGTACTACATGTATAACAAATCAATGAACTATATGTATAACAAATCAATGTACTACATGTATAACAAATCAATGTACATGTACTACATGTATAACAAATCAATGTACTACATGTATAACAAATAAATGTACATGTACTACATGTATAACAAATCAATGTACTACATGTATAACAAATCAATGAACTATATGTATAACAAGTCAATGTACTACATGTATAACAAATCAATGTACATGTACTACATGTATAACAAATCAATGTACTATATGTATAACAAATCAATGTACTACATGTATAACAAATCAATGTACATGTACTACATGTATAACAAGTCAATGTACATATACTACATGTATAAAAAATCAATGTACATGTACTACAAGTATAACAAATCATTGTACTACATTTATAACAAACCAATGTACATGTACTACATGTATAACAAATCAATGTACATGTACTACATGTATAACAAATCATTGTACTATATGTATAACAAGTCAATGTACTACATGTATAACAAATCAATGTACATGTACTACATGTATAACAAATCATTGTACTATATGTATAACAAGTCAATGTACTACATGTATAAGAAATCAATGTACATATACTAGCTGTATAAGAAATCAATGTATATGTACTACATGTATAACAAATCAGTGTACTATATGTATAACAAATCAATTAAATATATTTCTGTAAGTGAAATGTAAACATGTTACATGTGAATCTGACAATATCATCAGAATACTATCATGACAATATCACCAGAATATTATCATGACAATATCACCAGAATGCTATCATGACAGTATCACCAGAATACTATCATGACAATATCACCAGAATACTATCATTACAATATCATCAGAATGCTATCATGACAATATCATCAGAATACTATCATGACAATATCATTAGAATGCTATCATGACAATATTATCAGAATACTATCATGACAATATCATCAGAATACTGTCATGACAACATCACCAGAATACTATCATCACAATATCATCAGAATACCATCATGGCAATATCATTGGAATGCTATCATGACAATATCACCAGAATACTATTATGACAATACATTGTATCACCAGAATGCTATCACGACAATATCATCAGAATGCTATCATGACAATATCACCAGAATACTATCATTACAATATCATCAGAATGCTATCATGACAATATCATCAGAACTATCATGACAATATCATTAGAATGCTATCATGACAATATTATCAGAATACTATCATGACAATATCACCAGAATACTGTCATGACAACATCACCAGAATACTATCATCACAATATCATCAGAATACCATCATGGCAATATCATTGGAATGCTATCATGACAATATCACCAGAATACTATTATGACAATACATTGTATCACCAGAATGCTATCACGACAATATCATCAGAATGCTATCATGACAATATTATCAGAATACTATCATTACAATATCACCAGAATACTTTTCTGACAATATCATCAGAATACTTTTATGACAATATCATCAGAATGCTATCATGACAATATCATCAGAATACTGTCATGACAATATCACCAGAATACTATTATGACAATATCATCAGAATACTATCATGACAATATAGTCAGAATACTATCATGACAATATCATTGGAATACTGTCATGACAATATCATCAGAAAACTATCATGACAGTGGCACCAGAATACTATCATAACAATATCACCAGAATACTATCATGACAATATCAACAGAATATTATCATGACAATATCATCATCACAATATTGTCAGAATACTATCACGACAATATCATCAGAATGCTATCATGACAATATCATCAGAATACTATCACAACAATATCATCAGAATACTATAACGTCAATATCATTAGAATACTATCATGACAATATCATGAGAATACTATAACGTCAATATCATTAGAATACTATCATGACAATATCATCAGAAAACTATCATGACAATATCGTCAGAATACTATCATGACAATATCATCGGAATACTCTCATGACAATATCATCAGAAAACTATCATGACAGTGGCACCAGAATACTATCATAACAATATCACCAGAATACTTTCATGACAATATCAACAGAATATTATCATGACAATATCATCATCACAATATCGTCAGAATACTATCACGACAATATCATCAGAATGCTATCATGACAATATCATCAGAATACTATCACAACAATATCATCAGAATACTATAACGTCAATATCATTAGAACTATCATGACAATATCATGAGAATACTATCATGACAATATCATTAGAATACTATCATGACAATATCATCAGAATACTATCATGACAATATCGTCAGAATACTATCATGACAATATCATCAGAATACTATCATGACAATATCATCAGAATACTATCATGACAATATCGTCAGAATACTATCATGACAATATCATCAGAATACTATCATGAAGAGGTCATTTAAGTTACCTAATAATACATGAACAAACTTTTTTGATTGAACTTTAATGTAATAATTTAATTCTTGGTTCTTTTTTGTATTTGCTAAGGAAAAACTGATAATGACAGTCATGAGTTTGAAATGGTAAGTTTGGAAATATTGTATGTCCACTAATTTGAATTTTCTACATCTTGTAATTGTCAATAGAATGGTGGACAGTGTATGTGTAAGAGCAATGTGACGGGACAGAATTGTGACACATGTGAGGACCTATACTATAATCTGACATCAGGAAATCCTAATGGCTGTCAGAAATGTAACTGTGATGTCTTTGGAACTGCATCATGTGATAAAACTACAGGTGCCTGTACCTGTAAGCCAAATGTACAGGTAAATGTACAGGTAAATGACTCTTATCTCATGACTTATACCCCAACCTTAGAAACTTAGAGGTATATAGATTGCATACAACTTACTTAAATGTTACAAAACCACACCATACTGAGGCTCAGAGGTATAGATTGCATACAACTTAATCACACGTTACAAAACCACACCATATTGAAGCTTACAGGTATAGATTGCATACAACTTATTTATACATTGCAAAACCACACCATATTGAGGCTTAGAGGTATAGATTGCATACAACTTATCCGTACATTGCAAAACCACACCATATTGAAGCTTAGAGGTATAGATTGTATACAACTAATTTATACACTACAAAACCACACCATATTGAAGCTTAGAGGTATAGATTGCATTCAACTTAATTACATGTTACAAAACCACACCATATTGAAGCTTAGAGGTATTGATTGCATACAACTTAATTATACATTACAAAACCACACCATATTGAAGCTTAGAGATATAGATTGCATACAACTTATCCGTACATTGCAAAACCACACCATATTGAAGCTTAGAGGTATAGATTGCATACAACTTATTCTTACATTGCAAAACCACATCATATTGAAGCTTAGAGGTATAGATTGTATACAACTAATTTATACACTACAAAACCACACCATATTGAAGCTTAGAGGTATAGATTGCATTCAACTTAATTACATGTTACAAAACCACACCATATTGAAGCTTAGAGGTATTGATTGCATACAACTTAATTATACATTACAAAACCACACCATATTGAAGCTTAGAGATATAGATTGCATACAACTTATCCGTACATTGCAAAACCACACCATATTGAAGCTTAGAGGTATAGATTGCATACAACTTATCCGTACATTGCAAAACCACACCATATTGAAGCTTAGAGGTATAGATTGTATACAACTTATCCGTACATTACAAAACCACACCATATTGAAGCTTAGAGGTATAGATTGCATACAACTTATCCGTACATTGCAAAACCACACCATATTGAAGCTTAGAGGCATAGATTGCATACAACTTATTCTTACATTGCAAAACCACATCATATTGAAGCTTAGAGGTATAGATTGTATACACTAATTTATACACTACAAAACCACACTATATTGAAGCTTAGAGGTATAGATTGCATTCAACTTAATTACATGTTACAAAACCACACCATATTGAAGCTTAGAGGTATTGATTGCATACAACTTAATTATACATTACAAAACCACACCATATTGAAGCTTAGAGGTATAGATTGCATACAACTTATCCGTACATTGCAAAACCACACCATATTGAAGCTTAGAGGCATAGATTGCATACAACTTATTCTTACATTGCAAAACCACACCATATTGAAGCTTAGAGGCATAGATTGCATACAACTTATTTATACACTACAAAACCACACCATATTGAAGCTCAGAAGTATAGATTGCATACAACTTAATTATACATTACAAAACCACACCATATTGAGGCTTAGAGGTATAGATTGCATACAATTTATTTATTCACTACAAAACCACACTATATTGAAACTTAAAGATATAGATTGCATACAACTTATTTTTACATTACAAAACCACACCATATTGAAGCTTAGAAGTATAGATTGCATACAACTTATTCATACGTTATTTAACTAAACCACACCACAATTGTTTGGTTTTTTCACCTATTTTCAGCATACTCGGTTTAATCAAAAGCCTGCATACTTGTTTTTAAGAAGTAGAATGTCTTTGAATGTCTTTAAGTAAAATGACTAAACAGTTGTTATAGGTAATGTTATACTTTGCCATACTTTAAGCTTTTTTTTTCAAAAGTATTTACAAGCATAAAGAATAATAATGAATTTATTAGAAGTAAAATTAGAATCAGTTACTTTAAAGAATTTCTTGTAACTTTCTTAAAATTAAGTGTGGCAGCCTGTTTTACTAAGAATTATCAATCTCATACCTCTGGAAACACAAGTGTTTTAGCCCACAATGTTACCACCAGTCATATTCACAGACTTTTCTTAGTTTTAACAAATGTTTGCTTATTACAACAGATTTGTGAATTAACAGTAAATCTGAGGGTGATATATTTTGCCTCACTATTTACATTAGATAAGACTTCTTGACTCCAGGGAAGATGTATTATTGACTAAGTGTTCTGTCATCTTTTTCATATTCTACAAAGAATTCTCCATGTAGCAAATGCATCGCACAGTATTATGGTCGCCAAAAACCAGGGGGTTGTGTGGCTTGTAACTGTGAATCAAGGGGAACTAATAATGCATCATGTGATGAAATGACAGGACAGTGTAAATGTAAAACAAATGTACAAGGTAAGTTCATGTTTTTCTGTATAATTGAATGATGTGCATGATTTTTTGACAGGGTAAATAATTTTGCACAATAACTATTAATTATTTTCAAATTTCTGTGATGCATATGGTTTTTAAACTGAGGATACTGGAGTTCTACATTAATGTCTACATTGTACTAAACATTCCAAAACTAAAATCTACAAAATTAACATTTAACAAACAGGAAGAACATGCAACACATGTAAAGATGAATTCTACAAGTTGGATAAACATATGCCAGAAGGATGCACACCATGCAGCTGTAATGTGGAAGGAAGTGTAAACAATGTGTGTGATAAAGTAAGCGGCCAGTGTCGCTGTAAAGCAGGAGTAGACATCACAGCAAACGCTCTCTGCTCAGGAAACCGATGTCAGAAATGTGTAAGTCAAGCATGATGCCATACTTCTTAATGAAATGTTTGCTTAACGTCTGAAACACCAATAACTTCTCATTGCACTGCAACAGTAAGAACACCAATAACTTCTCATTGTACTGCAACAGTAATAACACCAACAACTTCTCATTGCACTGCAACAGTAAGAACACCAATAACTTCTCATTGTACTGCAACAGTAATACCACCAGGGGCCAATTTTACTAGTAAACTTAAAACCGATTGTAAATAATTGATAACACATTAAAAATAGATATTTGCAGAAATGAGTGATTTACTGCTTGAGGTTTGTTTGTTTTTGCCAGTTTTCACAAAAACAGCATTTGTTGTAGAGTAAGGAAAGAGTTTATTAAGTCGGGAGTCCAAAATTTACAATATATTGTAAGTTCTTTCATAAAGCAGGCCCCAAGCGGTTTGTCTATTTATCTGCCTCTCACTCCATCGTTACGCTTGCTGTTTTACACTAATGTTATTTTTGATACAAGGTTGTTCCATGCCTTGAGCTAAGGTCATACATCCAAGATCAAGGTCACATTGAGCCTATATTAGTCTGTGGCCACTCAAATCAAGTCAAACAGGATATATTAGTGGAATCATTTTAAGCTCACCAAAATAAATGTGCTGGGGAATTGATATCTTATCTTTTGCATTGGATGACATGGACAGCCAAATCCAAGTTTGTTCAGATCATCATGACAGACCATAGGTCTCTACTATGTAAGAAGTTCCTATATTATATGTACATTCCTCACAAGATCCTTAAAGAAATTTTTGACTTTCTGACTTGTACCAAGATTTTAGAGTCATTTTTCAAAACTAAAACCTTGACCGTACATTTTAAGATTGCATTAATTTTTCTATTACATAAACTTGCAGACTTGAGACAGTATATATATACACATGTATATATAGCAGTGCTAAGTATAACAACCATGCAAGTCACAGAAGCAAAAGAGTCTGATTTATGTGTTTAATTTGAAATTATTTTCAATTATATGCGATTTCTATTATTGCTCCACTGACATTCACACTCTCTAAGTTTTAACTTGTACATGGTATTATGTACCATTCAGTGCTAAAATCAGTGGGAAGAAATTGTGTGTGCATATGTACTTAAAAGTCAGAGGATATATATACATGTAATTTGAAATCATCAACTTTACATTTTATCACAGACATATATATAGAATAAGTGTCTTATTTTGGGTTTTCATGCAGGAATAAAGTACAATGGCTTATGTATTTATGAGATATAATGTGCATTAGTGCGTAATATTTTTATAAATGCATCAGTCATTGTACTTTATTCCTGCATGAAAACACAAAATAAGACACTTATTATATATATATATGCGCTTTTAACGCCAAAATATCATACTGGAAAATTCCATTTCCTATTTATAAACTGCATCATTAAATCTTTCCGGAGGGAAGTTATAAATTGAAAGAAACAGCCGGTGTCCCATGACAACGAAACGTTTATCCAGAATGACATACTTTCTTCGAATGTCAAGCACTTTAGCGCTAAATACGACTTTAATGACATCACGCAAGGTTGGAAATGTCGAACCTTTCATTATGACATCCTAAGCTTAACAGTCAAAAGTCTGCAAAACATCGCTTTCTGTGTTGATAGGTGGGTCAAATATGGGGCATTATGACATCACCGATCAATGTACTTTATACAGAAATAAAATACATAGGTCTTGAAAGCTTTATCTCAGGCAATTACATTGGTTGTGCATACATGTATGGATAATGATAATTAAAGACAGAAAATGTAAGCAGTGTTTTGTTTATTCATTTTTGTTTTGTGTACTTTCTATTCTGTAAAACCTGGTTTATAGAAAAATACTGGAGAAAAAATCCCAATTCTAGCATTTATTGATTCTCATGAATTTATGATTTTCAGTGCATAGAGAAGCAATAGACCTTTTTTGAATTTTTAACCTAATACTAAAAATCAGTTTTTGCCACAATTTTCAATATGATATTAGACATCATAGTAATATGACACGAATCTAAGCAGCAAATTATTATTTATCCTCGCACCATGTAAAATTGGGAAAAGTTTTATTGAGTATTTAGTTGCTGTATCTCATTAGATTTTTTGTATTTCAAGAGTTATTTTAAATTTTTATGTCATTTTCTTGATAACAGTCTTTTGTCAGTAGTCAAAATGCATTAAACAAGAAAATATAGGTTTTTGCAAGTTTTTTAAGCAATCAGCAGTCATTTATTTGTGAATATAAATGGGAACCTTGAGCTTCTTGTTGTCCCTTGCTTTTCGCGCAAGTGAGGGGACATTAAATCTCATTCATCTGTCCATCTGTCTATCTGATCATCTTGACAATAAAGTGGTATCACCCGATCTAAAAAAGAAAGTGATATAACTTTGAAAGCACTATCACTTCAGTTTCAATGTGTTGTCACTGAATTCTAGATTATATGCTTTAGAACTGAGTAATATCACTTTGTTTTTAAAGTTTATTTTGCATTGATTCAGTTCTCTTGCTAATAACAAGTAGTACATGTATTTGAGCAAATGACAGTCAGTATACTGGTTTTCATGCTGTCATACTGTAAAGAATGTGGTAAATTTGTGTATTTAGAATATTAAGTTTTATGATATAGTAGTATAAGCTACTGACACATTTTATGATGTGGTAGTGTAAGTTACTGACACATTTTATGATATGGTAGCATAAGTTACTGACACATTTTATGATATGGTAGCATAAGTTACTGACACATTTTATGATATGGTAGCATAAGTTACTGACACATTTTATGATAATGGTAGCATAAGTTACTGACACATTTTATGATATGGTAGCATAAGTTACTGACACATTTTTTGATACAGTACATGTAGCATAAGTTACTGACACATTTTGCGCACAAGAATGAGTAGTTGCTTTTAAGTATTCATATTCATTTAAAAAGACCTTATTAAACCCGAAGAAAGAGAAATGTAGAAATTAAATTTCTTGATTTTAAAATTATATAGAATAATAAGAAATATTATAATGATTGAATAATTTCAACATGGATAAAGATTATAACTATTGTCTGTATCTTCAATAGTCCAGTTAACAGTACTGGTATAGACATGGCTGAACTTGATGTCTTCTTCATATGATTTGGGCAAACCAAGCACTTGCGTTTCTAGGTCACACCATTGTAAGTTAGTGAAGAGTATAGGAACAAGCTAGGTAAAAATGACCTCACATCAGCTCACTTTTGTAACATTTATATTGGTACAGCTCAGCCTCTATCCTGAAGGGTCAGCTTTTAGAGGTTGATTACAACTTCCTCTTTCCATGTTAGAATATGACTGAAAAATTATGAAAAATAACATGAAACCCCAATCAGTAATTAAAACAGTAATATTCATTAAGAACTTCGCAGATTTTGTTAGTCATTCGACAAACCACAGTATGAAGAAACAAGTCTGTCACAAGTGAGTTTTGTTAATTTTCCCAACATGTTTGATAATATTAAGCATTTCTGAGTCATATTTATTCATAGAAATAAAGGAGTATTTCATTATAACATTGACAGAATCAGATAACTAATGCAAAGCTGCAGCCTAATTTTGGTCCTGTTGCTGGAGGAACAAAAGTGACCCTCAAAGGATATTTTTTCGGAAGTAGTACAATGAATACTCGAGTCAGCATAGGCACAAAACCTTACCACACAGTAGACAAAGTGTAAGTATGATTGATTAAGATACTTAAAAGCATAAAAAATCTATTTTGTGTTACCTGCAAAGCTCCGGGATTTTGCTTCCATCTTGAAAATCTTAGATCTCTATTTTCTGCCTCATTTCCATGATGCGAATGATAAAGATTTTAGAATTTATAGTAATGATCTGTTCTTGATAATTGACTAGTCATATTAAAAGAAATGGTGACACATAATTCAAAATGGCTGCATTATGGCCATCTAGAAGATAGAATTGGACTTTTTCCCTCTGTATCATAACATTAAGTTTGCAAATTATTGCAAGAATGATCTGCTTATGATACATGATCTATGTAATAGTATAACTGGTTTTACATAATCCAATATGGCTGAAATGTAAGCCATTTTCAATAGAAAAACTTATAACTGGATTTTCTGCCTTATTTTGTAGCAAGGTTGATGAAACTTTACAAGAATGATCTGCTGAAGATACTGGTTGATTATCAGTGAAAAAATGGTGTTCTTATGTGTTATCTCATATGGCTGCCAGTATGGCCAAATTCTGGAAATCGGTTTTTCCCTCATTTTTCTAGCAATTTAATAAAACTGAACAGGAATGATCTTCTCTTAACATTGATCATAAACATACTGAAAGAAAAGGTGTTGCTTTAAATCCAATATGGCTGCCATCTTAGAAGTGAATTTTCCCTCTATTCTTTTCAATACAAGAATGATCTATTGAAATTTTTGAGAAATGTATTTGACAATATGGTGTTAATCAATCAGATATGGTTGCCATCAATTGAGAATCTCAGAAATCAATTTCTTTCATTTTTGTTGTAATTTCATTAGAGCTCCATGTACTAAGAAATAAATGAGTGGGTATACTCATGATATCTGTCAGTCTCATTTTGGTAGCTTTAATGACATTTCATAGGAAAGATATGGACATGATACTTGACGAGAAAAAGATTGAGTTATATGTAAATCCAATGTTGTGAACATCCTGAAAATCTTAAAAATGAAATTTTCTACCTCACTGATGATATCTACATAGCACATTTACTAGTAACTTGTGCAACATAATCCAATATGGCTTCTTTGGTGCCTTTTTGCACACTGTAGAAAATCCAAAGGAAAGGAACTTGTAGCTTTGACCATGACCTTTTGTTTATATATTTAGTTCCACTTGTTGAGGCCAGTTGAGCAGATACGATAGCCATTTGTTGGTTGTTCAAATGGCTTCTGTCTGTCAACAGTTCTAGCTACGTATTACATCCCATAGACTTTCATCACAAGAAGTCTGCTATGATCTCAGTTTGTATATGATCCTATATATTGTGCATGTTGGATTTTGGTGGAAGTCCTTGATCCCAGGGTCAAGTAATAGGTGTGTAGTCAATTTTCCTATGTAAGTTATATTTAATCTTGTAATAATTACATCAGTCCATACACAGTATTTGCTGTTGTATCCCCCCACAGACTATTATCACACAAAGTCATTTATAGCCTCATTTTGTCAGGTATGTAGTCTTATTGTTCATGTGCAATTTTTTTTTTCTGTTTCTCGATTCATGAGGCCCTGAGTAAGGGGTATTATCACTTTTTTTTCAAAAGATTATTTATTCTTGAATGTACTCCTACTTCATTTTTGTCAGGATTTTTCTGAAATTTAACAGGATTCTAATTTAAAGATTTATTCAGAACACGAAAAAAGGTGGCTGTAATTCAATATGGCTGCTATGGTTTAAAGGTTAAAACTGAATTTTCTCCCTCTTCTTCATAATGATTTTGATGAAGCTTTTCAGGAATGATTTGTTCATGACATCTGACTAACACATGTAAAACCAAAGTACTAGAAAAGTTAAATACTGAAGGCAGAGAAATACAACACAAGTGCTGTATTTTGTTAAAGCTCTATGACCGGAATATTTACGATCAAATCATAAATCTAAGAAAATAAGGGTTAGAGCTATATCTATTTCTATCATCAATTTCTATCATCATAGAAGTTGTTTAGTTTCAGAAAATAACAATGTCTATTATCTTTAGACATTGCAATAATTGGAATAAAACGATGATTTATTGTAAAGAATTGCGGGCTCAACATTAAATACATTGTGCAAGGAATCATGGGACATGGTAACCACAAGTAGTGGCCCTAAATGAATGATCATTCATTTAGGGCCACTTCTTGCGGCTAGGGACATGGCTGCAATGCCTACAATATGTAATCAACAAAGCGTGAAGGGTCATCAGAATTCTTTGACAAAGAAGAGGAAATCAAAGCTTTATGATCTAAGTGTTTCCAGTAAAAGCACAAATAAAAAAAAATGTTTATTTGACGTAAAAGTAATACTTATATTAAGTTTTAAAAAATGTGGGTTCAACGTTAAATACTTGGGTATTAGTACCCATGTACATAGTCTCATGTGTACAACAGGTAAACAGAACAACATGGAGGAAATTCATTATGAATATCATAACAAAAGCCTGATAGTAAAAGAAATGTTTTAATTATAGTGAAACAGGAAAGGAAATAAATAAGAGTTATAAGAGTTTGACAATACAGATACATGGTTTTGTTTTTCTGTATTAGATAAAATCAAGGACAAGAAAATTTCTGTCTTATTAAGACTTTGGTCATAAAGCTCTAAGTTTTTTTTTATCTTTGTTAGCTCCTCTAAACTGAAGGCTTAAAGATCTATTGTGATAGCACAATGTCCATCATCAATAATATTTTGCCTCAGACTAGTCTGATCCAATGACATTGCTAGGATCTGGTCACATGACTGTCTTCCTCATTTTTGTGTACCTTCAGTAGCGATATGTTGGTCAGCCACGGCAATTTTGAGGCAGAAAATAATGATGTCTGCTGTCTATTTATCCTTCATGCCTTTGATATTGGTCCTGGACAAAATAAAATAGTCATCTAAGTTTGTTACTGACTGTCCATGGAAATTCGTCTGGTAAATCAACACCATAGAGGGCTTAGCACAAGCAAATGAGGTACTCATGGTGGTATTATCTTCAGGTCAGATCTATCAAGTAATGGAAGGAGGGCAGAAGATGGGGTCCCTAGAGGGTACCTTCGTTTGACAGACTTCTTACTTAGCCCTGCTGTATAGATCCACAAACTGAATTCATCAGAGTGATCTACATATTGTCATAAGAAGTGTGGTTGTTTTCTGGTTGCATTCCAAATTCAAATTTAGGACGTATTTTTGAACTTTGTCATTTATGCCTATTTTCAGGTAATTTCTTAGTTTTCTCCTTGTGAATTACAGTGATTCTATATACTTAACTGATTTTAGAAGGAAATGTAAAATAAATTTCAAAAAATTTTTGCAAATTCTTTAAGATGAGAAAATGGGCGATATACTTTTAGTATGTAATGATAAGCATTGATAGACTCCTGCTTCTGAACTAATGGAAAGATTAAGATGAAATTTGGTAGGTATAAAGTGCTTAAGGTCCCCTAGAGATATTGCTGCTTTTCAGTCAGACTTATCAAGGGGTGGGGCATCAAATGCATAAGAGGTTAACCTCCTCTGACAAACTTGTTCTTCAGGCTGGCTGCATAGATCAACAAACAGAATGCATCAGAGTAATAAAGGAAGTTGTCTTAAAAAATATTGTTGTTTTTAGTTCCATTTTTAGACCAAATTTGGTATACTTTTTGGACTTCTTTTCACATTTTGTAATTTTTGCCTATTTTCTAGGGATTACTTTCATTTTCTGATGGTAGGTTGCTTATACGTCTGCATTGATTTGTGTATTTTATCAAATTTGATATAAATGGAAAGAAAACAAATGTAATTTCAACAATTAATATAATGAATCAATAAAAAAGAAAAAGAGTGCCTGTTATTTATTATTTAACAAGTTAGCTCCTTGTGGAAGGTTATACTTTATCTGTGCAGTTATTAAGTCCTAGAGATTAAAGAAAGTGGACATGCTAATTGTATGTAATCTCAAGCTTTGATTGGTTTCTCTTAAGAATTGATGGAAGGATTTAATAAAAACTTGGAATGGGTGAAGTACTGAAGAACCCCTACAAGTGTGGCAGTATTTTGGCCAGATCTGTAAAGGGGTGGATCCAAGGCAGGGCAGGATAGACCCAAAAGGGTATCTCTTTTGATAAACTTCTTCAGAAGGTCTATAGATCCAAGGGAAGGCAAGATAGACCCAATAGAGTATCTCTATTGATAAACTTCTTCAGAAGGTCTATAGATGCACAACCTGAATGCACCAGAGTGATCTAGAAGGGTGTCTTAAAACTGTTGTTGTTTTTGTTCAGTTCTGAAATCAAATGAGATGATGTTTTGCCTCTTTCACCATCTTTGCTCACACAAAATGATGAAAATGCCAAAGTAAGAAGTCGTGGGCTTTCAATCTTCCATTACTTTTCCACTTTTTGCTTTAGTTTGCTCAAAGTAATCCTCTCACTTCTAATTTTCCTGCCTGTTTTCATCCACACATATGTGACCAGGAAACAAACAGCAATTGTTTAAGTGTTATAATTTCAGGTTTTCCCATTTCTTTTGCCATTTCCAATAATAAACGTTATAAGCATTTACATTCTTTACCATGTGGTCCCAAGAGGCATGGGTTTTGTTACTTTTAAAGGAAATGGTGCAAATGTTAAGGTGTTGTAATTTCAAATTTTTATAGTTCCATGATCCTTTTTAGTAATCTGACTGTTACTTATTTACCTTATTTATTTTTTTTCTATCTATTTCCCTTTCTAGCTAGCTATATCTGATTTGTACCTAAAAGCTAGAGGAAATGCTCTTTCTCAGATGCAGTTGTGTAAAAAAAAAAAAACGGGGGAGATAGAAAACTGATGGAAAAATTTAGCACCTATTTAATTGGTTTTTAAATGTGTAATTATTAAGATTGAAGTTTGCATTATACATAAGTCTCTGACACATTCTCTGATCCTGTTTTTATCATTTATTGTGTTATGACTATAAATATGTACACCGTTTGATGTCAAATATAATTCATTATACGCCCGTCGAAAGACGGGACGTATTATGGTATGGTGATGTCCATCCGTACCTCTGTCTGTCCGTCCGTCCACTATGGATAGCAATAACTTTAGTAAACGTCAGCTGTATTTCATGAAACTCATACCAAATGGTTATATAGTGTTGAGGAAGTTGCCTTTCGATTTTGAGCAAATTCTGTTTTGTGGTTCCGGAGTTATGGGTCTTGGATTTAATTTTTACTATGAAAAGATACTATGGAATGCGATAACTTAGATAAACGTCAGTTGTTTTTCATGAAACTCATACAGAATGCTTAGATAATGTAGAGGAAGCTGCCTTTCGATTTTGAGCAAATTCCTTTTTGTTGTTCTGGAGTTTTGGGACTTGGATTTTATTTTTACTATGAAAAGATGCTATGGAATGCAATAACTTAAGTAAATATCAGTTGTTTTTCATGAAACTCATATAGAAGGCTTAAAAAATGTAGGGGAAGCCGCCTTTTGATTTTGAGCAAATTCCGTTTTGTTGTTTTGGAGTTATGGGACTTGGATTTTATTTTTGCTATAGTATGATGCTATGGAACGCAATAACTTTAGTAAATGTCAGCTGTTTTTCATGAAATTAATACAGAATGCTTAGATAGGGTAGGGAAAGCGGCCTTTTGATCTTGAGCAAATTCTGTTTTGTCATTACGGAGGTATGGAACTTGGAATTTTACTATGATAAGATGCTATGGAGATGCTATATTGCAATGTGATAACTTAAGTAAACGTCAGTTTTTCATGAAACCTATACAGAATGCTTAAATAGTGTAGGGGAAGCCACCTTTTGGATTTCAATATTTCATGAAAGTATTACCAATGAGACCCAAGTTTCGGGGTAATAAAACCATACGTTCTCATTAGTGCCGTCCAATGTAAGTGACGGGCATATTAAGCCACGCTAGGCATTGCTCTTGTTTTAATTATATATTTATACATACATGTAATTCCAACCCTCGGGAATTTTCAATCCTTTAATTTTCATTTTGATAAAAGCTAGTTTTGGCATGCATGGATAGCAGTTCAAACCCTGCTAAAAGTAAAATTTTATTCATTTCAATTAATATTGAAACAAATTTTTAAGGTTTTGCAAATCTCAATGTTATCTAGATCATTTAAGACAGATAGAATTCTGACTTAATTTCTTTCGCATATTTTTTTTGGTAGGGGTTTTGATTCATTTCATGTAAAGAAGCAACATTAGTCTTTTTCTGTAGGCAATAACACAGTAAGCAACAGAATTTATGTATCTGCAAATTTTTTCAGGGGCAGGCTTGGTGTAGTGGTTAAGCGTTTGTCTTGCGGTGTTGATGATCCGGGTTCGATTCCTGGGTTGGGCCACTATGTTTAAGAGGTTGGTTACCTACTGCTTCCATATTGCGATATGACTGAAAAATTGTTGAAAGCGAAATAAAACACCAATCAGCCAACCAACCAACAAATTTTTTCAAGCAGGCAGTTGTTTATGAATAAGGAAATTGTGCTTATATGAGCAGTAAAGACATTTGGGACTCTTGTTTGCATTAAGAGTTACTGGTGTTGTACTTAATATCTTTAATGGTGATTTAGGAATGACACATATTTGGAGTTCACTACAGACAATTACACTCTGGGAATGACAGAAGTTGTCATACAGTGGACCAACCAGAGCTTTCCTGGCAGAGAGGGACCAGATTTTGTGCTTAGAAACTTCACCTTTGAATTCAAGAGTAACCCTCAAGTTAACAAAGTGTCCAATGCCACTGCATTCAAGAGGTATATCATACTATGTAGGAACATATTGTCTCTAAGGTCCTTCACTATTCTTTGACTGACACCACATGACTGTGCAATTGTATATTGTAATAAACAGAAATGTTGAAAACTTTAACTTGGATGAGAATAGACAAACTTATAGATCATTTTTATTTAGCTTTCTAAGTGAAAGCCAGTCAGACTCCTATAAAACCTTATCTGGGCATAAATAGTAGTAGTTATTCAGGACTGTTTATCACAGAATTAAGTACCTACTATCAATTCCAGTTACTTGTGAGCAAGTTGTGTATGAGTAATTAGCCCATGACCATTGGACCCAGAACAAAAAGCATGATCACTTTTTACACCTACCCATGTTATTTTATAGGTATATCTCCCTCTTTTCCCATTGTATTTGATGAAGTTTGACAGGGATGATCCAATCATGATATCTAAGTAATGCAAACATTGTGCCAAATAATACAATATAGCAACCAACATGATTTAAAACTTGAGTTTTTATACGTCCACCTTTGACAGGGTGTATATGGTATGGTGTTGTCCATTCATCTGTCTGTCCGTACCTTGTTATGTAGGCAGAATACAGACCAAACCGTTGGGACTAAGACTGTCAAACTTAGTGCCTTTACTCCTTATTCCAAGACAAAGATGCCTATTGCTTTTCAAGATCAGAGGTCAAAAGTGAAGGTCATAATACTACTTCGGGAGAAACCTTTATAGGCAGGACACAGATCAAACCATTGGGGCTAAGATTGTCAAACTTGGCACACTTATTTCTCATGCCAAGACTTGGCATACTTACTCCTCATGCCAAGACAAAGATGCTTATTGTTTTTCAAGGTGAAAGGTGAAGGTCGTAGTAATACTTGATTAGAAAACCTTGTAAGCAGGATATAGAATGATTTATCGAGGATGGAACAATTTAACTTGATATGCATACTCCATATGCCAAGCTGAGAACACCTATTGTTTATCTTTTCAAGTGAAAAGGTGGAGGTTGCACCGTAAATTTTATAAAAGTAAAATTCTGTAGACAAGGCTATTAGTTTAAGGTATCACTTGAGAATTTGTTCCTTATGGCATGAGGACGAACCCTATTGATTTTCGTTATCAAGGTCAAAGGTCAAGGTGATGTTTGGGGCAAAAACAGCAAATATTTTTAGAATGCAACTCGTAAACAAGGTATATACCAAACTCTTAATGCTAGAACTTTTAAACATTGCACACTTATTAATTTTTTTATGATTGGAATATTAGCCCTATTGATTTTCAAAGTCATATCTGCAAGATCAATGTCATAGTGCTTATGTCAGTTAGATTCTTGTCAAGGCCAGGATTTGAACAATATTTCACAGAATTTCACAAGGGTTTGTCATGATCTCCACATAAAGATCATATCTGCATGGTCAAGGTCACAATGCATATGATGAGTAAATCTTTGTCCTGGCCATAACTCTTTATCCCTAACATGGATTTGAATAATATTTTACAGAATTGTTTCCCAGGACCCAGGAGTGTGTCTTGACCTTGAACCAAGGTTATATCTGCAAGGTCAAGGTCACACTACATATGATCAGTAAATCTTTGTTCAGTCCGTAACTTTGTACCCCTTGCACTAATTTGAATAATGCTTGCCAATAGCTATAGAACAAAGGGGGAATGTTTCCATACTATAAAATTTTATTCCTTCAATGTAAGCGATGGGTGTATTATACCATGCTAGATGTTGCTCTTGTTCCTTCATTGCAGCAGCAATTTTGATGAAACTGTACATGAATAATGTACTAATGATATTGAAGAAGAATGTTACTTAATCCACTGACAGCCATCTTGGAAATTATTTCTCATTTCCATATTGATTTTTGAGAAACTTTACAAGAACTTCAGCTTTCATTTTCTTGCACAACTTAGAGATGTTTATCCCTTATTATTTTTGTAACTGTAATGAATATGCTTTACTGGAATGACTCATCATGATATATGCTAGATAATAAAAAGATGTGGAATCCAGACTATAAACACATGCATACAAGACTTGAAATAATTCCTAAGAGTTAAGGGTCCTAAGACATACTGAGAGTTAAAGGTTATAAGGCATACTAAAAGTTAAAGGTCATAAAACATACTAAAAGTTAGAGGTCATAAGACATAATAAGAGTTAAAAGTCACAAGACATATATGAACAGCTGAAGGTTGTAAGACATACCATGCATTAAGAGATGTAAGACATATTAAGATCCATATCAAATGACATGACAAGCTATTGACTTAAATCAAAGTCTTATGCTGCATTGTAAATATTTATAGTTTTTTAGATATATGTAAGGAGGAAAAAGAAAGAAATTCTTTAAATGGACTTCCAGCTCTTGTTTTCTCCTGAAATATTGGACTTGTATTTATTTCAGTGGTGGATGTTCAGTATTAATACAGGGAACTGGACTAGACAGTGTTGCAAATACTAAGCTCATTATATACAGTAGCGCTACCAAACGAGAGATTGATAGAACGGTAAGATGAGCTTTTATGTACCATGTAGGAGATATCAGCTAAACAGTAAGATCATGTTAAGTGCAATGAACTGTTCAAGTTCAGAAATTCTACCAAACAGAAGATATCAGCTAAACAGTAAGATCATATAAAGTACATTAGGCTGTTCATGTTCAGAAATACTATACATTGGGAGAAAATACTATAAAACAGAAGATATCGGCTAAACAGTAAGATCATGACTGTAAAGTACATTGAGCTGTTCATGTTCAGAAATACTATACATTGGGAGAAAATACTATAAAACAGAAGATATCGGCTAAACAGTATAATCATGTAAAGTACATTGAGCTGTTCATATTCAGAAATACTATAAAATGGGAAAAATACTATAAAACAGAAGATACCAGCTAAACAGTAAGATCATGTAAAGTACATTGGGCTGTTCATGTTCAGAAATACTATAAAATGGGAGAAATACTATAAAACAGAAGATACCAGCTAAACAGTATGATCATGTAAAGTACATTGGGCTGTTCATGTTCAGAAATACTATAAAATGGGAGAAATATTATAAAACAGAAGATATCAGCTAAACAGTAAGATCATGTAAAGTACATTGGGCTGTACATGACCAGAAATACTATAAACGGGAGAAGTACTATGAAATGGGAGATACCAGCGAAACAGTAAGATCATATTAAGTACATTGGGCTGTACATGACCAAAAATACTATAAAAAGGGAGAAATACTATGAAACGGGAGATACCAGCAAAACAGCAAGTTCATATGAAGTACATTGGGCTGTACATGACCAGAAATACTATAAAAAGTTAGAAATACCATAAAACAGGAGATACCAGCGAAACAGTAAGATCATGTAAAGTACATTGAGCTGTACATGACCAGAAATACTATGAACGGGAGAAATACTATGCTAAACAGTAAGATCATGTGAAGTGCATTGGGTAATGTTCATGTTCAGAAATAGAGAGAACGGTTTACTCCTACAAAGAACTGTAAGCTCATCCAAAATAATATAAACTTATTTAGAGAATGGTAAGCTCATCTAAAGAAATTGTTCATGTTCAGAGGCTTCATACTAAAGAATCTGTTTGTGTTCAGGGACCTCATACTAAAGAAACTTTGTGTTCAGAGACCTCATACTAAAGAATCTGTTCGTGTTCAGAGACTTCATACTAAAGAATCTGTTTGTGTTCAGAGACCTCATACTAAAGAAACTTTGTTTTCAGAAACCTCATACTAAAGAATCTGTTCATGTTTAGAGACCTCATACTAAAAAATCTTTTCATGTCCAGAGACCTCATACTAAAGAAACTTTGTTCAGAGACCTCATACTAAAAGAGATGCAGAGAATGTAAGCTCATGTAAACATTGGATGTATAGCATGGGCTTGGTTTTGTTAAATCACAGACAAATTAATTGTGTATCACAGATGTAGATCACAATTTGAGGGTATTAAGTCAGTATTAAAGGTGTTAAAGATTGATTAACGGTTTGAATATATAAACCATTGACAAGGTGTGCAAAAGTATAAGTAGGGTAGTTTTCTCCCTCTGTACACTTTTTCTATTTTATTGTTATGACTGTACACGACATACTTACTAGATCATTTGATGCTAGAAATATGAGAAGAATCAGCAAAATCATTATAAAATTATAAAGTGTATATTCATTTCAGAGTTGCATATATTCATCAGTGACCTCTAACCTTAGATGCAAGTCACCAAAATTAGCTAACGTAGGAATGGTTACCTATGGCCTGTACTTGGATGGAATGACCATGTATCAAAACTTATCCACTTTTAAAAGCAATAACATAAAGATTGTTGCTGATCCTGTGGTGAACAAAGTGCAAGGAGACAAGGAATTCAAGACTGTCTTTTCCTCAACTTTCTTGATTAGGGTAAATCTTGGACCAAATATTTCAAGTCTCTTCTATCATTAGTATTTATGAATAGTATTAAGTTCAAAGACACTTTGGAATTATGGCAGCTCATTGTCGATTTTATGTTTTTTAATTTCATGCCCTGCCAGGCATGGCTTAAGGCATTTAGTGTTTGATTTTCTGCAACACAATTGTTTTCTGGATGATACCTTCAGTTCCATATATTCTATCCAAACCAAATTTGGATGTATTGATTGTTATTAAATGGGAAAGATGGCTATCAAAAGTTTTGATAGATTAGCCGAAATTCAAGATAACTTTTGGTAAAAATCAACTGAAATTATTTGTTTCCAGAGGATAAAACTTATACAAATCATATTTTGATGTAATAATTTTATGCTTCTCAAAAGGAGAGCACATGGTTGCCACTTTGTACGTCCATTGTCCATTTGCCCATCCACAATAATTTTGGAGGCATCAGTTAATGAAACTTCATAGAAAGATAAAACCTTGATGAGAAGTTTAGTGCTCATGAACCATAACTCTCTTTTGCATGAGTAATTGCCCTTTGTTATTTTTATGCCCATGGCAGGGGTAATTAAGTGTTTGCTTTGTCTGTCCTTCCATCAGACATTTGGTTTCTAGATTATAACTCAGGTACCTTTCAAACCAAATTTGGATATTTGCTTATGTATCAAGAGAGGAAGAACCCTATTGATTTTGGGGTCAACAGGTCAAAAGTCAAAGTCAGCTGATGAAAATGGACTCTTAAGTATTGGTTTCGGGATAATAATTCAAGTACCTTTCATTCCAGATCAGGTTCCTTACATCTTATCAAAATCAAATTTGGATTTATGAAAACTTCTAAATGCCAATTGAATCTGGAGTCAATGGATAAACAATCAAGGGCACTACTGGTAAAAATAAATGGCAATTATTGGTTTCAGGATAATTTTCTTGTATAAGTGTCTTGCATCATCACCAAATTTGGATATATGGATACTTATTAAGATGTGAAAAAAAGGAAGACACCTATCAATGTGAGGGTCAATAGGTCAAGGTCACTATTGTTAAAAATAAATTGCCATTATTGTTTGTAAGTGATAAATCTATTCTATTCTATTCAAAGCAAATTTGCATATATGGATCATTTTCCAAAGGGAAAATCACCTATAAATTTCTAGTTAATAGGTCAAAAGTTGAGGTCTCTACTGGTTGGTTGGTTGATTGGTGTTTTACGTCGCTTTCAACAATATTTCAGTTATATCGCGACATGGAAGCAGGGAATTACCAACCTCTTAAACAAAGTGGGGCAACCCCGTAATCTAACCGGGATCGTCAGTGCTGTAAGCCAAGCGCTTAACCACTACACCAAGCCTGCCCCATCTCTAATGGTAAAAATAAATTGACATTATTGATTTCTAAATGAGAAATCAAGTACCAGGCATCCTAAACAAAGCATATTAAATCATTTCAGGGAAAAGATGCCCTTTGATTATTGGGTCAGTAGGTCAGAGGTCAGTTTCATAAATAGTAATATTTTGTTCGAGTCGTGGCCCATGAATCTTACAATTCAAAATATAGCTAAGAAAGCTTTATTTGCTACTATGAAATAAGGCCACAGCAGGGGAATATGTTTTACAAACATTCTTTAGTTCATACATAAATTTTATCCAGAGCATAATACAAAACCTATAAGAGGTATCAGCATGAAACATGTAGATATCAGTGAAGAAAAATTATCAGGACTATGATGGGGTAGGGTCCTGATAAAACAGAATAGACATAAGTACTGACTGTTCCTTGCAAGTTTGGTTTTTTTTTTTTTATCCAAGTGAGGGATGAAAGATCAAAAGTATTTCAGAAGGACTTAATTGACTACTCATGTGACTGGTAAGCTGGGCGCCTTGTCCAGTTTGCTGGGATCATTTTGGGATATAATACTCTCAGACTCAGGAATTAAAGATAGACAGAGACTAAGTAACATAGGTAGCAAGCAAAGTAGGTTAACATTCCCAGGACAGTGCTTTTATACTATCATGTATATGAATCACATAAGACTGAATCTAGCGATAAGGTGTAAATTGCTGGGCAACAAGAGGTACAGGGTTTAAGCCTTATCAGTCACTGGTCATTGGTCACATAAAAGATCTCTGACTGCTTTGAATGGGTCTGTTGCACAGCATCTAATTTCTTTGCTTTGTATCAGGCAAAAGTTGAAGCATACATGTAAGGATGAATGTGACATAAAATTGGGTTTATAAATAAGGTGATTTGTGATACGTATGATATAAATAAGGTGATTGTGATATGTATGATATAATTAAGGTAATTTGTGATATGTATGATATAAATAAGGTGATTTGTGATATGTATGATATAAATAAAGTGATTTGTGGTAAGTATGACATAAATAAGGTGATTTGTGATAAGTATGATATAAATAAGGTGATTTGTGGTAAGTATGATATAAATAAGGTGATTGTCATATGTATGATATAAATAAGGTAATTTGTGATATGTATGATATAAATAAGGTAATTTGTGATAAGTATGATATAAATAAGGTAATTTGTGATAAGTATGATATAAATAAGGTAATTTGTGATATGTATCATATAAATAAGGTGATTTGGGATATGTATGATATAAATCAAATGATTTGTGATAAGTATGATATAAATAAGGTGATTTGTGATAAGTATGATATAAATAAGGTAATTTGTGCTATGTATGATATAAATCAAATGATTTGTGATAAGTATGACATAAATAAGGTGATTTTATGATATGTATGATATAAATCGGGTGATTTGTGATATGTATGATATAAATCAGGTGATTTGTGATAAGTATGATATAAATCAGGTGATTTGTGATAAGTATGATATAAATCAGGTGATTTGTGATAAGTATGATATAAATAAGGTGATTTGTGATATGTATGATATAAAATAAGGTGATTTGTGATATGTATCATATAATGTTTGGTAAATATGTTTAATGACATGTTTACTGCTACAGGGTGATAGTTTAAACGCTGCATGTGCAGACGAGGACTTCAGTGTTGATTGTGGTCAAGACATCACTTGTGTTGTTTTAAGCAGGAGTAGTTCTAGGATAGAATGTAAACCAGATATAAGTTTCCCAGGAATCTCCAGAAAAGTGCAGCTCAAGGTACATGTGATATTTCAGTGCTTACTCAAACCTTATGGCTATACACTTAGTGATTTACTCAATCAGAGTTGTATCTTAGGATAAATGAGAATGCTATATGTAACTCAACAGTTCATCTGTCTCAATCCAAATCATGTCATTATTGATAATACCAAACATTTTGACATAAATATATTCATTATTGATAACACCAAACATTCTGACATTAATATATTCTTTATTGATAACACCAAACATTTTGGCAAATTTAACACAAAACAATACAAATTAAATTAGAATAATACTAGAGGCAGTATTCATAGAATAAAGAGTGTATAATTAGAAATTTGTAAGTATATAGAGGCTGTACTCATAAAATAAGAGCACATAATCTGATATATACCTATGAAATAAAAAGCACATAATTATAGTTCTATATATTATAAATATACATTTGTATTTGATAATAAATATTTTTTAGAATTAGAATGTAACTAAATTTATAACAGAAAGTAATTTAAACATAAACATCTGTATTTCTGGCATGTAGTCTAAAATCTACAAGTATAAGCTTAAACACTCTTTACATATAATGAAAGATAGATAATCTTAAACGTCAGTCTTCTAAGTATAACTACTATAATAAAAAATGTGTGAATAGGAAACATAGATATAGATACAGATCTGTGCTTGCTCAACTTCAGTGCAAGGAACTTAAGATTGAATGTTTTATAAAGGCTTTGAAATTATACAATAAAAATGGTGAAATAGTTTCAAACTTTAGGTGGATGGAATAAATGTACTATCAAACTTTTATTTGTAAGCAGTGTTGCATATTCATGATGTATAAGCATATATAAACAAAAGGTTGTTTTGGTTCTATCCTTTAATTAAATTGATTATTTCTTATATAGTTGAAGATAGGTGATACAGTATATGAAGCTCAGGAAATTGAATTTGTGGTATTTTGGTCCACAATGGAGTTTATACTGATCGCTGTAGGAGCTGCAGTTTTCCTGCTTCTCATCATTGGTGTCATAGTACTAGTCAGATGCTGCTGTAGTCGAAGAGTCCACTCAAATACATCAGGTATAAAGCCTTGTAGTCATCAGTTTGTCTGTCCATTACTCTAACTCTCCTTATAGGACAGGATAATCTACATTATTTTCAAGCTACTAGATTGTTTTATATAAGATAAGTGGTCACATCAGATTTTGTCACCAACAGACCAGTCATGTTTTGACAGTTCTGGTTGTGTGAGGTGACCTGCCAGTGTACTTGATGAATGTCAGTGGTTACCACAGGTTCTGTCACCTCATTATAGTTATGGTTAGAAGGCACTTTTGTGTTAGGTGATCTGTCGTCACAGACTAGCCATGTTAAAACATTTGGCTCTGGTAGCATGTGGTGATCTTCCAGTGTACTTGATGAAGGTCAGAAGGTACTCCAGATCCTGTCGTCACAGACCAGTTATGTGTAGATACTTGGCCTTGGTAGCATGTGGTGATCTGTCAGTATACTAGATGAAGGTCAGAGAGTACTCCAGATCCTGTCACCTCAGACCAGCCATGTGTAGATACTTGGCTTTGGTTGTGTGTGATGATCTGTCAGCATACTTGATGAAGGTTTGTGGGTACTCCAGATCCTGTCACCTCAGACCAGGCATGTAAGACATTTGATTTTGGTATTGTGAGGTGATCTTCAGGGTCTTTCACCTTGGACCAGACATGGAAGACATTTAATTTGGGCATTATGATGTGATCTGCCAGTATACCTGATAAGGGTCAGTGGTTGCTTCAGATCTGTCACATCACATGAGCCAGATACTGACTCATGGTTCTAAATTTCCAATTTTCCAAGTCATTGTTGTCATGATCTCTGTTGTGACCAATAAAATAGTGCATGCTAGACGAATATAAAATATGAATAGAAAGCATGAAACAATTACTGCAATTCCTGTTTAATTATGTCACATTCAGTGTAAACATAATAAATAGTTTTTACAATGCTTGAATCAGACTTCAACAAGTTAAAGGCAGACACAAAAGACCGTGATTCACCCATACATTTATTAAATTTGAATGGCAAGACAACTGACGACAATGAAATTCCCATAATGGAACGACAGCCAGCTCGACCTAATTCTTATGAAGGGGTAAAATTAGATAAGGTCAGTATGTCTTAAGAAATATCATAGTAACACTAATGACAAATGTCTTTAGCAGATATGTTGCAGGTGGTATGCTTGTCCTTCCATAGGTTATGCTTCATTAACATACAATGCATGCAAATATTTATTTTGTGTCACAGATAGACGAGATATTCCATTACGAAGAGATGTAATACTTGACAGGAGGTTAAGTTACCGTCCAAAGGCTATTGTCCAGCCAGAGCCCCAACCATCAGACCGGCATGGACAATATTACAACATATCACAATTATATCCAAAGAATTGCACTCCAGAGGAGGTTGGTTGGTGTGAAGAGGTTGTATCTCTCATGTACCATATCCTGGCATCAGTTGTGTATCAGTATCATGTATCATGTATCATATCCTGGCATCAGTTGTGTATCAGTATCATGTATCATACCATGAACTGAAGATGTATCTTACATGTGACAGTTTCTTTGTTAATTTGGATCATTAGTGTTTTTAGATTTTCCGTGCACCATTTCTACTTTCTGCAGTATCCACCCTTAGAAGCGAGGCAGTTTCCTACTAGAACTACGGCTCATTACATATTAAGCTAATGCTGTTATCATGATATCGTCTTAAATGATATTTTTTGTTCCAATAATAATTATTTTAAAATATTCTATGTGTTTTTATATTTTTGAAGTTAATATTATACATGTATATAATGCAATAAAGTCAAAGTTAGATGTTAAAATATTAGAGGCAATATTTGTTTACTATTTGACCAGAAATATGTAAGAATAATTATACAGTTTGCTCCACCTATCATGCTAGCAGCATTCCTTACAACCATAGTGAGGCAATCATAAATAATCTGATAAAAAAGTGTTCACAGCTTTAGTTAAAAAATCAAAAGCACTTCAAATAAATATTCATGGTGTGCAGAGCACTCCCCTTACTAGATATTGTATATGACAGAAAGATGTGCTCAAGATGGTTCTCAAGTTAGTTTGCATATATCCATAACTTTGTGATTATTTTGTAGCTCCTTTCACCGTAATTTGCCTTTCCATATCTTTAACTCTTTGTGTCCCCAGTTATACAACATATCTTTCAATTAAATAGAAAATAATAAAGCAATTTGTACAGCTTAACATGAATTAGCGATAAAACACTTTGCTGGAATGATCAGAATTTTCCACTCATATTAAATGTAGTAGAGCTTTATTCCAGTCCGTAAATTATGTAAATATATACCATATCATTTCAACTTATCACCTCATGGTCCCAGAATTGAAAAAAAAGAATATGTTGTATGACTGTTTTTGTGAATATGGAGAAATAGGTTACTTACAGGTCATTGGGTGTCATGAAATAATTCTAGTATCTGTGCATGGTATAGGAACAAGCCTGCCTGCTGCATCCTCTTTTACACAGATAAATGGTGGAAATGTTTCATAATACTTGGTACATGACCTTTCCATTATATATACATACTGCTTGTGTAACAATAATGATTTTAGCAACCAGAAAGCATTGCTTTATTTAAAATAGTCAAAGTTTTTTGTAAGTTTATATTATCGGACTTTAATGCCATCATATAAATGATATTATGAAAGAAATAAATGCTCTCTGTTCACTTGAGAAAATTTTTACCAAAACTATTGCAAACACATTTATTCTAAAATATAATTGTGAATTCATTTTTGAATAAAAACAAAGTGCAGGTAAAACAAGAGTCATAAAACGTGTGTATATATGATAATGTAGTTTGTTGAGTTGAAGAAATGAAATCCTTGTGTTTATTAACCCTTTGATATCACAGTAGAAAAACTGCAAATCCAATGACATTTGTAATCAGAACTTTCAGTGCATCACATGACCTTGTTTGAATAATTTTTTAACAGTTATTATGAAACATAAACCAGTCGAGTATATTTACAGGTTCCAAGTAGGTTTGTATAAATAGGACTAGTACTGTACATGTACTTATGTAAGTGCAGCCAGTATTGATATGGAAATCTGATAGTAGATCTAAGGCTTTCAGTATTATAAGTAGCATAGTCATGAATTAGCATGACAGATACCTGCTACCCATATCTTAATACATTTTTATAATTGAAGCTATGAATGCCATGGACAGTGTCAAATCCACTTACAATAAGGACATTTACAGTATGTTATCTAATGAAATTCTGGTATAACATGTGGTGCACTAGTGAGAGATTCCACTTATTGTGGATTATATAAGCATGTGATTCAGGGTGAATAAAGTGGACTAGAATTGGGCAATATTAATATTAATTTTTGTGTTGTATGCATGAAGTTAAAATTTGTTTGAAGAAATTAAAACAAGAATTAATCTGTATTATGTACCAGAAAAATTAATGAATGAATCATAGTTCTTTGATTTTAGCTGTATATATTACATAGATTTTAAAAATGCTTTCTTCTAATTATAAATACTGCATGCTATATATATATACACATAAATAAAAAAAAGTAAATACCAGTCGGTTGAATTTTGGTGAGTTTCTGTTGTATAGTTTACATCTCTTATTCAGGAAAACTGGCAAACCTTTCTTCATCTCTTGAATGAATCAGTGAGAAAACAAGTAGATTTCAGTCATACAGACATGACAGACATTGAGCCTGGAAGGAGGTGTATCAATAAAGGTAAGAGGGAGAATGTAGGTAGGGGAGAAACAAGGTAGGAAGGGAAACCACAGATTTCAGCTATAGACATTGAGCCTAGAAGGAGGTGTATAAATAAAGGTAAGAGGGAGAATGCAGGTAGGGGAGAATCAAGGTAGGAAAGGGAACCACAGATTTCAGCTATACAGACATTGAGCCTGGAAGGAGGTGTATCAATAAAGGTAAGAGGGAGAATGTAGGTAGGGGAGAAACAAGGTAGGAAGGGAAACCACAGATTTCAGCTATACAGACATTGAGCCTAGAAGGAGGTGTATCAATAAAGGTAGAGGGAGAATGCAGGTAGGGGAGAATCAAGGTAGGAAAGGGAACCACAGATTTCAGCTATACAGACATTGAGCCTGGAAGGAGGTGTATCAATAAAGGTAAGAGGGAGAATGTAGGTAGGGGAGAAACAAGGTAGGAAGGGAAACCACAGATTTCAGCTATAGACATTGAGCCTAGAAGGAGGTGTATCAATAAAGGTAAGAGGGAGAATGCAGGTAGGGGAGAATCAAGGTAGGAAAGGGAACCACAGATTTCAGCTATACAGACATTGAGCCTGGAAGGAGGTGTATCAATAAAGGTAAGAGGGAGAATGTAGGTAGGGGAGAAACAAGGTAGGAAGGGAAACCACAGATTTCAGCTATAGACATTGAGCCTAGAAGGAGGTGTATAAATAAAGGTAAGAGGGAGAATGCAGGTAGGGGAGAATCAAGGTAGGAAAGGGAACCACAGATTTCAGCTATACAGACATTGAGCCTAGAAGGAGGTGTATCAATAAAGGTAAGAGGGAGAATGTAGGTAGGGGAGAAACAAGGTAGGAAGGGAAACCACAGATTTCAGCTATACAGACATTGAGCCTAGAAGGAGGTGTATCAATAAAGGTAAGAGGGAGAATGCAGGTAGGGGAGAATCAAGGTAGGAAAGGGAACCACAGATTTCAGCTATACAGACATTGAGCCTGGAAGGAGGTGTATCAATAAAGGTAAGAGGGAGAATGCAGGTAGGGGAGAATCAAGGTAGGAAAGGGAACCACAGATTTCAGCTATACAGACATTGAGCCTAGAAGGAGGTGTATCAATAAAGGTAAGAGGGAGAATGCAGGTAGGGGAGAAACAAGGAAAGGGAAACCACAGATTTCAGCTATACAGACATTGAGCCTGGAAGGAGGTGTATCAATAAAGGTAAGAGGGAGAATGCAGGTAGGGGAGAATCAAGGTAGGAAAGGGAACCACAGATTTCAGCTATACAGACATTGAGCCTAGAAGGAGGTGTATCAATAAAGGTACCGTAAGAGGGAGAATGCAGGTAGGGGAGAAACAAGGAAAGGGAACCACAGATTTCAGCAATACAGACATTGAGCCTGGAAAGAGTTGTATCAATAAAAGTAAGGTCACTTGGCAAAATGTGTCATCTCATATATACAATGTGTAATCTTGTGGAAACCAGAAGAATAAATATTACTGAATGAATGATATCCATCATATTGTGAAATAATTTTTTTTTCGTGGGAATCCAATTTTTGTGTTTGCCTACACCCACAGATTTATGTTCCATGACTTATATTAAAATGATAAATATGGTAGATAAAAATTTATTTTAATTGATAGATAAATGTGTCTATTTATATATTTAAATGCTAATCCCAAGGTCATATTCCATGGGATTGATAGATCAGGTGTGTATGCAGGGTATATTAAGTACATGTCAAATAGTTTTGAATAAACACTTGCCCAATCCAAGGCTTATAATGAGATGACATTGTTCATGAATTGTCAGGACAATTAAATAATCAATAACTAATTCAAATCACAGATATTTCACTTTACTTCATATCGAAGCCCAGTAATAAATTGTTTCCATACGACTGGTAGGGTATTCATATTGTAAACAGCCTCTTTGTCCATTTTATATACCTAGCAATATTGATTAAATAAATATTTATTTATCTATAATATATCTTTTAATCGGAGATGCCATCCATGAAGTTACAAACCCATGAACCTGTATTGTATAGTAGAGCAATGATAATTGGAACCCACAAAAATCAAATATTTCACAGTGTTGAACTATCTGATAGAGTGAAATCTGGATAACAAGTTAACAATTAATTTTTTGTGGAATTTTTTTATTATGGAAATGGGTAGAGTATAGGTACAGTTGAACAACAAGAAGCGAAATGCATTGAAGACAGAACATAGGTAACACTCACAGTTTTATGGTATTGATTAAAATACCACACCAAAAAGTAAACAAAGTATGCCTTTGATTGTCTAACTGTGTTTTGTTGCTAGGAGATCAGATAAGAGTGATTGATGGAAAGTTCAAGGCAGGGACATCAAATTTTCTAGCTGGTCGATCATGCATATTGAAAACCATGGTCAATGAGTACAGTTCTTTTGGTGAGTACCTTATGTAAGTGTGTATAGTATTTAAGACAAAGATGGAAGCCTTTAATTCAATGTTTTGTGATTTGTATGTCATAATGTACTGTGTATAGTATTTAGAACATGGATGGAAGCTTTTAATTCAATGTTTTGTGATTTGTATGACATAATGTAACTGTGTATAGTATTTTAAACATGGATGGAAGCTTTTAATTCAATGTTTTGTGATTTGTATGGCATAATGTAACTTTGTATAGTATTTTAAACATGGATGGAAGCTTTTAGTTCAATGTTTTGTGATTTGTATGTCATTATGTACTGTGTATAGTATTTAAAACATGGATGGAAGCTTTTAATTCAATGTTTTGTGATTTGTATGGCATAATGTAACTTTGTATAGTATTTTAAACATGGATGGAAGCTTTTAGTTCAATGTTTTGTGATTTGTATGTCATTATGTACTGTGTATAGTATTTAAAACATGGATGGAAGCTCTTAACTCAATGTTTTGTGATTTGTATGTCATTATGTAACTGTGTATAGTATTTAAGACATGGATGGAAACGTTTAATTCAATGTTTTTTTATTTGTATGTCATAATGTACAGTTGTCTTACATTTATGGTTATATGACTAAGGATTAACTACTTTCAAATGTCTCTCTAAATATACTAAAGAGTCATTAAACTTTGAAGTCAATTTTTGATAATGCACACTATTTTCAAGTAGAAATAATGGGATTGAATACTTTAGGTTTGCATTAAATATGTCAATTATTTTATGTTTCGTTGTCATTTGTAAGTTTATATGCATGTTATTAATTCAATATTTTGTTTACCTTGAAAAGTTTTTTTTTTTTTGAAGTTATAGTTCTGTTTTTTATCTTCCACTGTTTCAGAATCTGCTTTGCTGCCTCAGTGGGTTAGTAATGGAATACAAGAATGCCTGAAATTTCGAGATTGTGACCATGATAACTTTTTACACATCAAAGGTGTGGCTACGGATGAGAAACGTTTCTATGTCATTTATCCATCCTTCCATAGGATATTTAAGGATTATCTCAATGATAAAGCAATACAGGTAATAAGATAAAGCTGTACAGGTAATCAGATAAAGCTATACAGGTAATAAGATAAAGCTGTACAGGTAATCAGATAAAGCTATACAGGTAATAAGATAAAGCTGTACAGGTAATAAGATAAAGCTGATAAAGCTATACAGGTAATAAGATAAAGCTATACAGGTAATAAGATAAAGCTATACAGGTAATAAGATAAAGCAATACAGGTAATAAGATAAAGCTGTACAGGTAATCAGACAAAGCTATACATGTAATAAGATAAAGCTGTACAGGTAATAAGATAAAGCTGATAAAGCTATACAGGTAATAAGATAAAGCTATATATGTAATAAGATAAAGCTATACAGGTAATAAGATAAAGCTGATAAAGCTATACATGTAATAAGATAAAGCTATACAGGTAATAAGATAAAGATGATAAAGTAATATAGGTAATAAGATAAAGCTATACATGTAATAAGATAAAGCTGATAAAGCAATATAGGTAATAAGATAAAGCTATACAGGTAATAAGATAAAGCTGATAAAGCAATATAGGTAATAAGATAAAGCAATACAGGTAATGAGATAAAGCTATACAGGTAATAAGATAAAGCTGATAAAGCAATATAGGTAATAAGATAAAGCTGTACAGGTAATAAGATAAAGCTGATAAAGCAATATAGGTAATAAGATAAAGCTGATAAAGCTATACAGGTAATAAGATAAAGCTATACAGGTAATAAGATAAAGCTGATAAAGCAATTTAGGTAATAAGATAAAGCTGTACAGGTAATAAGATAAAGCTTATAAAGCAATATAGGTAATAAGATAAAGCTATACAGGTAATAAGATAAAGCTGATAAAGCAATATAGGTAATAAGATAAAGCTATACAGGTAATAAGATAAAGCTGATAAAGCAATATAGGTAATAAGATAAAGCAATACAGGTAATGAGATAAAGCTATACAGGTAATAAGATAAAGCTGATAAAGCAATATAGGTAATAAGATAAAGCTGTACAGGTAATAAGATAAAGCTGATAAAGCAATATAGGTAATAAGATAAAGCTGATAAAGCTATACAGGTAATAAGATAAAGCTATACAGGTAATAAGATAAAGCTGATAAAGCAATTTAGGTAATAAGATAAAGCTGTACAGGTAATAAGATAAAGCTGATAAAGCAATATAGGTAATAAGATAAAGCAATACAGGTAATGAGATAAAGCTATACAGGTAATAAGATAAAGCTGATAAAGCAATATAGGTAATAAGATAAAGCTGTACAGGTAATAAGATAAAACTGATAAAGCAATATAGGTAATAAGATAAAGCTGATAAAGCTATACAGGTAATAAGATAAAGCTATACAGGTAATAAGATAAAGCTGATAAAGCAATTTAGGTAATAAGATAAAGCTGTACAGGTAATAAGATAAAGCTGATAAAGCAATACAGGTAATAAGATAAAGCCATACAGGTAATAAGATAAAGCTGATAAAGCTATATAGGTAATAAGATAAAGCTATACAGGTAATAAGATAAAGCTATATAGGTAATAAGATAAAGCTATACATGTAATAAGATAAAGCTGATAAAGCAATATAGGTAATAAGAAAAAGCTGTACAGGTAATAAGATAAAGCTGATAAAGCAATACAGGTAATAAGATAAAGCCATACAGGTAATAAGATAAAGCTGATAAAGCTATATAGGTAATAAGATAAAGCTATACAGGTAATAAGATAAAGCTATACAGGTAATAAGATAAAGCTGATAAAGCAATATAGGTAATAAGATAAAGCAATATAGGTAATAAGATAAAGCTATACAGTTAATAAGATAAAGCTATACAGGTAATAAGATAAAGCTATACAGGTAATTAGATAAAGCAATACAGGTAATAAAATAAAGCTATACAGGTAATAAATTTTTCATAGATTATGAATTATACAGTGAGACAATTATGTCACTGTTTTGCCATTATGGTAATTACTTAAAGTCAAACGATTTGATAATTATTAACCTTTATAATAGTAGCGAGTGCTTCTTGAGCTAAGTAAGAACAAACAACTAGCTATTACATTTAAGTATCATTGTAGAATGCTAACTAAGAGATTTGGCTAAAATATAATGATGAAATACGAGTCTTGGTTACATTTTGTTCTTAATCTATCAGAATGCTCTATTGGAGTGTAAAGTCATCAGAAACCATGTATCAAAATCTGTTTCTCAAACTGTTATGGCATCCAGCATTCCATATATATACATGAATATATATATTAGGGCCTTTCAAAATCTGTCAGAACTAACCAGATTTTGTGTTATCTGTATCAAGTATACCAGAATCAACTGTATTTCTTATTGCTTCCTTTACACTAAGCAGTCAACATAAGTTGCAAAATAGATGTATATATTGGGTCAAGTTATATTCTGCTCTCTTGATCTTATCTCCTTTGGAGGTTTACCACTGACACATGCAATCATTCCTTATATATTCTTCTTACAGAATCCTATCCGAGACTTGTTACAATTTTCTCTACAAATCTCTGATGGTGTACAATATTTACATGAAAACAACATTGTACACAAAGACTTGGCTACCAGGAACTGTGTGTAAGTACTACAAACCTGACAATCAGGAACTGAGTAGTTATTACTAGGTCTGACAACCAGGGGCTGAGTAAGTACTACAGACTTGGCAACAAGGAACTGTGTAAGTACTAAAGACCTGACAACCAGGAACTGTGTAGGTACTACAGATCTGACAATCAGGAACTGTGTAATTAGTACTGGACCTGATAACTAGAGACTGTGTAATTAGTACTAGACCTAACAACCAGGAGCTGAATAAGTACTACAGACTTGGCAGCCAACAAATGTCTAAGAACTATACCTGACAACCAGGAACTGTGTAAGTACTACATACCTGACATTCAGGAACTGTGTAAGTACTACATACCTGACAACCAGGAACTGTGGAAGTACTACAGACCTGGCAACCAGGAATTGTGAGTAAATACCTCAGACCTGACAACCAGAAACTGTGTGTAAATACCTCAGACCTGACAACCAGGAACTGTGTATGAGCAAAGGTCTAGCTCTCAGAAACTGCATGGAAGTACTGGCAACAAGGAGCTGTATGTAAAAACAAAGGCCATGCTATCAGAATTTGTATGTAAGTATTGCTTATCTGGCAAAAAGAAGCTGTAAGAACAAAGGCCACACTGTCAGGATTTTTATGTAAGCACTGTACACTTGGCAAAAAGAAACTTTATAGACTTTGGATAGGTATGAAGTACTCAAGGCTCCAGACTTTCCGGACTTTTGTTTGCTGTCTTTCATGATATTGAGTTGAAATTTGGTATATCGGTTTATTTCAAGCGGCGTCAGTTTTGTTTTGTTACGATTGACCTACTTTTGACGGATTTATGGCCCTTGCTTTTATAAATTTCAAATGCGAATTGATCCTGTCCGAATTAAGCGATGGGCGTATTATGCCATGCTAGGCGTTGCTCTTGTTAACAATGTTTGAGTGTTGTACATCTTCAATGGTTTTCTTTGATTTTCATAAGTTTGAGTGTTTAATGATGATGTGATCTTGTCTTTGATTTAATTTTGAAATAAAATTTCTCCAAAGGATACTTTGGTTAGAGTCAACATTCTGATATTTTCTAAATTTCTCATGTTTCAAGAAACTCATTTTACTGATATAGACCAATTTGGGCCTCTTGTTTCCTGTATGGATCATTTGCCCTATCCAGAAATTTGCTACCATGAAATTGATAATTAAATATTACATATATATATATTATATTCATACTAAAAGTCTGGCTACCAGCAACTGTAAATGAGTATAAGTACTAAAGGCCTGGCTACTAGTAACCATAAATGTGTTAAGTACTAAAAGCCTGGCTACCAGCAACTGTAAATGAGTATAAGTACTAAAGGCCTGGCTACCAGCAACCATAAATGTATTAAGTACTAAAAGCCTGGCTACCAGCAACTGTAAATGAGTAGTAGTACTAAAGACCTGGCTACCAGCAACCATAAATGTGTTAAGTACTAAAAGTCTGGCTACCAGCAACTGTAAATGAGTATAAGTACTAAAGACCTGGCTACCAGCAACCATAAATGTGTTAAGTACTAAAAGTCTGGCTACCAGCAACCATAAATGAGTATAAGTACTAAAAGTCTGGCTACCAGCAACTGTAAATGAGTATAAGTACTAAAGACCTGGCTACCAGCAACCATAAATGTATTAAGTACTACCGGTAAAGGCCTGGCTACCAGCAATTGTAAATGAGTACAAATGAAAATGGTCAAGTTGATAGCTACCGGTATTTTATACTTTAAATGATTATACTGTGCATTATATATATATTAACTATACTCCATATACATTAAAAGTACAGCGTATACATTAACTACATAGTATATGCATTACCTATACTGATACAGTAAATATACAGTATGAAAAGTAAATATAATGTATATACATTAACTGTATGGTAGCTACCATCACATCACTGATGATCACATGGCCGAATTAACCAATCATATTAAGAATTTAACAATATGTTATGTGTTACAGCATAGACGAAAACAATATTGTGAAAGTGAGTGATGCAGCGTTTTCATGGAATCTCTACCCTAATGATTACATGTATGATGAGAGACGAGAGCGGTTTCTGCCGATACGCTGGATGGCATTGGAGAGTCTCACTTCAGGATTCTATGATAGTGCATCAGACATTGTAAGTAATCAATACGCAGTGCCAATTGATACAGCAACCAACTTTACAATGGTTTAATTGGGTTGCCGGCAAATGGTATCAACACTTTAAAAGAATTGATTTGACTCTGGTCTTTCATTTGTCAATCCTTTGTTATAGCTGTCTGCAGAGATGACACTCATTTGTTCTTCAGTATACCACATTCTAGTTTCTATTAAAAGTAAAAGGATTACACATGTATAGACATGTTTCATGTAGAAGACAGTTGAAAGGTTCAGAAATGTGTAATAAATGATCTTTTATGTTTTGGAAACTGTTAGTTACATTGTACTGACTATAGTATGTCATAATCTTATCCTCTTACAGTGGACTTTGGGAGTTTTGATTTGGGAGATTATGTATGAAGCTAACAGCTTACCATATCCTGATGTCATAGATGATAAAGACATCAAAGACCATGTCAGCAACGGCTTCCGTCTCGGCAAATCTAACGAAACTCCAGAACAGCTGTAAGTAACCTCAAATGAATTGATGCATTACTTTCATATATCCTTTACACATTTTCATAAAATTATTCTTAATGTGGAAAGTATAAATTTATCAATTGATAATAACTCTAGATTAAATACTTATATCTCAGTCTTTATTTCTTTGTCTATCTGATATGCTTTGGACCCACATCAAGTCCTCAATAATTATTTCTGTCTTTTTGTTTTGTCGATCTGTGGACCCTACATCAAGTCCTCAATACTTGTTCCTCAATTTGTTTTGTTATCTATCTCAGGACCCATCTCAAGTCCTCAATATTTATTCCTCAATCTATTTCTTTGTCTGATTTGATTTTGTCCCCACATCAAATCCTTAGTACTTATCCCTCAGTTCATTTCATAGTCTATTCACCAACAATGTTTGACAAAGAATTTTTGAATATGCAGCAGACTTTGTTATCTGATTGACAATAGAAATATCGTTTTGTGTTTCATAAAAAGTTGAAAGGAACATTTGCTTTGTCTTTTTTTAATCAATCCAATGATCAACATGTCAAGGACATACTATTTTAGGTTTTTACCTTCATGTGTCCATCCATGAGTATAACTTTTAAACTCTAAATTAATAGGAACTTTCTATTTGCATGATCCACCTGTGAAGTCCTTTCAAAGAAGGTCAAAGTCATTTACCTTGTTTCTTTGACCCTTCATACCAACAATTATTGTTGATCAGGGAATAGTGTCTGCCAAATACATCCCCTTTATTCAAGCTCTGAAAGTGAAAGGTCAAGGTCTGAATTGAAATAATCACTGAAATATCCTTGATACTGCAGGATTTATAGTTGACAAAGTATTAAGAATGGTAAGGACATTTGTTGATTTTTATATCACATGTTGAATATTATAGTTACACTTAAATTTCCTTTTTTAGATTAACTAAATTTGATAACAATATATTTGTAGATACACTTTGATGCTCGGTTGCTGGGAGAATTCCAGTGAAAACAGAGTTAAAATAGAAACAATTATTGATACATTATCCAAAATGGTAGATCCAGACAACTTTGGTCAGTCTGGTTTATATATCAATGAGGACGAGACTGTAGAACTGTATCAGAACACATCATTTGAGAATCCAGCTTTCAATCAGTAAACATGTACTGTAAATTTCACCATCCTGTGATCCATAAGGTACAATCATTCGTCTTCCTAAAGTTACATATTTTTAGTGTAGGAAGTCATGGAATATGTGTCATCATGTTTCTTTTTTTTTTTTTATTTTTATACAAGTTTTCAGTAATTTTTATATGTCAATATTTCGTTTATTACTTGCAAAATTCATTTATAACGTACAAACATTCAAGTTTCAGTAATATAAAAATCTTCACATTAATGTGTATATAGACGCTTGCATTAAGCCAGCTGTCGTTGCTTTGGTAGTAATGTCACCATGACAGTATCATGTATACATCTAGATTTCCTGTGCCATTGCCCTACATATTTACACATAGCAAACTGTGATGTTACCATAACCCTAAGTTAAGTATTTCATTATTCATTGATTTGATTCCATTCAGAGTGGGTATCAGCCTGGTTTAGTGGACCCACATGTGTATTTAGTAAAAGGTAATTGCTTTGATATGTACATTTGTATCTGGTTTTTTTTTAAACCCTTTCAACTCTGTCAGGCTGTAATGATGATTACTACACTTGTAATGAATTATAATCACTTCTACAACATGTCATGGTGTAACTTACAAACACCAACTCAGTTTCTGTTAACTCTCATTCACTCCATTGCTGATAACTCAGTTTCTGTTGACTCTCATTCACTCCAGTGCTGATGACTGAGTTTCTGTTAACTCTCATTCACTCCATTGCTGATAACTCAGTTTCTGTTGACTCTCATTCACTCCAGTGCTGATAACTCAGTTTCTGTTGACTCTCATTCACTCCAGTGCTGATAACTCAGTTTCTGTTGACTCTCATTCACTCCAGTGCTGATAACTCAGTTTCTGTAGACTCTCATTCACTCCAGTGCTGATAACTCAGTTTCTGTTAACACTCATTCACTCCAGTGCTGATAACTCAGTTTCTGATAACTCTCATTCACTCCATTGCTGATAACTCAGTTTCTGTTGACTCTCATTCACTCCAGTGCTGATAACTTAGTTTCTGTTGACTCTCATTCACTCCAGTGCTGATAACTCAGTTTCTGTTGACTCTCATTCTCTCCATTGCTGATAACTCAGTTTCTGTTGACTCTCATTCACTCCAGTGCTGATAACTCAGTTTCTGTTGACTTTCATTCACTCCATTGCTGATAACTCAGTTTCTGTTGACTCTCATTCACTCCATTGCTGATAACTCAGTTTCTGTTGACTCTCATTCACTCCAGTGCTGATAACTCAATTTCTGTTGACTCTCATTCACTCCAGTGCTGATAGCTCAGTTTCTGTTGACTCTCATTCACTCCAATGCAGATAACTCAGTTTCTGTTGACTCTCATTCACTCCAGTGCTGATAACTCAGTTTCTGTTGACTCTCATTCACTCCAGTGCTGATAACTCAGTTTCTGTTGACTCTCATTCACTCCAGTGCTGATAACTCAGTTTCTGTTAACACTCATTCACTCCAGTGCTGATAACTCAGTTTCTGATAACTCTCATTCACTCCATTGCTGATAACTCAGTTTCTGTTGACACTCATTCACTCCAGTCCTGATAACTCAGTTTCTGATAACTCTCATTCACTCCATTGCTGATAACTCAGTTTCTGTTGACTCTCATTCCCTCCAGTGCTGATAACTCAGTTTCTGTTGACTCTCATTCTCTCCATTGCTGATAACTCAGTTTCTGTTGAATCTCATTCACTCCAGTGCTGATAACTCAGTTTCTGTTGACTCTCATTCACTCCACTGCTGATAACTCAGTTTCTGTTGACAATCATTCACTACAGTGCTGATAACTCAGTTTCTGTTGACAATCATTCACTCCAGTGCTGATAACTCAGTTTCTGTTGACTCTCATTCACTCCATTGCTGATAACTCAGTTTCTGTTGACTCTCATTCACTCCAGTGCTGATAACTCAATTTCTGTTGACTCTCATATCACTCCAGTGCTGATAACTCAGTTTCTGTTGACTCTTATTCACTCCAATGCTGATAACTCAGATTTCTTGCTAACTCAACCTGATTTTAAATACTGATTCTGATTTCTTGATATAAAGATATATATCTGACTTGACCTTAACTCAAGTCATTGTGCCTGCAAAGTCCTTGAGGTTAGAGTACTGGAGAGTCAACTGTAATGAAATAATGATTAACGTAGACTCAGTAATATGACATTCAAGACAAATCGTTATATATGGACACCTTGATCAAAATGACAAAATATATGAAACATATTGTGTCATACATACTTGATAGTTTGGAATACAACATTGTTATATTCTGATGTAATGCTTATTTTCTGTGATATTTCTATAACCTTGATGTCAATGATTCAATGCTTTCATGTTATGTTACCTTGATGTCAATGATCCAATGCTTTCATGTTATTAGGAGACAATAACTTGACAATATGTTTATTCCAGTCATTTTCCTTTTTTGTTTTGTTATTTTTTAAATTCTTATTTTTCAATGTATCAAGAGAACATGTTGTCAGGAATTAATATCAGTTTTAAGTTACAGTAACAGTCTTTGTAAATGTTTTCAAAGATTCCCTGAAGAAAATATTTGTATTAACAGAATGTGTTGTCAAGTACACATCCATTGTTTTATGCTTTAATGAGAATTAAATGATACTTTCAAAAATGAAAGTATTGACTTATAATATTTTCATGGTAAAGGTTCTGTAATAGTTGATTTACAATATTTTCATGGTATTGCTTTTGTAATACATGTAGTTGAAAGCAGATTGTGATAATCTCTCAACATTCCACATTGTATAGTGATAATCTGTCTACAGTCCACATTGTATAGTGATAATCTCTCTACAGTCCACATTGTATAGTGATAATCTCTGTACACATTGTATAGTTATAATCTGTCTTCAGTCCGCATTGTATAGTGATAATCTCTGTACACACTGTATAGCAAGAATCTTTCTACTTTCCACATTATACAGTGATAATCTCTGTACACATTGTATAGTGATAATCTCTCTACAGTCCACATTGTATAGTGATAATCTCGCTATAATCCACATTGTATAGTGATAATCTCTGTACGTATTGTATAGTGATAATCTCTCTACTTTCCACATTGTACAGTGATAATCTCTCTACAGTCCACATTGTATAGTGATAATCTCTTTACACTTTGTATAGTGATAATCTCTCTACTTTCCACATTGTACAGTGATAATCTCTCTACAGTCCACATTGTATAGTGATAATCTCTTTACACATTGTATAGTGATAATCTCTCCACTTTCCACATTGTATAGTGATAATTTCTCTACAATCCACATTGTATAGTGATAATCTGTCTACAGTCCACATTGTATAGTGATAATCTCTGTACACATTGTATGGTGACAATCTCTCTACAGTCTGCATTGTATAGTGATAATCTCTCTACAGTCCGCATTGTATAGTGATAATCTGTCTACAGTCCATATCGTATAGTAATAATCTCTGTACACATTGTATAGTGATAATCTATCTACAGTCCGCATTGTATAGTGATAATCTCCGTACACATTGTATGGTGATAATCTCTCTACTTTCCACATTGTATAGTGATAATCTCTGTATACATTGTATAGTGATAATCTCTCTATAGTCTGCATTGTATATTGGCTAGTGGGAAGATTGCATAAAATATACCTGGTATTTAGATATTTAAAAGGTAATGGGAAATGTTAAGTAGAATATGAAATTTGCCTTGTGTCTGAAGAGTTCATGGAGTGTAATTATGAAAAAGTTGCTTTTTTGTAAAATTCTTGTGAATATTTTTGTTGTATGTGAACACTAGCTTTAGGAGCATATTACCCTATGTTCTCACTGTTTTTCATAGTGCTATATATTATTGTTCACTAGTGCTATAAATTATTGTTCACTAGTGCTATGTTTTATTCACTAGTGCTATATATTATTTGTTCACTAGTGCTATATATTTTTATTCACTAGTGCTATGTGTTATTCACTAGTGCTATATATTATTGTTCACTAGTGCTATATGTTATTGTTCACTAGTGCTATATATTATTGTTCACTAGTGCTATATATTATTGTTCACTAGTGCAATGTGTTATTCACTAGTGTTATATATTATTGTTCACTAGTGCTATATGCTGTATATTATTGTTCACTAGCGCTATATGATATTTTAGATGAGAAACAGTTATAGGTAGAATCTCAGATATCAGTGAACTCTGATGTACATTACACAATACTATTATCATTCTACTTAGGTAGCTACAATACAGCTATCATTCTACACAGGTAGTTACACAGGTAGTTACACAGGTAGTTAGTTTCAGTGGTGTTGTTTATAAAGGTAGCTACAATATCGATATTCTACAAGTTGCTGTATTACTTGTTTTCCATACAGGTTGCCACAATGCTATTATCACTCTACACAGTTACAATTTTGGTTCAATTATCACTTTGTAAGTAAAGAACCTACAAATGGCCATATTAGACATTTCTACTTACTTGTGTATAATGGTGTGAAATTATTCATGATTGAGAAATTTTTAGTGTTTATACCTTATCGCCTTGATGTTTTTGCAACACTACAGTGAATATTTATCATCAAGCATATTAATATATTGTTAGTTAATACTAATGTTATGAGATCATTAGTATAGTTTAGAATTCTTGTTTCTGGTAGGTAATAATGTTTCGACATGTTTACTGAGAGTATGCCCAAATGTATATCAGAATATCTGGAGAGGGATTTTTTACAATAAAAGTAAGTTTGTTGGTGACTAGTTTGAGAAAGTTGTGTTAAACATGTACTAATTTGAAGAAATTTTTATGTTGAAGAGGAATTACCTGAACCTTTCTATATTCCAACCCTCTTGATCTGCTCCTTTGGATCTTTGTGCACAATAACTACTGACTGGACAAGTATCCATGGTAAAACAGACAGTAATGTAATGTGTTTGTTGATGAATTGTCTATGTTATGCAGAAATATTTATACATCTATATTTTTGTTTTAATTATTCTGATTATATATTCATGGAATAAACATTTTCAGCTTTTCTCTATTTCCCTTTATTAATGATGTACAAGGTATTATTATTGCACACATGTCAAAGTGTTAAAACACTTCAAACAGATATTCTTGGTCAATAAATCCATTGAAATGACCAGGCAGCAACTTTGTTAGGGAAGCCAGTCTGTGTTGGTTCATTAAGTATTATTAGGTACCAGGTTACCAGCACCAATCTTTACTGTTTCTTAGTTGTCAAGTTTTGGTCTTGGTTTATTATACCACCTGCAAATGCAGTTTGGGGAGGGGGGATTATAAAGGAATCAGTCCGTCAGTCTATCCAGCTAAGAAGTTCTGTAAGCAGATTTCTCTTACAGTATAAGCAGTAGGGCTTTCATGTTTTACACACACAATTACCATAAAAAGTTCTACATTTCAAGACCAAGTCATTTGACCTTATGACCTTGACATTGAATTTTGACCATGTAATAATGATTTGGTAAGAAAGCAGATTTCTCTTGTAATGTATGAGTCATATTTCACACACACATTATGAATCTTGAATTATATACCATAACAAGTGCAATATATTCACTTGATCTTATTCCAATTTGTTATCGTGGGAGTATTATTCCAGTTCATGGACAAACATCAAGTTATATTAGCTACCAGCACCAGTCTTAACTGTCATTTAACTGCGGGCAAAAGTTGAGGTTTACTATTTAGTTACCATGTTATTAGCATCCATCTTAACTTTCTATAAACTGTACAAGTGAGTTACCTTGTCACCAACACCGTTCTTTACTTACCATTAGCTGCCATGTCTAGGTCTAGGTTGAACTTTTGTTACCAATATTAATCTTTACTGACTATTAACTGCATACTCTAATTTATTATTAGTAACCTTGTTAGCAGCACCATTCTTTTCGGCTTAACCATGAGTTGCCAAGTCCAGGTCTTGATTGACTATCAGTCACCAATATTTTCACTGGCTATTAATTGCCTGTATAGGTCTTATTTACCATAGATTGATTAATCACTAGCACTACTTTTACTGATCATTAACTGCCACTTCTAGATCTTGTTTAACTTTAGTTATTGGCAGCAACGACTTCAGTCCATTTACTTTAGTGTTTGTTTACTCTTAGTTATTAGGTTACCTGCACCATTTTAACCCACCATTAGTTGTCAAGTCTGTCTTGGTTGACTGTTCAAAGTACCAATCTTTACTGGTTATTGAATGCCTATGCAACTCTTCGTGTACTAGAAGATACCATGTAACCAACACCATCACTGACTATTAGTTGCCAAGATGTCCAGCTCTTTATTGACTGCTTGTTACCAGCACCATTGTTTACTGGCTATTAATTGCCTGCTCTAGTCTTTACTATATGTTACCAGCACCAATGTTTACTGGCCATTAAATGCTTGTTCTAGTTTTTAGGATTAATTAGGATTAAATTCAACTCCAGGAAATCCTACTTATACTCTCACGAACTTTTCGGTTTCGGAAGTACTTGAGAATCATAAGTCTGTCCTCAATATGTTTGGTATTGACACAATCAATATCAAAGAAGTACCAAACCGTTAATCATTCTCAAAGTCCACGGACAGATACAAAATCGTGTAAGTTTCAAAAACAAACTGTTGTGAACCCCGAAATACTGAAAAATTCCGAGGTGAGACCAGGTGCCCGGGGAGAGTAAGCGTCTCCTGTTTGCATGCATCACCCGTCACAACTGTTCTTAAGAAACATGTCAAAATCAAGAGTTTTGGTTTCCTAATTGTACATACGAAAGTACAAAACTGGTATACAAAGTCATATTTGGAGTTCACTGAACAGGTCATTTAGTCGCATTCCAGAATATTATCAATCATTCTAGAAAGAGGCACATCATATTTTCGTACAAGAACCCCATAGCGACCGTAGAACTTCCTGAGTGACGATTTCAGACGTTCTTTAACATATCCCTTTTAATTAAATTTAGAACTTCCATATTTGTACTGCATTCCAAAAAATGCATAAAAATCCTTACAAACAACGCTTTATCGCTGGTTCCTCGAAGTGTTCCACAAAATCTGTATCGATGATACTCACAAAAATATTATCAGAAATTAAATCTGGCCTTCATAGATATTGCGAAACAGTATATTCCAGAAGTGGAATTAATCAAATGTGGATCCTTACAAATTCAAAAGAGTTGTTAGAACATCTAAAATCAAAAAGTTTTACTAAAATTCACTCCATCAAGTCTCTTGACTTTTCGACTCTTTACACAACGATCCCTCATCGGAAATTAAAAGGCAGATTAGCGGAAATTATTCAAAATGCATTTACTAGTAAAACGGAAGCCGCAAATTCAAATATATAGTTATAGGCCATGATAAAACTTGCTTTGTTAGGGAAAATTCTGATTCCAAAAATAAATACGCTGAAACAGCTGTCATTCAGATGTTGAACTTTCTTATCGATAACATTTTTGTGGTGTTCGGAGGAAAGGTTTTTCAACAAATTGTCGGCATTTCAATGGGCACTAACTGTGCTCCGCTTCTGGCTGACATATTCCTTTACTCATACGAAGCTGAATTCATTCAATCTTTGCTTTCGCAAGGAAAAAACGATTGGCTCTTGGCTTCAATTTCACCTACAGATATATAGATGACTTGCTTTCAATTAATAATCCTTCATTCGCGGATTACCTTAGCATCATCTATCCAAGTGAACTGGAGGTAAAAGAAACCACAGAATGTAGTAATTCTACTTCGTATTTAGATATTATGTTGTCTTTCGACATTAATGGTCAACTTTCCTTTCATAAGTAGCAACATTCCATAATCGCCCGCATACGGCGTATTCATATCTCAGTCAATACGTTATTCCAGAGCATGTTCAAATTACAATGACTTGTTCTGAGGGCTAGGCGACTTTCAGTTAAGCTGCTCAACCAGGGTTATATATGTGCTAGACTAGCAACGTCACTGAGGAAGTTCTACGGTCGTTACGAAACTCTTATTACTCCATATGATATCTCGTTATCCAGACTTTTAAATGATATTCTTGACTAAGACCGATTTCGATCATTTTACACAGATTTGACACCTTCTATACTAAAAGGTTACCTACTTTGACTTCTCCATATATAAATACATATGGAATTTACACGATTTGACTCTTTCTACTGGGTATTTGTGACGGATGTTGGTAGCAAGCAGGAGATGCTCACTCTCCCCGGGCACCTGATCTCATTCCATCACAGGGGTTCACATATGCTCTTCAAGTAGACATGTTTTGTTATTCTCCACTTATTTTTTCATTTTCACTGATTTTGTATGTCCTCTGGTTTCATGATTTTTAGACTTGTGGTTTGGATTTATCCATCATCTTTACACTTTACTATATGTTACCAGCACCAATGTTTACTAGCTATTAACTGTCTGCTCTAGTCTTTACTATATGTTACCAGCACCAATGTTTACTGGCTATTAACTGCCTGCTCTAGTCTTTACTATATGTTACTAGCACCAATGAATACTGGTTATTAACTGCCTGCTCTAGTCTTTACTATATGTTACCAGCACCAATGTTTACTGGCTATTAACTGCCTGCTCTAGTCTTTACTATATGTTACCAGCACCAAAGTTTACTGGCTATTAACTGCCTGATCTAGTCTTTACTATATGTTACCAGTACTTTACTGATCATTAGTTACCTAGTTACTTTAACTGCCTAGTCTAGATTTTGGTTGACTGTTAGTTTCCACTATCAAACTTTACTGACTTACTACTGGTTTAAGTCTTGGTTTACTACAAGTTACCATGTTACCAGCATCATTATTTACTGACCATTAGTTGTCGAGTGTGGGATTGATTAACTTTTAGCTTCATGGACTAGACTGGCTAGTAATGGCCTACAGTTTGCCATTATGTTACCAATCACCTTTTTTACGACCATTAGTTGCCAGACGTGGTTCTTGGTTATCTGTTAGTTTAAATTACCAATCTTTCCTTGTTATTAACTCCCTGTACCATTCTTGGATTACTATATGATATATTCTATATTGATCATGAGTTACCAGATCTAGGTCTTCCTATACTATCAGTTACCAGCTCCAGTCTTATCTTGTTATTAATTCCCTGTACAATTCTTGGGTTACTATATAATATATTCTATAATGTTCATGAGTTACCACGTCTAGGTCTTCCTATACTGTAAGTTACCAGCTCCAGTCTTCCCTAGTTATTAATTCCCTGTACAATTTTTGGGTTACTATATGATATATTCTATATTGATCATGAGTTACCACGTCTAGGTCTTCCTATACTGTTAGTTACCAGCTCCAGTCTTTCCTAGTTATTAATTCCCTGTACAATTCTTGAGTTACTATATGATATATTCTATAATGTTCATGAGTTACCACGTCTAGGTCTTCCTATACTGTTAGTTACCAGCTCCAGTCTTTCCTAGTTATTAATTCCCTGTACAATTCTTGAGTTACTATATGATATATTCTATAATGATCATGAGTTACCACGTCTAGGTCTTCCTATACTGTTAGTTACCAGCTCCAGTCGTTCCTAGCTATTAATTCCCTGTACAATTCTTGAGTTACTATATGATATATTCTATAATGATCATGAGTTACTACGTCTAGGTCTTCCTATACTGTTAGTTACCAGCTCCAGTCTTTTTTTTCTGGTACATCCTGCACTATTCATGATTTACATGTTCGTTACTGTGTTACTAACACTGTTCATTAACCAGTCTGGGTCTAGGTCTCAATCTGTATTAGTTAGAAACTAACTTACAGTTCTCGGTTTACTGTATGTTACCAGCGCCGTTCTTTAATGACGATTGATTCCTATTGTCGGTCTGGTAACGTTTAGTAACTTTCCCGTTTTCTGCCAACAAAAGTTTACTATTTGTAACCTTGCTACCAGTGCCATTACTGTCCTGGCATTTAGTTGCTGTGCTAACAGTTATCAAATAAACACTACTTTACCGGCCATAATTTGCAGTTCCTAATCTTGGGTGACTGTTAGTTACCAGAACTATAATTTATCATGTTACCAGCACCATTCTTTACTGATCAGTGATTACCTAGTTACCTTTGAGTTACCAGGTTAATTGCATCGATCTTTACTGGCCATTTGCTGCCTGCGTTAGTCTTAGTTGACTCTAAGATTACAGAATATCGGTATCAATGTATCATATTTTATGGTAAAAACAGGCCCCAGGCTACCAATGACAATCTTTACTGACCATCATCTTCCTGCACTAGTCTTGGTTCACCTACAGTGTAGTTAACAGCTACCAGTGACAATCTTTACTGACCATCATCTTCCTGCACTCGTCTTGGTTCACTTACCGTACACTTGCCATGCTACCAGCATAAGTCTTTACTGATCATCATCTTCCTGCACTGGGTGAGGAGGTCACGTGACGGCAAACAACCCAGACGTGTTTTTTCGGGTGCCGTATTATTGACCATTTCTTGGTTTTCTAACATCAGAAAATCATTATTTTTAGATATATATAAGAACATCATTCAAGGATTACATAGCTTGTTTTATAGATGTGTTTGTGTTTTGGAATGTATATTTTCTGGATTTACATGTTGAGTGACAAGTTCTCACTTCTTCACTCTGTATATAGTGTACATATATTTCTCTACCTGGGAATTACAATGAGCCTGTTAAAACCGGTTTACATAAAAAACAGTGATCTACCCAGCAACAAGTCAAATCGGATCAGTGATTTTGACATCTTGGAAGCGGTTAATAAGACCGTAGGGGACAAAATTAGATGTATACAACTCGACAGAGAGCTATGGAGGATCTATCTAGTAGACAATGACAGCAAGCAGAAACTTCTCATAGAAGGGTTCGAACTCAACGGACATGCCATAAGCGTTTTTGAGTTTAATCCTTTTTTGTCGGGTGCAAATTCGCCAACAGAGAAAGTTTTGAAAGTAACTGTGTCTGGAATTCCATTGTCTGTGGATGACAAGGAAATCATGAATATGCTAGATAAGTTTGATATAAATCCCACTAGTACAATGAAATATGAAAAAATCCGCCATCCGATCACTAAGAAGATAACTAGTGTCTTAAACGGAAACCGTTTCATCTAAATCACCCCCCTTCCCGAAGGGAAGTTCCTTCCCAGAGTTAGCTACTGTGCGGGACTGCGATGCAGTATTTATCACTGGGGGCAACCTAAACATCGTAGGAAATTATTGTGTAAGAAATGCTGGGGAGAAGACCACACAACAAATAATTGTGAGAATGAAGAGAGATGTCAAGTGTGCAAAGAGGGCGGTCACAATCCAGGCGATGTGCAGTGCAAGGCCTATGCTAAGAAACAACCCAATGTTGTACCATTCTCAGGAAAAGACAACCCGATATCAAATTTCTATCCGTGTGATATTACCATCTTCGGAGAAACGCACGCATCAGCAGAACATGCATTTCAGCACGTCAAGGCACTAAGATGCGGGGACCTTGTAGCGGCAGAAAAAATCCGAGATGCAACGATGCCACTGGACGCCAAACGTATTGGGAATTGTGTCACACTAACGGATACGTGGATAGAGGAAAGAGAATCCGTTATGGAAGAAATCCTCACTTCCAAAGCTGACCAAAACCCAGATTTCAGAGATGCACTGAAAGAATCTAATAAAAAGTACGATTTTTTGCGGAGACCACATATGACAGGGAGTGGGGAACAGGTCTTAACAAAGAAGAAAGTGTAAAAACCAAATCCATCAATTGGCCAGGGCAAAATAAAATTGGCAAAATAGTGAAAAAAGTTGCGACGGCGTGTGTTAAACGTAGAAAATCAAGTGTAACCAAGAAAGATACAGCTACAAAATCAGCAAAGCAAAGAGACATTAGCACCATGTTAAGAGAATGTCGTGAGAAGAAAGCTACCGATAACAACGGTACTGTGTCGGAAAACAGCTGTAGCTCTGGTGAGGACAGCACCTGAACATCCGCAGAGGAAGGTTAGACAACTCCTTCACTAACTTTATTTAGTATCAAATTTATATACATTCTTATATATCTATTGTATTATTTTCACTATATGTCTAACCATTTCCGATGGCAAAATCTTTAAAGTGTATATCTCTAAATTGTAGAGGGTATTAACTCCTATGAAAAACGAACAAAGTTATATGACTGGATAAACGATAATGATATAGATATAGTGTGTTTACAGGAAACGCATTACATTGAATCTAATGTGTTTAAATATGATGCCCGCTGGCGTGGTTTCGCTTTCCATAGTTTCAGCGATTCGCTTCATAGCAGAGGTGTGTCAATACTTTTTAGAGACAAGGCACCTATTGAAATTATAAATGAACATAAGTCGATCGACGGACGACGTATAATGATAAATTTTAAACTTGAAAATGAGACATATTCTATTGTCAATATTTATGCGCCTAATGCAGAGCAGGCAAGAATAGACTTTTTCAAACGATTAAAGACATGGATTACACAATATTCATCAAATGATGCTAACCTTATTCTTCTAGGGGATTTCAATTGTACATTAAGTAGACAAGATAGAAATTCCCAAGCAAACAATATACATGTAGACAAAAGTAGTAAATTTTTATCAGTTTATGTGATCTTATTGAATATTTAGAACTATGCGATATGTGGAGAAAGATATATGAAAATAAACCAGGGTTTACATGGTGCGATGGAGAGAATATACCAAAAAGTCGTATAGATTATGTGTTTATTTCTAATAATTTTGATATGAAATTGGACAAAATGTACACAAGGAAACCACCAAATGTAAACAAATGCAGGATGTCTGACCATTTAGCGATAAGATTCAATTTAGCAGTAAACGACTTTGTAAGAGGGAGTAATTACTGGAAGATGAATACGTCTTTGGTGATGGATGTTAATTATTGTAATATCATACGCAATACGTTATTAGAAAACTCAGACGAATTAGACAATATTGTAGATAAACAAATGAGATGGGAAAGAGTTAAATTACTTATTAAAAATACATCTATCTTATATTCTAAGCAAAAGAGTTTTACGACTAAACAAGGAATTAAGAAATTATAGGATGAATTAGAAAATATTGAGACAAGTGACTCTAGTTTAATAGATATGAACAGAAAGAGGGATTTAGAAAATGAACTTGATATTTTATATGAAAGAAAAACTAGAGGTGCATATATAAGGTCAAAGGCCAGATGGATGGAAAAGGGGGAGAAAAATAACTCCTATTTTCTAAGACTAGTGAAAATACACCAGACAGGAAATGTTATAAGGAAATGAAATAGGAGATAATTCCGTGGTATATGAAGATAAAAATGTTTTGTCACAAATGTGCAATTTTTATGAGAAATTGTACAAAAGTAATAACATTGAGCAAGAAAACATAGATGTATTTTTAAACGAAATATATACACCATCACTAACGGAGCAAGACAGACTACTATGTGATTCATATCCTACTATAGATGAATGTGCCCAAGCGATAAAATCTATGAAAAATAACAAATCCCTGGGGTGTGAAGGCATTCCAGTTGAGTTTTATAAGATTTTTTGGAATGATATCAAACAATATTACTATGATTGCATTTCACAAAATTTTGAACGCGGGGAAATGTCATTTACACAAAAAATCTCTATTATATCACTTTTGCACAGAAAAGGTTCAAAAGAGGAATTAAAAAATTATAGACCTATAAGTTTGACTAATTGTGACTACAAAATACTAGCTTTTGTATTAGCCAAAAGGCTTCAGACAGTTATTGCAAATTTAGTTTGTGAAGATCAATCAGCATATATTAAACGAAGATATATTGGTCTAAATGCTAGAATCATAATGGATATATTCGAATTTTGCGAAGAAAACGAAAAAGATTGTATATTATTATTTTTAGATTTTCAAAAAGCTTTCGACTCTGTAGAATGGAATTTTATTTTCAGTATCTTGAAAAAATTCAATTTTGGGAAAATTTCATCAGATGGATAGAGATATTATATAAAAACCCTGTATTTAGAATGAAAAATAACGGATATATATCAAAAGCCTGTTCAATGAGTAAAGGAATCCGTCAAGGATGTCCGGCATCGGCGATAATCTTTATTTTGGTTGCCGAAATTTTAGCTATTAGAGTTAGGAATTGTAACAATATTAAGGGTTTTACGAAAAAGAATTTGAACGGAGAAATTAAGGTTATTCAGCACGCAGACGATGCTACTATACCATTGGCTGATGTAGAATCTGTAGAAAATGCTATCAAAATCATAAAGGATTTTGGTACAGTGTCAGGTATGTCTTTAAATATTGATAAAACCGAATGTTTACTTACAGGGCCTTTGAAAAATAAACACGAAAGTATTGCCGGCATTAGAACATGCTCATATACGAAGTGTTTATGTATATATATAGGTCACGATAAAAATATTTGTTTACAAAAAAACTGGTACGACAAAATTAAAGACCTGGAAAAAACATTGCATGTATGGAAAAAAAGAAAACTGACAATTTTTGGCAAGTCGTGTATTATTAATACACTAGCTTTATCAAAACTGTATTATTCAGCATCTATTTTGAAATACCCACCACATGATGTTATCAAAAAATCAACACTGCTATATATGGATTTATTTGGCAGAAAAGAGATCGTATTAAAAGAAATATATTGATAGGCAAAGTAGAAAAAGGTGGAATAGGAATTGTTGATGTAGAAACAAAATTTAAGGCCCTTAAAACAGCGTGGATACCCAGAATTATGTTAAATAAAAACAATGTTAATTTATTTGTTTCATCCTTTTGCAGCAGCATAATATTGGATATGATTTTATTTTAAAAACTAATGTTACACATTTTCCTGAGATTAAAAAATTGTTGCTAGGAATTCCGCAATTTTATGTTGAAGTATTATCTGCATTTAATGAATGCAAAGAAATCAATTGTAATTTTTCATGTGATCAATTTTTATCACAACCGATATGGAACAATAAATTTTTTAAATATAATGGAAAACCTTTATGTTATAAGAACTGGATTAAAAGTAATTAATTGTATGTAAAAAGAATTATACGATGAAAATGGGTTTAAAGACATTGAACAGTTTAACTTATTACTTAGAAATAAAAACAATTGGATATGTGAATATGATATACTCAAAAGAGTTTTTAATAGATATTGCAAAACACATAATAATGTCCCCGGGCACCTGATCTCACTCCATCACAGGGGTTCACATATGCTCTTCAAGTAGACATATTTTGTTATTTTCCATTTGTTTTTCATTTTCACTGATTTTGTATGTCCTATGGTTTCATGATTTTTGGACTTGTGGTTCGGATTTATCCATCATCTTTACATACATCCAAAAGTAAATATATCAATGTAAAGTCAAATAAATATTTTTTATTCCACGGAAATATCTGGGAATCTGTAAATGATAAGAAATGTATATTTTTTATCACATATTATTAGATAAAAAAATTGTAAAACCTCATTGTGAAAGAAAATGGCATGATGATTTAGATATAAATTTTGATGTTTTTGGAAGTGATATATATGTGCAGAAGATAGTAAATATCAAAGATAAAGAGGTTGCTGAATTTAATTACAAATTACTGCATAATTTATTGAACTGCAATAAGCAACTTAGTAAATGGAAAACAGGTCAATCCAATGAATGTCCTAACTGTCTGGAGACAGAAAATATTTTTCATTTATTATATTCATGTAATATTGTAAAAGGCATTTGGTATGCAGTGCAGTTATGTGTGAATTTTAATATTTCATGGAAATTAATGTTATGTGGCTTCTTTCATGAAATTGATAAGAAAACCATTATGTACAATAACCTGATATCTGTCATTGCTTTTAAAATCTATAAATATAAAATGTATATCCGTGTAAAAAATGAAAGAGAAACAGAATATGGGTTACGGGAATATATTAAAAAACATTGTTATCTGTACTATTGTGCATTGAAACAAACGAATGTAGTTTTTGATTACAATATTTTCAAAAAAATGTCAGATATTATCTGATCTTACCCTATTAAGATAAACGTATATATAATGGTGTGTGTATATGTATGTATATGTGTAGGGGTATGTATGTTTATATATGTGTATGTGTATGTGTGTGTATATATATATATATATGTATGTATGTATGTATATGTATGTATGTATGTGTATGTGTATGTAGGGATGAGTATGTATGTACATATTTATGCAATGTATATATATTTTTGTATGTATGTGTATGTGTACTTGTTGTAGGTATAGGTATGTGCATATGAATAGGTGCATGTACATGTATGTTACTGTTATGTCTGTGTGCATTAACATATATTTGACAGATTATTATGTCAAGCACATACATTGCCCGATGTAATGTGCCATTTGTAAAGGGTTTATAATGTAAATAAACTATCCCAAAAAAATCTTCCTTCACTGGTCATGCATTCTATTCAAACTTCCTAAACGTTTCGACCTTATTGATAATTTGAATGACACCTCTAGATATCTCGATGATATTTTAAATATCGGTAACCCTGCGTTTAAAAACTGTATTACTGATATTAATCCATCTGAACTTCAATTAAACAAAGCCAATACTTCCGACGAGGAAACACCTATATACATGATAACTACATATATGATAAACGTGACGACTTTGGATTTCCTATTGTAAATTTCCCTTATCTAGATGGTGGTCCCCAGACTTCCATCATATGGTATTTATATTAGTCAAATGGTTTGGTTCGCTAGAGTCTGCACTAACGTTTGGGGTTTTCACGCAAAAAAATCTCAGATTACTTTTTAACTTCTTACTCATGGTTATAGATATCATAAACTTCGAAAAACTTTTGGGAAATTTTACAGATCTTATTCAGACATTTTATCTAAATTTGGAAATGTGACTTTTCAACAATATGCATCTAGCGGAGTATCCCATCCCAATTTCTACGGTGATCTAGTGTACAAACTAAGGAGGGTCAAAGGTTCCGATAATTTCGTATCGGCGGGTTCTAAAATTATTAAATGCTTTCGACATCGACAGTATGACCCCGAGATCATCGCTAAGACCATGAGTTTTGTATTAGGTCCCTCTACCACCCAATGCAGACTTTTGCTTGAGCGTTGTACGCTGACTTACAGGGCGGTAGGGACTCTATGACGGGTCTTGTCCAAACCTTTTCAGAGGAGACAATGTCCTGATCCTCGTCCCCTGACTCTTAGTCTGGACTCTTATTGATCAAGGATCTGAGCTCGGCTTACAGACGGGCAGAGCACGGTTTACTTATGTTGATGTCGCCTTACATATTTTTGATAGCGACATACTATTCTATAAACGTTTCATGTAATAAATTTTTATGACCTATCTTCCTGAGAAACCTGTTGATCCTTGTTCTCTATATGGAGGATTATTTATAAATTGTTATATGTGTGTCCTATGATTGTGCTGCTTTTACGGTGAGTGGGGAGGTGGGCATCCACAAACCGATTATTCACACCAATTGAATGACGTTTGTCACTTCAATTGACCGTCCTAAGTCGGTATCGTAACCGCAGCACAATAAAATATTTATTGTAATGTCTTTTTTCCGTATATATCCTATTATCATGTTTTGTGTGCATGTCCTTTTTCATGTGACTTTTGTCATACAGCTTTGTCAGATGTCTTCAGTTTTCTCTTTTGGTTCACTTATAGTGTAGTTACCAGGCTACCAGCGACAATCTTTACTGACCATCTTCTTCCTGCACTGGTCTTGGTTCACTTACAGAGTAGTTACCAGGTTTTAACGGCTTAAATATATGAGCCACTTGAACTGCCTCCCCGACAGGCTAGCTTTATCGGGAATGCGGTCAAGTGTGCTTGGCTTCAGGCCCTTGGGTCGTGCCCTGTCGTCGCTATACTTTAAAAATTGGTGGCAGCGTGGTGATTCTAGGGTCCGCGGCAAGCCCTCTGGTGGAGTCATTGGTGACTCGATTGTTCATCTGACCAGGTGTGTTATTTGTAATCGGCCTCAGTGGAGTCAGTAAGACTCGGTGGACGGTTCGTCCATGTTCAGGTTGAAACACACGCAAGGTAGAAGCCATGACAGCAGAATGATGGTGGCCAAAAGAATACGCTTCGGAACGAAAGTGTGACGGCGTGGATATATAAGCCACTTACAGTGTCTTCCATGCAGGTTAGTTTTATCGGTAATACGGTCGAGAGCGCTCGGTTTCAGATCCTAGGGTTAAGCTCTTTCGTTGCTACACGTTACACAGGTTATCAGTAGCAAACTTTACTGACCACTATCTACCTGTACTAGTCTTGGTTGACTATTACAGTGTACTAACAGGTTACTAGTAGCAATCTTTACTGACCATCATCTACCTGTACTAGTCTTGGTTGACTATTCAATGTAGTTACCAGGTTACCAAAACAATCTTTACTGACCATCATCTACCTGTACTAGTCGTAGTTGACTATTACAATGTAGTTACCAGGTTACAAGTACCAATCTTTACTGACCATCATCTACCTGTACTAGTCTTGGTTGACTATTACAATGTAGTTACCAGGTAAATTGTAGCAATTTTATTGACCACCATCTACCTGTACTTGTCGTGGGTGACTATTACAATGTAATTACCAGGTTACCAATAGCAATATTTACCTGTACTAGTCTTGGTTGACTATTACAATGTAGTTACCAGTTTACCAATGGCAATCTTTACTGACCATCATCTTCCTGTACTTGTCGTGGTTGACTATTACAATGTAGTAACCAGGTTACCAATAGCAATCTTCAATGACCTCCATCTACTTGCACTTGTCGTGGTTGACTATTACAATGTAGTTACCAGGTTACCAGTACCAATCTTTACTGACCATCATCTACCTGTACTAGTCTTGGATGACTGTTACAATGTAGTTACCAGGTTACTAGTAGCAAACTTTACTGACCATCATCTACCTGTACTAGTCTTGGATGACTATTACAGTGTGGTTACCAGTGGCAATCTTTACTGACCATCATCTACCTGTTCTACACCTGGTTGACTATTACAACATAGTTACCAGGTTACCAGTGGCAATCTTTACTGACCACCATCTACCTGTACTAGTCTTGTTTGACTATTACAATGTAGTCACCACGTTACCAGTACCAATCTTTACTGACCATCATCTACCTGTTCTAATCCTCATTGACTATTACAATGCAATTACCAGTGGCAATCTTTACTGACCATCATCTACCTGTACTAGTCTTGATTGACTATTACAATGTAGTTACCTGGTTACCAGTGGCAATCTTTACTGACCACCATCTATCTGTACTAGTCTTGTTTGACTATTACAATGTAGTTACCAGGTTACCAGTACCAATCTTTACTGACCATCATCTACCTGTTCTAATCCTCATTGACTATTACAATGCAGTTACCAGTGGCAATCTTTACTGACCATCATCTACCTGTACTAGTCATGATTGAATATTACAATATAGTAACCAGGTTACCAGTACCAATCTTTACTGATCCTCATCTACCTGTACTAGTCTTGGTTGACTATTACAATGTAGTTTCCCGGTTACCAGTGGCAATCTTTACTGACCACCATCTACCTGTACTAGTCATGTTTGACTATTGCAATGTAGTCACCACGTTACCAGTACCAATCTTTACTGACCATCATCTACCTGTACTAGTCTTGGTTGACTATTACAATGTACGGTAGTTACCAGGTTACCAGTACCAATCTTTACTGACCATCATCTACCTGTTCTACGCCTGGTTGACTATTACAATATAGTTACCAGGTTACAAGTGGCAATCTTTACTGACCATCATCTACCTGTTCTGCTCCTGGTCGACTATTACAATGTAGTAACCAGGTTACCAGTACCAAGTTGCACTGACCATCATCTACCTGCACTAGTCCTGGTTGACTATTACAATGTAGTTACCAGGTTAAAAGTGGCAATCTTTTCTGACCGTCATCTACCTGTACTAGTCTTGGTTGACTATTACAATGTAGTTACCAGGTTACCAGTACCAATCTTTACTGACCACCATCTACCTGTGCTAGTCTTGGTTAACTAATTATAAGGCATGGCACTGGTCAGGTCTCAATCGTGGAACGTGTTTGTCATGTGGTAAGGCATGACACCGGTCAGGACTCCATCCTGAGACCTCTCTGTCATGTGATAAGACATGGCATCGGTCAGGACTCGATCCTGGGACCTCTCTGTCATGTGGTAAGACATTTCATCGGTCAGGACTCAATCCTGGGACCTCTTTGTCATGTGGTAAGACATTTCATCGGTCAGGACTCAATCCTGGGACCTCCCTGTTATTTGATAAGACATGGCATCGGCCAGGACTCAATCGTGGGACCTCTTTGTCATGTGGTAAGACATTTCATCGGTCAGGACTCAATCCTGGGACCTCTCTGTCATTTGATAAGACATGGCATCGGCCAGGACTCAATCGTGGGACCTCCCTGTCATGTGATAAGACATGGCATCGGTCAGGACTCGATCCTGGGACCTCTCTGTCATGTGGTAAGACATGGCATCGGTCAGGACTCAATCCTTGAACCTGTCATGTGGTAAGGCATGACATCGGTCTGGACTTAATCCTGGGACCTCTCTGTCATGTGGTAAGGCATGTCACTGGTCAAGACTCAATCTTGGGACCTCTCTGTCAAGTGGTAAGACATGACATCGGCCAGGACTCAATCCTGGGACCTCTCTGTCATTTGATAAGACATGGCATCGGCCAGGACTCAATCGTGGGACCTCTTTGTCATGTGGTAAGACATTTCATCGGCCAGGACTCATCCCTGGGACCTATCTGGCATGTGGTAAGACATGGGATCGGCCAGGACTCAATCCTGGGACCTCTCTGTCATGTGGAAAGGCATGACATCGGTCAGGACTCAATCCTGGGACCTCTGTCATGTGGTAAGGCATGACGCCCGCCGGAACTCAATCATGGGACCTCTATGTCAGGTGGTAAGGCATGCCATCGGTCAGGACTTAATCGTGGGACCTCTGTGTCATGTGGTAAGGCATGTCACTGGTCAGTACTCAATCCAGGGACCTCTCTGTCAAGTAGTAAGACATGGCATCGGCCAGGACCCAACCCTGGGACCTATCTGGCATGTGGTAAGACATGGGATCGGTCAGGACTCAATCCTGGGACCTCTCTGTCGTGTGGTAAGGCATGACATCGGTCAGGACTCAATCCTGGGACCTCTGTCATGTGGTAAGGCATGACGCCCGCCGGAACTCAATCATGGGACCTCTATGTCAGGTGGTAAGGCATGACATCGGTCAGGACTCAATTCTGGGACCTCTCTGTCAGGTGGTTAATCATAACACCGGTCAGGACTCAATCCTGGGACCTCTCTGGCATGTGGTGATTATAAGACATGACACTGGTCAGGTCTCAATCGTGGGACGTCTTTGTCATGTGGTAAGGCATGACACCGGTCAGGACTCCATCCTGGGACCTCTCTGTCATGTGATAAGACATGGCATCGGTCAGGACTCAATCCTGGGACCTCTCTTTCATGTGGTAAGGCATAACACCGGTCAGGACTCAATCTTGGGACCTCTCTGTCATGTGGTAAGGCATGACACCGGTCAGGACTCAATCCTTGGACCTCTCTGTCATGTGGTAAGGCATTTCATCGGTCAGGACTCAATCCTGGGACCTCTCTGTCATGTGGTAAGGCATGACATCGGTCAGGACTCAATCCTGGGACCTCTCTGTCATGTGATAAGACATGACATCGGCCAGGACTCAATCCTGGGACCTCTCTGTCATGTGGTAAGGCATGGCACTGGTCAGGACTCAATCATGGGACCTCTCTGTCATGTGGTAAGGCATGACACCAGTAAGGACTCAATTCTGGGACCTCTCTGTCATGTGGTAAGGCATGACATCGGTCAGGACTCAATCCTGGGACCTCTCTGTCATGTGATAAGACATGACATCGGCCAGGACTGAATCGTGGGACCTCTATGTCAGGTGGTAAGGCATGGCACTGGTCAGGACTCAATCCTGGGACCTCTCTGTCATGTGGTAAGGCATGACACCGGTCAGGACTCAATCCTGGGACCTCTCCATCAAGTGGTCAGCACCAAACTAATTGTAGTACGTCAGCTCATCCATACCATAAAGAGGTTATGGAATTTCATATGAGATATAATGGCTTTCTTATTTTTGTATGAAGAAGTGTTCGATTTTTCAAATATTTCAAGCTTAGCATGTACTGACTAACTTTTTCCTATCACACGTCACAATGTTTTCCTAGCTTTATTCTGGTGTTGAATAAATCACACCAAAAACCGCTCATGTTTGAAAGTATTGATGGGAGAAAAATTTAATAAATGTTTAGCGGATGGATGTATACCCTGAAATAGGACCGGAAATGATGCATCATGCACAACACATCGAAAAATTGTTGGATCCATTCTTTCATTCCGGATGGTGCAAAATTATAAAACAACACAAAGTCAAATACCAATTCCAAATAAACTTCATTGCACATTCATAAATCGAACATTCACAAGGAGTGATCAAAACAATGAGTCAGACACAATCCATATTTGTAACTGTTGCAGGATATGCATTCCTTGAAAATTAAGAATAATGAGAACTATTCAAATCAAACTGAAATAAATGTTGAACATAGTTATACAGTACCTTAATACAAACAATATAATCTAGAATAAACGTATATAAGCATCTGCACGAAATATTTCAAACAAATGTTACAAAGTACTGGTTGTACCTGTTTCGTAAGGTATGTTAACGGTGCGCAAATTTCAAAAATCTTCCATAAAATGTAAATGTTTATTAAACTTGTATTTCTGTATGACAAGAGAGAGACCAGTAATAATGTTCAAACTGGCTGTTCTGCGTCACCTGGTGGTATCATGCCACCTTTCATCCACCACAAGCATACTTCAACACCTAGATGGTAGCGAGCTTGAGTATCACATGTAAAGCAACAGGGGTCATAAAGGTCAAAGATAATACATTGTATAGATATGGGACTGAGATAATTCAGAACATTACAATATTCAAACTTTGATTTGACTGATTATTCCTTTCCTTTCTCTTACTTAACTCCAACACGACACAGAATAACATGGACCATACTTCTAATGCAGGAGCTATAGATCACAAGGTGTTTCAAGGTATCCATAGTTACCAGGTTAACACTGTATCACATAATAATAAAACCCTTTACCTGTCAATTTAACATATTGCTTTTAATATAGTGTGAGCAAACATATAGTATTTTCGATCAATGCAGTAAATTCATGTTTTGTATGTATACAGACTTAAACTAAAAGATGACTGAATTAAGTATGAACTCTCTACATGGATAATGGCCACAAACCCCACTTCTTCAGTCAGTACCAGTAGCTAAAATGTCAAAATACTGTTGTTCAAACATTTAAAATCGTCCAACATTCACCAAAAATTCATCTTTAACCACTAATCAAATCATTACAAAATGAAAATCATAGACCTAAGCAAGGTTCCCCTCAAGCTGGTGATTGTGGTTCCTAGTGTAAGACTCCATTCACAAGCAATTCTGATATCAGCCAAATCATATAACACCGACTAAATTATGTGGACCACATTCAGATGAAGACGCTCCATTCCATGAAGACGAGGTACCTCTCAATACTACAGAAAGTCCTTGTATTCAGTGGTACCTCTGCAAACGATATTAACTAAAATTATCACCGAGTTCTTATCACTCCGGGAGAACACCACAAATGCATCCATCCATTCAAGGATAAACTTATATACGATTCCATCTCCATTACATCAATTACAAAACAAAGAAATGTGTTTAACTCTACTTCTACCGCAATGAGATAAATATGATCTACTACATGATTACAGTAGTGAGATAAATAGGAAATGAATATACAATAGAACTGCTGATGGCAAATAAACAGGAAAACTTTTTATAGACATATTGTTTTGAATAGGATAGTGGATAGGATTTTACGAGTACAAGTGTAAGGCCATGTAATATTAATTCTATGTTTCTCAGATAATTGGGTCTCAAAAAAGTGGCATGGTAGGTAGGGTATGAATTTTTGGTATTTTTTCCCCAAACAGTATTATTTAAAGCGTTTCCTCGGGATTCGCAAGCGCTTGAATTTTCTGATCTTTCTTTGACAAAACATCCTTTATTAGTTGGGCAAGTGATGTATCTTTTACAAATGGAAGAATTATCCAGTGCACGACTGTTTCTTCCTTAAAGTTAACTTTAATGCTTAGAAGAAAGCTATCTTTCTCCCCCCCCCCCCCCCCCCCGGCCTGGCCGCCATTTGCATTTCTTTCGTTATTAGTGATACTTTCAGGTAAGGCCATAAAGACATTTTTGGTAATAGTGCTGTGATCGGGAAGGCAAACTGGATCAATGGAACTATGGCCCCCTTGGCTCAGACTCAATGGGCCATTTTCAATTTCAATGGGCCATTTTTCACTACGAAAGGGCCATTTAGAAAAATTCAAATTTTGAAAAGTTGTAACATATGTCATATTTATTAGATGTAACTATTGAGTAATTCAGGGGACAGAACAACAATAACAAATCTGTTCAACAATGAAGGGAAATTCAGTGTGATTTAATTATACGTTTTTGTTATGAATTTCTGCACTGAGTTAACAAAATTGTGGTTGAAAAGTCCTTAATTTGCGTTCAATTCTGAATTTGAATAATTTCTCACAATTTGTGGGACTTACTCTATTGCAAAGTGTTGTAACAATGATATTCTAAAGACCCAGTACTTTTATTTTAAGTAGAGCCATGATCTTTCGGTGCTGTGTGAGCCTGTTTCACGAACAATCTTTGGTAAACCCGAACTGTAAACGTAGTTGAACCAGATGAAAATGCGTTTCACTGAAAATCATAAGCGTAAACCCAAGTTATGTGGCTTGCACTCTATAACGAATCAGAAATGCGTATGCCTGCGTATGGCGAAATTTTGGCACTCGCTGTCATACATGTACGTTGTCGTATGTTGGCAGTATGTCGTAAGAACGTTACGCGAGCGATTCTAAAGTTCGTCGCAGCTCATTTTATATGTCGAGAAATCCTGTGCATACACAAAAATCTCTATGTATGCCGTCGAACGGCCCATACGCAGCGAACATATTATACACATACCCGTATCATTGGCCTTTCCACTGCGAACTCTCACCGTATGTTAAACAAATGAGTAACGCATGCGTAGTATACGCTTACCGCGCTGTGAACGCACAGATTGCATACTACATGTAGCTGTAAGTCTTTATCCTTTGACCTTGTAGTCTGAAATATCGATGATTATATAAAAGTTTTATAAAAGGACGTGAAAACAGTCATGGAATGCACAGAAACTTGACAAGAACAATACTTTTTTGCAGTTCTGCAACATGATTTTTTCATGAACGACATTGCGATGTATGTGTATATACAAATATGTCATCTGAAACGTTGACTGAAATTAGTAAGTTGTAGAAACACAGTTATTGAGTAATGAATAAATAAACCCTGTGATGTATTTCAGTTTGTACAAAATATGCACAGCGTACGCATATACAAAAGAACGTACGGAAGTGATGCGCAGAGCGTACGCCAGCAATTATACAAAGACTTACGCGGACTTGGTCAAATTTTTACAGTTCGTTACTCGTACGATGTCAATTTGATATGGTGTGAAAGGGCGTTTACGTGAAGTAGAAATACGTAGTTAATCTCGTAGATACCTGATTTACGGTTACGGCCAACGTCTACGACTGTTGGTGAATCGGGCTATTGGTCCAGCTGTTTTTCCAGATCAGTTGATTGGGGAGTACATGAAACTTCACTTAAACGACCACTAGCGCTAATGCCAGATGAAGAGGCAATAACTGACTGGAAGCTAAGCTTTTTAAAGGGCTTTGGATAGGCTTTGGGGATGAGCACCGTCAAGATCGTATCGCTGCATTGTCTTTATCAAACCAGATATTACGAAGAGACTAGCACATCGCGGAACCAATGTTCGCAATAGGGCGCACCGAGTAAGTGGTATTTTCGAACTGAATGGGACTATGTCGCAGGGCACTTGACCTTCCCGATCCCTGCTGTTTAAGACCATTACATTAAGCCTTTTATTAACACTTCTTCTAGGGGAAAACGTTTTCTATAAATAGATATTTATATCCTACAATGGATCAGAATGGAGGCAAGGCGGATGTTTTTTCCGAAGTTACAATAAATACGACTCGTCGGCGCCAAATCTGAGCGCGCGGCGGTGTCTGAGAAACATAGAATTAATTTTACATGGCCTAATAGAGAAAGTCAAGATGAGCAATGTATAGACATTCTACAAGCAAGAGGTAAACAATCAGGTGTGTTACAAAATGAAGGAATTATGATTTACAAAACATTGTTCATCAAATATTGGCATCATGGAATTTACTTCCTTTGTATTGGAAAAATGATTAAGTTCATTCAAATACAAAATAAAATGGAAAGAAAAATCTTACATTCTCCTATGTAAATAACCAGATCAGAGGGATAGTTAAACATCAAATTATTTCTTGTTTCAGGCTGAATTCTTGTAGTTTCTAATCAATACATTTAACAATTCACTGAATGGTATATCTGCCTGCATACTTGACCAAGATAGAATACGAAACAAGCAAACATAGGTAGATAGACTAAATACACATTTGAGAAATAAATATTCAGCACTAAAAGTAGATAAACATGTCCACATGAGAGAAATCCATTAAAAGAGATTTCCCATCTAATTCTACTAGTAACACTGAAGGTAATGACATGTATAAAGTTAGGTCACATTCCCAAGTTAATGCTCTCCATTAAAGCATGTAACAAAAGAAGTGCCCTACTACTAACTCTAATACAATCTACATAAGTTACAATCAAATGTTAATACTAATAGAAACTATGAAAATCCATCACAGAGCTCAGCAAAATCTTTAATACCAGTTGTCATAAGGTCTCAAAATGGCTTGAATATATCCATTTTAAAAACTGGTGTAAAGTCTGTTACTTCACTCTCTGGAATTATTACAACGTACATTGTAAAATATCTAATCATTTTTTATGAATGAATCTTTTTATACGAATTACAACATATCTTGCACATTGAAGACAAACTGAAATTATACATTGTGCATCAATATTATACTGTCACATGGGTCACATCTGTTGACATTAAAGACAGCATATGCTTTCATATTTTTAAAATTGTCAAATATATTTAATAAGTACATTGATACAAGTCCAGGAAATTATAGCTAGTATGATGTTAAAGTCCTCTGCAGGTAAAGCAGTAATTTTTAGTCTGTAATTACTATGAGAATGATGTTTGTGGATGTGGCACCACTTAACTTCAGTTCACCACCATATGGTACCGCCTCATGTAGAACACAGTCAATCTGCAAGGAAGTCCATAGTCATAGATACATATTTCATGAATATTATATTTTTAAAAACAGGCAGTGTAAAGAAGAGAATTTAAATTACTTGTTTGTTGTTTTTACATTTTAACATATATAGTTTTATAGTGAAAGCATCTGCATATTGTATTGCACAGTATTTTAAACTTCTGCAACTGACCTGCCTGAAGCAATGTGAAATTTTCTATGCATTAATGTCTATCATAGCACAAAACTTCACAGAAAACGCAAAAACCAATATATCACTAATGGGACTCTCAGTCCTTAAGGAAGTACAATACCAACCATGTCAGGACCTCTAAGGACAAGGGAAACCCAGTATTAACTATGTCAGAACCTCCAATCCAATATGGAACCACAATACCAAACAAGTAAGAACCACCAATCCAACAGGGGAAGTACAATACTGACTGTGTCAGGACATCTTAACCTATACAGAAGCACAGAGCGATCTGTGCCAGGACATCTCAGCTCCTAAGGAAACATAATACTGATTGTGTCAGGACCACTTAGCCCCTATGGAAGCAAAGAACTATTTGTGCCAGGACCTCTCGGCCCCTACAGAAGTACAGAACTATTGGTGCCAGGACCTTTCGGCCCCTACAGAAGTACAGAACTGTTTGTGCCAGGACCTCTTGGCCCCTACAGAAGTACAGAACTATTGATGTTAGGACCTCTCGGCCCCTACAGAAGTACAGAACTATTTGAGCCAGGACCTCTCGGCCCCTATGGAAGCACAATACCAATTGTGCTTTACTGGGTCAAATCTAGCCAAGAAATTATATTACATTATTGCAACACACATGACAGTGGTAAAAGATAGGACTTACAACACGGCTCCTATTATACATGATGCATGTGTTAGGATGAGGGTGGGTAGATTCTCTTTACAGAATAGGTTGTTTTTGATGACTTGTGAATTCCTAATGCTGTAGTAATTTTTCTGATATGGTCTTTTGAATCTGGTTGCTAAATCACTGAAATGCAAAATCATGTGTCAGTTATGATAAATTATAATAAATCATGCTAGAATGAAAGAAAAGGTCCATAATGGATCATCTGAGCATATTACATTAATTTTCTTTACAGAAAGTCAAAACTTTCAATTCACAATCAAACCAATTATAACACTACATCCTCTTATACTCTTATAACTAATGTAAGTTTTCATAAAAGTATATTTAAAATGTGCTTCATTAATTTGCATTTTAACATATTTTATAACTATATAACTATAATGTATTTATTGGAATTAAGTGTTGCTTATACAACTGTTTTGTGTAGATGTGGTCAAGATGCTGGACATACCTGGGAGGATTAGCCTCTGGTCCACTGGAGAAATACCATATCCAATCTGTATCAGTGAAACGTTGGTCAACCTGAAAAAATACAAATAATAGGCAAATATGACTTTCTGATGTGAGGAAAGTCAGTCGCAGAACCATGTCTATACAACAAGCTCTGTAATTACATGTATGCCTTAAGTGATAAAACAGATGAAGTAACATAGATAACATCACCGATGAATTAACATAGACAACATTATAGATTTAAGTCATAACAGATGAAGTAGCATAAACTATATCATAGACCAAACTCATAACAGATGAACTCATACAGACTAAATCATAAAACTTAAGTCATAACAAATGAAGTAACACAGACTGCATCATAGACCTAAGTCATAATGAAGTAAAGCAGATTGTGCCATAGACCTAAGTCATAACAAATGAAGTAACAAAGACTGCATCATAGACCTAAGTCATAACAGATGAAGTAAGATAGACTGCATCATAGACCTAAGTCATAACAAATGAAGTAACAAAGACTGCATCATAGACCTAAGTCATAACAGATGAAGTAAGATAGACTGCATCATAGATCTAAGTCATAACAAATGAAGTAACAAAGACTGCATCATAGACTTAAGTCATAACAAATGAAGTCAAACAGACTGTGCCATAGACCTAAATCATAACAAATGAAGTCAAACAGATTGTGCCATAGACCTAAGTCATAACAAATGAAGTGACATCGACTATAGTCATAACAGATGAAGTCAGATGAAGTAACATAGACTGCACACAGACCTAAGTCATAACAGATGAAGTAAAACAGATTGTGCCATAGACCTAAGATATAACTGATAAAGTAACATAGGCTGCATCATAGACCTAAGTCATAACAGATGAAGTAACATAGACTGCATCATAGACCTAAGTCATAACAGATGAAGTAACATAGGCTGCATCATAGAACTAAGTTAAAACCGATATATCATATACCTAGGTCATAACAAATGAAGGAAAACAGACTGTACCATAGACCTAAGTCATAACAGATGAAGTAACATAGAATGCATCATAGACCTAAGTCATAACAGACTGTATCATAGACCTAAGTCATAACAGATGAAGTAACATAGGCTGCATCATAGACCTAAGTCATTACAGATGAAGTAACATAGGCTGCATCATAGACCTAAGTCAAAATGCATGAAGTACTATAGACTATATCACAGAACTCAGTCATAACAGATAAATCCTGGTATGGTGTTCTTCTGACTAGTGTGGTGTTCACCTGACAAGTGCTATGTAGGTGAAATCAGCCTAGTGTGGTGTTTACCTGACAGGTGCTATGTAGGTGAAATCATCCTGGTGTGTTCACATGACTGATGCTTATTAGGTGAAATCACCCTGATGTGCTGTATACCTGACTAGTAACATGAAATCATCCTGATTGGTGTTTATATTACTGACGCCATGCAGGTGAAATCATCGTTCTGGTGTTCACCTGACAAGTGCTATGTAGGTGAATCATCATTGTGCGGTGTTCATCTGACAGGTGGTATGTGGGTGAAATAATCCTGGTTTGGTGTTCACCTGATTGTTGCTAAGTGGGTGAAATCATCCAGGTGTGGCATTAACCTGACCAATGCTATGCACATGAAATAATTGTGGTGTTAAGTTGGCTACTGCTATGTATGTATATATTATCTGATTTACTGACTACTGACTGATTGACTTGTTTTACATCACTCCATGATTATTTCATGTATATGATAATTGCATCTGCATAATGCATTGCATAGAAATCTATGCCTCTGCAACGGACGCTCCCGAAGCAGTGAGGGATCTTTTACGTGCTATGCCTACTGTCTAACTGTCTCATACAAAAGACAGAACACCAGTGTGCCAACGGTGGGAGTCAAACCTGGGACCCTTCAGTCCTTTCTGCTCCTGTTGCTATGTAGATGAAATAATTCTGGGGTGGTGTTTAACTGTCCCAATGCCATGCAGGTGAAATAATTCTGATGAGGTGTTTACCTGCCTGGTGCTATGTATGTAAAATAATCTTGGTGTGCTATTAAACAAGCAATCATGAACTACAGTTTCATAAACAGTGTTACTTGTTATTTAATGTAATATAAAAAAGAATTCTTTTATTAAATCTTCATACCTGAAACTCGTTGTGAGGACTGCCTGGTGTTCTAGGACTGAAACAAAGAAACTTATTACATGAGAAAAATTTTCTTATGTATATCATTTTGTATAACATTTAAAACACTTGATAAAAACTATGAAAATGATTAAATAATGATCGTTACAAACAGTTCATGGTATCTTTGTTAAGGTAATGATTACAATCTGTATTACCAAAGCTTCATAACATCTCAGTTTAGTGGAGAATATTACTAAGAAATCCATGTAATATCTCAGCTTAGATGGTGTTTATTACTAAATGCTTCTTATTATCTCAAGTAGGTCTGATTATCACCAATACCACATGATATCTCAGCTTAGATGGTGTTTATTACTAATGCTTCTTATTATCTCGATATAGGTTTGATTATCTCCAATACCACATGATATCTCAGCTTAGTTGGTGTTAATACTAATGCTTCTTATTATCTCAAGATAGGTCTGATTATCACCAATACCACATGATATGTCAGCTTAGATGGTGTTTATTACTAATGCCCTTTATTATCTCGAGATAGGTCTGATTATCACCAATACCACATGATATCAAAGCTGAGATGGTGTTTATTACTAATGCTTCTTATTATCTCGAGATAGGTCTGATTATCCACAATACCACATGATATCTCAGCTTAGGTGGTGTTCATTACTAATGCTTCTTATTATCTCGAGATAGGTCTGATTATCACCAATACCACATGATATTCCAGCTTAGATGGTGTTTAGTACTAATGCTTCTTATTATCTCGAGATAGGTCTGATTATCACCAATACCACATGATATCCCAGCTAAGATGGTGTTTAGTTTAGTACTAATGCTTCTTATTATCTCGAGATAGGTCTGATTATCACCAATACCAAATGATATCCCAGCTTAGATGGTGTTTAGTACTAATGCTTCACAATATCACAATATAAAGCGTGATCATCAAAAATGCCTCATGATATCTTTATTCAGATGGTGATTATTATCAAAGCTCTGTGATATTTCAGTTTTCAATGGCAACCATTCCCAATGATTTATGATGCCTCAGTTTAAATGGTGATCAGTACTAATGCTTTATAATACCTAAGTTTAGATGTGATAATTATTAATACATCATGATATCTCAAATTACATGGTGGTTATTACTAATGCTTCGTGAGATCTCAATAAAAATGGTGATGACAACTACATGTATTACCAATGATAATAATGAGAATAAGGAGTTGATGTAATAATGACTTTCCAAATAGTTACCTTCCCCTGTTTGAGGATTCTTTACTGTTGGGTCTAGAGGGTGTTCTCGATTCTCTCTGAGCATCTGTGAGCAGGTTCTCCACCTCAGAATTCCCATTGTGGATGGAATGCAGTGCTAGAGGTTCATTGTTCTCATTCAGCTGAACCCAAGAGTCTGAAATATGTAACGATTTAAATATAGGGAAAAGCCTTCCTATAACTGGTTATCATTGAACAAACTTTATAATGTTCAATTATATTTACAAAATATGGCAACATCTAACTTGTGATTATTATTTTTAAAAAAGGTTATGAACACTTCAGCATTATTTTCATAATGAATATGGATGTAAGCAAGGACCTATAAACAAACTCTTTATAAGTCGTTGATGTAAGTTACTAAATACGTTGAGTAGTGCCAATCAACCCCTCCCCGATATCTAGCTCCGCACTCATCGTGTGATGCTGTAGAAATTCATTCATTCATATTCGTAATACGAAGCGGCCTAAACACACAGACTCTCATACGAAGCGGCCCCGACAACCAGTCTCTTATACCCGAAATATCCTGCTATAATGTGAATCGGCCCCCCGACAACCAGTCTCTTATACCCGAAATATCCTGCTATAATGTGAATCGGCCCCCAGACAATCGGCCTCTTATACCCCGAGATGTCCGGCCATAATGTGATGCGGCCCCAGACAACTCGCCCCTTATACCCGAGATGTCCGGCCATAATGTGATGCGGCCCCAGACAACTCGCCCCTTATATCCGAGATGTCCGGCTATAATGTGATGCGGCCCCAGACAATTCGCCCCTTATATCCGAGATGTCCGGCCATAATGTGATGCGGCCCCAGACAACTCGCCCCTTATACCCAAGATGTCCGGCCATAATGCGAATCGGCCCTAGACAATCTGCTTCTTATATCCGAAATGTTCGGCCATAATGTGAAGCAGCCGTACACAACAGACCTCTTATACCCGGAATGATCCGTCCACCTTGTTCTGCTTGTACATAAACGTCGATACACGTAATGTTAGCAAATACGAAACATAATGAATAGTGAAAGTAATTACAAGTTTCTTGTGTATTATTTGAAGAGATGGAAAATAATAATAATAATTAATCTTTAGTTCTTGTTTTCCTGCATGCCCTTATTAATTAATATCGCGACGGCTAGGTTCTTTTTATTATGATTTCTGAAAAGTCGCATGACTGGTTGGTCCTTTAACTTTGTTTTCAATGTCCTCTCAGATTCACCCATATAAACGATTTTCATGTAGCATAACGAAAGTCTGTTTACATAAACATGTATTATAAAACAAAAGATAAGAATTACACAGAGATTGGATCATCTGTAGTCGCTTCGAATACGGCCGTTTTGTACTTTGGCCGGAAAGTCTAGTGTATAGACAGTTTTTGTGACCGGATGTTACCGTCTCAATTTGGTAGACCAATAGTACAAACATACCAATACCATATAGGATATGCACTACGTACAAATTGTCGCCAAATGTTCTTATGATGCTCAATTATGAGACAGTGTTAACTAAATGGGGCTTTAGTACAATAATGTACCGGCCCCTACCCTGACTCGTTACCATTTTGTCGTTCTCAGATCGACAAAAAGGGTTACATTATTGTAGTAAGAAGGGGCTTACCTTCAATGTTAGTGCATACTTATCCTGTTGAACACAAATGCATCAAACAGAGAAACTTCCCCAGTGTTGCAAGCGATACTAGTAAACACAACATTTGACTACGACGGGAAAACCCTTCATAAAGATTTCCTGCTAAAACTATAGCTAACGGATATTCTGCTACACATAAGAGTGACAAGAGGATATTACAGTCCTGAACTAAAAGACAAGGGTCAGTGTTTTTAAAGTTTGTTGCTTCCCTCCAATGGATTGCAGATGGACTCCCTGTTTTGGATTACACTATGGGTAGCTCCACTTATGAATGCATTAGAGGATCCCTGCTTCAGGCTTTACGAGGGGCTCCTGTTTTGGATTACAAGATGGGATCCCTGTTCTGGAATACCTGAAGGATACCTGCTCTGGACTACTTGAGGGGATCCCTGTTTTGGACTACATGAAGGGATACGTGCTCTGGACTACATGAGGGATCATTGTTTTGGACTACACGAGGAGGGGATCCCTGTTTTGGACTACTTGAGGAGATACCTGTTTTGGACTACATGAGGGGATCCCTGCTTTGCACTACATGAGGGAATCCCTGTTTTGGATTAAATGAAGGATTACCTGCTCTGGAGTACACAAGGGGATCCCTGTTTTGGACTACATGAGGTGATCCCTGTTTCGGACTACCTGAGGGGACACCTGTTTTGGACTACATGAGGGGATACCTGCTCTGGACTACCTGAGGGGATCGCTGCTTTGGACTACACGAGGGAAGTACCATAGGACCGAGCAAGCCCCTGTTTTGGAATACAGGATGGTATTATTCCCTGCCTTTAACTACACGAAATACCATTGGAATACACGAGAGGACTTCCGCTTTTGAAAACACGTGGGGATTTCCTGCTTTGAACCGTACGAGGGATTACTAGCGACAATGAATGATTCCTTAAAATGGACATTACACGACTGCAATGGATAAATGCCGTAACAAAGTAAACACCAAATGCATAAATGCAGTAACAAAGTATACACAAAATAAATGAATAGGATTGCAAAGTATAAATCAAATAGATGAATGTAACAACAAGGTATAAAGAAAAGAATGTAACAACCAAATGGATGAATGAATGAATGAACAATAAAGTAAACACCAAATGGATGAATGTAGCAACAAAGTATACATAAAAATATGTAACATCTAGGGATATACCAAAAGGATGAATGGAATAACAATGTAAGCACCAACTGGACGAATGTAACAACAAAATATACACTAGATGGATGAATAGAATAACAAAGTATACGCCAAATGGATGAACAGAATAACAAGGTATATAAGGAAGAATGTAGCAACAAAGTATACACGAAATGAATGAATGCGATAACACTACAGAAGTAAGGAGAACACGTGACATTATACATGAGGACCTGTCGATCTTCTCCTCAGTAGTCACGGTACCTACCCAGAGGAGTAATTGTCGCATACACCAAACAATCAACTGCTTCATCACACCTGATAACATTATTACATTAAAGAAATATATGCCTTATAAAGCTTTAAGGGTTCAAAGATAAAGAGAAGAACTGAGAGAATGATAAATGTTTTACATTGATTTTATAATAAATGGTCTCATATAGATTGAAGCATGTTGCACTCGCCTTTCTGATTCCAGAAATACACATGTATTATTCGAGGGCCAATTAATCATCAAATGTAACTCTATCAATACACTCATCGTAAGTTGAAAAATTTGCCTACACCTCTCTCCGACCAAACAACCCCTAGCAACTCGAAAAGAATCCACGAATCTAGACAACAAAAATCACTATTTTTACAACATCAAAACTGTAACACAATGAAAAGCAGCCCACTCTGTATCCACACATTTACGCTGGATGCTTATATGAGCATATTTAACTTAACAATTACACATATGTGTAATTATCGATATGTAAAAGGGCACTATACATGTATTGGTCTGGTAGTAACAGGAAACTGCCAGATAAAGATAATAATTATATTGTAAGTGCACATGAAAATGTAACAACGTACGTGCCTAATATTATGCAGTTGCTGTAGTACATGTGATAGATATAAGATAGAAGGTATAATATACCAGAGACAAATATATACAGGTATGGTGCATGTACTATAGCACACGTGCCAGGTATGGTGTATGTGCTATAGCACACGTGCCAGGTATGGTGCATGTACTATAGCACACGTGCTAGGTATGATGTATGTACTATAGCACACGTGCCAGGTATGGTGCATGTACTATAGCACACGTGCCAGGTATGATGCATGCAGGGTGCCCACTCACTTTTAACGTCAGAAATATAGGATTCAGACACCAATATAGGATTTTTTGAAAGAAAATATAGGAAAAATATAGGAATAATTGCAGAAAATATAGGAAATATATAGGAATATTCTGCTCTATTTAAGGTGTTTAAAGTAATTCAATAATATTTTTCATTAAATATTTAGACTAAAAGTAGAAAATAAGGCATAATATTTCAATAAAATCTCTACAAAGCTCTCATTTTGTTCAACACAATACCAAGAGAAACATAAATGAAATAACAAAGCTTATGCATGTTTACATGTTATTTTGTTATGATGGAAAAGAAATAATAAGACAAAATCAAACACTAAAAATTAGTTACAGTTTGTAACCCTGAACGACTTTGCTATTTGGATGGGTGTCACAGAACTAGCCGATAGAAAACAAGTCGTGGGTCGGGTTGTGGACCACAACTAACTAAAATGTGTATATTTTGTACAACAGTTTGTAAAAACTCTTTACTTTTTTCTGAGGGAGATCTCTGCATCAACATAGCATAAATAACATTAGCATAAATTTCAATCTAGCTTCCATGGTGTATACTAATCAAACAATATTGTGTTCCAGTTTGTTCCACAGAAGCATTACAAGTCATACATTTCACTTTATCATAAACCTAAAATATGTTGATATATCACGCAAGAGAAAAAACAACCTGTATACAGTATGACACACACAGAGAAAACATTGATTTATAGAAATTTAAATGCATTTAAGTGTTAGAAACTAAATCTATATACAGATGATACCAATAGTTCTTGAAATTTGGTACATATTCACATAACTGACCTGAAAATTTACAAAAATATAGGAATTTATAGGAATTTTGGAGATATATAGGAAATATATAGGAAATGTCAGATTTAAAGGAATTTATAGGAATTTATAGGAAGTGGGCACCCTGTGCATGTACTATAGCACACGTGCCAGGTATGTTGCATGTACTATAGCACATGTGCCAGGTATGATGTATGTACTATAGCACACGTGCCAGGTATGATGCATGTACTATAGCACACGTGCCAGGTATGATGTAATATGTACTATAGCACACGTGCCAGATATGATGCATGTACTATAGCACACGTGCTAGGTATGATGTATGTATCATAGCACATGTGCCAGGTATGGTGCATGTACTATAGCACACGTGCCAGGTATGGTGCATGTACTATAGCACACGTGCCAGGTATGATGCATGTACTATAGCACACGTGCCAGGTATGGTGCATGTACTATAGCACGCGAGCTAGGTATGATGTATGTACTATAGCACACGTGCCAGGTATGATGCATGTACTATAGCACACGTGCCAGGTATGATGCATGTACTATAGCACACATGCAAGGTATGATGTATGTACTATAGCACAAGTGCCAAGTAGGATGTATGTACTATAGCACACTTGCCAGGTATGATGTATATACTATAACACATGTGCCAGGTATGATACATGTACTATATACCAAACGTGCTAGGTATGATGCATGTACTATAGTACATGTGCTAGGTATGATGCATGTGCTATAGCACATGTGCCAGGTATGATGTAATAGCTATAGCTTACGTGCCCAGCATCATGAAATAACTATAGTATACATGACTGATATGAGGAGGTATCCAACCTATCCGTGTCTTGTATGATGCAGTATCTATTATATACATATGATATACGTGCCAGGTATCATAGAGTAACTATAGTATACATGAAAGGTATGTGTAATTACTATAATGTATTTGTCATATGTAATAACTGTACAACTGTGTATACTTACCAGTTATGATGCTGTTAATATAGCATGTATGTCAGGTATGATGTAATAACTATAGTATACTCAGCAGGTGTAATGTAATAATTATAAATAGTACTGGACACAGTATGATGAAGGTACTACAGTATATGTACCAGGTATGATGAAGTAAAGACAATATATGCGTCAGGTATGATGTAATAATTATAGTATATGTGCTAGATGTGATATAATTTCTGTATATGTCATAGATTATGTGGTTACTATGGTATCCGCACCAGTTATGATGGAGTTATTAAAGGATGCGTGTCTGGTATGATGAAGATACTATAGCTAACGTGTCAGGCCTGATGTAATAACTATAATATATGTGCGTATGTATGACATGTGTGTGAGATGAAGGACCTATAGTATGTATGCTATCTGTGTGAGATGAAGCAATGCCATGTGTGTGAGATGAAGGACCTATAGTACTATGTATGCTATCTGTGTGAGATGAAGTACCTATAGTGTTTATGCCATGTGTGTAAAATAAAATACCTATAGTATGTATGCCATGTGTGTGAGATGAGGAACCTATAGTATGTATGTCATGTGTGTGAGATGAAGAACCTATAGTATGTATGTCATGTGTGTGAGATGAAGGACCTATAGTATGTATGTCATGTGTGTGAGATGAAGGACCTATAGTATGTATGTCATGTGTGTGAGATGAAGAACCTATAGTATGTATGTCATGTGTGTGAGATCAAGATTCTATAGTATGTATGTCATGTGTGTGAGATGAAGGACCTATAGTATGTATGTCATGTGTGTGAGATGAAGATTCTATAGTGTTTATACCATGTGTGTGAGATGAAATACCTATAGTATGTATGCCTTGTGTGTGAGATGAAGTACATATAGTATGTATGCCATGTGTGTGAGATGAAGTACCTATAGTGTTTATGCCATGTGTGTGAGATGAAGCAATGCCAAGTGTGTGAGATGAAGTACTTCTACTATAGTGTATATACCATGTATGTGAGATGAAGTACCAATAGTATGAATACCATGTGTGTGAGATGAAGTACCTATAGTGTCCATACCATGTGTGTGAGATGAAGTACCTACAGTATGTATACCGTGTGTGAAATGAAGTAACTATAGTATGTATGCCATGTGTGTGAGATGAAGTACCTGTAGTAGTACCTATAATGTGTTTACGCCATGTCTGTGAGTTGAAGTACCTATAGTGTGTATGCCATGTCTGTGAGATGAAGTACTTATAATGTGTTTATGCCATGTCTGTGAGATGAAGTACCTATAATGAGTATGCCATGTGTGTGAGATGAAGTACCTATAGTATTTATGCCAGGTGTGTGAGATGAAGCAATGCCATCTGTGTGTGATGAAGTAACTATAGTATGTATGTCAGATGAAGTACCTATAGTGTATATAACATGTGTAGGAGATGAAGTACTTATAGTATGTATGTATTGTATGTGAGATGAACCCTTAGTATGTATGCAATGTGTGTGAGATGAAGTAGTATGTATCATATGTATGTCATGTGACTGAGATGAAGTAACCATACAGTATGTATGTATGTCATGTGACTGATATGAAGAAATCGTAAGGTATGTATGCCATATGTGTGAGATGAAGTAAACATATGGTATGTATGCCATGTCTGTGAGATGAAGTACCTATAGTGTGTATGCCATGTGTGTGAGATGAAGTACTTATAATGTGTTTACCCCATGTCTGTGAGATTAAGTACCTATAATGAGTATGCCATGTGTGTGTGATGAAGTACCTACAGTGTCTGTGCCATGTGTGTGCGATAAAGTACCTACAGTGTCTATGCCATGTGTGTGAGATGAAGAAACTACAGTATGTATGTCATGTATTTGAGATGAAGTAACTATAGTATGTATGTCATGTATGTGAGATGAAGTACTTATGTATGTCGTGTGTGAGATGAAGTACCTATAATGTGTATGTCATGTATGTGAGATGAAGTAAATATAGTATGTATGCCAAGTGTGTGAGATGAACCTATAGTATGTATGCCATTTGTGTGAGATGAAGAAGCTATACTATGTCATGTATGTGAGATGAAGTAACAATAGTATGTATGTCATGTATGTGAGATGAAGTAACTATAGTATGTATGTCATGTATGTGAGATGAAGTATTTATGCATGTCGTGTGTGAGATGAAGTACCTATAATGTGTATGTCGTGTATGTGAGATGAAGTATTTATAGTATGTATGTCATGTATGTGAGATGAAGTAACTATAGTATGTATGTCATGTGTGTGAGATGAAGTAACAATAGTATGTATGTCATGTCTGTGAGATGAAGTACCTATAGTATGAATGTCATGTATGTGAGTATTTATGCATGTCGTGTGTGAGATGAAGTACCTATAATGTGTATGTCGTGTATGTGAGATTAAGTATTTATAGTATGTATTTCATGTATGTGAGATGAAATACCTATAGTATGTATGTCATGTGTGTGGGATGAAGTACTTATAGTGTGTACGTCATGTCTGTGAGATGAAGTAACTATAGTATGTATTTTATGTGTGCGAAATTAAGTTACTATAGTATGTATGTCATGTGTGTGAGATGAAGTAACAATAGTATACTACTAACATGACATTACACGTGGCACAGATACTATTGTTATTACACTTGCCACATATAGAGTTGTGAGTAGCATACGTGCCATGTTAGTTATTGGGTAGTAAATAAGTTGATTGAATGTTTTGTGTTTTACGTCGCTTTCAATGAATTTCCCCTGGTTATAATGCGTCATGGAAGCGGGAGTTAACAAGCCTCCTTTGCATAATGGCATAATCCTTGAATCGAACCCAGAACATCTGCAACGCAAGCCAATAGTAGGACTAGGAGACGTATAAAGTGGAAGGTAGTAAAAAGGAAACGTGCCAGGTGTAAGGTAGAGAGTAGGAGACGTGTCAAGTGTAATGTAGTGAACAGGAGACGTGCCAGGTGTAAGGTAGTGAACAGGAGACGTGCAGACAGAAGGTGGAATAAATGCTTGCTACATGTCGCTATTGGAATTTATGTTGCTTCAATACGAGTGTTACGTGTACTACATACAGGGCTAAACAAACCTTCAGTTGTAAGTGTTTTCAGTAAAGAAAATTAAATCAAAGGTATAACAGAACATTAGCACTTCCACCCACCCTTTCCCTTTTACTACAGGTCTATTATTTCGTCCCTCTCACTCTGATATTTATAGTAATACATGTATACATCTATCTTAGCTAACTCAACCGGAGTGTAATGCCGTGAATGTGCAATAATGCGGTCAATAGCTTGAATCACTGGGTCAGCTATGTCCAAGTTACCTTTTTGGTAATGAACTGTCTGTCAAGGCATGTTGGATGTATACATGGCCGATAAATTGGAATGCGTAACACCCCTCCTCTCACTGAAATTGTCAGTGAGGTCTACCGAGAACTAGAGGAGCCGAATCCTTCAAGAGAGATACTACGGTATAGTAAATCTTTTAAATGGATTCGGAGTTACAGAACAAATTTTCTCTCATATGAACCTTCTCCTGAATAATTTGTTTTCCAGCAACATCAAAAATACCAAAATGTCTTGCTTTCTCTCGCTATGTAATTTTTAAATTTCATTTATCATCAAACACGTATTCCGAGTAAGAATTGAAAAATCGATAAACCAGAGATACGGACTATGTCTCTGGATTAACAAAGATAATCTGTATAGGAATTACACATCGGAAGATCATAATCTGGAAACGGTGCAACGGCAACGACCTCGGCTATAGAAGGCAAACATCCCCTAGAGAAGTAAATACTATAAACTAGGGATGCTTTCAATAATGGCAGATATTCTTTGGAGAGGTAGTTATTTATCTATGTACATATGAAACTGATTTCTCTTGGAGGAGATCAGCTATATAGCTGGTGACCCCGGAGAAATTTATGTATATAGAAAATCTTCCTGAGGGGAAGGGGGATTATTATAGGGCACAGGATTATATTTAACAGATACATATAAAATGTATTGTATGCGCTTGTCTTCTTTTCTGTCACACGTGTATAGTATGTCGCAAAGCTTTTATTATATAGTATACTTGTAATTGTATATATCAGACAGATGTTTGGTTAAATCAATTAATATCCAGAGGGTGGACAAGTAATATGATGATGACATTGATGCCTCTGGTTGGAGTTTCTTTTCTGGGGTTTTTTTTTCTTCTTCTTTTTTTTCCCTCTTTTTTTTTCTTTTAATTTTAACTTTGTCCATAGAATCACATCTGTTTCCATAACATAATTAATGTTTCAATGCCCTCTTCATCTTACCTCCAAATCTTCTCAATCTACTCAGCCCATCCGCCCTTTTATAATTGCTATCAAACATCTACCTATGTAGAAGTTATCCCCTCTCTTACTGCTTAGGGGAATATGATGCATTCTCTACCCAGGTTTCCAGGAGCGATAACTCTGGGTAGAGAATATTAGGTCTGGGGTGTGGTTATCTGTTTTTGCATTTAGATAATATTTCGTCAGCTTATTTAGCTAATGATACGGTATTAATAGTGAATGACTTGGAGAAAATTGCCAAATAACGCCACGAATGTGAAACGAAATACCTTTTCTGTGCCCTTCATTTTCATTTAAATGAACTAAGATGTGTTTAAGCGTTATAAAGAAAGCAGGGATCCGCTCCAACATTCCTTTGAATGACGTGAAACAATGAAACATTCATATTATTTCAACAGACAATGGACCTCGTATATAATGAAAATGGCTGCAAAGCTCTAGCTAAGAAACGGGCGTCTTAATCGAAGGTTCTGATGTATTTTAAACATGGAGGTCTTACCCTGAATATCATCTGTCCCTTGGACTGCCATCCTTCCGTCCTATGTCGTCTTCGTGAATGGCGTAGTTTGTTTCGATGCTCTCTGCCTCTCGCACGATACTTTGTTGATATTTTGGTTTATTTACCTGTACGTCATCAACCCAAACATCACGTGACATCTATTGACCGAGTTTTCTAATGAAATAAGAGTTATCTTTCTTAGTGTAATTCAGTGACATGTATACACTGTATAAATATATAAACGAAGAACCCGGACAAGAAAAAGAAAAGTTGGGAAGTTGTTAGCATCTTAGCCATTCATGTGCAAAGTTTGAAACTATACCGATTTATAAACTGGATATTTCTTCTCCTTTGATCTGCACCCATGTGAATGTTGTACTTGTTGATATACTCCTGTAATCCTAATAAACAGCACACCCTTTGTAAATTGTAGCGTTTACTTGCTTTGGACTCAGGTATTTTCATGCCTCCATCAAACTAAGCTTATACTAGGGAGGTTACAGTGATCACAGACCCTGTCCCCTGGAATCCTCTGCTTGAAGGGAAAACTATCTAAACCTAAAACTCTTCTGATTCTGTTTATATCTAATCATTCATTCAATTATTGAACTTTTTTATCAAGTTTATATATTTTATATATCTATTTACAATATATTTATTTTATATATAATTGGCTCTTTTCTAATTATATTACATGTGCCTGCTGTTACTGCCTAAATTACATGAGACACCTTTCATCATCATATACTCTAACAATGTTCATCATGTAATATGACCAGCCATTCTCGTTACACGCCTTGCCGGCGCGGCAAACACCACATGTAGTCCTAATGAAGGTACAAATAATACCGAAATGGTATGTTTTATTTCGCCTTCAGCCTTTTGGCTAATCAGCCTCAGAAACATTACAACACGTTATTTCAAAACATGTATACAATATAAATATATAATTATGTAAACAGTGAGTGGAGTGAAAATTTGGAGGTATGGACCATTATAAACATGATATTGCTATGATAACAAATACATGATATGGTAAGAACAAGCGAAAAACAAATACATGATATGATAGTGATAAATCAAATGGTTAGTATCATGAAAATAAGTACCTTAATCATGGAATCTACGTTAAGATGCACAAATGAGAAATTTGCATAAAACTTTCCTTTTATTCACTGTGAGCAACTAAACAAGTTTAAACACTGAACGATTTCTACAGCAATAACTATTAATATATAATGAGCGTAAATCATGATATAAAGCGCAAACTAAAACAAAATGGTATTCATCTTCGATATCATTGATGTTACAGTATCGGTATTTCATTTATATATCATATATTATTTTTATATTATATATAAAGCACAAATAGAAACAATGAAACACCCGGGGGTACAATGGACCTTGGATCTCCGAAGAAATACCTGTAGAAATAAAGACAAATTAGACAAACACATGAAGCACAAAGACTCTACAGCATACGATTAGCTAATGATTGGCTATTAAAGCTCTATTTTTGTGGAGCTCGGGTAGCTCAGTCGGTTAGACGGTCTGATGCATGACAGCTAGGTGATTCGGTAAAATAGGTCGTGGGGTTCGAGTCCCCGTCGGGGAACGAATATAAGTGAAATATAGGGTGCCCTGTTAGCTGTAGTATCTTTGTGCTTTATATATATATATATATATATATATATATATATATATATATATGTTAGTGTGTGTATGTATGTATGTGTGCGTGCGTACGTACGTACGTACGTATGTCCAGCTGAACGTCGGTATCTACCTTTATTCCAACTTAACAAACCTCTGGCTTTGGAGCTATTGGTGGAAGACAGTTTTCTGGTTTTCTTTTTTACACAGTGTAATCGATGACTTGAAATTCTAGAATCGTAAAATGGATTATGAATAAATTTCTGATGAATAAAGAACTGTAAAAGCTAGGACTTTTTCCTATAAAGCCCTGTTACTTTTCTGTCTGATTTATTAAATACGACCAAGTCAGCGTCTGGTCTATGAATAACACAGGGCAAATGGTATAAGAATGTAGAATCTGCCAAATTCAACTTCAGATCGTCATTATCGGCGGAAGTTGAATACTAGTATGCATTTGCGCAAATAAAGTATCTGCATATAGTTTCCATCTAATCCTTTCTTATTGTAAAATGAACACTAAGAATCAACACGAAAGTTTTGTAGACGAATTGAAGGGGTTATTAGATAATTAATAAACTAACTTTAGTTGGGATAATCCCCTACATAAAAAGGAGAGGAGTTGTAATGTACCAAGAATTGTCTAGATGGACATAAAACTCATGTTTTATTGTATTTCCGCATTCCATACTTGGACCAATTAAATCCATTATATTTGATAAAATCAACAAGACAGTTGAATTTAAGTATGCGAGATTAAGTATAGGCAATTCAAAGATCCCTTGATCAACTCTCCTGTTGACCATCTACCCATAAAGTAATTTCCTTGAATGATCGAAGACGAATTGGAACAAACTGGACAAGTACAGTATCATAATCTGGTGATTACTAGTATATCTCTATATATATCTAGAGAGAAACACACCGGCGGATACGGTGTTACATCAGGAAACATCAGTGTAAGGTAATGCACTATCTGCACTACGTTAAAATCAGCACGTGACGGACATTGTCGTCATGTCTTAATGTATCGTATCTGGGAATGGAACTTAGATGTAAGCTCATTGGGTCAGTCATTTGAGCAGATATAGGAACTATAACTCCTTACAACATATGGTGGGATATTTTTGCCGCCCACATGTCAATCAGATATGTCGATTTATCAGAAAATTGTGCCATCTTGTTAGATAATATGTCAACTCATCAGAAAATTATCACATATGCCACCCATAGCACAAGTAAGTTTCTGTCTCCATTTGTGCCTCTTAGTTTCCATGGAAGTACCATAGACCTGTCGCTAGTGTTACTGGTATAACAGAAAGCTATTATAGTATATATATTTACATGTCATGTGATGTAGACACCGTGTCTTGTGGTTATTGTGTATTGTGACACCTCCCTCTTTTTCTCTGATGTTGGGACCATATTGTCAAACGAACCAAACATGATATATGTAATGGCAAGTTCGTGTATTGTTTGGAGGTATTGTATATGAGCGAGGTGTTGCCTCTATAAATCAATACGTTTTTCGCCAATATGATTTAAATTTTATTATACATGTCATAATACATACGTCATTAAAATTGGCTAATTGAAAAATTGGCTGACTATATAGACTACGTGGCAGAATATACACAACCAGTATAGTCACTATACAGCTGAATGGCCTACACAGCTAGTGCTGCCATTATATAGCTCACTAGCCTACACAGCCAGTGGTGCCACTACATGTATATAGCTGACTAGTCTACATAGGCAGTGGTGCCACTACATGTATATAGCTCACTAGTCTACATAGGCAGTGGTGCCACTACATGTATATAGCTGACTAGTCTACATAGGCAGTGGTGCCACTACATGTATATAGCTGACTAGTCTACATAGGCAGTGGTGCCACTACATGTATATAGCTGACTAGTCTACATAGGCAGTGGTGCCACTACATGTATATAGCTGACTAGTCTACATAGGCAGTGGTGCCACTACATGTATATAGCTGACTAGTCTACATAGGCAGTGGTGCCACTACATGTATATAGCTGACTAGTCTACATAGGCAGTGGTGCCACTACATGTATATAGCTGACTAGTCTACATAGGCAGTGGTGCCACTACATGTATATAGCTGACTAGTCTACATAGGCAGTGGTGCCACTACATGTATATAGCTGACTAGTCTACATAGGCAGTGGTGCCACTACATGTATATAGCTGACTAGTCTACATAGGCAGTGGTGCCACTACATGTATATAGCTGACTAGTCTACATAGGCAGTGGTGCCACTACATGTATATAGCTGACTAGTCTACACAGTCAGTGGTGCCACTACATGTATATAGCTGACTAGTCTACATAGGCAGTGGTGCCACTACATGTATATAGCTGACTAGCCTACACAGCCAGTGGTGCCACTACATGTATATAGCTCACTAGCCTACACAGCCAGTGGTGCCACTACATGTATATAGCTGACTAGTCTACACAGTCAGTGGTGCCACTACATGTATATAGCTGACTAGTCTACACAGCCAGTGGTGCCACTACATGTATATAGCTGACTAGTCTGCATAGGCAGTGGTGCCACTACATGTATATAGCTCACTAGCCTACACAGCCAGTGGTGCCACTACATGTATATAGCTGACTAGTCTACATAGGCAGTGGTGCCACTACATGTATATAGCTCACTAGCCTACACAGCCAGTGGTGCCACTACATGTATATAGCTGACTAGTCTACATAGGCAGTGGTGCCACTACATGTATATAGCTCACTAGTCTACACAGCCAGTGGTGCCATTATATAACTGACTAGCCTAAACAGACAGTACAGGCACTATATAGCTGACTAGCCTATACAGCCAATACAGGCACTATATAGCTGACTAGCCTACACAGCCAGTGGTGCCATTATATAACTGACTAGCCTAAACAGCCAGTACAGGCACTATATAGCTGAATAGCTTATACAGCCAATACGGGCACTATATAGCTGACTAGCCTACACAGCCAGTGTTGCCATTATATAACTGACTAGCCTAAACAGCCAGTACATGCACTATATAGCTGAATAGCATACACAGCCAGTGGTACCACTATATAGCTGACTAACATACACAGCCAGTGGTGCCACTATATAGCTGACTAGCCTACACAGCCAGTACAGGCACTATATAGCTGTCTAGCATACACAGCCAGTGGTGCCCCTATATAGCTGACTAACCTACACAGCCAGTGGTGCCACTATATAGCTGACTAGCCTACACAGCCAGTACAGGCACTATATTGCTGAATAGCATACACAGCCAGTGGTGCCACTATATAGCTGATTAACCTACACAGCCAGTGGTGCAACTATATGGCTGACAAGCCTACACAGTCAGTGGTGCCACTTTATAGCTGACTAGCCTACACAGCCAGTGGTGCCACTATATACCTGACTAACGTACACAGCCAGTATAGGCACTATATAGCTGAAAAGCCTACACAGCCAGTGGTGCCACTATATAGCTGACGAGCCTACACAGCCAGTGGTGCCACTATATAGCTGACTAGCCTACACAGCCAGTAGTGCCACTATATAACTGACTAGCCTACACAGCCAGTGGTGCCACTATATAGCTGACTAGCCGACACAGCCAGTGGTGCCACTATATACCTTACTAACGTACACAGCCAGTATAGGCACTATATAGCTGAAAAGCCTACACAGCCAGTGGTGCCACTATATAGCTGACTAGCCTACACAGCCAGTGGTGCCACTATATAGCTGACTAACCAACACAGCCAGTAGTGCCACTATATAGCTGACGAGCCTACACAGCCAGTGGTGCCACTATATAGCTGACTAGCCTACACAGTCAGTGGTGCCACTATATAGCTGACGAGCCTACACAGCCAATGGTGTCACTATATAGCTGACGAGCCTACACAGCCAATGGTGCCACTATATAGCTGACTAACCAACACAGCCAGTGGTGCCACTATATAGCTGACGAGCCTACACAGCCAGTGGTGCCACTATATAGCTGACTAGCCTACACAGCCAGTGGTGCCACTATATAGCTGACGAGCCTACACAGCCAGTGGTGCCACTATATAGCTGACTAACCAACACAGCCAATGGTGCCACTATATAGCTGACGAGCCTACACAGCCAGTGGTGCCACTATATACCTAAATAGCCTAAAGAGCCAGTGTTGCCACTATATACCTCACTAGCCAACACAACCAGTACAGCCGCTGTAAAGCTGACTAGCCTACACAGCCAGTGGTGCCACTATATATCTGAGTAGCTTACACAACGAGTGGTGCCATTATATACCTGACTAGCCTACACTGCCAGTGGTACCACTAGATAGCTGACTAGCCTAAACAGCCAGTACAGGCACTATATAGCTGACAAGCCTACACAGCCAGTGGTGCCACTATAAAGCTGACGAGCCTACACAGCCAGTGGTGCCACTATATAGCTGACTAGCCTACACAGCCAGTGGTGCCACTATATAGCTGACTAGCCTACACAGCCAGTACAGGCACTATATAGCTGACTAGCCTACACAGCCAGTGGTGCCACTATATAGCTGACTAGCCTACACAGCCAGTACAGGCACTATATAGCTGACTAGCCTACACATCCAGTGGTGCCATTATATAACTGACTAGCCTACACAGCCAGTGGTGCCATTATATAACTGACTAGCCTAAACAGCCAATGCTTCAACTGTGTAGCTAACATCTCAGATATTATGTTCGCATGTCAGATTTCATGGCGACTTCTCTGATATAAAATATTATGTCGTCTTAACCGCTTTTATGTCTGCTTCTGAGGTATTATATCGATTTGTCAGACTTTATGTCCGCATGTAAGATAGCATGTCTACTTGTCAGATATTATGTGGAATTGTCAGATTTTATGCCGAGTCGTCAGATATTTTCTGTACTTCTCAGGTATTATGTCGGCTTAGTAGATATTATGTTCCACGTGTCAGATATTACGTCGACTTGTTAGTTATTATAAACTATGTCGACTTGTCTAGTTTTATTTCTACTTGTCAGATATCATTATACTAGTCAGACTTTATATCGGCTTGTCAGATTTGATGTCGAGTTGTTTTATATTCTGTCTACGTGTCAGATATGTCGACTTGGTAGATATTGCGTCGACTTGTTAGGTATTATGTGGGCATATCTGATATCATGGCAGCTTATCAGATGTTATGTGTACTTGTTAGATATTATGTCGGTAAGGTAAATATTATATCGGCATGTCAGATATCGTGGCGAATTGTAAGACATTATGTATACTGGTTAGATATTATTTCGATATGTCAGATATTATTTCGATATGTCAGATATAATGTGGGCATGTCAGGCATCATGACGAATCGTCAGATATTATGTGTACTCGTTAGATATTATGTCGGTATGCCAGATTTTATGAGGGCATGTCAGATATCATGGCGACTTGTTAGATATTGTGTCAGCGGTGTGTCATATATTATATCAGTATGTCAGATGTTATGTTGGAATGTCAGATGTTATGTTGGAATGTCAGATGTTATGTCGATATTACAACTAATATAATTGGGTAGTAGAAACCAGATATATGCCACATTAGATCATTAACTGAATTCGTCACCGATTTGTATCAAACAAGATAGGGGAGACACTAGCTAGAGCTACATGCTGCATATAAATACATAAATATATGAATACTTAAAAGTGAATAGTTATAATGGCGTGAGACTTCTTTTCTTCACAATTCGAAACATCGGTGGTGAAGTTTTATTTTTATGGGAAAAACTTAACTGGGGAAATCGCAAAATAAGTATTTCTTTTTATCTTATATCTTGCATTACAATTTACATGGAAAATAAATTGCGAATATCATTAGAATGGTTGGATTTCACGCTTCAGCTATTAAAGTAAATCTGTTTAATCAGTGGATCAAACTTTAAACTGAGTGCGCTTGGTCATTATGGCAGTTCGTTTCATTTTTTAAGTCAACAAACGCCGCGTTCAGTATCATGGATCTAACGCCACACTCCATAAAATACTGGGGGTTGTTTTTTATTTTGTTTTGGTTTTTGTTTTGTTTGTGTATTATTACTATTATGATTATGATTATTATTATTATTATTATTATTATTATTATTATTATTATTATTATTATTATTATTATTTATTAATTCATTCATTAATTAATTAATTAATTAATATTATTTTCAGTTTCATTTCTAATTTAATGACTGGTATATTATATGATTCCATCAATATCTACTTTATTTAAATCTCTTCTTGTAATTTTTCAGTATGCCTCTAGAACAGCGCTCTGGTGAGAATATTGACAGATGCGCGTTAGTAGCAGTTACGCTCGCAAGACGTGTTTAACATTTTTGAGACGGCCCCTCGTTAAGGTGATCGCTGTGTGTATATAGTCGATACGCTGATAGGAAACGTGCCCAGAGTTGAAATGACGATATTTTAAAATGTGACACATGTGATCTGAATTGTTCTGCTTGAATTCTGACTAAATCGAAAAATGTGGACAGGACGTAAGCGCTCCGTACGGACAGTGGTCATCGTCGCTGTTATTGTGTCGCTGACACTTCTACGAAGGTTAGGTTTGACAGAGAAGGGGGGACAGGAGTGGTCAGCGAAAGGTATGCCATTGTTGTACATAGATACCATTGCTTGATTATACTTGTACATGTGTATTACATAGATAACATCAGATGTAATGTACAATTTTTTATTAATTATCACGGTGGCGAAGATATGCATGCACAAGACTGTTCATTTGTTTAAGGAGAAAATGGGAAATAAATAGAGGGCTGATTGATCGATCTCCAAAACTCTACAAGGTCCACTTATATGCTGACGGCCTATGCCCAATGCAAAGCAGGAAAATATAGGCCTATGCAACGGGCCCACCCGAGGCAGTGATCGAGGTATTTTACGTGCCACGTCTACCGTGACACAGAGCCTCGGTTTTTACTGTCTCATTCAAGAGACACGGGCGTGGGACTCGAACCCAAGACCTCTCGGTAACAAGATAGACACCTAACTGATTGAACCACGCCGACTCTGCTTGGCAAGATTTACAAAAATACATATGTACATACAGTGTTACTTGTTATGTACTACACGTGACAGATCTAGTTAGGATAGATCCTGGTCACAGAGACTTACACTACATACATTCTTATCATAACTTAACGAAGGATACGCTGCCTACTGTCCGCGCCACTCACTCTAGAAACTGGAAAATCTGAATTTTCAGTTATTCAGTTTCAGAATAATTTCAAAAAGGCAAAACCATTTGATAGATCTTGTTCAGTCGTAACTTTTGGTGTATGCTGTATGTTTGTATGAAGAAGCGTTCATATTTTATAGAAAAAAATCAATTTTAGATAGGGCGATTTCCATGTTAAATTTTGACGTGACGTCGCCAAGTTTCCCATAGACTCAATGTTAAACGTCGGCGACGTCACGTCAAAATTAACATAGAAAACGCCCTATCTAAAATGATTTTTCCCTATAAAATACGAATACTTCTTTGTAGAAACATATGACATATATCAAAAGTTACGACTAAACAAGATCTGTCGATTGATATTAATTTTGTAAATCTATTTTAAAGATAAATAAGTGAAAATCCAGATTTTTCGGTTTACAAAAGGAGTGGCGCGGACAGTAAGAGTAATTATCTTTCATGGAAACGTTTTTTGACTCACCTAAATCTCTTTACATGTAACAGGAATTTTCGATGACATACATAGAGCGGGACACCGGTGTGCCCACGACGGAAGTCGATCCCTGGGCATCTCGGTCAAGAGCAATTTACTCTAGATCTGTCATGCCGAAGTTCAGTAGCTATTGAAGATCAGCATGAATAGTGATGCACAGATAACAAAGTGTCAGTGTTACGTGTTTTAATTTCTTTTCCGAAAAGTATAACACCTGTACAACAGATGTATTAAACGAAAATGGTCTAGACCGATGCCACGTCAGTGTTGGACATGGTGAAGACTAAGTGCTATTTAAAGCGGTTGACTTGTGCTGCAGGCGTTTACGGGTTTGAGTTCAGGTTGGGCTTCCTCCTGTCTTCATGTCGCGATATGTTGGAATTGGGTTGATGTTACAGCATTGTCGAAAACGACGTAAACACCAATACACTAAAGATCGATGATGTTTATTGCCTGATTTTTTTTGATTTTTTTTTATTTTTTTGTACTACGTATTAACGACTCCAGATGTGATATCAGTATCAAGTTTATGAATGGATTATGTTACAAGTAACATCCGTTTGGTTAGCTACCTCACCACTAGATACCAGGCCCCCCAGAAGTCCCCCTAAACGGAGTGGTTCCAGTGTTGTGTAGGAAGTTAAATTCATACGTTTATCTTATTAACGTTAACATCAATATTTACATGGCATTACTTTGCTTGGAATTATAAGTATATGTAGATAATTCTGCTGTTACTATTTATAGAATTAGCTTAACGTTACTGTTGTGGAGAAACATTCAGATTACACAAATTGGGCTTTTTATACATTTATTTTTTTAAACTTTTACGTCCATATTTAATGCGAGGCATATATTGATTTCATTCCAACGTATTTCTGTCTGTAATTTCGTCCGTCCGTCCGTTCGCATGGACTTGTCCGCGCTTTTACAGAAGATGAAACCTTTACAAATATACATGATGTGATGATTGTCATGAATGAAGGGTGGTTGTATATAACAGTGTCCTATGAAATATTGCTCTGAAAGAAATGTAAATGAAATATACAAAATGGCTACTTTAGTCTTCATGAATATTTCATTTACATCTCATTAAGTGCGGCGGTATATCACAGAACAAAAGGATTTACACAATAGTTGATGCAATTTGGTTTCAAACCTGGGTCCGGCGCCATAAAGTAAGAATATACTTAAGTCAAAAATTTCATTTTAATGTATTCCATTATTAAACGTTCAAATGAATTTTAATGCAGAATGCTTTAATTCTATTTATCTGAAGAATAAAACTAAATAAAATCCAAATCCCAATTATTAATTCATTGATTAACAGAAGAATATGAATTTTTGACTTAAGTATATTCTCAGTTTATGGCGCTGGGCTCTGGGGCAAAGGAGCGTCGTCAGAATATCTTGTCACCTAATGTCCTTTTTAGCTATCTATACAAATTGTCTGGACATCTACGGATGCAATGTGTAGTTGAGTCTCTGAGTATGGAAAGATGGATACCGGGGTAAATTCTTGACCATAATCTGATTTGGGTACAAAAATTTTATTACTACCAGTTGTACACTACAAGTGGTATTACTCCCAGTTGTACACTACAAGTGGTATTACTCCCAGTTGTACACTACAAATGACATTACTCCCAGTTGTACACTACAAATGGTATTACTCCCAGTTGTACACTACAAGTGGTATTACTCCCAGTTGTACACTACAAATGATATTACTCCCAGTTATACACTACAAATGATCTGATGGTGATACTTGAATGAGTATTACTTACTGTTGTACAGGGATCATTACCAGCTCCGTGGAAGAGGGTAAATTGGCGAGTGAAATGCTTGCTAGCGCCAATATATTGTTCTAAGTGAAGCAGTTCACTTCCCTGACTCAATAGAATCCATGCCAGCAATCTTGAGCTCGCCATGACAATGTCCTGAGAGCTATTATCATAACTCCGACGTCGTCGTCTTTGTTGTTGTCGTTGTTGTCGTCCGTAGACAAAATCTTTAATCTGGATCTTAATTTTTCAATATTTCACATGTGTATTCCTTGAATCAAGACCTTTCATTAGTACCAGAATGTTTGACCTTGTGACTTTGGCCTTGAAGTTTAACCTACTTTTAAAATTCTTTAACCTTGCTCATAACTTATGAACAGAGACAGGACTTAAATATACATGTGTATATTCTTTTTGACAAGACCTTCCATTACATGTCAGTTTGTTTTTACGTTTTGATCTTGACCTTTAAGATTGACCTACTTACAAAACACTTTTGCTATTTAAATTTGGTTGCCACTGGTAAGCTCTATTGTCTGGCAACTCTTGTCTTTCAATTGTTCTAGGTTAAAGCATTTAAAGAAATGACAGGCCCTAACAACAACCATTGTTGTGTTTCGATGGAACACATTAAGTAACTAGATTAATGACAGTGTCATTAATGTGTGGTAAAATTGAAATATACATGCTTAATTATTTTTCATTTAAATAACGTTACTGTAAATAATGTATAAATTGTTTCTTGTTTTTGCAAACATTTCGTTTGTTTGTATCTTTTGTTTTGTTTTTGTCTTTTTTTGTGTGTGTGTGTTTTTTTTTCATATAACAGTTATTGGCCTTTATTGTTATTTATTCTTGTTATATGACAGTTATTGACCTAAGTTGTTATTTACTCTTGTCCTTACAAGCTATATGCCTGGCATTCTAATCTTAATTAGCTATAGGTCTGTCCTTCCAGTCCTAACAAGCTATAGGCCTGGCATTCTAGTCCTAACTAGCTATAGGTCTGTCCTTCCAGTCCTAATAAGATTTAGGCCTGCCATTGTAGTCCTAACTAGCTATAAGACTGTCCGTCCAATTCTAACAAGCTATAGGTCTGTCCTTCCAGTCCTGATAAGCTTTAGGCCTGACATTTTAGTCCTAACGAGCTATAGGTCTTTCTTTCCAGTCCTAACAACCTATTGGCCTGGCATTCCAGTCCTATCTAGCTATATACCTGGCATTTTAGTCCTAACTAGCTATAATCCTGGCATTCAAACTAGCAATAGGTCTGTCCTTCCAGTCCTAATAAGCTTTAGGCCTGGTATTCTAGTCTTTACTAGCTATAAGCCTGGCATTCCAGTCCTAATAAGTTTTTGGCCTGGCATTCTAGTCCTATTGTATAGCTCCATGGTGACTTCTGCCACATAACTGAGCCAGTAACTCCTCTTTTTTCTAACTAGCTGTAGGTCTGTCCTTCCAGTCTTAATAAGCTATTGGCTTGGCATTTTAGTCCTAACTACTTATGGATCTGTCCTCTAAGTACTAAATATCTAAAGGTCTGTCCTCCCAGCTCTCCCTAGCTATAGGTCTGTTCTTTGTTTTTCACGTCTTAACTAGCTATAAGTCTTTCTAGTGCAACTAGCTATTGGTTAGTCCACGAAGTCCTAACTAGCAATAGGTATTTCCTCCAATTCCTAAAAGCTATAGGTCTGTCCTCACAGACCTCACTAGGTATAGGTCTGTCCTTCCAGTACTAAGTAGCTATAGGGTTGTCCTTCCAGTCTGAACTAGCTATAGATATGTCCTTCTAGCTCTAAATGAGTAAAAGTCTTCACTTCTAGCACAAATTAGCTATAGGTGTGTCATTCTACCTCTAAGTGGGTAAAGGTTTGCGCTCCCAGTACTAATATAGCTATAGGTGTGTCCTTTTAGTTCAAACTAGAACTGAAGCCGGCGTGGCCTAGTGGTATCGCGTCGGACTCCTGATCGGGAGGCTGGGGTTCGAGTCCCGCTCTGGTCATGCCAGTGTCATGTCTTTCGGATGAGACAGTAAAAACCGAGGCCCCGTGTCGTGGTATGCATGGCACATTAAAGATCCCTCACTGCTTCGGGTGGGTCAAAATTTGTATGCCCCGCATCAGGCAGATGCCGTCACCATATACGTGAAATATTCGTGGTGTGACGTAAAGCAAAAATCAATCAATCAATCAATCAATCAAACTAGAACTGTCCTAACGGGACAAATACCCCCTCCCCCGTGGCACCAAAATTCAAAATAGGGCATAGAACTATATATATGACCAATATTTAAGTTTTGGAGAAGGAGGTGAAGGTCAAGGGGGTTGTGTAAATTCTTCTTGTATGAGTGTACAGGACTTGTCATACAGAATACACACATGTAAATGGACTCCCTATCTCTCTATGACTATACTTTACCGTCAAAGTTAAAGTTTTTCCAAAACAAGTCAAATGTCAAGGCCAAGGTCTCAAGGTCAAAATGCTGGTACTGACTGAAAGGTCTTGCCACAAGGAATACACATATTTAGTATGAAGGTCCCATATCTTTTCTTTCAAAAGTTATGGCTAAGGTTAAAGTTTTTAAAAAGTAGGTCAAACATGGAGACCAAGGTTACAAGGTCGAAAATGTTGGTATCGACAGAAAGGTCTTGCCACAAGGAGTACACATGTGTAGTATGAAGGTCCCATCTCTTTTCTTTCAAAAGTTATGGCTAAGGTTAAAGTTTGTAAAAGGTAAGTCAAATGTCAAGGCCAAGGTCTCAACGTCAAAACTTTGGTACCAAAAGAAAGGTCTTGCCACAAGGAATATATATGTGTAGTATGAATACCCAGTCTCTTTTGGTTCAAAAGTTATGGTTAAGGATAAAGTTTTTAAAAAGTAGGTCAAATGCCAAGGCCAAGGTCACAAGGTCAAAAATTTTGGTACCAAAAGAAAGATCTTGCCACAAAGAATATACATGTGTAGTATGAATACCCAGTCTCTTTTGGTTCAAAAGTTATAGCTAAGGTTAAAGTTTTTAAAAAGTAAGTCAAATGTCAAGGCCAAGGTCTCAACGTCAAAAATTTTGGTACCAAATGAAAGGTCTTGCCACAAGGAATATACATGTAAAGTGTGAATACCCAGTCTCTTTTGGGTCAAAAGTTATGGTCAAGGTTAAAGTTTTCTGGACAGACAGACGGACGGACGGACAGACAGACGGACAAGGTGATTCCTATATACCCCAAACTTCGTTTGCAGGGGTATAACTAGGTGAAGGTCTGTGCTCCCAGTACTAATTAGCTATAGGGGTGACATTCTAGCTCTAACTGTGTAAAGGCCTGCGCTTCCAGTACTAATTAGCTATAGGGATGGCCTTCTAGTTCTAACTGGGTAAAGGTGTCCGCTCCCAGTACTAATTAGCTATAGGTGTGTCCTGCCAGATCTAGCCATGGGCCGATTATACTTGTTTTCACTTGGTTCACAAGTGACACTTTGTATATGAATGTCTGATATCTTCACGTTATTCATGTTGGTTGAAGTGGAACACTGATTTTTTTACTTTCAATAATGATGGAGAACCTGTCAAAACTGAAGAAAATTTTTGTTTTAAGAGGGTTATATAAAGGAAAATTGGAGATCATCACTGGATTTGTCAGTGTATGTTTAATGTTTTTGACTTCTCAGTTCCTGGTATCATGTCCGTTGTTGTAAAGGATAAAATGTAAACATGACACTTGTATTGTAATTAAGCTTAGGATTCACGTTAGGTAATCATGGTTAATGTATAGTTAGATGCCGTAGTGTGTACAGTGGCGGATCCAGGATTTCCGGGGAAATAAGGGGTGGAGCACATATGAAAGTAAAGTATTAGCCTATTAGCCATAATAGTTAATACTCTGCCATTTTGGGTGTCAAATCTGAAATTTTACTAATACGTGTGGCGAAAAAGGGGGAGATGCGGCCTCTGCCCCCCCCCCCTCTAAATTCGCCACTGGTGTAGCTGTAATACATCTCAAGCTCTAACTGTCCGACGATGGCACTTCGAAAGTTTTACATATTGTATTTAACCTAACAGTACTCCATTGTTATCTCTCATCATATTCGACATCTCCTTTTCTTGCAAAATCTATATACTACAGCTTTGTAGCATACTGTGAGAATAATCTTGTTGTTTTACAGTGTCCTCCAGACAGCTGACATCCCTCCCTAACTGCACCCCGCGGGCCGTACAACAGTTCCCGTCGGATGTATTTAGTCAGGATCAGAGATCCCATGGAGCCATCATCGTTCACGTGCTCGCTGCTGTGTACATGTTCGCAGGTTTCGCTTACCTGTGTGATGATTACTTTGTTCCCTCCTTAGAAATTATATGTGACGGTAAGCAGTATAACCTCAGCCATCATCATCAAGTATAGATATCGTCAGCAAAATGTCATCAGTCATGTTATTTGTTAATTGTATGTGATAATAGATAATAATAATAAAGATAAGAAAATGTGTCTGTGAAACACTGATTCCTCGGACAACATCCTTTTTCAAAAGTCCATGTATTTCGAAACCTCAAAAGTAAGAAATCAAGGTTACTAGGTATCTGATTTCAAGATTGATTGATTAATTGATAAGTGTTTTACGTACTCCGCGATTATTTCACGTATGGTGACGGCATCTGCCTGATGCATTGCATAGAAACTTAGGGTATGGTAACTCTTTCAGCCTAAAACTCAGAAGAGGAAACATTGACACTGAAAAGATTTTTGAAAAACTCTGTTTTTTTTTATATTGAATACACCCCAACTACAAAATATTGGCTGCCTATCGAAAATTCCCCCCTCTATTTTGATATTCTCGGCACTCTAGTCTATGAACTCTGGCATCTATTAGCAGCCAATCTTCACTCTGAGAGAATGCTTACACTAAATCCAAACTTCTTTTAACTCCAATATTCCCTCCTGGTATGGTTCAATGAAAGCTTTATCCGAAGATATACATGGTGTTGAAGAAATTTCACATAAATTTCACATAAATCATTAAAAGCCGAGATCCTCCATTCAAACTTGCTTTGACAACCACCATGCAACACCCTGGTATAACCAAATGAATAAATATTCATCTGGTGAACTGTGTACATATATTTCATTCAAAACCTCGTTTGGGCATGAAAAATACCTCTTTTGTCTTAATCCACCTAATAGATCATGTGTGGCTAAACTGTGTACGTCCAGTCACCACCTAGGCATTGAACCGAGTAGATATAGAAATGTTCCTAGACACATGCCGTATATCTCAGATGCCACCCTAGTAAGGTCGATAATGAAATGCATTATTTAATTTAAATGAATGTCCTTCCCAGCAACAAGAATAAACTATTTCCGTATCTTTTAAAATAAGTATGAAGCTTTGGTTTATGACAAATGAAGAACCTGCGATTTTGCTTGAACTCACTAATGTTATTACCAAAAGTAACACGTCAAATGTAAAATAATATGAACTCTTGGTTTAGCACTTTGCAAACCCTCAATATTTAAAGCGATAAACTATCCTTAACTGTTTCTAGGTTTAAATCATTTATTAAAACAATTATTAAAATTAAAGTGATAGAAAATTGGCATAATGATAAAGAAATAAAAAAATTGGAAAATTATCTACAAATAGCAAAATGTGGTTTTCAGCCTAATCTTCAAATAGTGGACAATACTGATTATAGAAAATCTGTTACACAATTAAGACTATCATGTCATAAATTAGAAATTGAAAGTGGTAGAAAATACGTAGAGAACAGATGTTGTAATAATTGAAAAAAAAAATGAAATTGAGGATGAACGCCACTTTTTATTGAGTTGTATCAAACACTTAAAAGCTAAAATTGAACTATTTTCCATTAGATATAGAGAAAGATGTTCCATTATTTATTAACCTCAATGCTAAATATAAAATGTTATACTTGCTCAATTCTGAATCAATATGTATTCTTGATGATGTTGGGAAATATATACACGAAAATATGAAAGTTACCTGGGAAATATATACACGAAAATATGAAAGTTACCTAAGTACAAGTATGAAATGCTATTATATTCATTGTAATTATATATCTACATCTATGATACTTCTTTATGCCAATAGGCTTTTACCTCATAAAATTTGGACAATTTTATAATAATGTTTGCATGTACATGTATATACCTTAAATAGGACCCGAATTTGCAAAATAAAGTATCTCGTATCTTGTACATAACTTTACCCCCAATCCCCCTTTTTCACTCTTTGAGCTTTGTATTCAGGTATCTTCACACTTGTATCAATAGCTTTTTCATTTTGTAACAGAGAGGTTATAGTGATCACTTGCACTGTCTCCTGGAATCCTGTGCTCAAAGGACAAATTGCTCGGTGATCTTAATAAACATCATCACCCTTATATATTACATTTTTATTGATCCAATTATTCTCATATAAATTGAGCGGCTTCCTAAACATGCTTATGTACTGCATATTATTTTACATATTATTGATTTTGTTTCTTATCTAATAATACATGTACCTGCTGTTATTGACTAAATTATAGGAGCCACCTTTCATCATCATAGACCTCCGACTTAAGCAACAAAATGCATGTATGTTAATCAGCACGTTCTTTACCTTGTCCATTACTACCAAATGTCTATTACTTTGATTTTGTTGAAGAGCATGTAATCTATGTATTTTGGTAATGAACTATCTCAAACATCTTGCATATATATATATATATATATATATATATATATATATATATATATATATATATATATATATATATATATATATATATATATATATATATATATTCATGACTGAAAAACACCCTTTGTTTCACCTCTTAAAGTTCTATTTTAAAGTGTTGGACTTTGGACTAGCATCTGTAACAGATTACTCAATATACATGTATGTAAATGTTTACCAGCCCAAAAGCAATCCCTATCTATGTACCATCCCGCCATACAGGGAGGTCGGGAAACAGCAAACCGACAGTCCCTGTCTATGTACCATCCCACCTTACAGGGAGGTCGGGAAACAGCAAACCAACATTCCCTGTCTATGTACCATCCCGCCATACAGGGAGGTCGGGAAACAGCAAACCAACAGTCCCTGTCTATGTACCATCCCGCCATACAGGGAGATTAGGAAACAGCTAATCATCTTTCCTGCCTGTGTAGCATCCAGCTATACAGGGAGGTCGGGAAACAGTAAACCAACAATCCCTGTCTATGTACCAACAAGCAATACACGGAAACCGGGAAACAGCAAATCAACAATCCTTGTCTATGTACCGTCTCGCCATACAGAGAAACCAGGAAACAGCAAACCAACAATCCCCGTCTGTGTACCATCCCGCCTTATAGGCAACATTTCCTGCCTGTGTAGCATCCCGCCATACAGGGGTCGGGAAACAGCAAACCAACAATCCAAGTCTATGTACCATCCCGTCATACAGGGAAGTCGGGAAACAGCAAACCAACAATCCCCGTTGATGTACCATCCCGTCATACAGGGAAATCATGAAATAGCAAACCAACAATCCCTGTCTCTGTACCGTCCTGCCATACAGGGAGGTCAGGAAACAGCAAACCAACAATCCCTGTCTATGAACCATCCTGCCATACACGGAAACCGGAAAACAGCAACCAACTTTCCCTGTCTATGTACCGTCCCGCCATAGAGGGAAACCGGGAAACAGCAAACCGACAATCCCTGTCTATGTACCATCCCGCCATACAGGGAGGTCGGAACACAGCAAAGCAACATTCCCTATCTATGTACCATCCCGCCATACAGGGAGGTCGGGACACAGCAAACCAACATTCCCTGTCTGTGTAGCACTCAGCCATAGAGGGAGGTCGGGAAACAACAAACCAACAATTCCTGTCTATGTACCGTCCCGCCATACAGGGAGGTATGGAAACAGCAAACCGACTTTCTCTGCCTGTGTAGCATCCAGCCATAGAGGGAGGTCGGGAAACAGCAAACCAACAATCCCTGTCTGTGTACAGTCCCGCCATACAGGGAGGTCGGTAAACAGTAAACCAACATTCCCTATTTATGTACCGTCCCGCCGTACAGGGAAACCGGGAAACAGCAAACCAACAATTTCCGTCTATGTACCATCCTGCCATACAGGGAAACCGGGAAACAGTAAACCAACTATTCTTTCATGATGTTCCTATATGAGGTTTGCAGCTCTACCTATAGAATCACATAAAATGAATGTTTTGATCATAAATAAAGTGGATTGATTGTCAAAATAGTGAAGAGGGGGTTATAGAGTAATACCTAGAGAATCCCCAAGCTTCGACATGAATATCGAAAGACATTCCGGCACTTCCCTACCTTCAACAGGTATACCGACAGGCCTTTTTGGTAGGATCAACCTGCGAAAGTTATACTGACAGACCTTACTGTCATTCCAAACTTTCAACAAGTATACTGACCGACCTTCTGACACTTCCAGACCTTCGACGGGTATACCAACAGATCCGGCAATCCCTAGCATTTGACAGGTATACCAACAAGCCTAACGGCAATCCCAAGCCTTTGACGGGTATACCGACAAACCTTCCGACACTCCCAGACCTCCAGTAGGTGTACCAGCAGACCCGCAAACACTTTTCAACCTTAGACAGGTATCGGTAAAACCGCAGAACTCCCAAAGTTCGCCCGATGCATGCGAATGGCCTACATATGTTACATGTTTTGATGTCGCCTTATCTAGTTTTGATAGCAACATATTATTACATTAACTTTTCGTGTGTATTAAAAAGTTTTTATGACCTCTCTTCTTGAGAAACTTGTTGATCCTTGTTTTCTATATGAAAGATTATTTATAAAGTTTTAAAGGTGTGTCCGTTGGTTGTGCTGCTTTTGCGGTGAATGGGAAGGTGGGCGCCTGTATACCGTTTAACCACACCAATTGAGTTACGTTTGTTACTTCAATTGACCGTCCTAAGTCGGTACCGTAATCGCAGCACAATCGAATATGTTTGTAAAGTCGTTTTTCCATGTATATTCCACTATTATCATTTTTTGTATGCATATCTGGTAATTTGTGTCATACAGCTTTGTCAGATGTCTTCTGTTTTCTCTTCTATATTAAATGATAAATGTTTCTTTCTTCTACAGTATTTCATATACAGTCTGATGTAGCCGGAGCGACCCTTATGGCAGCCGGAAGTTCTGCACCGGAATTAGCAACTTCAATCATAGCAATATTTATAGCTAAAGTAAGTTACTTTCATTATGTCTTCTATGAAATAATACGACTAGAGTACCATGTAATATTCCCAGTGAAATGATAAATAATACGACTAGAATACCATGTAATATTCCCAGTGAAATGATAAATAATACGACTAGAATACCATGTAATATTCCCAGTGAAATGATCAAAAATACGACTAGAATACCATGTAATATTCCCAGTGAAATGATAAATAATACGACTAGAATACCATGTAATATTCCCAGTGAAATGATAAATAATACGACTAGAATACCATGTAATATTCCCAGTGAGAATCATTTATGTGATGTTCTCTATATGAGTAGCTTTATATGCTATGTCTTGCGTTATAGTACAAAATCACTGAAGGTAATCACGTAATCGCTCCTATATGACATTTCTTCAAACAGCGCACTTTTTCTTGTTTTCAGATAAAGCTTCGTACAAATTTGACTTCATGCATTGATCGTTTGAGTAAAATTATGATTATGAATTATAGCTGTGACATCCTATGGTCTTATATTCAAACTGTTGACAATGCCAAATAGAAAACAATACTATTTGTCATTTTCCATTCTCTTCAAACAGAACAACCAAGGGAACAAAAATCCCAAAGACAGTATAGGAGTAAAGAACAGACTTATATAGTGACATCTCTTTTCCCAGTTTGGCCTTATTTTCACATTTAGATAATTTAGAGATCTCTTGATATCGTCGCGCTGCCCCATGTAAACTGACAAAACAATGTGCATATATGATTCACCTTGATATTTTTTGTCGTTGTTTAAATTGCTGAAGTCTGTAATAACATAAGATCTGCGTAGGAGTGTATACGAAACTTTATTTAAAATGTGCTTTCTTCTTATCATTGGAGTAATATACGCTTAGAATAATTTTATGGGGCTGTGTTATATACGTTTAGAGTAATTTCATGGGGCTGTGTTATATACGATTAGAACAATTTTATGGGGCTGTGTTATATACGATTAGAACAATTTTATGAGGCTGTGTTATATACGTTTAGAATAATTTTATGGGGCTGTGTTATATACGTTTAGAATAATTTTATGGGGCTGTGTTATATACGATTAGAACAATTTTATGGGGCTGTGTTATATACGTTTAGAGTAATTGTATGGGGCTGTGTTATATACGATTAGAAGAATTTTATGGGGCTGTGTTATATACATATAGAATAATTTTATGAGGCTGTGTTATATACGCTCAGAATAATTTTATGGGGCTGTGTTATATACGTTTAGAGTTATTTTATGGGGCTGTGTTATATACGATTAGAACAATTTTATGGGGCTGTGTTATATACGTTTAGAATGATTTTATGGGGCTGTGTTATATACATATAGAATAATTTTATGAGGCTGTGTTATATACGTTTAGAATAATTTTATGGGCATGTGTTATATACGTATAGAATAATTTCATGGGACTGTGTTATGTACGTATAGAATAATTTTATGGGGCTGCGTTATATACGTATAGAATAATTTTATGGGCCTGTGTTGTATACGTTAAGAATAATTTTATGAGGCTATGTTATATACGTATAGAATAATTTTATGAGGCTGTGTTATATACGTATAGAATAATTTTCTGGGACTGTGTTATATACATATAGAATTAATTTATGGGGCTGTGTTATATACGTATAGAATAATTTTATGAGGCTGTGTTATATACGTATAGAATAATTTTATGGGGCTGTGTAATATACGTATAGAATAATTTTATGGGGCTGCGTTATATACGTATAGAATAATTTTATGGGCCTGTGTTGTATACGTTAAGAATAATTTTATGAGGCTGTGTAATATACGTTTAGAATAATTTTATGAGCCTGTGTTATATACGTTTAGAATTATTTTATGGGGCTGTGTTGTAAACGTTTAGAATAATTTTATGGGCCTGTGTTATATACGTTTAGAATTATTTTATGGGGCTGTGTTATATACGTTTAGAATAATTTTATGGGGCTGTGTTATATACGTTTAGAATAATTTTATGGGGCTGTGTTATATACGTGTACAGTAATTTTATGGGGCTGTGTTATATACGTTTAGAGTAATATTACGGGGCTGTGTTATATACGTTTAGAGTTATTTTATGGGCCTGTGTTATATACGTGTACAGTAATTTTATGGGGCTGTGTTATATACGTTTAGAGTTATTTTATGGGCTTGTGTTATATACGTGTACAGTAATTTTATGGGGCTGTGTTATATACGTTTAGAGTTATTTTATGGGCTTGTGTTATATACGTTTAGAGTAATTTTATGGGGCTGTGTTATATACGTTTAGAGTTATTTTATGGGGCTGTGTTATATACGTTTAGAGTTATTTTATGGGCCTGTGTTATATACGTTTAGAGTAATTTTATGGGGCTGTGTTATATACGTTTAGAGTTATTTTATGGGCCTGTGTTATATACGTTTAGAATAATTTTATGGGCCTGTGTTATATACGTTTAGAGTTATTTTATGGGCCTGTGTTATATACGTTTAGAATAATTAAGATACTTCCTCGGACACTTTTGATATATCATGAAAAAGTCTTCTATATATGGCTCTTTTTATTTTATTAAACTGCGTGTTTTTGGCGCTGAAGGGTTTCTTGCTTGTCAGGAATTTCACCAGTTTACTGACGGAGTCAGCTGATGGAAACGTTTTAACCGGGACCTATGTAGACGGATGTCCATGCAAAATATGTTAAAAACCTGCAAATTGTTTGTCTTCAACGCACATTATCGTGTAAAGCGGAGTGTTATTTTATTACTATGGGTACAAGTACGTAATACAGATCTGATGAAGTCGTTGCGATTAGATATTTTGTGTGGGGAACTCCTTCAGTGCGGTTGCTATGCCGATACGGTGTTGCTTTGCCACGTTTCACATGGACTAGGCTAAATGACGACTACTACATGCTGTAGAGATTAGCACAACAGGATTACGGCCGGGATCCTATTGTGGTATAATACCTTCTGAGGTGAAAATAGAAAACAAATACATTGTGATGAAAAGTATGAATAAAACAAATCGATGTCAAAATAGCATCAGCACCGGCTAACTCCCTTATGACGCTAATCCTCCTCCTCCTCGTCTTCCTCCTCCTCCTTATTTTAATCATCATCATTTGATCGTCGTCATCATCATCATCTTCATCATCGTGCATAATCTTTGGTTTCAGTTTTCTTACAACTTCCGATTTCAAAAAGGTACACTTGAAGAGTTTACATGTTAACATAACCGTTGCTGTAAGGCACCATCGATTTGATATTCTGGGGGAGGGGGGGGGAGGACTGGGATATTTTGAAAAAAAAAATTCTTGCCCTGATTTTGACTAAAAATAGTCTTGGTCAGTCACACAGTGAAAAAAAGAATTAAAATCACACTTTGGAAAAATCTGGGTGTTAAAACCTCAATTTTTCCTGGGGAGCTTCGCTCGCAAGAATTATATATAATAACAGTTTATGTTATGATCTTTTCTTCTTCATCAGTTCAATCATGGACAATCCTACCATATTTGTTACTTGAATTTAATGGCATGATTTATCAGCAGATAGTAGGGATTTCTAGGGGTACTAACTGTGCAACTTCTTATTGAGATGTTGGATGATACCTCTCTTTACATGTACATGTATCTTGATGACTACTTAGTTATTGATAGCCCGGAGTTTGAAAGATATATAGCTAACATATATCCACCTGAACTTCAGTTAAACAAAGACAATATTTGTGATTCAGAAACACTTTTCTTAGACCTATACATTAAGACAATTAACAATGAGATCCATACCAATATTTATGATAAACATGACAATTTTAGGTTTACTGTAAGTTGGATAGTTACAGATGTTCCTAGACTAGACTCACTTCATATGGTATTCATAAAATTAGTTGCTTCGATTTACCAGCGCCTGCATTTACGTTTCGGACTTTCATACAAAAAATTTACAAATAACGTTGGAACTTTCAACTCAGGGTTACAAGAATCATAAACTTACAAAATCCTCCGAAAATTGTCTCAGGTCCTATTCAGAACTTTTATCCAAATTGGGAAATATTACTTTGTATCCAGTGGAATTTCCCATCCCAATTTCTACGGTGATCTTGTGTACAGACTTAAGCGGGTCTAAGGTTCCAGTAAGATTATTTCCTCGGGTTCCAAAATAGTGAAAGGACTTCGTGATCTACAATAAAATGACCCGTAGATTATCAAAAGGACCCCTTTTATACTCTTATACAGAGATTTTTTACTTGAACCTGTATGCTGCCTAACAGACGGGTTGGGACTATATTGTGGGCCTTGTTGAAACCATTTTCAAAGAAGAAATGGTGCTGAACCTTATTCTCTCTTACTGTTAATTAGGACTTTTTAACCACGGGTAGCCCTCTTTCCTTCACACCCCTACCCCTTCTCTCCTTCCTCGACCTCCAGCTTCTAGTCTCATCCTCATTTCAATATATGGCATCATTGTGATGGACTAAAAGCGTATAACATAGTTGAGATCGGGTTTAACAGAATTTTGTAAAAAATAACAGTGTTTATTATCAAATTTCTATCATTATACAACAATATTTTGCTGATGAAAAAATATTGCTTTGGCTCTTCTAAAAAAGAAATTCCCTTGCCCCAAGGTTGAGGTAAAAAATAATCTGACCGGGTTGAAAAACCTAGCCCCTCCCCTAGATTATCCATTGGACGGTGCCAAAGCTTTCTGTCTATAAAATGTCATCACTTCTGAGCTGTCATAATAATTTTGAAATAGATTATTATAATTATAAAAAAGCTCATTTGAGAAAAAACTGTTTTCTCGATATTATGATAATTTGATGATGTACATCTATAGTTTTTACATGTATTTGTAAATCATATATTTAGATCCATGTATATGTGTATAATCGGATGAATGTTTTCAGACAAAAATAATCAGAAAAGAATTTTTTTCATATCTAATATAATCTCAAAATTAATACAAGTATTCTAGTATACAAATACGCTGTCACTTATTTTGATATAGTCAGCATTTTAAAACTTCAAACTTAGTATATGTAAAGTATGGTCGTGTATCAGATTCTACGCAGATGTTGCCATACTTAAATGGTTTGTATGTACAGTGATGGATGATAAAGCTGTGGGTAATGTCAGGATTCAAACTATACAGAGACGTAGGGCAAATGAGGCTGAGGATTCATGGAATTTCACATTAGTCATTGCTTTGATTGTATTCATATATTTCTCACTATAATAATAATAATAACAGCATTTCACAGCAAACACACAAAATGTAGCTGACGTCCGCTATCATCGTATTATTATATTAGTGCTTTGTATATAGTTTTCTTTTTCATATTTCTATTTATGTAATAGTTTTTTGTTTGTCATGAGGAAGGGGCAGAACCATTTTCTTTATTATAGTGTCGTTTGTCGCTTTCTTGTGCTTCTATAGTCGACTTCTCTTATTCTTTAGCGACTTGCATTGACTCACGTTTGATCCGACATTCATGAGTAGTGAACATTGTTGTTATATTTCCTACTCTTTATATATATATAAAAGCACAAGAAAGCGACAAACGACACTAAAAATAAAAAAAAATTATGGTCAAATTTTCGAGGCGATCTGCCCCTTCCTCAGGACAAAACAATATAAAAAAAACCTACATGAATAGAAATATGAAGAAAGAAAGCTATTTACAAAACACTAGTCTCATTTTACATTTGGACAGCGAACTACAAACAAGCAAAATGTAGCTCACGCCCGATATCACCGCATAATTAGCAGTAATTTTAGTGTCGTTTGTCGCTTTCTTGTGCTTTTATATTTGACCTCTTTTATTCATTAGCGACTTGCATTGACCCACGGTTGATCCGACATATTTGAATAGTGAACGTTGTTGTTATAATTCCTACTTGTGCTTTTATATTATATACATACATACATATATATATATATATATATATATATATATATATATATATATATATATATATATATATATATATATAAAACACGAATCTGTCAAAGATTTTGAATACACGTACTTGTATGTTTTAACGACTTAGTAACTTCACTGCTACATAAATTTCCAAAGTTTACGGTATGTAAGCGTGAATTAATGAAGTCCTACTTGTTATTGGAGAGTACATGTATGCCAGGAGTCAGTATTTAGTATTACGTTTTGTTTATGTTGTCAACATATGTACTTTGGTTTATGCCATGATTGGTAATTAAAACATCTTTGAACTGACATGAAATATAGCTGTATTTTCAAGATAACGAAATGGTGTGGTCCTTAAAGTTCTATTGTTATGGTAACAAAACAATGTAGTCCCTAAACTTTCATTAGTTATAGCAACGAAACAGTGTGGTCCTTAAAGTTTTATTGTTAGGGCAACGAAACAGTGTGGTTCTTAAAGTTCTATTGTCAGGGTAACGTAGCTGTGTGGTCCTTAAAGTGCTTTTGTTATGGCAATGAAACAACGTGGTTCTTAGAGTTCTATTGTTATGGTCACGAAACAACGTGGTTCTTAAAGATCTTTTGTCAGGGTTAAATTAACCGAATCTTGTGCCATAAACTGAGAAAACACGCCACTTTAAAATTATTTGATTTACATTGTGGCGGCACCTTACTGGTGCATAATGTTGTCTTAGAAACCGGACACACCCGAAACAGTGAGAGATCTATTGTGTACCATGTCAAAGGGTCTCGGTTTGTACTGTCTCATCCGAAAGACAGAAAACTCCCTAGCTGACAGCTAGGGTCGGACGTGGGTCTTCAGATGATATATCAGTGCTATACCACTGGGAAATCCTGCACACATAATCTACATTATTACTTCGTTTCTCTGTTTATAGCTCACTCTAGCCGAAGGCTCAAGTGAGCTATTGTGATCATAGTCTGTCGTCCGTCGTCCGTCCGTCGTTAACACTTCTCACATTTTCGACAGAATTTGATTAAACTTGATATGCATGAAGTACTCATGGTTCCCTACAAGTGTTGTTGTTTTTCGTCCGGATCCGTCATGAGGTGGCGCCACCACAGGCAAAAGAAGGTCACAGAGGGTACCCTCATTTAACAAACTTCTTCAGACCGGGGCGTACAGAGACAAACCGAATGCATAAAAATGATGTAGAGGGATGTGTGAAGAAGTGTTGTTTTTTTTGGTTCCATTCTTTATTCAAATTTTTGACGTTTTTCAACATTTTTTGGGACTTAGTAATTGAATGCAGAAAAGTGTCATGTTTTTCAGTTAATTGATAATGATGAGTTCTTTTGGCCTAATTTGATCATAATTATGGTAAGGAATATTATTGTGAAAGAATTTTGTCAATATCTCAATTTTTGGATTTTTATGAATTTTTTAAGACTTCCAAAAGAAAGGGGGGGGGGGGGCTTTTTTCACATTTTCAACTTTTTCTGCAAAACTGTCTAAGGATTTTCATAAATCTTGGTAAGAATAAATCACTTATGATCCCCTTCAAATTATGTAGTTTTTGTCTAGACCTATTCACAGGTTGCGCCACCATAGTCAAAAGTAGGTCACAAAAGAGTACCCTCCTTTGACAATCTTCTTCTTCATACTGGCTGTATACAGAAACAATCAGAATGCATAGAAATGATCTAGAGGGATGAGTGAAGAAGTCTTGTCATTTTGGTTCCGTTCCAAATCAAATTTTAGGAATTTTTTTTATATTTTTTTGGACTTGGTGATTTCAGTGCAGAAAATTGTCATATTTCCTAGTTAATGATAATGATGATTTTTTATGGACTATTTTGATCATAATTATGGTAAGGAATGTTATTTTGAAAGAATTTTGTCAATATTTCAATATTTGGATTTTCTATTAATTTTTTAAGACTTCCAAATGAGGGTTTATTGGAACAATTCTTCACAAGATTAACTTCTGCTGTCATACCACATGAAAGATTTTAATGAAACATGGTATACATGAAGTACTCTAGGTCCTTTATCAATTTTTACATTTCATCCAAATTGGTCAACAGATGGTACCACCATGTCTAAAAAATGGGTCTCACAATGGTACATATACCAATTGGTAATTAAAATATAGAGAGTAGTGGTTCAAATCCCGCTGTGGTCAAAATTTGTTTTTCATTTCTTTACACATCTAAATAAGTTTTTAGATGTTTCTCAACACTCAGCATATGAAATTAGACCATTTTAAGTTGGATCTGGACAATATTTGAAACAATTGTTGTTCATGACCCAGACTTGAAATCAGTCAACAAAAGGCCCCACCTGAAGAAAATAACAAACTTGTTGCCCTGAATCACATCTTGCAGAGACAGAGCAAATGCTGAATATCAAAATCACCTGAATGAATGTGCAAAAACTGTTGTTGTTTTTTATTCTGGTCTGAAGTAAAATTTGACATATTTTCAACATTTGTGTTGACTTAGTCACAGTAATGCAAAAATAAATAATTCTTCCTTCCTGCATGACTGATAATCTAAGTACTCAGGTGAGCGATATAGGCCCACTTGGGCCTCTTGTTTGACATGTATAATCAATGATTTTGATTTTAATCTGATTAAATTGACCTCATACCTTGTCCGGCTTTGATATGACGTCATGTTAGGATGAGTGGATTAGGATCAGGAGTGTATAATGTCATGTTAGGATGAGCAGATTAGGATCAGGAGTATATGATGTCATGTTAGGATGAGCGGATTAGGATCAGGAGTATATGATGTCATGTTAGGATGAGTGGATTAGGATCTGGAGTATATAATGTCATGTAAGGATGAATGGATTAGGATCAGGAGTATATGATGTCATGTTAGGATGAGTGGATTAGGATCAGGAGTATATGATGTTGTGTTAGGATGAGCCGATTAGGATTAGGAGTATATGATGTCATGTAAGGATGAGCAGATTAGGATCAGGAGTATATAATGTCATGTTAGGATAAGTAGATTAGGATCAGGAGTATATAATGTCATGTTAGGATGAGTGGATTAGAATCAGGAGTATATGATGTCATGTAAGGATGAGTTGGTTAGGATCAGGAGCTTATAATGTCTTGTTAGAATGAGTGGATTAGGATCAGAAGTATATGATGTCATGTAAGGATGAGTGGATTAGGATCAGGAGTATATAATGTCATGTAAGGATGAGTGGATTAGGATCAGGAGTATATGATGTCATGTTAGGATAAGTAGATTAGGATCAGGAGTATATAATGTCATGTTAGGATAAGTGGATTAGGATCAGGATATATGATGTCATGTAAGGATGAGTTGGTTAGGATCAGGAGTATATGATGTCATGTTAGGATGAGTGGATTAGGATCAGGAGTTTATAATGTCATGTTAGGATGAGTGGATAAGGATCAGGAGTATATAATGTCATGTTTTTGTTTAACAAGATGACTTTGGATTAATAATATTTTGGACTGTGATCAGTTGTTTATGGCGTCTTGTTTTTGTATTACAGGATGACATTGGATGTGGATCACCTGTTTATGGCATCATGTTCTTGTATTACAGGATGGCATTGGATGTTGATCAGCTGTTTATGGTGTAGTGTTTTTGTATTACAGGATGACATTGGATGTGGATCAACTGTTTATGACATTATGTTCTTGTATTACAGGATGGCATTGGATGTTGATCAGCTGTTTATGGTGTCTTGTTTTTGTTTTACAGGGTGACATTTGATTGGGATCAGCTGTTTATGACATTATGTTTTTGTTTTACAGGGTGACATTTGATTGGGATCAACTGTTTATGGTGTCTTGTTTTTGTTTACAGGATGACATTAGATGTGGGTCAGCTGTTTATGTTGCCGTCTTTTTGTTTACAGGATGACATTGGATTGAGATTAGCTGTTTATGGTGTCATGTTTTTGTTTTACAGGTTGACATTGGATGTGGATCAACTGTTTATGACATTATGTTCTTGTATTACAGGATGGCATTGGATGTTGATCAGCTGTTTATGACATTATGTTTTTGTTTTACAGGGTGACATTTGATTGGGATGAGTTGTTTATGGTGTCATGTTTTTGTTTTACAGGATGACATTAGATTGGGATTAGCTGTTTATGACATGATGTTTTTGTTTTACAGGATGACATTGGATAAGGATCAGGAGTTTATAATGTCATGTTTTTGTTTTACAGGATGACTTTGGATTAATAATATTTTGGACTGTGATCAGTTGTTTATGGCGTCTTGTTTTTGTTTTACAGGATGACATTGGATGTGGATTAGCTGTTTATGACATGATGTTTTTGTTTTACAGGATGACATTAGATTGGGATGAGTTGTTTATGGTGTCATGTTTTTGTTTTACAGAATGACATTAGATTGGGATTAGCTTTTTATGACATGATGTTTTTGTTTTACAGGATGACATTAGATTGGGATGAGTTGTTTATGGTGTCTTGTTTTTGTTTTACAGGGTGACATTTGGTTTGGATCAGCTGTTTATGACATTATGTTTTTGTTTTACAGGTTGACATTTTATTGGGATTAGCTGTTTATGACATGATGTTTTTGTTTTACAGGGTGACATTTGATTGGGATGAGTTGTTTATGGTGTCATGTTTTTGTTTTACAGGATGACATTTGATTGGGATTAGCTGTTTATGACATCATGTTTTTGTTTTACAGGATGACATTAGATTGGGATTAGCTGTTTATGACATGATGTTTTTGTTTTACAGGATGACATTAGATTGGGATGAGTTGTTTATGGTGTCATGTTTTTGTTTTACAGGATGACATTAGATTGGGATTAGCTGTTTATGACATGATGTTTTTGTTTTACAGAATGACATTAGATTGGGATTAGCTTTTTATGACATGATGTTTTTGTTTTACAGGATGACATTAGATTGGGATGAGTTGTTTATGGTGTCTTGTTTTTGTTTTACAGGATGACATTAGATTGGGATTAGCTGTTTATGGTGTCATGTTTTTGTTTTACAGGATGACATTGGATTGGGAGCTGTAGTGGGGTCAGCTGTTTATAATGTGATGTTTGTGGTCAGCATCTGTGCATTGTTTGCAGGAATGGTATGTAGAAAACAGATGAATGATATATAAATAAGAAATCTTACATTTATGATATTTGATTAGGTTACATTTTTTCTTGTGCATAGATTTGTGTAAGGTAGAAAATTCCTTTTTTGCAGGTTGTACACTTGCACTGGTGGCCACTCATCCGGGACTGTACGTTCTACACTCTAAGTGTTGCTGCACTCGCACTTGTTATATTGGATGAAAAAGTTTATTGGTAATTGCCATGCTTTATTTGTAATCATTATGTTGTCTTGGAAATAATGAAATTTAAGAATGTTTTTCTGACTTGAATCAAACGCTTGCCCTGGATAAGTTTGAGCGTTTGTGATCATTTGTTGTCTGTTTTCATATGTTATCTGTTGTCATGTGTTTTCTTTAAAGAATTTCAGAATATTTTGAATTATTCTCATAATTGCCCAATGTTACTATAACCTTAAGCCTTAAACCTTAAACACCCCGAAAAGGTAGGATGTCATTAGCTTTAAAATATATGATATACATATACACTACAAAGAGAATATATGTTACACTAATATTTTTAAAAACATTTAATATGTTTAAACATTATTTTGTTATAATAATGTTTAAACATATTTATGTTTTAAATATTAGAGTAACATATATCTTGTACATTGAATTCCTGATTATGTATAAGTCCATCACATATCACAAAACACATGGACGATAAAAGTGAAAGTAAAAAGAAACTTGAATGGAATTTTACTTTATAATGACTGAATTTGTGAACTTTCCTCGAAACTTCAGAAAATGGTAAATTGACAGTTTTAGAGAATATCTACCGTTAAGTAAATTCAGGGATTTAATGTACGAAAACACTGAATTTTATCACTTGTATGAGTGCCTCGCTGAATTTTATCACTTGTATGAATGCCTCGCTGATTTTTGTATCCCAAGTCATGAGGGACTGTACTTGTGCATAGCTGCTGTAAAATACATCAACGTCTTGTAATTATCCTTCCGATTTAGATGAATCCTGACCTTCGTAGTAATTCTCATGTATTCTGTATACAAATTATTGACGAACACTTCTAGTCCGTGACTAGTGTCCTTTGTAAAGACTTTAATGGAAACTGATGGCGTATAGACATATTTGGTTTCAAATAAAAGCTTAATGTCACAACTTTATGTGCTGCTGGTCGTCATCACTATGTCGGGGGCCAATGACGTCAAGATTGAAATACATTTTGTGTTTTCTTGTGTGTTTCTTTTAAATTACTGGTTAGAATGAGATGACAACTGCATAATTGTAAAACATATTAGGTATACTGAACTGAGAGTTACATAAGGATTACTTGATTGAATTTCTAAATATATAATTAGACCTCTAATAACGAATACAATCATGATTATACGATGCCCTTCTGTCCGTCCACAGTCCATATTCCCTTTTTCTTCCACCATTTCCTAAATCTACCTCTGCAGGATGCATGTTTGACGGGAAGCTTGAGGACGTATAAAAGAATAAAATCTTGGAAGGTTTATTAATCCAGTTCAAGTTTAATGAAATCCACAAAGTTGTGTGTTATTATAGATCTTAATCATAAAATGTCAACACCTGTCTTTAAAGTACTGTCATGTAGGGAACTTTATCGGAATGTAACAAAACAGTACTCAACAGGGTTTGTAGATATCAAGGAAATTCCATTTAAACCTATCATCTTTGATTCCGTACAGAGGCCAATCCATATTGGCTGTCCCACATGTATGTTTTGAGTACATCTTTTCTCAAGATGCATGAGATTTAATAGATTTTACCCAGAAATATGTAGTGATGAAATGTTTATCGCCGATGATCGAATGTCGATCGCGGAAAGTGCGCCGATTTCGATTTTTGATTCTATTTTCAAAAATCGAAAAATCTCCGGAAAAAAAAAACGAAGAAGAAGTTTTATCACCAAAATTGACTCGTAAAATGTAGCGTAACTAGGCTATCTACCGAAATGACCCAATTGACCGGAATGTCCCATCTTATTACTGAAATGCCCATGAAATGGAACTTAAATGTCAATAATTATTGTTTTTTTACATATAAATTTGAATAAATCAAGATAAAAACGTGTGAATTTTTGTTTGATTCTATTATCTTTGTATAAATTTCATTCTTTAAAAAAATCGTTTATCTTGCCACCTGCAGAATTTCTTCTGATTCATACACAGACTGAAAGTGAAAAAAAATAACAAACTTATTCATCAGTTTCATGACATTTGTAATTTTCAAAGAATCATCAAAATGAATGTATGATGGTTTTTTAATAGTTTGTCCCCTCTTGATTTTTCCATAGAATAAAGGAATTGCTAGTTTTTCTTGTTTGGTCTTTGGTAAAGACACTTAATATCTTGTTATTGAGATATATTTTATTGTTTAAATTTTCTTGTTTATTGTATTTTTCAAATAAAAAAATTCTACATCCATGATTACATTGTCAAATGATAAAAATATCCCCTTGCAAAATGGTTTTCTTATTCGTCCGATTATAATCGATCATCGATCGGTGTTGATTTCCGATTATTGTCCGATCATCGATTATGAAAATTGTCCGATTCTGCATCACTAGAAATATGTCTTTTTATAGTCAGTAAGAGTGGTTCTTTAATATTCTATAACCAGTAGAGCGTCAGGTCAAATCATTATTAACCTCTACTTTCCATTCATTTCTCTTATTATTTTCTGAAACCATCTGCATGTGTGGACAGGTGTGCATTTGAACCCTTGGGGTTTTTTTCACATTATTTGCATGTTATCCGGCTGGCCGCCCACCCATCAGTCTGCTTATCTTGCAGAAACTTGTACGCTCCACCAGAACAATTAAATAGATTTTTATGAAACTTGATAGGAATGATGTACAAATAGTTCTCATCAAGTGTTGTTGAATTTAACCATATCCTCCCTGAATGGAGCTACTGTTAGATTTAAAAGTAGGTGTAACATGATAATTTCATTCTAGAAACTTTCAGAGGGACTGCATGAAATGTAGTGTTGGTGTTTACAGTTCTATTCCAACGTCAAGGGTTTGGCGCATTTTGACATCTTTTGGGGTTTTATTCATTATGTTTTGTACTAGTGAGCGTCACTGAGGAATCTCGCAGTATGATAGAAAGATTTTAATGGGCAACAATTATCCGGAAGGATTGACTTTCTGCATTTATTGACTTTTTCCCTCAGAAGGAATGTACTTGATTTGTTTTGAAGCTTTTCTATCTTCTATGAATTGCAAATATATGGAAAAAGTCATTATATTGCCATATTTGGGAAGTGTAAGATTGAATGCTTTGTAGAGGTTCGCTGTACTTGACGCCTTGGCAAATTCAGCAACGAGACAACGATCACTTGGAAGTATTTATCTTAATTGAATTCTGTTCAGTTGGTGTCACTCACAAATGTCGTTTGTCAATGACAAATGAAAACGAAACCAGAATGAAAAGAGAGTGGGATGTGTAATGTAATACAAGTACATGAGTAAATCGCTTTACTGCCATATCATATACTGTTACTCTTATGTTTCTATTTAGCAACTTTGTGATTCGATTTCCGTTAAAACACCAAATATCGATTTCATTGTTCAAAAAACTTAATCTACAGAAATTCATACTTTTTCATACTCGTGCATTTAATTAAATTTTGCGAAATCTGGATATAATTCATGGTGTTTTATAGGCGCGTTATTTTGGCAATATTGATCGTCCTTGAGAATATTTAATACAAGGTGTTGGTTCTCAGACAATGTGCAGCTTATGTAACTGGTGTCGTGTCAGACACCGTTCAGTTAGGGTTAGGGTTAGGGTTTCCATGTCCAAACCCTAAACACTTTCTTTCGTCAAACACAATAAAATATTAGATACCCTAGACGGAGGATGTATGGTGTTGTTAACAGTATTAATGACAGAATATGCGACCTTGTAGGTATGAAGCATTATTCCTTGTACTGCTGTATGCAGTGTACATCTTGCTGATGTACTTCAATGGACGACTGGAGAAATGGATGAACAAAAAGTTTAGGAGATGCTGTAATGTTCCACGAGGGGATGAGAACATCGTAATGTACGATAAACTGAAGGAAAGGGCGTGCACGGCTAATGGATCAGTTACTCCTTCTCAGAATGGCAAAACACATGAAGAGAACAGTTCAGGTAAAACACCAAGTTCTAAAGTACCACATCACAGATGTTGACATTATAACAATAGAAAGGAAAATGCCGGGGTAAAATCAATACAGTTTCAATCAAAACTGAATAGAAATATTTCTGTGAGTCATTTCAAGCATTTATAATTTTCATTAAGTGTGAAATGATATGTAACTGATGTGGTTTATATACTAGTGACCTTGAAGTGTTCCCTGCAGCTGCATGCTGACTCGGGGTTTCAGTGCTGCTTCATTATTAGCAAGATATTAAGTCGTACTACATGAACTTTATAGAGTAGGAATTTTAATGTTACTCAATGAGTAGGGGTTATACAAGACTTGTTACTCAATGAGTAAGGGGTTATACAACACATGTTACTCAATGAGTAGGGGTTATACAAGACTTGTTACTCAATGAGTAAGGGGTTATACAAAACATGCTACTCAATGAGTAGGGTTTATACAACACATGTTACTCAATGAGTAGGGCTTATACAACACATGTTACTCAATGAGTAAGGTCCATGGCATGACAAAGTAGTTCCAGAGATGTATCTTTTGTTGATAGAAATTTTATAGGGTTCCTTATAGAAAGAAAAACTAAATTATTATAGTGTTTTAGAGTGATGTGATGTTGTGGTTTGTTTGTTTGTTTTGATGGTTTTTGTTTTTGGTTCAATTCAAAATCAAATTTATAAAAAAGGACTCTCATAAGAGAACATTAATACTTTTAATGTTTCTTATGTGCTCAGGTGACATAATCCCATTCATTTCTCTTGGTAGTCATTTTGGGGAATTCTGAGATTTTGTTTATGAGTTAATGCTGGTATCTGCAGATGCTAAGTAAATGTGTATGTTCTATTTAAGATCCTATACTCAGGTAACTTTTATCTGGTTCTGATTGTTATTGACTTGTTTCAGATCCTATAGTCAGGTTACTTTTATCTGGTTCTGATTGTTATTGAATTGTTTAAGATCCTATAGTCAGGTTACTTTTATCTGGTTCTGATTGTTATTGAGTTGTTTCAGATCCTATAGTCAGGTAACTTTTATCTTGTTCTGATTGTTATTGTGTTGTTTCAGATCCTAAACTCGGGTAACTTTTATCTGGTTCTGATTGTTATTGAGTTGTTTCAGATCCTATAGTCAGGTAACCTTAATCTGGTTCTGATTGTTATTGAGTTGTTTCAGATCCTATAGTCAGGTAACTTTTATCTGGTTCTGATTGTTATTGAATTGTTTCTGATTCTATAGTCAGATAACTTTTATCTGGTTCTGATTGTTATAGTGTAGTTTCAGATTCTATAGTTGAGTAACTTTTATCTGGTTCTGATTGTTATTGTGTTGTTTCAGACCCTATAGTCAGGTAACTTTTATTTGGTTCTGATTGTTATTGAGTTGTTTCAGATCCTATAGTCAGGTAACTTTTATCTGGATTATTATTGTGTTGTTTCAGATTCTATAGTCAGGTTACTTTTATCTGGTTCTGATTGTTATTGTGTTGTTTCAGATCCTATAGTCAGGTAACTTTTATCTGGTTCTGATTGTTATTGAGTTGTTTCAGATCCTATAGTCAGGTAACTTTTATCTGGTTCTGATTGTTTTTGTGTTGTTTCAGATCCTATTTACATTTTACCTAACATTTCCTGATTTACAATTTGTATTATTGTTTAAGATCCCAAGGACATGTGCTCTAACATTTCCTGATTTACAATTTGCATTATTGTTTCAGATCCCTGGGACAGGTTACCTCTGACAACCCAAGACGCAGATTATGACTCTGATGGAACTTTTGAGGTAGACAATCCATGCCAGAAACCTTTAGGTAGTGTATAATATTATTTGTATTGTATTGGATTGCCAGAGGAGACTAAAGGTTTTACTGTCTGTCACTTATTAAAGCACAAATTTTGAAAACAAAAAGATGCTTGAAGATTTTGAGGTACAAAAAGACTTAGGTCAAGATCACAACATCTGAACTTAAGTAAAAATATGGTAAAACATAGTTTGTGTATGATGCCTACAGTACCATACATATGACTCAAACGAAATTTGATATAGGTTTACTTAGTCATGAAGAGAGGAGGATGCCTGTTTATGTTAAAATCATCGGTCAAGCATATGAACTTAGTGTGAAACATCGTTTCTTGGTGATCAGTCAAGTCCAATACCTCAGATTCAAACCAAAAATTTTAGATATATGATTAGTCATGTAAAGAGGAAGACACCTTTAGATTCTGAGGTCAGAAGGTCAAAGGTCAGTGTCACAGCATATGAATGTAAGAGTGAAACGATGTACAACTGATACCATACATCAGGTTCAAACCAAATTTAAGTATGTATTTAATTAATCATGAAAAGAGGAAGACACCTATAGAATTGAGGTAAAAAAATCCAAGGTCAATGTCACAACATCTGAATTAGAGTTGAAATATGGTAAAACATGGTTTACAGATACAATACATGCAATACATTAATACAGGTAGATATATATTATCTTATTTATTACTCCAACCAAATTTAGATACATACTTAGTCAGGAAGAGGGGAAGATGCCTACTATTTTTGTAGAGAATAACAAAGCCTTTTGATCATGAGGTCAGCGGTGAATGTCATAGCATCTGAATTTGAGAGTGAAAATATTGTAAAACAAGGTTTCCAGTTGGTAATTCAAATGAAGTACTTCATTTCATACCAAATTTGGATGCTTTATTATGAAAAAAGGAAAATACTTATTCATTTTTAGTCATATGTTCCAACAAACTCTTCATAATCTGTAGAGAATAGTTACTTAATCGCCAGTTTTGAGTATTTTTATAATATTGAAGTTAAGAATATGTCAGAATATTTAATAGACTGTCCATTACTTGATGCATCATTCTGACATTACAAAAGAAGATTACAAAAAGATGATTCCTTGTTCTGGGGTAATACGTATCACGTTTTATACAGTTATAAGATTTCATTGTTTTCCTTATGAAGTATCAAGAATTAGCTGTTGTAAAATATGTTGGATTTGACAATTTGCGCATTGGTCCAAACCCTATCAAAAGAAAAAAATAGAACAGTTTTTCCTTAAGAATGATGTATTTTGTAGAATTGTTGAGAGAAGCTGTTTACTCATTGTATAGGTGTTATTGTAAGGCATATTGTATTGGTATTATTGTAAGGCATATTGTATTGGTATTATTGTAAGGCATATTGTATAGGTATTATTGTAAGGCATATTGTATAGGTATTATTGTAAGGCATATTGTAAAGGTATTATTGTAAGGCATATTGTATAGTTATTATTGTAAGGCATATTGTATAGGTATTATTGTAAGGCATATTGTATTGGTATTATTGTAAGGCATATTGTATAGGTATTATTGTAAGGCATATTGTATAGGTATTATTGTAAGGCATACTGTATAGGTATTATTATAAGGCATACTGTATAGGTATTATTGTAAGGCATATTGTATAGGTATTATTGTAAGGCATATTGTATAGGTGTTATTGTAAGGCATATAGTATAGGTATTATTGTAAGGCATATTGTATAGGTATTATTGTAAGGCATATTGTATAGGTATTATAGTAAGGCATATTATATAAGTCACTGTAGATTTAGTGTCACACTCACACTAGCATGACTTCTGTAGACAGTTCAAGGTGAAGGAATTCCATTCTTAAAAAATCATTTTTGTATTAAGTAAACATAACAGGCATTTTTGCATTGCTTTGATTTGTTTAAAGTTATTTTTATGCACTTTGACTGAAATTTATGGGGTATATTGTTTTTGTCCTGTCTGTTTCTTTGTATGTCTGTTTCTTTGTTTGTCAGTAGCTTTAACCTAATGCCAATAACTTTTGAACCATAAAAAAAATAAAGACTTCTTTTTGGTGTGTGTATTTCACTAATGAAGCCCTTTCAAGTGACACCATGGTCAGTTACATTGGGACCATGACCTTTTGGCAAAAAATAAATTTTCTGTTAGCACTTTCTACATTTTGTGATATTTGCCTTGAGAGATTTAGATGATATTATAAAACAATCAATTTTTGGACCTAAGGAGGACCATTTTTGTTTCTTATGAAATTCCATTTTTCTGTTGCAGAATTATTTTATTTTGTTTGCAGAAAATTGCATTTATTTAGACATGCATTGTCTATTTCTAACAATGACTCAACTTTGCCTGGAGAGGGTTTCATTTAAATGATACATTTGAGTTACAACACATTCAATGCCCTGACAGAGTTTTGTAGCAAAAGGTTGCATAGTTGCATTTTGTTAAATTTAGTACAACTTTATTTATACATATTTGTCCCCAGCTTTTTGCGAAAGCGTGGGAACATTAAATCTCATTCGTTTGTCCATCTGTCTGTCTGTCACAAAACTTTAACCTTGGTCATAACTTATTAACTGTAAGACGTAGGGCCTTCATATTTGGCATGTGTGTCCTTAATTGCAATACCTTTCCGTTTGTACCAAAATTTTTATCATGTGACCTTGACCGTGACATTTTACCTACTACAACCATGACAATATGTCACAGATCACTGCATCCTTACTGATAGAACCGGAGTACATAAATATATAAATATAGATATATAAAAAGGATATCTGATGATGAGATATTTAGTTGAATCTTGTCGTTTTTTGATTTGATATATGGTGCATGAAGTAACTTGTACTAGAATTCAGTGTATGTATATCCGCATGATGTTTATTTATGTACAATAAGAAGATAACAAAAGAGTTTACATACTACATTCTCCATTGGAGCATTATATATCTGTCAGGATTCTTAACTTGCCTCTGATTGATTTGTGAACAACTTTGGTTTGCTTTGGTTTAAAGCAGCCACATTATAACTTTGACTGAAAAGTTGATTAGCCTGTCATGTATAATAATGACTTTGAAGTTGATCAGTCTCTCAAGGTATATATATGTAGAATGGTGACTTAAAGATTGATCAGCCTCTCAGGTATATATAATGTTGATTAAGTTGATCAGCCTCTCAGGTATATATAATAGTGACTTAGATGTTGATCAGCCTCTCAGGTATATATAATAGTGACTTAGATGTTGATCAACCTCTCTGGTATATATAATAGTGACTTAGATGTTGATCAGCCTCTCAAGTATATAAAATGGTGACTTAGAAGTTGATCAGCCTATTAGATATCTATGATGGTGACTTAGAAGTTGATCAGCCTCTCATTTATATAATAATGGTCTGCAGATAACTTTAACCTAATTCATTTTCTGGTTGTTCTGAAGCAGTCCATGTCACAAAACTCAAAGATTTGCTCTTCCAAAAATACAAGAGCAAGCTTGGAAACATTTCTTGTTATATAATGTGAATATTATTACCATAAAGGCTGTAGACAAGAGTTGAAATTTCCCTGTGATGCAACAAGTCTGTTCTTAGTTGTGATTGTAACTGAAAAGTGATAATTTCTGACTACATGTATTTTTATGCTCCCCCAGAACTTTCGGGAGAGCATATAGTCGCTGTCGTGTCCATGTATCTGTCCATCTGTTTGTCCATCTGTCCGTCCGCCCCTCCGTCTGAGTGCATATCTCCTATACCTTTCATCAGAATTTGATCATACTTCACCAGAATATTATTTAGGTTAAAAGCTTTGGGACAAAGGTCACTCAAGGTCATTTCTGAAAAGTCAAGGTCACTTATTATCTATGGCTTAAAGTACCATGAAGTACTTGTATCTCCTACACCCTTCTTCAGAATTTGATCATACTTCACCAAAAATGTTATTTAGGTTAAGGGCTTTGGGACAAAGGTCACTCAAGATCATCTCTGAAAGGTCAAGGTCACTTATTAACTATAACTTAAAATACCATGAAGTACATTTATCTTCTACATCTTTCATCAGAATTTGATCATACTTCGCGAAAAATGTTATTTAGGTTAGGGCTTTTGGACAAAGGTCACTCAAGGTCATTTCTGAAAGGTCAAGGTCATGATAAAAAGTTTTATTTCATAAATAATCTAGGTCAAACTTGCTCATTTTTCTTTCAAGATACTGTGATCACTTGTTGTTCTACAGTTGACTCAATTGGATATCCATATGATACATTGAGATTTGAAATTGTCATCAATTAATACAATGATTTTCTATTATATTGAGTCATTCATTTCCTACATTATTGCTGTGCTTTTTGGAGCATCCATCAGTTTTACTGATTTTTTGTATATATGAATTGAGTCATCAGTTTCCTGCATTATAAGTATAACTGCCGTTTGGGGAACATCCATCAGTTTTACTGATACTCTTGTTTTTTCTGTTGATATTTGTTCAGCAGATAAAAAATATACCATAGATATGCATGAAGCATTTATTGAGTTTTTCATGTTATATGGCATTGTAAACTAATCGGTGGTATAATATCACAATACAAAGAGTCTGGTTATACTTATCCCATTATTATTATATGAAGTAAATTTATACCGTACGGCGGCTTCGCCTAGCCTACAAAGCATGCCGCATATAATGTCACGGCACGGAGACAGGGTCCGTGGCGTGACGTTATATGCGGCATGCTTTGTAGGCTAGGCGAAGCCGCCGTACAGTATAAATTTATTTCATATATCACATATGTACCTACATGGACGTCCGCTGGTGTCGAGGATGTGATATCCCCACCTCTGAACAGAGCCATATGTAACCAATTTCAAATCATATCCCATTATATTCAAGATATAAAGTGATTTTCACTAATTGACAAGTGATGTGGAAAAAACAGTTTCATATTACACAAAAGGAAACCAGTAAGAAAAAAATGAAGATGAATTTTCATATTTGGCACAAAATATATAAAGATTGAGAAAGACTATATAAAAATATTACAAAAATTGAGATAATATCAGTGCTAACAGGATTTCATGTTATGAATGTACTATCACAGTTTCTGTTCTATGTCTATCAATGTGTAACAATTATTAAAGTAAGTAGTATACTTAATACTTACATAATAAATTATTTCACTCATTCAGGATTATACAAATAGCTTTACAAAACTTTATTTACATCATGTATATAACATATTGCTTATTATAATAACCATATCATGATATACAGCCAATGCCTTATTGTGTTTCAGTGAAAGTCCAGGAACCAGAATCAGTATTTGCTTTGCCTGAAAGTTGCTATATGAAGGTGGTGTGGTTCCTGTGTCTACCTCTCAAGTTTTTTCTCTATATAACGATACCAGACTGTCGACACAAACGCTGGAGTAAATGCTTCATGGTCACCTTTATTATGTCTCTAGTATGGCTGTGTCTGTTCTCTTACACAATGGTGTGGATGATCACAATCATAGGTTGGTATTTTATAGAAGTAAGGCAACTTTGTTTTTGACCCCCACATAATGATATAGGTCTCAATCACTTCTTTAAATGGTGATATTTTAACTCTTCCTAGTAGGGCATTGGGATAATTAGTATTACAAATATTTAGATTAAAAGGACCTTGACAGGTTCAGCATTGAGTAACACTGAACAGACTTTATTTGGACATCTGCTACATAATGTTAAAGTATGGTAAAGGTACATAATGTTAAAGTATGGTAAATGTACAAAATGTTAAAGTATGGTAAAGCTACATACCTTAATGTTAAAGTATGGTAAAGGTACATAATGGTAAAGTATGGTAAAGGTACAAAATGTTAAAGTATGGTAAAGCTACATACCTAAATGTTAAAGTATGATAAAGGTACATATGTTCCTATAATTATTGTGGAGAAGGAAAGGTTCATAGATGACAGAAAATGGATGTATATCTTATACAATGATTTAGTAGATTTATATGAATACCGATAGTTATTTTGAGGGAGAGGCCAGTAAGATTTATCATCGATCTTCATATGTGTTAACATTTCAACATTTTCATCTTTTACCTGAGAATAACAAGACTAATTGGCTTTAGTCTTAAATTTTTGTTGGATAAGTGAAAAATAATTTGTGAACTTCATGATTCTTGCACCAATATGCTCTGAAGTCATATATTGGCAAGATTCTAAATCTTCTTTGCTCACTTCATTTGTTAAAAGAGACCACCCTTACTGCCCACCAGAAATGGTCATCCAAAACAGGTGGTCTCAAAATGGAAGTTTCAGTTAGGTATATTTTAGTTACCTGTCAATTGCACCATTCCCATGTGCCAGATATGTACTTCATGTGGGTATGATATTAAATTAGAGTTGTCTATCTTTGGTTAAATGCCAAGTGTGGAGATGTAAACTCTATAAATGCAATAAGACTGTCAAGATGTCAATGCCATGTCTTAATATACAGGAGAAGAAATGAATGAAATCAGAAATTTATTCTTCGTTTTTATTCAACTTGCATATATGGTATTTTTTCAGTTTTATCAAAAATAAACAATTAAGAATATGAAGAAAAAATATCCTGGAACATAGACTACTTTAAAGTAGTCTGTGTCTCTGAAATATGAATATTGCTAGAAAATTTATTCAAACATCCTGGAAAAAACCCACACCGTTCTAAATATGTTCATGAATGTGTATACGTAAAATATAAGTAATATTTTGTAGTTTATATGAAAACGATCCTTTATCACACTATTTATGTGTTTTTCTCTACTATTGTTCACTTCTAATTTGTTATGAATTTCTGAACATGATAAAAACAAATAGCGCTTACATATGGTCATTTAATAAGAAGGTGATTACTTGATCCTATGCAATTGGTTTCAAATTTGGAAAAGCATATTTCTGACTGTGATCATCCACTTTAAAGGACTGAAAATACATATAGGCCCTAACAAATCTTGTGATGATATATATAACGTTCAGTTGTATGAAGTAATGGCATATAAATAGTATGTTATCATGTGAATAATTTTCTGTTAATAACATAATTTTCACAGTTGAGATAATTTATTGTCAGATATTGTGAATTGACCTTCTCACAGAGAGCTTTATCGTTTGACCAATTACATTAATGGTCATATCACACAAGAGGATCCTCACCTTGTAGTTACTGCAGTTGTCTTCACTTTGATCAAATTATCCCTTGCCACACTCATTGCAGTGGTATTTTATCCAAACCAAAGGAGAAAGTCGATTTTGTTGCCACTATAAGGTTCCTAAATGGTAAAGAGGTTTTACAGACACTTCATATTCCCGATAATATTCTAAAAGATTCCAAAGATGCTATACATTGAAAGTTTTTTGCCATTCCTGATAAAGCGCATCAGTCAGTGCAGTTTTTAAGGAAAAAGATTAGAGAATACCAGTCCGATTACTGAATGTTTTACAGCATTTATTATACATAGAGCTTTCAAGCGTAAAACTAATCTCTACCATTAAAGCATTGTCGAAAACCATGGTACTCTATGTCCATTTCCCTACCTCCAATATGGAGTCTGAGTTCTGAGTTGTACCAGTACTTAAGGCTTTATATGTTGTAAGATCCATGACTAAAATATACCAGGACTTTCTTTGTTCAGGTCGTATGTATTATGTTGTAACAGGCAGGGTGAAAAATTGTGGCCGGACCCGGGAATCGAACCCAGAAACTTCCACTATCAAGGATATAGCTCTAACCATTGATCTATCTGAGCCGATACCCATATGCCACACTTATCCCCTGCCAGAGATTTCTAACCTTGGAAACCAAAACACACAACAACCCAAAGAACGTAACCCTCACAGTGCGCAATCAAACATGCAACTCATGAGGGCTGGTCACAGCACCACATCTATAACAGGCAGGGTGAAAAATTGCGGCCGGACCCAGGAATCGAATCCAGAACCTTCCATTATGAAGGCAGACGCTCTAACCATTGAGCTACCTGGGCCAATACCTGTCCATCACAGTGTATTGGGTCTGAGATTTCTTGCTGTATTTGTTGTAAGTTTTTGTTGTATTTTGCAGGATACACATTAAACATTCCTGACACCATTATGGCCTTGACCTTTGTAGCTTTTGGAGTAAGTCTACCAGATGTGATATCTAGTCTTATAGTAGTTAAAGAAGGTGAGTACAAATCATGTAGTCTAATTATTAATCCTTTTCATTGTAGATAAATGACTTTGTACAAAGTCTACTTTTCTTAATGGAGGTACTATATACATGTATCTCAATAATGTTTATATATTTTGTATACACTCTCTATTTAATGTGATACATATATTATTGACAGAAAGATTTCTGGTCACAGATCAGGTGTTGCATTGTTCTTGTAGATGGTTCTGTAGTTTCTCTACCACAACACTTTTTACCACCTACACCAACAAAGTGAAGTAATCCTTTTGTGGCATTAAACACTAACATGAACCAAAATACAGCCCAACATAGAATATATACAGTTTATGACCAGCTAAGTTTGACAGTTTGTAATATCAAAATAGAGCCAGCATAGCTCATCTGATTAGGTGCTCCACTTGTGACAGAGATCCCACAGTCAAGTCCCACCACTGGTAATGTGTCCCTGTTTTTCAGATGAATTATGAAACTATGGTCCCATGTTATGGTCATTGTGGCATGTAAAAGATCCCTTATTGCTTGTGGCAGGTCTTTTGCAAAGGTCTTGCATCAGGCAGATGCTGTTAAAATATAATTTCAATAATTTTGGTGTGACATAAAACAAAAATCAAACAAACAGAACATGTATTAGAATATAATAAAACTATTGCATGTGTCTATGTATATTGTGCACAATTGATAATTTACATATATTAATAGAATGTATACACTGAATAAAACATTCATGAACAGTATTGGTCAGCAAGGTAAATCTGGACAGGAGGTATATCCAGATGATCACAGTTTTTGTTACTATTTCAAGCAATTTCAATTGCACAATTTAAAAAAATAGCATCTCTTTAAATTGTATGCCAATGGACATTTAAAAATTTGTTCATTTTATATAATATAACAAACTTTCCTGAATTTACCTCAAGTCTGGATTTACCTTCCCAACCAATATGACAATATTGTATAGAGTATTAGATACATGTATATGTAAGGATATGGATTTACTATTACAGGTCTTGGTGACATGGCTATTTCCAATGCTGTAGGTAGTAATGTTTTTGATATTCTGATATGTCTCGGTGTACCATGGTTATTACAAAGTACCATTCGACAACAAGGGAAACCTGTACAAGTTTATAGTGAAGGTAAGATCATCATTATACTTGGCATTATTTATGTTTTCACCATAATGTAAAGAACAGTCCGTATCATTGTACATGTATTTGTGAATTCCATTTCTCTGAGACTAAGAATGACAATAAAAAACTTTTATCTTTATTTTTGGGGTATAATTTATGATCTAGTTGTGCAGATGCACCAAGAAAAGAGACATGGTCACATTCAGCGGCACCAACCTATTTAATTTGTGTTTTCCCTGGTTGAAACTTTATAGGAATAAAGTACACGATTCCTGACAAACAAATCAAATGCCTTTTAAGAAATATTTACAAAAATTTATTAAATCTTATAACCTTATCAATTTGAAAATCTTTAGAATATGCCTCCACTTTCTTTAAGTAGTAATTTTTAAAAAGCATTTTAGAGCACATTTACTGATGATCTCTACAGCTGGAAGTGGCATAACATTATAGTAACATCAGAAATCTTTTCTGCCAGGTCATCACTATCAATGTTCTCTAACACAAAAGAATGTAGTAGTAATGAAAACTTTGCTCATATCTTGACCTTTGATGGAATAGGATATAATTCTTTATAAGTCCTGTTTATATATAATCTCTTCTATTACTATTGAAACATTAGACATACAAGTCTAGAGATTTTAGTTAAGTAAATTGTCATAAAATGAGGCAAACAATATAACCTACAGAGGTACAGATTCTTCAGTTAATGATCATAAAATGAGGCAAACAATAAGACCTGTAGAGGTATAGATTCATATGTAATACTTAAAGTTCAAAATGGGAACTCTATATATTTTAGCAAGTTAATATGTATTACTTTCCTCAGATTAATTATCAAATTACATGATATTTGATGTACAATTCAAATATAAACAGTTTAGATTATTGTTGATACTTGTTAATATATTTTTGTTATTCAGGCATATACTGTCTGTTTCTTAATGAAAATGTCCTCATTAAGAATTTGTTGCCACCAGGTACAGAAATGATCACAAACACATTATTTTAAGATTATGATCAGGGTTTTATGCTATTCCTTTAAAGAATAAAATTTGATGGACTTCTCCTTCAAAATTAATGGAAGGATTTGAGGAAAATTGGTAGGGATGAAGTATGCAAGGTTTCCTACTAGTGTTGCTCCATTTGGACAGATTTATCCAGGGTCAATTGAAATATTGCTCAAGAAGGTACCCTCCTTTGACAAACTTTTTAGCTCACCTGAGCCAAAGGCTCAAGTGAGCTATAGTCATAGTGCGCCGTCCGTCATCGTCGTCGTCCGTCCGTCGTCCTTTTTCACATTTTCGACTTTTTCTCTGGAACTACATTGCCGATTTGGATCAAACTTTGTGTAAATGATGTACTCAAGGTCCCCTACTAAAATTGTTTTCGGGATCCAGATTCCCTCAGGGGTGGATCCAGGGCGGGACCAAAAGTGCCCAAAAGGGTACCCCTCTTCAAACATCTTCTTCTCCAGAACCAGTACATAAATGGGGAAACTAATTGCATTTCAACAATCTATAACGATGGGTTTTTAAAAATTGTGTTTGGGGTTAAGATCCGTCAAATAGAAATTTAAGCTTTTTTGACGTGTTTCTGGACTTAGTCATTTCAATGAAGAAAAGTGTCATGTTTTTCAGTTAATTGATATTGATGATTTCTTAATGACTATTTTGATCATAATTGTGGTAAGGAATATTATTGTGAAAGAATTTTGTCATTATCTCAATTTTTGGATTTTTTATGAATTTTTTAAGACTTCCAAAAAAAAAAGGGGGGGGGGGGTTGGCCATTTTTCACATTTTCAACTTTTTCTACAAAACCACATGAAAGATTTTAATGAAACATGGAATACATGAAGTACTAAAAGTCCTCTATCAATTTGGTAAATTTCATCCAAATTGGTTAACAGATAATGCCACCATGTCTAAAAAGTAAGTCTCACAATGGTACATATACCACTTGGTAATTGAAATATGGAGAGTAGCGGTTCAAATCCAGCTGTGGTCAAAATTTTTTTTTTTTTTTTTTACACATCTAAATAACTTTTTAGATGTTTCTCAACACTCAACATATGAAATTAGGAATTTTACATTTAAGACTTCTAAAAAAAAAAAAGGGGGGGGTGTTGGGGGGGGGGGGGGGGTGTTGGCCATTTTTCACATTTTCAACTTTTTCTACAAAACTGTGTGAAGGATTTTAATAAATCTTAGTAGAAATAAGTCACTTATGATCCCCTTCAAATTCTGTTGTTTTCGTCCAGACCTCTTTACAGGTGGCGCCACCATAGTCAAAAGTAGGTCACAAAAGAGTTCCCTCCCGCTGTATACAGAGACAAACAGAATGTATAGAAATGATCTAGAGGGATGAGTGAAGACGTATTGTCATTTTGGTTCCCTTCCAAAATCAAATTTTAGAATTTTTTTTCGACATTTCTTTGGACTTGGTGATTCAATGCAGAAAAAAAGGTGTCATATTTCCTAGTTTCCTTGACGTGTTTCTGGACTTAGTCATTTCAATGAAGAAAAGTGTCATGTTTTTCAGTTAATTGATAATGATGATTTCTTATGGACTATTGTGATCATAATTATGGTAAGGATTGTTACTTTGAAAGAATTTTGTCAATATCTCAATTTTTGGATTTTCTATGAATTTTTTAAGACTTCCAAATGAGGGTGTGTAGGAACAATTCAATCACATTTTTCACTTCTGCTGTTATACCACATGAAAGATTTTAATGAAACATGGAATACATGAAGTACTAAAGGTCCTCTATCAATGTGGTAAATTTCATCCAAATTGGTTAACAGATAATGCCACCATGTCTAAAAAGCAGTTCTCACATTGGTACATATACCACTTGGTAATTGAAATATGGAGAAATTTTTTTATCTAAATATTATCTAAATAAGTTTTTAGATGTTTCTCAACACTCAACATATGAAATTAGGCAATTTTAAGTTAGATCTGGACAATATTTGAAACAATTGTTGTTCATGACCCAGACTTGAAATCAGTCAACAAAAGGCCCCACCTAAAGAAAATGACTAACTTGTTGCCCTGAATGACTTCTTGCAGAGACCAAGGAAATGCTTAATATCAAAATCACCTGAATGGATGTGCAAAAAAGTGTTGTTTTTTATTCTAGCCTGAAATAAAATTTGACATATTTTCCACATCTGTGTTGACTTAGTCACATTAATGCAAAAATAAATGAATTCTTCCTTCATGCATGACTGATCATCTAGGTACTCAGGTGAGCGATATAGGCCCACTTGGGCCTCTTGTTTTTTCAGACTGTTGTTTTTTGGTTCCATTCTGGAATGAAGTTTTTGACACTTCTTTTTTTATCTTTTTGGACATTTTCAAATGTTTCTTTGATGTTCAAAATATATGATAGTGTTTTAGAATGTAGTTTTTCATGTGCTCAAAGTGCTCAAGTGAGCGATGTAGGCCCATTTTGGCATCTTGGTTTTACCAAAATAATGATCTTGAACATATGATGACATTAGTCTTTATTCATTATGTGTTGTTTTTTTACCAGGTCTTTTATACTCTGTATTTACCCTGCTTCTGACTGTGGTGTTTTTGGTGGGAGCGACACATTATAATGGCTGGAGGCTGACCAAGAAGTATGGCATAGCTCTGATGCTGGTCTATATCCTCTTTACAATACTCACAGCATTATATGAGCTCAATCTATTTGGTTATGTACATCCTACAGAGTGTAAGATCAAGTATTAATTCCAGAATATTTTTGTTTTATCCAGAGAAGCATTTAATTATCAACTGACAGGGATTATCATGTGAGATGTTAAAGGCTGGGACTTACAGCCGATAACTTTATCTAAGTATTTTTAGTTGTATGTATTGATGGATATTTATAGATTGAATTTGGAATTGTGAAGTGTTTGAATTAACAACTCAAAGTATTTATGTACCTGAGAAGTGTATATGTATGAATATTTCAGTATAGCTCTAATTCATTCTACATGTCAGTTCTGTGTAAAACCTTCTCCTATTGTAATTATAGTTTCACTATGTAATGTTCATTGTTTTATTTATAGTCACACAAGTGACAAGTATATATGTCTCAAAATGAATCTCCAGCTGTTGTAAGTAGAGTTATACTGGCATCACTGCATCTGTCCGTCAATAGACAGAGCATATCTGGACTGTAACTTAATAGCTTAAGTTAGCTCACTCTTATTTCTTTGATAGTGATTTCCTGTATTGAAAATCTGTACCAGTTTTAGTACTTAAATAAATCATTGTAGACTATTTCTATTGCTTTGAAGTGGGCAGGGTCCAATTTTCCATTTCTCAAAAGAATTTTACTTGCAGTAAAACATTCTTGTTTTATTATAAAAATTTATTTATTTTCATCATAAAATCTGTAATTTTTGTGATCAAGGGCGACGTCTAGGAAAATAATAAAAAAAAGAAATAAGAACAATAAAACAAATTGAAGATTTAAATGAATGAAATGCTCAGTTTTTGTTACCTGTATTGTTGCATTTTGGCTAGGTCTGCCCAGGTGTTGGTCCATGTTGTGGAAAGGTAGGACTAGGGGGTACCCTCTATTGCAAAAAGATATTTTAGATGGGCTACAGTATGTATATTGAATGAAACTAATGCATGAGAGTGCAAGTGGGTAAGAAAGATATGATAAAGGTTTTACTCAATTTTGAAATAAAATTACTGATAAAGGATATTCTCCTTTCTGATTTTCTTACATTCTAATGTGCTCAAGTAAGCCATATAGGTCCACTGAACATCTTGTTTATGTTAAAGCATGCATAATTTTATAAAGAGAATGGGATACTTTATACATATTAGTACTATTTAATGTTAAAAAGTCTTTCATGTTGTGAAGTATGATTGTTAAACATTATAATAATCATACGTTTAGTTAGATTATTTTGTGATAAACTTTAACTAACTGAGAAATCGATTATATTGATAATGGAGATGTAAGTTAACATATTGTTTTAAAGCTGTTTAATGCTTGAGATCTCAGATTCTACACTTTATATATAGCTTTTAATGATTATCATTTAATTTTCTTACATTCCTTGGTTACCACATACATTTAAACATAACAAAATATATAAATATAACTGATCTTTAATGTCATATATAATGTATGAAGAAATCAGTTTGTTATTGTGTTCTTTTATTCATTCATTCTGTAATTCAGCCTTTATTTGAACCACAGAAATTTTTATTTAGTCTTATTTATTTTTATTCTTTCAATTATACATACATATGAGTTTTAGAAGGCTGTTAGATTTGACAAAATGTTTTATAGGAATGAAGAACTGGGGAGATTTGTAAAATATTTAGCAGATGACAGGAAAGTCAGCATTTGTTTACATTTTGAAATTATGACTTCATGGAGATTTAATGCTGTTTAATATACCAGCAAAATGCTTAAATACTTGCTTTATTTACTTGACTCGCTACTTTTTAACATTTTACACTATCAACATATGACCCATATAACTTGTGTTATAAGTGTTTATATTTTATTAAAACACCTTGCTATAATATAACCTGTATCATTGCTCTTTGATGCTATCTGTATCATTACTCTATAATGCTATCTGTATCATTACTCTATAATGCTATGTGCATCATTGCTCTATAATGCTGTCTGTATCATTCCTTTTTGATGCTATTTGTATCATTGCCATGTGATGCTTTCTGTATCATTGCTTTATGATACTATCTGTATCATTGCTCTATGATGCTACCTGTATCATTGCTTTATGATGCTATTTGTATCATTGCTCTATGATGCTATCTGTATAATTGCTCTATGATGCTATCTATATCATTGCTCTATGATGCTGTCTGTATCATTGTTGTATGATGTTATCTGTATCATTACTCTATGATGCTGTCTGTATCATTGTTGTATGATGCTATAGATCTGTATCATTGCTCTATGATGTTATCAGTATCATTGTTGTATGATGCTATCTGTATCATTGCTCTATGATGCTATCTGTATCATTGTTGTATAAAGCTATCTGTATCATTACTCTATGATGCTATCTGTATCATTTCTCTATGATGCAATCTGTATCATTGCTCTATAATGCTATCTGTATCATTACTCTATCTGTATAATTGCTCTATAGTGCTATTTGTATCATTACTTTGATGCTGTTTGTATCATTGCTTTATGATGCTCTTAGTATCATTGCTCTAATGATGCTATATGTATCATTGCTCTATGATGCTATATGTATCATTTCTCTATAATGCTATCTGTATCATTACTTTGATGCTGTTTGTATCATTGCTTTATGATGCTCTATAATTGCACTATAATGCTTTCTGTATCATTACTATATGATGCTATTTGTATCATTCTTTTTTGATGATATTTGTATCATTGCTGTATCATGCTATCTGTATCATTGCCCAAGAATGCTTTCTGTATCATTACACTATGATGCTATTTGTATCGTTGCTCTATGATGCTATTTGTATCATTGCTTTATAATGCTTTCGGTATCATTGCTCTATGATGCTATTTGTATCATTGCTTTATAATGCTTTCGGTATCATTGCTCTATGATGCTATTTGTATCATTGCTTTATAATGCTTTCTGTATCATTGCTCTATGATGCTATTTGTATCATTGCTTTATAATGCTTTCTGTATCATTGCTCTATGATGCTATTTGTATCATTGCTTTATAATGCTTTCTGTATCATTGCTCTATGATGCTGTTTGTATCATTGCTTTATAATGCTTTCTGTATCATTGTTCTTTGATGCTATTTGTATGGTTGCTCCATGATGCTATCTGTATCATTATGATATTTGTATCCTTGCTCTATGATGCTATTTGTATCATTGCTTTATAATGCTTTCTGGATCATTACTCTATGATGCTATTTGTATCAATGCTTTATAATGCTTTCTGGATCATTACTCTATGATGCTATTTGTATCATTGCTTTATAATGCTTTCTGTATCATTGCTCTATGATGCTGTTTGTATCATTGCTTTATAATGCTTTCTGGATCATTGCTCTATGATGCTATTTGTATCATTGCTTTATAATGCTTTCTGGATCATTGCTCTATGATGCTATTTGTATCATTGCTTTATAATGCTTTCTGTATCATTGCTTTATGATGCTGTTTGTATCATTGCTTTATAATGCTTTCGGTATCATTGCTCTATGATGCTATCTGTATCATTGCTTTATAATGCTTTCTGGATCATTACTCTATGATGCTATCTGTATCATTGCTTTATAATGCTTTCTGTATCATTGCTCTTTGATGCTATCTGTATCATTGCTTTATAATGCTTTCTGTATCATTGCTCTTTGATGCTATTTGTATCATTGCTTTATAATGCTTTCTGGATCATTGCTTTATGATGCTATTTGTATCATTGCTTTATAATGCTTTCTGTATCATTGCTCTTTGATGCTATTTGTATCATTGCTTTATAATGCTTTCTGGATCATTGCTTTATGATGCTGTTTGTATCATTGCTTTATAATGCTTTCTGTATCATTGCTCTATGATGCTATTTGTATCATTGCTTTATAATGCTTTCTGTATCATTGCTCTATGATGCTATTTGTATCATTGCTTTACAATGCTTTCTGTATCATTGCTCTATGATGCTGTTTGTATCATTGCTTTATAATGCTTTCTGTATCATTGCTCTTTGATGCTATTTGTATCATTGCTTTATAATGCTTTCTGTATCATTGCTCTTTGATGCTATTTGTATCATTGCTTTATAATGCTTTCTGTATCATTGCTTTATGCTGTTATACCAGTCCCAATGTATCTGTTACTCTCTGTGTACATGATATAGATATGTTGTTATTTTTTTTTATCAAATATACATAATACATGTACATGTGTATTTATATTTGACACATAATGCACATATTTCTACTTTCTTTTGACATATGGAAAATGTTATTGTTTAAGAATTTAAAACATATACACATGTTACTCTCTATGTACACAAGTTGATATTTTGTTTGACTCATATATTGTATATGTTGCTTTATTTATTAAGCACATGTCTGAGTGGCAATGCTTTTACCATTTTGTATATTTTGGTGTGATATGTATGAATATTTTGGCGTGATATGTATGAATATTTTACAGCTTACATTTTGTTATATATATGTAATGTTGGACCAGTTCTGTGTATTCTGGAAAGGTGTATTTTATTTTGGGAAATGGCCATTATATATTTTAAAAATTATATATACCTGTATATAAATTTTGTGTTTTTTGATTGATACAATGTTTCTTTTAAATAAGTTTATAATTTGTTTGTTTATATCCATGCAAATTTACATTTAAAACTGTTTTTTCTACATTTCCAGGCTAAATACACATATATGAGGCATGATAAAAATGTTCTTGGTCTCATGTATTTAGGAATACCCAGGATTACAGAATTGTCATTATTTTATAATATAATCTCCCTTCATCTCAATCCACTTTCTCCATCTCATGTACAATTTCTGAATCCTTTCAAGATGGAATGCTTCATTCTGTTTCTTTAAGTATTCATATACAGCGTCCATAAAACCCTTATTGCTTCCAAACTTTATACAATGTAAGCAAGATTTTAGTTTTGGGAACAAAAGTCAGATGGGGCTAAATCTGGAAAATGTGGGAGATGAGGAAGAACCTTGAAGCTGCATTCCATCGCAGTCATCGTTGCAAGTAGGGAAGTGTGAGTGGGTGCATTACCCTGCTAGAGCACAATGCCTCTGAATAACTCTCCTCTCCTCTTTTTCACAATCTCATCATGCAGCTTCTTTAATTCATTTACATAATCTGCACCATTTATCATGCAGCCTTCCTCGAGAAAATCAATCATGATTATCCTACAAAATAGAGGCCATGACTATCCCAGCTGAGGCCATGACTTTCCTAGCTCAGGAAACTCTCTTACAGTTTTTTGGTTGGGGGGAGGGTAGGCCAGGGTCAATCCATTGTATGCTTTGTTTCTTAGATTTAGGATCAAAATGGTGAACCTACGTTTCATCCCATGTGACAGTTCAACTCATAAAATCTTAAGGATTATCCTCATAATGAGACAAAAAGAAATCTTGTACCTGTTTATCTTTTGATCTTCAGTCAACATTCTAGGGACCCATCTAGCCAAGACCTTAGACATGCCTAAAATGTCAGTTAAAACTGATTGAACAGCCCCATAATTATGATAGCTATTCTGACTATTCTCCAGAGGTTTCGTCTGTTGTCACACACAAAAAGAGTGTGCACAATATCAACATCTTCATCTGTGATAACCTCCTTGGGATCTACAAACCCTTCATCATCATCAATGCTCTTCTGCTCTTCTACCCCCTTCTAGATTTATTAACCCATTTATAACAGTACTATAAGAAGGTAACTCCTTCCCATGGGTTTTCATGAAATCCTCATGAATTTCCTTAGGAGTCATTTCCTTCTCACATAGATACTTAATCACTACTCTAACTTAAGTTTTCTCCATTTTGACAATTTGACTAACCCTTCAAGTTTTAATAGCAAATGTCATGCACATTGTATAATTAAAAGTTCTCTACCAAAGACATTCAGTATGGCTGAATAATGGTTTGAATGGGTTTTTATATGCCCGTCATTAGACGGGACGTATTATATTATGGCGCTGTCCGTCCAGGGTCATGTTTTCCTGACTTTTTTTGCCATCTTTCAAAATATTGAGTTGAAATTTATTATATAGCTTTCTTTCAAGCCGCGTCAGTAACAGTCCGAGTTTTGTTGCGATTGACTTACTTTTGACGGATTTATGGCCCTTAGACTTATAAATTTCAAGATTTTTTTCAGAAATTCATTAAAAATCTATTTTTTGTCAAAACATTATGAAATTTATCATGAAACAAGTAAAATGTACCAACTATCACATATTTTACAGGTATTGATATCTTTTTCTTCATTTTTGAGAAATTTATAATTTTAGGAGGGGGGGGGGGCTAAAAAATTTCAAGATTTTTTTTGCAAGTCAATTCGAAGATGGGTTTGATAGGACCATTTCTGCAGGAGTTATTGCCCTTGGACTTATTCCTATGATAAAATGCTATGAAACGTAATTAACTTTAGTAAACGTCAGTTGTTTTTCATGAAACTCATGCCAAATGCGAATTGATCCCATCCGAATTAGGTGGGCATATTATGCCATGCTAGGCGTTGCTCTTGTTATACTTATTGTCTCAAAGTACATCGGGTTGGGAAATTTTTTTATCATACCTTATATATATATATATATGAATTTATCATCTCTGACATATATCATCTTGCAATTTTCATTGTTATAGAAGGATTTCTAGATCTATATTTCTTGATTTAACAATATATATAAAGTGTTTTCCTACTTCTGTTGCTTAAATTGTTGTTATTCCTTTCTTGTTACAGAAGCTCTTCTATTTTGTTTGATTACTATCTGGCATTCCTGTTCCATTCTACTTAAGTGTTGAAATTTTTGTCTACAATCAAAAGATATGGGTCATAATGTTTTGGTTTACATGTATTTGTTTCTTTCAATCTATGATCTTGACCTTAACAATGGATTGTTAATGTATTTAGCATGCTTTCTCCACCGTCACACTCATAATCAACTAGATAAAAAACATTGACCAACAATATTTAATTCTATCTAACTTTTGACTGTTGAAGATAAGATAGCATATTTGAGCTGTTTTTCATATTACTTGATTTTGATATTTAATATGAATGCACCCTCCTCCCCTTGAACCTTACACGTATATGCCATTAGTCATACAGCATTTTGCTTATTTATCTTGTCAGTCAAGTTTTTCTATGCATACACATAAAATCAATGTCATTTACATGAATTCTGATCTTATTTAAGTACAAATAAATGTTTATATATTCTTGTTTATATTGATATTATTTAATATAATGTTCCTCCATACATTTACGTATGATTGGTTCACATTTTATTCTTTGCATTATGGTTTGGAGTTTTCCACAGATTGGTGAGCCTATCATTTTACTTGTTTAAGAGCATTGTCACTTCATTAAACATGTTGAAGTTTGCATTCTTCATACTCTTCTATGGCATTACCCAGACATGATATTCACTGTTATAGTAGACTATGTTTTTCTTTACTCTATAGGTGTGAAGGGACATGACCACATTATGATCAAACAAATCCATTTTGCTATTGCCTTGAAATAGGGAAGTTCAAAGAATATTAATTTTTTTATTGATTTGTTGCATTGAAAAGTAAAATATATGCATAGATTTATCACATTTCACAGTAATCCTTTATTTAATTTAGTGTTTTTCAGTCCCCTATTATCACTGGAAAGGACTGTAAATTTCCTCCTTGTCTATTCATTAGTAAAAAAGCTTTGGTTTTCTCAATGATAACTATAATACCAAACAACCGATTGAAATTAAGTTTTTATATATACTTATATACTTATGAAAAGAGGAAGAAGCCTATCGATTTTGAATTCAAAATCACAATTCCTGAACTGGAGAATAGAAATATGGTTTCCAGATTATAACTGAAGATTCAGATCAAATGTGGATATATACTTGGTCATGAAGAGAAAAAGGTGCTCATTGATCATAAAGTCAAAAGTGACTGTGACATTTTAATTCTAACTCTAAAAGAAAATATAGGAAAGATAATGCACATAATTAGGTTTCCAGAGGTTTTTTTTTTTTTCTTTTGATCTAGTTAAATATGATATTTGGCTCAGTTATGGTAAGTTACACTTTAAGTTAAAACTACATCATGGTTAGCCAACTTTGGCAGAGTTAAGTGAACCACCACAGAGCTCCTCATTAGATTTGTGGGGACCAGCAAAGGATGTGTTGCTTGAGCAATTGTATTGGAAGACTTGTTTTAATTATAAGACTCTAGAAAATTTGAGGTACAAGGTACAAAGTGTCTATGTATATTTTGAAGTACAAAGAGTCTGTGTACATATATCATTTTTGAGGTACAAAGACTATGGATTATTTTTGAGGTACAAAGACTATGGATTATTTTTGAGGTACAAAGAGTCTATGGATTATTTATGAGGTACAAAGAGTCTGTGTATTTTTTAAAGTATAAGTTGCTTTAATATTATGAATTTGAGTACCATCCAATGTGTCTGTAATGTTGTTAATGTTTGATTATATATATGTTCCATTTATTTACCTTATTTTCAATATTTTTTCTTACCCATTTTGTCCATTAGATCTTGGAAATAATGCCTTGCTGAATGCTATCAGTTAAACAAATGTAAGACGAAGTAGTATGTAAGACTATGCAGTATGGAAGAAAATAGTAAGAACTATAGATAAGCATCAACATTTTATTACTTTATTAACTAAGCTTCACTTCCATATTTGTATGCTGGAAAATTTCCAGTCTATATGTTTTGATCCATTTTCAGGAGAGCTGTTTCACTTTTGTTGAAATATATACATTTGAAATAAATCTTGGGTTTTATTTATTTATTTATTTATTTTGTTTGTCTTCAAAGTTAGAGCAATCTCTTCATTCCATGGTTTTAAATTCTTTACATATCTACTGGTACTGGGCCAGTTCCTTGCTAAATAGGGATTTTAGTCATTCAGATGTGATTTTATTTTTTTTTAACATCAGTTGCCTGCTGACCTACATTTGAAACATTTGAAATTCTGGAGGGGAAATTGACCTGTCCATTCCAGTTTGTCCATTTAAATAAGCAGGAAATCAATGATGCCACAAAATTGAAAACAGAAACATTCCAGTTGAAGCTGACGTGATTGAGCAAGAAAAACTTTGGGGTACATCAAGAAGAAAATAAAACATTCTTGACTGTTTCCTTCTATGCATACCAATGAAAATGCCAACTACTGGTCTAGTAAATAAACAAAAAATATAATTTACTGCTACTGATGTGTTGTTTCTATTAAACAGCTGTTTTTGGTCTCAAAAAAAAAAAAAAAGAGAAAACCGAATTGCATTTTCATACTTTAGATTTTTACCTTTTTTCACTATGACCTTGACCTTTGAATCCCAAAATCAGCAGAGCTCATCCTCTGCTCATGGGGAGTATGTGTGAGGTTTTATAACAATAAGTGGAATGTAAATACAATCATAGTCCGGAAACCTTATTCACTTATCAAGGCCTAATGACCTTGTTCTTTGGATCCCAAAATCAAGCTGTAGGAATTAGAGTCGGAAAACCAATTGCTGATGTCCGCCACCCTCTACAAATTTATCTTACAGTATACAGAATAGAACTTTCGTGGTGACTTCTGTCAGTAACTTTTCTTTCTTTCTTTGTACATGTAATAATAATTTGGTTAATAAGGTCTGCAAGCAGATTTCACACACGGCATAAGCTAGAGGGCTTTCATGTTTCACACACATACATTCACTATAATAAGTTCTACATTTCTATACCATGTCATTTGACCTAGTAACCTTGACCTTGAAGTTTGACCTCATAAAAGTAATTTGGATAACAAGTATCTCTTACAATGTACAAGACAAGGGTTTTTTATCTTACACACACATTGTGAATCATGAATTATTCACCATAGCACATGCACTTAAAACTGAGTGCATGTCCATTGGGGGCTGATAATAATTAGTGATGGTAGTGGGTATTTTTTGGTGCTTGTCGGTGTTTAGTGATGGCTGTGGGTGTTCATTGATGGTAGTCAGTGTTTAGTGGTGGTAGTGGGCGTTACTTGGTTGCAGTGTTTAGTAATGGTAGTGGGTGTATATTGGTAGCAGTGTTTAGTGGTAGTGGATGTTTATTGGTGGCTGTTGGTGTTTAGTGATGGCTGTGGGTGTTTATTGGTGACAGTGAGTGATTAGAGGTGGTTGTGGGTGTTCACTGGTAGTAGTCAGTGTTTAGTGGTGGTAGTGGGTGTATATTGATGGCAGTGTTTAGTGGTGGTAGGTGTTTATTGATAGCAGTCAGTGATTAGTGATAAAGGGTGTTCATTGGTGGCAGTCAGTGTTTAGTAGTGGTAGAGGGTGTTAATTTGTAGCAGTGTTTAGTGATGATAGTGGGTGTATATTGGTGGCAGTGTTTAGTGGTGGTAGGTGTTTATTGGTGGCAGTCAGTGATTAGTGGTGGTAGTGGGTGTTTATTGATGGAAGTCAGTTATTGTTAGGGCCCACTTCCTAAGCGGGTGCCCTATAGTAATTACATTGCCTGTCAGTCCATCTGTCAGTCGGTTTGCTGTCTGTCCATCAGCTAAAACTTTAACATTGGCCATATCTAATACACTGTCAGAGGTACAGCTTTCATATTTGGCATGAGTGTTCCCCATGACAAGACCTTTCCATTGGTAACAAAAGTTATGATCATGTGACCTAGACAAAGACCTTTGACCTGCATTTGAAAAACTTGAACATTGACCATAACTATTGGACCATTAGATGTAGGGATTTAACATTTGGCATCTGCATTACTCATGACAAGACCTTTCTGCTGGTACCAAATTAATGTCAAGGTCATGGTGACAGGCATCCTGTGGGGCCCTTATGACTTTGTCAGTTTTCTAGTTGGTGGTAATGGGTGTTCATTAGTGGCAGCCAGTGTTTAGTTGTTGTAGTGGGTGTTCATTGGTGGCAGTCAGTGTTTATATTGGGTGTTTTCTGGCAGCAGTCGGTGTTTAGCAGTGGTAGTAGTTCATTGGTAACAGTCAGTGATTAGTGATAAAGGGTGTTCATTGGTGGTAGTCAGTGTTTAGTGATAAAGGGTGTTCATTGGTGGTAGTCGGTGTTTAGTGGTAGTAGTGAGTGCTAATTGGTGGCAGTGTTTGGTGGTGGTAGTGGGTGTATATTGGTTGCAGTGTTTAGTGGTGATAGGTATTTATTGGTGGCAGTCAGTGTTTATTGGTGGCAGTCAGTGATTATTGGTTGTAGTGGGTATTAATTGGTGGCAGTCACTGATCAATGGTACCAGGTAGTAGTGAGTGTTTATTGGTGGCAATCAGTGTTTATTTGTTGTAGTGGGTGTTTATTGGTGGTAGTCGGTGATGAATGGTCACAGTGGGTGTTTATTGGTGGCAGTCACTAATTAGTGGTAGCAGTGAGTGCTTATTAGTGGCAGCTAGTGTTTAGTGGTGCTGAAATCCAATGTATTCAGAGATATCTACCAAGTGCTGATAGGTATTCAGTGGTACCACTTTCCATTGACCTAGACTTGGTAGCAGATCAAGTTTATTGCTAAACATAAATAAGCACTTTTACATGTTCTGAATCCATCAATATTGTAAGCTGAAAACTAAATCTCACTGTGATAGTGTTATATATTCAGTAAGAACTAAGTCTCACATGTTAGTGTAAATATATTCAATCAGGGGCAGCTTTTATCAAAATATTTAATTAGTTATCACAGAGTTTCATGAACATACAGTCAAATAAAAATAACAAGGTACAAAGCCAACAAAAATAGATATTACTCATCATGATTTAGAAAATATTTAATACAACCATATTATTTTTTGTGACAATGTCATCAATTGACCACATATAATGAGATGTGCACCTTGTTTTTCCTATTGATTATCTAGTGAATAAACAACAGAGTGCTGGTACAACTTGTTTTTCCTATTGATAATCTAGTGAATAAACAACAGAGCGCTGGTACAACTTGTTTTTCCTTTTGATAATCTAGTGAATAAACAACAGAGCGCTGGTAAAGCTTACCTTCACAGATGCTAAATGATCTGTTAAGCATAGAATAATCAATAGGTATATGAACACATGTGGATAGAGTATTTTCTATATACATACATCACATTCTCTTATCTTCCTCTTAATATACATGGCATTAAATAAATCAGTCTTTTTCATAAGAGAACTAGGTATGCTTTCATCTAAGTGGATTCCATTCTATTCAAAACAATATTCTCAAAATTTATGAATAAAATCAGAAAATTTTGACTTTTAAACTTGGATCAAAGTCAAAAAGTCATGATAAAATTGAGCAAATAACACCATTGTTTTATGGAGATAATAATAAATAAGTACAACTATATATTAATACTATATAAGTAAAGAGGAAAAACAATCAAAATGGACAAAGTACACTTGACATGTTAAGGATACTAGATAAAGAATAAAGACAATAAAACTGTCTAAATGAACTAATACGCCCATAGGTGCATTATGAAAAAGAAGCAGAATTATGCCAAACTGTGTAAAGTAAAAGAGCAACTTCAAGAGAGTGGAAAATTTTGAAGTGATAAGGGCCATATCTTGTACAGTCTGCTTCAAACCAAAATTATCTAACAAAAATCAGACAAAGGAAGAAGACTTCAGGCTAAATTCCTCCCATGCAGAAAATCGATCAGGAATTCCCAAATCACATTGTCATTCACTTGTTTACATTCAGACTCTGATGCTTCTGTATCAACTTTAATGAAAGGCTAGAAGCAAGTATTTTTAAATATTCTTTTATCAAATTTTACCACAACCTCTAGCGATGGATAATGGTAAATTTCAATTTAAATAAAATCGGAGGAAATTCAGAAAGAGAATGTTAAAACTCACTTGCTGTACAGTAGGACTTTGATTTATGGAAAAGGAATAGTTTGAATGTAACAAGAGAATAACAATCATACAATGAGTTATGAAAAGTTTAGATTTGTTTTCAATTCCCATGAGTTATCTTAAGAACTCAGTCTTAAGTATGACTTTTCAGATTAAGTTTAGTTATTAACTGTGCAAACCTGTAGCAGAACATATCATATGCCAACACACAGACAAAGTAATTCCCACCCCCCCACACACACACACACACACATACACACAAAGAGTATAATACTGGCTTTAACAACAACAATGATATAAAATAAACCCACCATAATACAAAACTGATGATCTCCTACAATACTGATCCTTAACAGTTGACAGATTTAACATAATTCCAATCATCATGCTGCTAAATTGAAAATTAATCTAATTATTACTGTGAGGTGTGATCATGCAATGAGAAGCAAGTTCACATTATTTCATTCGAGAGTTACTAGCTCATAAAACATCAGGAAAGGTGTAGCTTCTTTATATCTTATTAAATATTTGTTGCCTGGGATAACAAACACCTATATCCCTGTGATGTCTTCACAAATGTTTGCTATTCCCTGATATACCACCACACCATTGCTGACGTCCTATTGTCTGAGAGATTCCAATGTATCAATATAATCATTCAGTCTGTCCTTCACTTCAAAATGGTCATGAAGTTCCACCATTCTCAGATTTCCAGCATAATAAATGTCAATTATCTTAATATCCTGGAAAGCTTTGATAGAATTCCTGATGGAATCCAATGATGCACTCTCACCTACAATAGAATATTTTATCTATTTAGTGCAGTAACATTAAACAACAGGCCCAAAGGGCTCACCTGAGCACCTTGAGCAGTCGTTGGGAAGTGTCAGAATTTTCTTTAGAAAAAAAGTTCACTTCAGAATCTACCTAAAAAACAATACAAATCTCCCTAAAAATCTGTGATACAAGTAGTTTTTCATTATCTTGTCTTATCCTTGTTCTACTTTGTCAAGCCCTGGCTCTACCCTTAAACAGAGCTGGCCAAAATACAATATTTGTAGAGGACCTTGAAAAGTCCATCAAACTAAATATAATGTAGAAATAGTACATCCCCTTTCCTTATTTAATTTTCAAAAATAAAAAAAAATCCTAAATAAAATCCTAAATAAACTCCAAATAAAATCCTAAAAATAATTTCTGCAATTTAATTCTTTAAACAATATTTATTTCCCTAAAATCAGATAAAATACAGAAAATTAATACATTCTTAGCTCTCTACATTAAGACAATCAATTCATCTGAAAATGTGAAAAATACAAACACATCAATAAAGAATACAAAATTGGATTTTACAATGGAACTAAAACCAAACACATTTCTCAAGACAATTTGCTAAATCACTCATGCAGTCATGGGCAGAACTTGTGAACAAAGGAGATAAGTTTTAATACATGAAAAGTTTATTACTTGTGAGAATACCTTATACTTGGTACAAAAATTCATCACCTTTCTTGTAATCTTTGACCTACTTCTAAAAATATTTAAAATAAGGCATTATTAAAGAATTTTGATTTTCTCGTGTGTTTCTTGTGACAATACCTGTACCTTTGACACTGAAATTTCTAACCTTGTTTCTTTCAGTAGAACAATTTATCTATTTTTCAAAAACTTCAACAATGGTTACTGTCCAAGGATATCAGCATTTTACAAACACATCTTGTTCAGAATTTGACTCTCCAAAAACACATAGCTACCACTAAAACTATCTTTCCTTCAATTTAGACTTTTTTACCTCAAATCTATCAACTGCTGTAATACAAATATTTAAAATTTGTTTATGTTACTTAAATTTTTGTAAAATTGTTGTGTTGTCAATGAAAAGTCATTTTGTTGTCTACCTTCAAGAGTTGTCAATTTACTCTCCAAGACACTATATATATATAAAAAGCTTACCGTATGATGCTACTCCTTCATGAACTCGAGAAATTGCTGCCTTATGAATCATCTTTGTGAAATCATCCTCTGTAACCCAAAATATAACAATGTCTACTTGAAGCTTTCATCAATTAGTGAATACTGGTACTGAGATAATATGATACTTTCATGGCCTTTATACACATTGATAAGAACTGGAGTAATTTAGTCTGAAAGCATGCCTGGCTCTGGGTTCAACCTCATTATATTTCATGGCCTTTATACACATTGATAAGAACTGGAGTAACTTAGTCTAAAAGCATGCCTGGCTCTGGGTTCAACCTCATTATATTTCATGGCCTTTATACACATTGATAAGAACTGGAGTAACTTAGTCTGAAAGCATGCCTGGCTCTGGGTTCAACCTCATTATATTTCATGGCCTTTATACACACTGATAAGAACTGGAGTAACTTAGTCTGAAAGCATGCCTGGCTCTGGGTTCAACCTCATTATATTTCATGGCCTTTATACACACTGATAAGAACTGGAGTAACTTAGTCTAAAAGCATGCCTGGCTCTGGGTTCAACCTCATTATATTTCATGGCCATTATACACATTGATAAGAACTGGAGTAATTTAGTCTGAAAGCATGCCTGGCTCTGGGTTCAACCTCATTATATTTCATGGCCTTTATACACATTGATAAGAACTGGAGTAACTTAGTCTAAAAGCATGCCTGGCTCTGGGTTCAACCTCATTATATTTCATGGCCTTTATACACATTGATAAGAACTGGAGTAACTTAGTCTGAAAGCATGCCTGGCTCTGGGTTCAACCTCATTATATTTCATGGCCTTTATACACACTGATAAGAACTGGAGTAACTTAGTCTGAAAGCATGCCTGGCTCTGGGTTCAACCTCATTATATTTCATGGCCTTTATACACACTGATAAGAACTGGAGTAACTTAGTCTGAAAGCATGCCTGGCTCTGGGTTCAACCTCATTATATTTCATGGCCTTTATACACATTGATAAGAACTGGAGTAACTTAGTCTAAAAGCATGCCTGGCTCTGGGTTCAACCTCATTATATTTCATGGCCATTATACACATTGATAAGAACTGGAGTAACTTAGTCTAAAAGCATGCCTGGCTCTGGGTTCAACCTCATTATATTTCATGGCCTTTATACACACTGATAAGAACTGGAGTAACTTAGTCTAAAAGCATGCCTGGCTCTGGGTTCAACCTCATTATATTTCATGGCCATTATACACATTGATAAGAACTGGAGTAACTTAGTCTAAAAGCATGTCTGGCTTTGGGTTCAACCTCATTATATTTCATCACTGTTCTATCCTCCAGATGAGACAGTAAAAAACCACAGGCTATGACATGGTAGATGTTGCCACATAAAACACCCTTCAATAGTTTCATTTTCACAGGTCAGCATTTCTATGCAATGCATCTGGTCAATTCCATCAGGTCAATGCATCAGGTCAATGCCATCACTTAATAATACCGGTACTTTTGATATGACATAAAACTATCACACAAATTATTAGTAATATTAACCAAAATATTTATCATTGTCTTTTCTATTCTACTTTGGTTCATACATAATTCTTTTTCTGACCTGGTAATTCTGTGTGTAGAACTTTATTTATCTGGCATGCAGTGTGATAGTAACTTTCCAAAAGAGGAGCAAGAACTTGTAGAAGGAATTCCAGCTTTTCCATGCAATCCTGTCTATTCATATTCACCTAGTAAATATAATTAAATTTTAAAAATTTTCAACTCAGTTTTCAATATGTATTAATCAAGAACTCTAATGCCAAATCTTTTCTTAAGTAAATGAAAAAAAAAACACATCTGAGTGTGAATTCTGTTCCAAAAGTATTGAAAATACTAGACATCTAATTTTTGAATGTAACAATATCAAAAATAGTTGGATGCCTATTAAAATTTGAAATTAAATGGAAACATATAGTAGTGGGCTTTTATCATGAGAATAATGCTTACACAGAAATATTAAATACATTAATTTCGTACGCAGCATGCAGAATATATAAGTACAAGATGTTCTGTAGGTTAATACATCTCTTAGATGAAACACAGTATTCTGTAACAAACAACCTAAAAATGTCTTCGAAATTTCAAAGTCAAGTAATGATACATAATAATGAAAAGCTTTTAGCAAGGTATTATGAAAATCTTTCAGAAAGTCTTTGGGCTTTGAAATCAGTTTGATGTGATCTGCACTTTTATTTCTATATATATTTATTTCCTTGTATTGCAATTCATATATTAATATCGACATAGGTAACCAATTGTGTATATTTCAATTATAAAGTTCATATCAAAGCAATTTGATTATTTATTGATTTATTGCATTAATTATGTCATTGATATAATCTGACCCGGTTTATATCGAATGTGTAAATGGGTTTATATAGTTAATAAAAAACAAAAAAACAAAATTAAAATTAAAAAAAAAAAAAAAAACTCTAATGCCAAATTACAAAATGCGTATATTTCCAGTTACCTGATCAACCACATTTTTGGTAGTCATTTTCATAACTCTAAGATTTCTTGTTTTGATTTCAGCAAAGTTATCAATTTCTGATCAAAAACTGGCAACATATGGAGCTCAGTTATTTAAACAACCATTAGGGCCTACATGTAACCTGCTGGCTGTTTGTGAGTTCATTATATTCTAATGTATTTCACAAACATTCCATCAATTCTGCTTATAAATGTAATAAATTGCTACAAGTCTAATTAAATGGGATACAAAAAATTCTTGTTTCATGGATCCATATGTCAGAATGTGTTAATAATTCCTGGAGTTCAAGTATCAGTTTTCAAAGTGTCTAGAACAAAATTAGAAAACCTACTGTAATAGGATTAGAACATGTAGGTAACATGTAGGTAACATTAGTAAATATTGCAGATCTTTCCCAATAGACCCAGGGGCAGGCTTGGTGTAGTGGTTAAGCGCTTGGCGCTGATGATCCAAGTTCTATTTCTGGGTAGCGCCACTAAGAGGTTGGTGACCTCCTGCTTCCATGTTGCGATACAACTGAAAAATTGTTGAAAGCGACGTAAAACACCAATCAGCCAACCAACCCAATAGACCCTGTTCTGTCCTGGAATGATCCATGCATATCAAACCCAACAATTTTAATGAAATCACCTTACAAGGGTTGTGATTGTTTCCGTCATAGGACAATTTGCTCACTCACAACAAAACATACTGCTTGGAGAACTGTAAGCATGTAAAGTGTTTTTGACAACTGGCAAAAGTATGTCCATCAAAGCTTATCATAAAATGCTTACAATATTTTTCCCCCTCCCCAATTTTTTTTTTTAATCTTAAAAAAAAATTGCAAAAAATCCTGGAATTTGTTTTATTCCGTATCATTCCAATTACATTTATTACAATAAAATCAGTTAAAATACACAAAAGCAATGTATTGTAAGCAACCTACAAGGAGAAAATCGAAATTACCTGAAAATAGGCGAAAATGACATATTAAAGAAAAATTAGTAAAAAAAGCATACGAAATAAATCTAAATCACCAATACTTCTAAAGCCATCTTTCTTGATCACCCTGATGCATTTCATTTGATGATCAATGCAGTTGGTCTGAAGAAAAAGTTTGTAAAACGACAGTACCATCTTGGCCTATGTTGCCAGGCCCTGGATCCATCCCTCCAGAGATCTGGTTGAAAACTGCAATATTTGTGGGGGACCTTGAGTACTTCATACCAACCAAGTCTTATCAAAATCATTCTATTAGTTCTGAAGGACAGGTCCATCAAAGCTAATCATTACGAACTAATAGTATATGTCTCCCGTTTTTTAATCTTCCAAAAAAAAAATGCAAAAAACCAGAAAAAATAATTTCTGCATTTCACTTCTTTCCTATTACATACTTACAATAAAATCAGTAAAAATACACAAAATCAATGCATTTTAAGTACCCTATAAAGAGAAAAACTAAGAGTCTAAATAACAACACAAACTTTGTAGAAGTCCACTAGTAAAACATCAAGTTCGATCAAAATTTGTTCAGCATTTTAAGTGGAGAATTTGAAAATGTAGAAAGTTTACCACAAAAGACAGACAAATGACCGACACATGACGGACAAAGCACTGGGATGACAGCTGACATGACTCTTCAGCTCAGGTGAGCTAAAAACCTCAGTAATTTAAGCCTTTGATGAATTGACATAAACCTTAATATAATGTCTCACCCTTCATTGCAGTTATGCATATTCAAATACAGTGAAGATTAGATAGGCGCAAATTGATATCACCTAGGCATTGTAAAAGTCTGCCTACTATTCACTCTCTGTAAAACTGAAAACTATGAAATTTTTACAAAACAAGCCAAGAATATTTGAATTGAAGTTATACACAGACCATGGTGGCTATGTACCTGTTTAAGATCGCTGAAGAAGATGTGTTACCCATGTATAACTGAATGTAGTTTGCATCAATTTATCAAGTGAAATTTAAGGATAGCTTTTGCCTTCTTCCTACATTATACAGTTATACATATGCATATACATATATGGAGTAAGTCCATACCTTGCAGGTGACAGTGACTGAGTCTTCAGGTTCATCAAGTTCATCTGCCCAGGACATACTTGATGATAAACGGTTAGAGTATCCACGATCAAATGTGCTATAGCAATCACTCTGTAAAAACATTTCAAAAACAAGTCAGAGTCAATTGTTGTCTGGAAGACTTCAACAAAGGAATGTATTTGTTACTTACATTCCAAACTTCTTAGTTAGCTCTATATAGAGGCACAAACAGTGTTAAAGGATCATTACTTCTTAGTGAGCTCTATATAGAGGCACAAACAGTGTTAGAGGATCATTACTTCTTAGTGAGCTCTATATAGAGGCACAAACAGTGTTAGAGGATCATTACTTCTTAGTAAGCTCTATATAGAGGCACAAACATTGTTAGAGGATCATTACTTCTTAGTAAGCTCTATATAGAGGCACAAACAGTGTTAAAGGATCATTACTTCTTAGTAAGCTCTATATAGAGGCACAAAACTTCTTAGTAAGCTCTATATAGAGGCACAAACAGTGTTAGAGGATCATTACTTCTTAGTAAGCTCTATATAGAGGCACAAACAGTGTTAGAGGATCATTACTTCTTAGTAAGCTCTATATAGAGGTACAAACAGTGTTAGAGGATCTTTACTTCTTAGTAAGCTCTATATAGAGGCACAAACATTGTTAGAGGATCATTACTTCTTAGTAAGCTCTATATAGAGGCACAAACATTGTTAGAGGATCATTACTTCTTAGTAAGCTCTATATAGAGACACAAACAGTGTTAAAGGATCATTACTTCTTAGTAAGCTCTATATAGAGGTACAAACAGTGTTAGAGGATCTTTACTTCTTAGTAAGCTCTATATAGAGGCACAAACATTGTTAGAGGATCATTACTTCTTAGTAAGCTCTATATAGAGGCACAAACAGTGTTAGAGGATCATTACTTCTTAGTAAGCTCTATATAGAGGCATAAGCAGTGTTAGAGGATCATTACTTCTTAGTAAGCTCTATATAGAGACACAAACAGTGTTAGAGGATCATTGCTTCTTAGTAAGCTCTAAATAGACCCTTTCATTATTACTGCAGGACTAAAATTTAGGTTGGCAAGTGGTAATATTTCCCATGAAATTTTGACATCATAATTAAAAAACTGATTGCCTGTGCGGTCGTTTTGTGGGAACAGTCATGATTTTGTTAACGCCAGTCTCTCAGTAATAGTGAAGCTTTTTCTCTACATTTTTCTAAACTATCTTTGGTTCATTATACACAGATACACGAGTGACAAAAGTATTCAAACTTACCTGTGATTCCTCTATTTTAATAATCTCCATGGTAACAAGTTCATCAAACTGATCAGCCAAAACCTCTTCTAGTCTTTGACAAGGCTTAAATAATATGACTTGCATTTAATGAAGTCAATTTGAAACATGCAAAATTTATTAAGTAAAGGAAGAACAATTTACATGATTTACTGTTCAGATCGAGAATTTGCACTGTATCATTATGTGCTGATAATATGCAGAACTTCCAATTTAATATATGACATCTTATGTGGGATATTCAAATTTTACTATGGTATGTACTAGTTTTCTGACTGATTACTAAAATTTATCTTTACATGAAACATGACTTACTGCTAAGATAGTAAATTCGTATCTAAGGAGTTGACATAGTTCGGCAGCTGTTTGAAGAATGTCATCTCTGGATGCAGAACACCCGCCTCGACTGTAACCTTCGTCTAGGGTGCCTACACTCACATCACAGTTATAGATGACTGAACATGCTGCAAATAATCAACATAAACCTCTATCACAACAATGACTGAACATGCTGCAAATAATAAACACAAATCTCTATCACAATAATGACTGAACATGCTGCAAATAATAAACACAAATCTTTACACAATAATGACAGAACATGCTGCAAATACTCAACACAAACCTCTATCACAACAATGATTGAACATGCTGCAAATAATAAACACAAATCTCTATCACAATAATGACAGAACATGCTGCAAATAATCAACATAAACCTCTATCACAACAATGACTGAACATGCTGCAAATAATAAACACAAATCTTTATCACAATAATGACAGAACATGCTGCAAATAATCAACATAAACCTCTATCACAACAATGACTGAACATGCTGCAAATAATAAACACAAATCTCTATCACAACAATGACTGAACATGCTGCAAATAATAAACACAAATCTTTATCACAATAATGACAGAACATGCTGCAAATAATCAACATAAACCTCTATCACAACAATGACTGAACATGCTGCAAATAATAAACACAAATCTCTATCACAACAATGACTGAACATGCTGCAAATAATCAACATAAACCTCTATCACAACAATGACTGAACATGCTGCAAATAATAAACACAAATCTTTATCACAATAATGACAGAACATGCTGCAAATAATCAACATAAACCTCTATCACAACAATGACTGAACATGCTGCAAATAATAAACACAAATCTCCATCACAATAATGACAGAACACCCGCCTCGACTGTAACCCCTGTCTAGAGTACCTACACTCACATCACAGTTATAGATGACTAAACATGCTGCAAATAATCAACACAAAACTCTATCACAATAACGACAGAACATGCTGCAAATAATCAACACAAATCTCTATCACAATAACGACAGAACATGCTGCAAATAATCAACACAAAACTCTATCACTATAATGACAGAACATGCTGCAAATAATAAACACAAATCTCTATCACAATAACGACTGAACATGCTGCAAATACTCAACACAAATCTCTATTACAATAATGACACAACATGCTGCAAATAATAAACACAAATCTCTATCACAATAATGACAGAACATGCTGCAAATAATAAACACAAATCTCTATCACAATAACGACTGAACATGCTGCAAATAATCAACACAAATCTCTATCACAACAATGATTGAACATGCTGCAAATAATAAACACAAATCTCTATCACATAATGACACAACATGCTGCAAATAATCAACACAAATCTCTATCACAATAATGACACAACATGCTGCAAATAATCAACACAAATCTCTATCACAAAATAACAGAACATGCTATAAAATAATTAAGAAAATCATGATACAGGCCCCAAATTTGTAAACTAATAACTTATGAATTCAGGTGATTTGGTTATAGATATAAATAACAGTTATTATATAATAATAGTTACAGTAACAAGGAAATGATATATCATGATACAATATATTGTGACGAAGAAGCAATAAATTGATGAAAAATACAGGAAGAAGCTAAAATGGTATAGCAATCCTTTTTGTATAATATTAACAAATTCATTCAACAAAATTTTACATACATTACTAAAATACCTTTTTATCTTATCTATTTGTAAATCACTTCAAGATTAAGTTGTTATGTACAAAATGTTTGTTTTTTTTTAAAACTCTTTATTTGAATAATTCATGAAACTTAGGCCATAATTCATAAACCTAATATTTTACTAGAATGTGTATTGCCATATATACGGTACTGTTGTTAATGTGTCCTGAGACATGGTGTTATGCTTTGCTATCATTTTCTACCGACTTCCATTTGGAAGACTCATTACATTATTTGGACTACTTCATTTAAGTTACTAAACATTACAGTACATTCTACATATACTACAGTTATTTTCACTCTATATTCATCTATCTTATATTCTATTGAGAAACATTTTCTATAAATGTAAAAAAAATCCCTACCCACGATGCTTTCCATGAGAAACACTGAGATGACTGAGTTACTATAATAAGAGAGCTCAAACACATCTGGCAAAGTCACTTTAGGCTGGAATATTGTATCACATTTGGTCTTTTTGATTTGTACAAGTTCTGGTCCCAATAAAGCACTGGCATAGTGTATCACTTCCTGAGTCAAACCACAAAATCCCACATCCCGCTTTCTCGTCTTCATTTCATTTATTAACCAATCATACTCCATGACAAGTTTGCTGAGTTCAACTCCCTAAGAAAGCAAATTATCATATAATTTACATAAATGATAAAGCAAGCACATGGTTGTATTAATATTTAAGGCCAATTATGAACATTGTGTCCTATGCCCTCTTGAGCAGAGAATAAATTACTGAATAAAAATAATTATATAATTGTGTCTGATTCACTTAAACCAAGATATCTTCATGTTTTGGTAAAATATGACTATTTTACAAGTTAGCATTGTCTGATTGATCTGTGTGCACAACGCTTAAGGGTCGGCTGACCAGGTATTGTTCGAAGGTTACATCTAAACTCAGCACAGGTGATGTCTAACTGTAAACATGAAACGGCCAATTACCGTTAATTTTATGACCGTCTTATTATACATCAAAGCCACATTCAGCGTAACATATGATTAGATACATAAAACTCTAGTAAATACATCAATACATAGACCATCGAAATTATCAGACATACGAGAACGAAAGACTGTGATTATCTATTCCATGGTAAATTAACTTCCTGGTGCAATTTTAGTACATGCTGACATTTTATTGGTCATGTTCAGATCAACAACATGTACAAATACTTGGGAAAACACTTGCTATATTTTAGTTCCCATGTATAATGCGCACCCATGAAACTGCCATTAGATATTCTAAAAAAAAATGCATTATACACAGGTACCTGTAATTACTGTACACAACTCAATGCTTACCTGTCTATGTTTAGTCAATAAAATGAAAGCCAACACATTGGTACACATCAGTGCTGTAGAATGCACACAATCTGAAAAGTCAAAGTTAGCATGATTCTATTCCTCTCTATGTTACTATGAACATTTATGTTATCTCAGCATGAAGGTTAATGAATCAGAAGTCATGGTTCCAAAGCTTAAAAAAAAACCTGATGGCAAATCTGAAGTTTAATGCATCTGTTTTGATCATAAAGGAAAAAATCCTGGATATAGAATAGGAAAGACACCATATATAGTATTTAAAGTCATAGTCCTCATGAAATAGATTTATCATACAGCTTGTCAAGACTCAAGATCGTTTCACTTACACAGTAATTAAATCTCCATTATGCATTGCTGGAAACCGGACTTATACAATGGACTTAGCCGAAGCAATGTTGTATCTTTAATGTATACATATATACCACAGTACAGGACAATGGTTTTTACTGTATTCTCAAAACAACAGGAAAGGATAAGTCACTGTTGGTGTTCAAACCCATGACCTCTTAGTTTTGAGCTGGGCATGCTATTGAGCTACATCAGCTTTATGATATATGATGAGACGAGGTAATCAATGAATGATAGAAATGAATCAATACAATATGATATAAAAAGTTACTCACTGAATACAGTATGATATAAAAAGTGACTCACTGAATACAGTATGGCATAAAAAGTGACTCACTGAATACAATATGATATATGATGAGACGAGGTAATCAATGAATGATAGAAATGAATCAATACAATATGATATAAAAAGTGACTCACTGAATACAATATGATATAAAAAGTGACTCACTGAATACAGTATGATATAAAAAGTGACTCACTGAATACAGTATGGCATAAAAAGTGACTCACTGAATACAATATGATATATGATGAGACGAGGTAATCAATGAATGATAGAAATGAATCAATACAATATGATATAAAAAGTGACTCACTGAATACAGTATGATATAAAAAGTGACTCACTGAATACAGTATGACATAAAAAGTGACTCACTGAATACAATATGATATAAAAAGTGACTCACTGAATACAATATGATATAAAAAGTGACTCACTGAATACAGTATGACATAAAAAGTGACTCACTGAATACAGTATGACATAAAAAGTGACTCACTGAATACAATATGATATAAAAAGTGACTCACTGAATACAGTATGACATAAAAAGTGACTCACTGAATACAATATGATATAAAAAGTGACTCACTGAATACAATATGATATAAAAAGTGACTCACTGAATACAATATGTTCTCCGAGACTTTGTATGATGTTCCGCTGATCCTCTTCAACAATATCTGTACCATACAATGAAGTGCTGCTTCCGAAAGTTTTAGTAGGTATGGGAGAAGGCGGTAAAGAATCAGAATCGGAGTGGCTCTCGCTGTCACTGCCAACGTTACTTACGGCAGGAGTCGATAACTGGCATTGGCAAGTTTGTACATACTCCTAGTAAATCAAAAAAGTAGTGAGAAATATAACAATGCATCTATTTTTCAAAATCTGAAATCGAAAATGGTTTTCATATAAAAAAGAATTAGTAAGATACGGATAAGAATTCTAAAATGTTTTATTTTACTGGACACTTTTTGTGATAAATCTGTTAAAGTAAGATTTTAGTTTTATGTTGGCCATATGCTCTTTCTTGAATAAAAAGCATTGTTCTCAGTACAAGAATTAAGTAAATCAACATTTCAGACCTTGAGGGAAAATGGCTGTGTAAAATCCACTCTAACACTCCCAAAGTTATTGGAGAGAATTCCCCATATGGCACGTACAGCTCCTAAAAAACTTTCCTTCTTCTTGGGAAGACCCTGAAAAAAGAGGTAATATTATGATCTTTAAGCAAGTAAATACCAACAACTCGCAAAATTGGAAGCTAGATTTTCTTGAATGCAACCCATATTCTGTCAGAAGCATGAAAGACAAACCTACAAAAATGCAAATTTTTTAATACAGTATCTAAGAGATTTTCATAACGGTTAACTATTCTAAAAATCTGAGGGTTAATTAATCAGCTCAATGCAACCACAAGTGTCCTCATTCCAGAGTACAGTTAAGGCCTTAACATGTATGATTTAGAAGTATACTTTTGGGAAAGCATACATAACAAGACATTTTAAATATTAAAGGGTTCCAAATTTTCTTTAGGCAACCACTTTTAACATTGGAGGGGTCAGAATTTCACTAAGGACCATCTACGACAAGCAGTCAGATCTAATATTCCAAGGAAGATGTTGTCATTACATTTAGTAAGTAGTCAGATCTAATATTCCAAGGAAGATGTTGTCATTACATTTAGTAAGTAGTCAGATCTAATATTCCAAGGAAGATGTTGTCATTACATTTAGTAAGTAGTCAGATCTAATATTCCAAGGAAGATGTTGTCATTACATTTAGTACGAAGTCAGATCTATATTCGAAGGAAGATGTTGTCATTACATTTAGTACGAAGTCAGATCTAATATTCCAAAGTAGATGTTGTCATTACATTTAGTAAGTAGTCAGATCTAATACTCCAAGGAAGATGTTGTCATTACATTTAGTAAGTAGTCAGATCTAATATTCTAAGGAAAATGTTATCATTACATTTAGTAAGCAGTCAGATCTAATATTCCAAGGAAGATGTTGTCATTACATTTAGTAAGCAGTCAGATCTAATATTCCAAGGAAGATGTTGTCATTACATTTAATATGCAGTCAGATCTAATATTCCAAGGAAGATGTTGTCATTACATTTAGTAAGTAGTCAGATCTAATATTCCAAGGAAGATGTTGTCATTACATTTAGTAAGTAGTCAGATCTAATATTCCAAGGAAGATGTTGTCATATATTTAGAAAGTAGTCAGATCTAATTTTCCAAGGAAGATGTTGTCATTACATTTAGTATGCAGTCAGATCTAATATTCCAAGGAAGATGTTGTCATTACATTTAGTATGCAGTCAGATCTAATATTCCAAGGAAGATGTTGTCATTACATTTAGTAAGCAGTCAGAACTAATATTCCAAGGAAGATGTTGTCATTACATTTAGAAAGTAGTCAGATCTAATATTCCAAGGAAGATGTTGTCATTACATTTAGTAAGTAGTCAGATCTAATATTCTAAAGAAGATGTTGTCATTACATTTAATAAGCAGTCAGATCTAATATTCCAAAGAAGATGTTGTCATTACATTTAGTACGTAGTCAGATCTAATATTCCAAGAAAGATGTTGTCATTACATTTAGTAAGCAGTCAGATCTAATATTCGAAAGGAAGATGTTGTCATTACATTTAGTAAGCAGTCAGATCTAATATTCCAAGGAAGATGTTGTCATTACATTTAGTTAGCAGTCAGAACTAATATTCCAAGGAAGATGTTGTCATTACATTTAGAAAGTAGTCAGATCTAATATTCCAAGGAAGATGTTGTCATTACATTTAGTAAGCAGTCAGATCTAATATTCCAAGGAAGATGTTGTCATATATTCAGTAAGTAATCAGTTCTAATTTTCCAAGGAAGATGTTGTCATTACATTTAGTATGCAGTCAGATCTAATATTCCAAGGAAGATGTTGTCATTACATTTAGAAAGTAGTCAGATCTAAATTTCCAAGGAAGATGTTGTCATTACATTTAGTAAGTAGTCAGATCTAATATTCTAAAGAAGATGTTGTCATTACATTTAGTAAGCAGTCTGATCTAATATTCTAAGGAAGATGTTGTCATATATTTAGTAAGTAATCAGTTCTAATTTTCCAAGGAAGATGTTGTCATTACATTTAGTATGCAGTCAGATCTAATATTCCAAGGAAGATGTTGTCATTACATTTAATACGTAGTCATATCTAATATTCCAAGGAAGATGTTGTCATTACATTTAGTTAGCAGTCAGAACTAATATTCCAAGGAAGATGTTGTCATTACATTTAGAAAGTAGTCAGATCTAATATTCCAAGGAAGATGTTGTCATTACATTTAGTAAGCAGTCAGATCTAATATTCTAAGGAAGATGTTGTCATATATTTAGTAAGTAATCAGTTCTAATTTTCGAAGGAAGATGTTTTCATTACATTTAGTATACAGTCAGATCTAATATTCCAAGGAAGATGTTGTCATTACATTTAGAAAGTAGTCAGATCTAATATTCCAAGGAAGATGTTGTCATTACATTTAGAAAGTAGTCAGATCTAATATTCCAAGGAAGATGTTGTCATTACATTTAGTAAGCAGTCTGATCTAATATTCTAAGGAAGATGTTGTCTTATATTTAGTAAGTTATCAGTTCTAATTTTCCGAGGAAGATGTTGTCATTACATTTAGTAAGCAGTCAGATCTAATATTCCAAGGAAGATGTTGTCATAACATTTAGTAAGTAGTCATATCTAATATTCCAAGGAAGACATTGTCATTACATTTAGAAAGTAGTCAGATCTAATATTCCAAGGAAGATGTTGTCATAACATTTAGTAAGTAGTCAGATCTATATTCCAAGGAAGATGTCATATGATATTATAATGTTTCTTTATTAGATGCAGTATTAGAGTTGAATCAGGAATTTTTTTTTATTGTTTTACAACACGTCAAAATTATTTCATATATATGGTGACGACACCTGTCTGTTTCATGGCCTGATAATTTTCTTTTATGCAATGAACCCATCTAAAGCTGATTAGCTTATATTTCTCAATCTCTTAAGAACAGATAAGGAAGCAGAAAATATCCATAGAAAAGCTCATAGCCATTTTGAACCACGGTTATCAGATAATTGAGTTATTAATACATTAATTGAGATTCAATATTAGAGCCTATAATGATATAGTCACTGCATATTACATACCATCTGTTCATTCTTAAAGTTGCCATCCATGATTTTATCATAAGAAATACTGATTGGAACAATGTAAGCATCTTCAACCAAGCCTGAAATATGGACAGTTGAATTACATATACCCATTCATTATTCTTGCACTTAAAAATTTCATTTACAATTTAAACTTTTATGCTGATTTTTGTGAAAAAAAAAGTGTTTTTATTAAAATGCTCAGTATTTCAAACATAATTTGTATAGGTTAATATGAAAGAAATTTATGTAAACAATTTCTTGCTGTTTATCATTGTTTATTTGTTAATATATATAAAATGATTTCTATTTACTCATACCAATGAGACATTAACATAAAGCTGATAAAGTAAGATCAAGAGAATATCTGACTTCTTGTTGATAACAAATACATGTAATATAAGCTGCTGGTTATTCCTATCAATAAAATATGAAAGCACATTAGACAAATAACAGACGTAATGACCAAATCCATTTGTCATACTTCTGACTTACGTCATTTGTGCTTAATGTAACCATTTCATCTATAAATCAAATCTTGTTAATATACAATATACAGATATTAAAGTTCTCCAAAGGGAAGTACATATAAGTATAAACAAGCTGTGTTTGTGAAACACTAATGCCCCTGGCAGCACCAAAGTTCAAAAAGTTATTTTCAGCATGAAGGTCAGTGTCAAGGTTAAAAGGTCATCGATCTTGGTGTCATTTGAAAGGGCTTCATTAGTCGAGTATGCATGTCAAATATGAAGTCTCTATCCCTCACGGTTCAAAAGTTAGAGCCAAGGTTAATGTTGACAATAGACAGACAAACAAACAGGACAAAAACAATATACCCTGTTCTATCGATCCAGGGGCATACAAATAACAACACTCTTTTTCACAAATTTTTGGCCTACTGGTCTTTATCGAGTGAAGAAAATGGAATGAAAAACGCTTATGTAAAATCTGTCAGTAATATAATTATGAATTTTACATAAGCGTTGAAAAGTTTTCCATTTCCTTCACTTGATAAAAGCCAGGAGGCTGAAAATTTGTGAAAAAGAGTGTTGTTATTTTTTATACAAATCTTGTTAAGTTCACAAGAAAAGACCATTTAAGAAAATAAGTTTTATGCAGAACTACCTTTCGTCAGAGTTTCTACAACTACAGACATTAAACCCAGTTTTGGTGGTAAAGCTTTGCCAGATCGAGTTCTTCCCCCTTCTATGAAAAATTCCATGCTTTCTCCACTCTGCAACAGTTCTTGCATATACTGAAATGGTAAATTAGTGTATACTCCTCAGAGACATTATAAAGAAATGTATTCTTCCATAGACTGAACTTAAGTACAAGATTAAGTTCAAACTACAGTTGATTCTTGTTACTCTAATAGACTTTTTCGACTTTATTGCGGGACTTCTACAGATGGGTGCAGTCCTAACATAACATACACAACGCGAAAGGCGGTCACAAGGACTGTTTTAACACACTTATCGACCGGATGTGCGTGCACTCCTCACATTAACTGGGGAGGAAATACGCAATTTATTTCTGCGTGTGCTAAGTCTAGTCGCACATTCACATGCCTACATTTGTAATTCCATATGCAGTTGTACGGATGGAGGAAATAAAGTGGATCTAATTAAATTACCGCGAATGTCACCATATATATGTGTATTAAATGTAATGTTAAAATGACATCCCTCATTAAGGGTTTCATATGTAATATAACAAAGGAAATTATTGTATAGATATGCAATAAGGTATTTATGAAAAACTTTCACAGATAAACTATAAAGAAACTAGCATGATTACTTTTGAATTTAATTTCATCTATTTTTTTTAAATTAATTTATTTATATATTTATTTCTTATTTATTATTATTTTCGAATTTAGCTATTTCTTATAATGTATACATATCATAATTATCATTATTATTTTTATTAATTCTATTATTATTATTATTATCGTTGTTGTTGTTGTTGTTGTTGTTATTATTATTAATATTATTTTCCTAAATAAGACTAAATTTCATTATAGTTAATGTTCGGATATTGCGTTCAATATTTTTGAAATTCTTCCCTTAACTCGTAAGGGTTAATTTAATTCCAAAAATTTTACTTAAACATTAACATGTTTTTATATTAAAATATACAATGTATATATCGATTCTCCTTCAAATCCTTCTTTATGTACATGTTAATATATTTTTAAGTTGTAAGCAAGCGAAGTGGCTGTCAAGCACCTTAACACTGGGTGTTAATGCGGAAATGTGGAAATCTGCATTAATGCAAATGCGTGCGCTCAGCAGTCCTAAGCGCACAAGGAAAGCAAACTTCACATTAACGCGACGTTAACATAATGTTATGTTAGGACTTTAGCACCTCACTATAGTTACGTTGAACTCAGTCCAAATTTACTGTAATTGAAATTTCATGAAATGTCTTTCCTGCTAAGTCAAACTGTTTCCTTTGGTCCCCTTAGGTTCTACATATGAAGAGCTAACTGTATTGTAACAACTATCTTTGCCAAAAGAGACCCTAAAATTTTTTCATAATTCATAACTGTAAGTCATCTTACACTGTGTAAAATAGCTCTGTAGATCAAGTCTTTTTTCCCAGCATGCTTGTCCAGCTTCCGCCGAATAAAGAATCCACCAAGACCCTTCATTAATTTCCTGTAAACAAAAAAAAAAAAAAATAAAAACTGAACAAAAAAAATTAAAAATAAAATTTAATGAACACATACATCAATATATATGTACATGGTATGATCAAAAAGTTCTCAGCCTAATATACTTTGATACAATTAATAAGTATACAGCCCTAATCAAACCATTATTCAATCATAATGAATGTATTTGGTAGAAAGAGTATTATTTCAAATCTTTTGATTATACACGGAATTCTATGTTAAAAGTTGAAAGGTTAAGTTGAAAGTTGAAGTATAACGCTCAACTTTTGAGTACACTTCATATTGGAAGAAGAAGAAGAGTCATACCGCCAAAATGCAGAAAACTGAAGTTAGAGTAGTGATTAAGTACCTATGTAAGAAGGGAATGATTCCCAAGTAAATTCATTAGGACTCAATGAAGACCTTTGGGAAGAAGTCACCTTCTGATAGTACTGCTAAAAACTGGGCTGCTAAATTTAAAAGGGGAAGGGAGAGCATTGAAGATGAAGAATGGTTTGGACATCTCAAGGAGGCTACCACAGACAAAAATGTTGCTATTGTGCACACTTTTGTCATGTGTGACAAAAGGCGAAACCTCTGAAATATAGTCAGAAAAGTTAGCATAAGTTATGGGGCTGTTTAATCAATTCTGACTGATATCTTAGGCATTGTAAGGTCTCGGCAAGACAGGTCTCTAGAATGTTGATTGAAAGTCAAAAGAGAAACAGGTATGATGTTTATTTGCATCTTCGTCTTGTTAAGAGGATGACCCCAAGGATTTTATGGGTCAAATTGTCACTCATTAGGTTCACCATTTGATTCTGAATCTAAGAAACAAAGAATGCAATGGTCTTGAAGAATTTAACTGCATTCTCTCAGTTGTGAAAGTCATGGCCTCTATCTTTTGGGATGATCAGGGAATAATCTTGATTGATTTTCCTGAGGAAGGCTGCATGATTAATGACGCACATTATGCAAATCAGTGAAAGAGACTGTGTCAGGAGATTATGAGAAAGAGGTAATGAAAGCTAACAAGAGGCATTGTGCTCTTGCAGGTTAATGCATCTATTCACACTTCCTATAATGCAATGACAGCTGGAATAGAATGTAGCTTTGGGGATCTTCCTCATGCCCCATATTCTCCAGATTTAGCCCTATCTGACTTCTATCTGTTCCCCAAACTAAAATCTTACCTATGTGGTAAGGACTTTGAAAGCAATGAGGGTGTCATAGATGCTGTATATGAGTACTTTGGGGGCCAGAATGAAGCATTCTATTTTGAAGGATTCAGAAATTGGAACAGAGATGCAGAAAGTACATTGAGATGAAGGGATATTACATTGCAAAATAATGACAAATCATTCAATCCTGGATATTGCAAAGTAAATGGGTTCAAGAACTTTTTTATCATATCTTGTATAAGCTCACTCCGTCAATTTAACTAAAATCTTTGGTAGTAGGTAAGCTATTGTTCTGTGCTAAAACTAAGTGCAGCATTTTTGTTCTATTGGACAGTGTGCCTGCTAATTGTTCTTTTACTTCTGTCAACATAACAAATAAGTATACTCCCACAATGATAAAGCTACACATAAACAAACACTAAGTCTAAACTTTACCATAACAAACAAACACTAAGTCTAAACTTTAACATAACAAACAAACACTAAGACTAAACTTTAACATAACAAACACACACTAAGACTAAACTTTAACATAACAGGGTACTGGGTTGTACTAGCTATAGTTTTGCATATTATAGGCAAATCAATACTTCCCATCTGATCCCTATTACTAAACATTCAGTTTGTTTAGGAAATATCACAAACCCTGATATATCACTGTTGGAATATACAAACAAATAAAAGTCAATCTAAAATACAAAATAACATAAACTTCAACAGTCCACACAACAATTCCTTCTGCAGCCAATGCATGTACCATACAATCTGATCAACACAACATGAATTATGACACTACAGTAAGCAAAGCAACATTAAGAGCATTACCCAAACACTGGAATGTCCAGATTGTTCCCAGCTGCTACATGTGGAGCTCGAATATCAAAGTGCCACAAGATAAAGGTGATCAGTATGTAATCAAGATGACTTTTGTGTAAAGGCAGATAAATTACTGGTAATCCTCTCTGAAAACATACATAAAGGTCAATAAATTACAGGTAATCCTCTATGAAAATACATGTAAATGTTAATAAATTACAGGTAATTCGCAACAAACAATAAAACAATTAATTCATTGTATATTATGAGGTAGAAATCTAGAATTCTGAATCTTGTACACATAAAACAATAGTCATTTTCTTTACTTTTCTACAAATTTCATAACAACAAGTTCATTAGAACAGAATAAAGATTTAACTAATTGAATTGCCTGACACATTATTCATCTACATGAAGATTATCAAGGACGCTAGCTTTCTGCTAAACGTAACAAGAATAATTAAAAGGTACTTTACTAATTGTAACAGTTGTGTGTATGTGTATGTATCTGCTTTTACCTCTGAAGCCTTTTTCACCATTTCCAACTGTCCTTTATGAACAACAATGGACTGGAGCATACCAGCCAAAAATTTGAGGAGAAACCAGGCAGTAAATCTACAAAATAAAATATAGATATAAATGAAAAATGCTGATTCTTTAACTAATTAATATATTATAATTACACATCCAATATCTAATAAATAAAAGTTTGTCAGAAATTAACCTCAGTGGTTAGATGGATTTTGGTGCTATGCTGAAACTCCCTGTAGCCTCACATCAAGCTTGAATATGATCCTGATTTTATTAAGGTGGAAAGGTCTGCCATAATACTTAAATTCAGTCAATAGTTTATTATAGGCTGTTTAGTTTACTTTAATGCTTAACGATGACTGTCTCCACATAAGAGAAATAATTAAGATTAAGGCATAAAAATGGTGATAATCACATACGAGTAACCTTTTCATCATCTTGTTATGTAAATGAAATCAAGACCTACTGACCTGATAAGACTATTTGATATGGTAGCTTTCATCACATCAAGTAAATGTTTTGGTTTCTTAGTCACTCCTGAAGATGATTTCCCTCTCTTATCTACAAATTAAAATTATCAATGTAAAATATAACTTCTAATTCCACAATGGCAAAGTAGTTTGAATTTCATGAATATAATTTAAAGTACATGTATAATGTAAATTATGCTGTCTTATTTCTTTTCCATGTGTTGCTCTAACACTTTACACCTTTTCACATAATGTGTGTTACCTGCTGCTGCTGCTTTACTCTCCTTATCAACAGCTTCCAGCACTCTGAAGAAGATCAAAGCATATACCATCATTACAAGTGTATAATCATCCTTTGGTAATGATACTAATATAGCTCTGAAGCAATGTACAAAACATTGGCAGATATATGCAAATCAGAATGTTGTATTATTGTAACTGCTACCTTGTGCCATTTTTAAAACAATCACTAAAACACAAGTTGCATTGCCAACACAAGTTTCAGACTTTGATCTGCCCTCAAGCACCTTGCTGCTAAGGAATTTTTAACCAAATCTACCCTTGACATGAGTGCTTTACAGTCTTCATGAAAACTTTTTGAATACAATAGCCAGTGGGGCTGGTGTTTACCATAATTTCACTAGCCCAAAAAAGTATCTACTAGCCGGAAAAAAAGGACAAGTCTAATACAAGGTGACATTTGAATGATTTTGATTGTATTCCATTTCATATTCTGACTATTTCGTAACCATCATTGAATGACCATATCCTCTGATTGTTTAGTACCTGACTTTGCATTTTCATCATCACCCAGTCTGCTTTTTTTGTTATGTTTGCAATGGCATGGTACTCCATGTCTGTTCCCTTACTTATAATTTGACCTGTATGTCATCAAACACCTCTTTTTAGCAGAAATGATAACAAATCACAATAATGGATAATACATTTCATTCATACATAGCAAAATCAAACCCAAAAATGTTTAAGTTCAGTGAGGTTCAAGAGGTTTGGTGTTTAGTTCAACTATCAATTGGAGGTAAGGGAACGGACTTGGAATACTGTGGTTTGTGAAAATGGCTTCCAGTACATCAAAGGCATTCACTGTGTCCAAGAGCTTTTCTTCTGATGAAAATATTGTCATCTGAGTGATTTAGATGCTTTACGATCAGTGTGATGTCAACATGAATAAAATGTTTGAACAAAGGAGATCTGTACTTTCATTTTCACAGGGGTATATCCTGTATCAATCAATTCTGAATTTTCATGCTCAGTTTTTAGGTGAAAATTTTTATTAGCCAGTTGGGCAATCTTCCATGCAAATTCTACTAGCCTAATGCAAAAAATGGTAGCTTCAGGCATCAAGCAAGTGTGTTTTCATGAAGACTTTCTTTACATCCTTGAACAATTAACTAACATCTGACTTAACCATTAATTAAGCAAAATTCATAATGAAAACATCTGTTCAAATATCAGGCATTGTATCCAATGAAATAAATACACTTTATGTTATACAAGTCTGACCTTGGTGACATCAAGACTGCCAGGGAAACATCTGTATATTTGTGTATAGTCTTTCTCCTCAAAACATATACCAGCTTTCCAAAATTTCTTTCTACAAAAGTACTGCCCCTGAAAAAGTATTGACATCTCTAGTGGTAATTTGAATATCAGAAAAAGTAACAGAGAAATGCAAAATAAACCTTTTCAACTCACTCAGTAAAAAGACTCATATGCTAACAACAATGCTCTTAAGAGTGCTCAAGAGATGGTTGGTCAGTATATAAAGGACAAGCAAATTCAGAATATTATGGTCCCCCGCACTGGGGGTTTTATCAGTGAGGGTGCAGTGATCTGTGACATACAGTCATGGTTGTGCATGCAAACACACATGCCAAATATGAAGGCCCTATGTCTTACGGTTAAAAAGTAACATTTAAGTAGGTCAAAGGTCATGGTCAAGGTCACATGATAAAAAATTCTGATGCCAATGGATAGGTATTGCAATTAGGAACACACATGCCAAATATGAAGGCCCTATGTCTTACTGTTAAAAAGTTACATTAAAGTAGGTCAAAGGTCATGGTCAAGGTCACATGATAAAAAATTTTGATACCAACAGAAAGGTATTGCAATTAGGGACACACATGCCAAATATGAAGTCCCTACGTTTTACGGTTGAAAAGTTACATTGAAGTAGGTCAAGGTCACGGTCAAGGTCACATGATAAAAAATTCTGGTACCAATGGAAAGGTACTGCAATAAGGGACACACATACCAAATATAAAGACCCTACGTTCTATGGTTAAAAAGTTATATTGAAGTAGGTCCAAGGTCACATGATAAAAAGTTTGGTAGCAATGGAAATGTTTTGAAGCCGGCGTGGCCTAGTGGTATCGCGTCGGACTCCTAATCGGGAGGCCGGGGTTCGAGTCCCGCTCTGGTCATGCCGGTGTCATGTCTTTCGGATGAGACAGTAAAAACCGAGGCCCCGTGTCGTGGTATGCATGGCACGTTAAAGATCCCTCACTGCTTCGGGTGGGTCCGTTGCAAAGGTCAAAATTTGTATGCCCCGCATCAGGCAGATGCCGTCACCATATACGTGAAATATTCGTGGTGTGACGTAAAACAAAAATCAATCAATCAATCAATGGAAATGTATTGCAATTAGGGATACTCATGCTGAATATGAAGGCCATTCGTCTTAAAGTTAAAAAGTTATGACCAAGGTTAAAGTTTTTAAAGTACCAGAGACTGAATCACATTACTGATATATCACTGTACCAGAGACTGAATCACATTACTGATATGTCACCGTACCAGAGACTGAATCACATTACTGTTATGTCACCATAACAGGGACTGTCACCATAACAGAGACTGACTCACATTACTGATATGTCACCATACCAGAGACCGAATCACATTACTGATATGTCACCATACCAGAGACTGAATCACATTACTGATATGTCACCTTACCAGAGACTGAATCACATTACTGTTATGTCACCATAACAGAGACTGTCACCATAACAGAGACTGACTCACATTACTGATATGTCACCATACCAGAGACTGAATCACATTACTGTTATGTCACCATACCAGAGACTGAATCACATTACTGATATGTCACCCTTCCAGAGACTGAATCACATTACTGATATGTCACCCTCCCAGAGACTGAATCACATTACTGATATTTCACCGTACCAGAGACTAAATCACATTACTGTTATGTCACCATACCAGAGACTAAATGGGATGAAACACTTGTTTATTGAGAATTGATGACAATAACATAAGATTTTTATCAATATGATTGGAAATCTTTATTTCTGGGAAGCCAAATTGGACATGTTCAATACACAACACAATGCATGGGATTCAGTCTCTGATAATGTAACATAGCTGAACTCAGAGTCACCAGAGACTGCATTATTCAGTCTATGAATGTGTAATCTTAGAATCTACTTTACTAACTTGGAGAATCTATAACTGTTTAAAATGATTCCAGTTGGAGTATAACTTAATTTGAATATCAGGTCTCTATCAGATATATTAGATAACAAGAGCAATGCCTAGCGTGGCATAATACGCCCGTCGCTTAATTGGGACAGGATCAATTCGCATTTGGCATGATTTTCATGAAAAACATCTGACGTTTACTGAAGTTAATTGCGTTTCATAGCATTTTATCATAGGAATAAGTCCAAAGGCAATATCTCCTGCAGAAATGGTCCTATGCAACCCATCTTGGAAATTGACCTGCAAAAAAAAATTTGAAATTTTTTAGAACTAGCCCCCCCCCCCCCCAACACCTCCCCCCCCCCCTTCTAAAATTATAAATTTCTCAAAAATGAAGAAAAAGATATCAATACCTGTAAAATATGTGGAGGTTGGTACATTTTACTTGTTTCATGATAAATTTCATAATGTTTTTACAAAAATTAGATTTTTAATGAATTTTCAAAACAAAATCCAAGGGCCATAAATCCGTCAAAATTATGTCAATCGTAACATAACTCGAACTGGTACTGATGCCGCTTCGAATAAGCCTATATATCATATTTCAACTCAATATCTTGAAAGACGGCAAAAAAAAATCCAGAAAACATGACCTAGGATATATGGTCAACCGCCCCCACCCCCTAAAATCATAAATTTCTCAAAAATGAAGAAAAAGATATTAAAAACCGTAACATATGTGATAGTTGGTACACTTTACTTGTTTCATGAGAAATTTCATAATGTTTTGACAAAAAATAGATTTTTAATGAATTTTTGAAAAAATTTTGAAATTTGTAAGTCCAAGGGCCATAAATCTGTCAAAAGTAGGTCAATCGTAATAAAACTCAAACTGGTACTGATGCCGCTTGAAATAAAGCTATATACCAAATTTCATCGCAATATCTTGAAAGACGTCCAAAAAAGTCCAGAAAACATGACCCCGGAACGACAGACGGACACACGGACGGACGGACAGCACCATAACATAATACGTCCCGTCTATTGGACGGGCGTATAAAAACTCGTATGATTTGATTCTTCACATGAAATATCAAACGACTTTCGTCCAGTTTCTATGGAGATGATATTCGACAAAATGCTTCTTGCCCAGATTATCATAGATATTACAATGTTTAGACTGACATGACATTAGATTGATTACTTACCTGATTTCTGTCTCAATACTAAGTACATTCTGCAGTCCTTTCTTTTGAGTATCAGAGTTAATGAAGTCCATCTGTAAGATTAAAGCAATACAGCAAAATGATAGGTCAATGTGACACCTTGGGAGAATGAGGTAATTGTCAACCTGGTTAAGTGGGAGTACAGATCAGGTAAAGTGGTGAATTACCTGAGGGGTAAATACCTATCCTACCTGGGTATTAGTACAGTTTATTATTGACATATTTGTATAAAAACAGTCCACTAAAATTATAATAAAACTATTTATAGCATAATAATGTAGTAAACTCTTCTTCTTACCTGACTCAGAGGTAGACATGTACAACATGATCCCATAAACGGACGACCTACGACTAAACTTTCTGGTGTTACTATGGGTGTACACTTAAACTGGGCTATCACTTTAGATGTCACCTGTAAAGGAAAATCCATTGAAAATTGTTTTTAATGCTATTTAGTTGTGTGTGGACAACTGAACTTACTGAACATAAAATACACACAATGTGACCTGTAAATTCAATGACAATGAATATCACAATGATCAACGAATGCCTTCAAGACCAGTAACCTCAATGAAAATAATAGTTCAACAAACATTACATTAAGCAACAATTCCACTGAATATAAATGATTTCAATGAGTATTGTACTGACCAATAACTTCAAGAACAAAAATGCCAAGAGGGCCTATAATGCTCACCAGAGACATAGAAAACATAATATTAAACAGTGATGCTTGTAGGTGACCGTAAGTCTTTAGTTTCTTTAAAATTTCTAAAACAGCTAAAATTGTACAGGATCATCTTTACTTAATACCAACCAAGTTTCCTAAAAATCAATTCAATAGTAGTAGAGAAAAAGTAAAAAAGTGAAGAAAAAAAATCAACCCTTCGCCCTTCCTTTTGCAGTCTTAAATAATTCTTTGACTATAGCAATCATTTAATTATTTCTGTTAAATGGATAAAAAATCAACCATAGGGAAAATATGTATGAAACGCTTTTTTGCATTAAAATTGCATAGTCCAAAAGTAAATAAAAACAAGAGCAACGCCTAGCGAGGCATAATATGCCCGTCGCTTAATTCCGACGGGATCAATTCGCATTTGGCATGATTTTCATGAAAAACATCTAACGTTTACTAAAGTTAATTGTTTCATAGCATTTTATCATAGGTATAAGTCCAAGGGCAATAACTCATGCAGAAATGGTCCTATCCAACCCATCTTGGAACTTGACCTGCAAAAAAAAATTTGAAATTTTCTAGTACAAGCCCCCCCCCCCCTCCCTGAAATTATAAATTTCTCAAAAATGAAGAAAAAGATATTAAAGTCCATTATATATGTGATAGTTGGTACATTTTACTTGTTTCATGATAAATTCCATAATGTTTTGACAAAAAATAGATTTTTAATGAATTTCTGAAAAAAATCTTTAAATTTATAAGTCCAAGGGCCACAAATCCGTCAAAAGTATGTCAATCGTAACAAAACTCGAAGTGGTACTGACGCCGCTTAAAATAAAGCTATATATCAAATTTCAACTCAATATCTTGAAAGACGGCAAAAAAATATAAGAAAACATGACCTAGGACGTATGGTCAACCCCCCCCCCTCCCCCCCAAAATTATAAATTTCTAAAAAATGAAGGAAAAGATATTAAAACCCATAATATATGTGATAGTTGGTACATTTTACTTGTTTCATGATAAATTTCATAATGTTTTGACAAAAAATTGATTTTTAATAAATTTCTGAAAAAAATCTTGAAATATGTAAGTCCAAGGGCCATAAATCCGTCAAAAGTAGGTCAATCGTAACAAAACTCGAACTGGTACTGACGCCACTGGAAATAAAGCTATATACTAAATTTCAACTCAACATCTTGAAAGACGGCAAAAAAAAAGTCCAGAAAACATGACACCGGACGGACGCTCTACAAGAGGGAGGCATAGATTACCATCTAAGACTTACTTCTGACTAAACAATTCATGAAAAATCCCAGAATTAAAATTCTTGCAAAATTCCTTCAAAAAAAAAAAAAAAAAAGAAAAAAATTCTATTATGCTCTGGCTAAAATAAGCATTTCAGTGCATCAAAAGTCAATTATTAGGAATATATTGATGAAAACTATGCTATTTTATGTGAAAATGTTAGAGTTCGAAAAAAAAAAAAGTTAAAATCGTGTCAAAAATCATTTATCCAATTTCAACGAAATGAATAAACTGGAAACATATATCCTTCTAGATCACTTAGATGCCATTAGCTTTATTATCAATACAGTGGCCTTGGAGAAGAAATATTCAAAGAGGGGTTTCCTCTGAGATCTATTTTTAGCCATGGTGGCACTACATTGTATGATGAGTTAAATCTGTCAAGACTGTATGTTGAGTAATATTTGTCAAGACTGTATGATAATTAAGTTCAGTTAAAATATAGTGGGCTAGTTTGGTCAACACCGTATGATGAGTAAGTTTTGTCAATACTGTATTATCAGCAAGTTCTGTCAAAACTGCATGATGGGTAAGTTCTGACAATATCGTATGATCAGTAAAATTTGTAAACACTGTACAATAAGTAAGATCTGTCAAACTGTATGTAAGGAGTAAAATCTGTTTCAATATATGATGAGAAAGATCTGTCAATAATGTATGATATGTATGATCTGTCAATACTGTATGATGCATAAGATCTGACAACAATGTATGATGAGTAAGATCTGTCAATATTGTGTAGTGAGTAAGATCTGTCAACACTGTATGATGCATATGATCTGCCACATTGTATATGATGAATACGATCTGTCAATACTGTATGGTGAGTAAGATCTGTCAATAATGTATAGGGAGTAAGATTTGTTAATATTGTATGGTGAGTAAGATCTGCCAATATTGTATGGTAAGTATGATCTGTCAATACTGTAGATTGAGTAAGATCTGTCAATATTGTATGATGAGTATGATCTGTCAACACTGCATGATGAGTAAGATCTGTCAACACTGTATGCTCAGTAAGATCTGTCAATACTGCATAATGAGTAAGATCTGTCAACACTGTATGCTCAGTAAGATCTGTCAATACTGCATAATGAGTAAGATCTGTCAACACTGTATGCTCAGTAAGATCTGTCAATACTGCATAATGAGTAAGATCTGTCAACACTGTATGATGCATATGATCTGCCACATTGTATATGATGAATAAGATCTGTCAATACTGTATAGTGAGTAAGATCTGTCAATACTGTATAGGGAGTAAGATTTGTTAATATTGTATGATGAGTAAGATCTGTCAATAGCGTATAGTGAAAAAGATCTGTCAATATTGTATGGTGAGTAAGATCTGTCAATAGTGTATAGCAAGTAAGATCAGTCAACAATTTATGATGAGCAAGATCTGTCAATAGCATATAGTGAGTAAGATCTGTCAATAGTGTGTAGTGAGTAAGATCTGGCAACACTGTATGATGAGTAAAATCTGTCAAAGTGTATAGTGAGTAAGATCTGTCAATACTGTATAGGGAGTAAGATCTGACAATATTGTATGGTGAGTAAGATCTTTCAATAGTGTATGATGAGAAAGATCTGTCAATATTGTATGGTGAGTAAGATCAGTCAACACTGTATGATGAGCAAGATCTGTCAATAGTGTATAGAGAGTAAGATCTGTCAATACTGTATCATGAGTAAGATCTGTTACCACTGTATGGTGAGCAAGATCTGTCAATATTGTATGATGAGTAAGATCTGCCAATATTGTATGGTAAGTATGATCTGTCAATACTGTAGATTGAGTAAGATCTGTCAATATTGTATGATGAGTAAGATCTGTCAACACTGTATGCTCAGTAAGATCTGTCAATACTGTATGGTTGGTTGGTTGATTGGTGTTTTATGTCGCTTTCAACAATATTTCAGTTATATCGCGACATGGAAGCAGGAGGTTACCAACCTCTTAAACATAGTGGCGCAAGCCAGGAATCGAACCCGGATCGTCGGCGCCGCAAGCCAAGCGCTTAACCACTACACCAAGCCTGCCCCTCAATCAATACTGTATGGTAAGTAAGATCTGTTAACACTGTATGATGAGTAAAATCTGTCAAAGTGTATAGTGAGTAAGATCTGTCAATACTGTATAGGGAGTAAGATCTGTCAATACTGTATAGGGAGTAAGATTTGTTAATATTGTATTATGAGTAAGATCTGTCAATAGCGTATAGTAAGTAAGATCTCTTAACACTGTGTGATGAATAAAATCTGTCAATAGTGTATAGTGAGTAAGATCAGTCAACACTTAATGGTGAGTAAGATCTGTCAACACTTTATGGTGAGTAAGATCTGTCAACACTGTATGGTGATAAGATCTGCCAATACTGTATGGTGATAAGATCTGTCAACACTGTATTATGAGTAAGATCTGTCAACTCTGTGTGACGAGTAAGATCTGTCAGTACTGTATGGTGAGATATGTCAATTGTATGATATGATAGTTCTCTCAGTTTCATCATTTATCATCTGAAGCTATCAGCCAACAATCACTCTATTTATCCATCATTTACCTGTTATCTTATCACATTCTACAGTTCTATAAATAATTGTTTGCATAAATATTTATAACATAGAAATTCACATTTTTAATCAACAACAAAAAAACCCCAGTGAATTCATTTGATGGATGTGACAATTTATAAGTATTTTTGAGTTGAGAATGTGTTCATGTCAGATAACAAAGACAAATTAATTTCCATCCATTGTTAAGAAAATCATTTACATGACAGTGTCAGTCTAGAGGATAAGGCATATATGTGCATGGTATGTCACGTGTTAATTTACATGACAGTGTCAGTCTAGAGGATAAGGCGTATATGTGCCTGGTATGTCACAAGTTAATTTACATGACAGGGCCAGTCTAGTGGATAAGGTGTACATGCATGTGCATGGTATGTCACAAGCTAATTTACATGACAGTGCCAGTCTAGTGGATAGATGTATATGTGCATGGTATGTCACATGTTATTTCCCTAGTATGATCAATCAGTCTAATATATTGTAGATATACATGATATTTATCAATCAGTACAATATATTGTAGATATACATGATATTTATCAATCAGTACAATATATTGTAGACATACATGATATTTATCAGTCAGTACAATATATTGTAGATATACATGATATTTATCAATCAGTCCAATATATTGTAGACATACATGATATTTATCAATCAGCCTAATATATTGTAGACATACATGATATTTATCAGTCAGTACAATATATTGTAGACATACATGATATTTATCAATCAGTACAATATATTGTAGATATACATGATATTTATCAATCAGTACAATATATTGTAGATATACATGATATTTATCAATCAGTACATTATATTGTAGACATACATGATATTTATCAATCAGTACAATATATTGAAGACATACATGATATTTATCAATCAGTCTAATATATTGTAGACATACATGATATCTATCAGTCAGTACAATATATTGTCGATATACATGATATTTATATTAAGTTTTCTAGTACGCCTTATGTACATACTTCCTCTGTAGAAATGGCCATAACTCGATTCCTGTTGCCTTTTTGTCGTGCTTTCCTGTGCCCTAGAGGCTTTATACTGTCACTGAACTTATTTATCCACCTCTGCTTTCCCTCCTTTACTATCCTATCCACCATTTCATTAGATTTGCAGCTCCCTTTGGTTGGGCTACTTCCCTTTGGTCCTCTGTCAGACCATTTGGCGTATACTGCCTCTAACGACTTCGGAATGACTCCTTGTTCTGTCATTCTTAATGTGTAATCATTAAATAGCGCAAGAGGAGATGATCATTGCAAGGCCTGAAACACACGAATGTTAGCTCATTACAGAAGTTGGTAATAATTATTCTATAGTTTTAGCTTTGTGTCATTTAAAAATGTTTCACCAACAGCGTGGCGGAAGGATCTGTGGGTGGTTCCAGTGGGTAGCTTAGATTCTACAACGGACTAAAATGATCCTTCTCCAGAGGTCTGGGCTTCTCGCTTTATTTCCTCATCATCGAACATCCTACAAGACTAAGGTTCAAGTGAGGAGGTACGCATTAAGCAGACTGGTTCAACGGGAACGTAACCTTTGTCATACTATAGAGTTGCACAGAAAAATAAATTTCGTTGCTGCTGAACCGATTATCACCGCTGATGTTACCTCTATATCATATACATTACAATGCAATCTTATTAAAACGCGACTTGTATTTCGCTCCTCTAAGATCCTTGTACATTGAGAGTAGCGTAGAGGAACGAAGTACAAGTCGCGTTTCAATAAGGTTGCATTACAATGCCGATTTTGCTCCAGAAATAGTACATTTAATAATAGTAACATTAAGAAATATATAAAAGTTTAACTTGTGATAATGTAGGGATATGAATAGCTCATGAATCTGCAATTTGAAATCTGTCATGTTGATCTGGAGATAGAGATGTTGATCATCAGTAACCCGGTAACTTACATTTCAATTTTAGTTTAAATCTATCCCAGAGATAATAATTTATATCACGTAGTAAACTAAAGAGATGATAATACTCAATTAGTGTATGATATAGAGAAACGAAAGATGTGAATAAAACTTATCATTTAGATATTATGATATCATTACATAATACAATTTTCATTATGTTCCGCAGTTTCATACATGTAACAATGCTTTTAGCTAAACAATAATATTATATACCTGTCTAAACTATTCTCAACGTAACAAGCGTTTTATTAAAAAATAAAATCATCCGTGACTATTACAATACCACTCTTGAACGCGACTTGTATGAATTCCGATAACTTTTCACGTCAATAGTTAGAGTTAGGGTAACCCTTACCCTAGCCAATCTTATTAGAACGCGACTTATACATATTTCCGAGCGGTATTGCGTACAAGTCGCGTTTTAATAAGACGGTTACATTATACATTAGTTATCCGGATACATTTACTACTCCTATGTAATGATAATTACTCCATACCTATATCATACCTATATCACAGTTGTTTTTATCCAAGCACACACTGAAGTCATGCCACCAACGTATTGAGAGAAATTAATTTAAAAGGAAGAAATCAACATACAGCAATCATAGCTCGAAGGTTCAGTGATAACACATAAATGTCCCAAGGCCATGCTGACCAAAATGTTCGACAACAGAGACGACCTTGGTCAAACTGTGCAAATAGAGTGTCTGAACTGCCTTCCTGATCAGTAAACAAGTTGATAAATTTTGAACATTTCACCTTGAACAAAAGTACACTTGACAATAAACTATGACCACTGGTCATACATCTATAGTTATCCTTAGAAAGAGCTACGTACTGCATCATTGTGTAATTTCCAATACAGATCTATCATCATGGTCTATTCTCGGATTTTAACTACTTTTATCACAAACCCTATATTTATCAAATACAATGCATCAGACACAGACTAACGTGAATTAAAAGAAATTTTTTCCTCTTTGCAATGAATTAGATGGAAAATATGAAAGGATCTTTAATTAAAACCCATTCGATAGATGAAAGCCACCCCACCCCTCATTCTGTACTGTCAGACAGAGACTCACCATGGTATATTAGACTATTAAATTCCTATATCACATCCTTCACATATTCCTATCTGACGTGCGGTGTAGACGTGTACGTAAGACGGCGGGTATAAACTTACGTTGGCATGACCATTACTCGTGACGCAAGATAGGGGATAACAACATCGTCAGCTGATGCAATCTCCACACCAAGGTCGCTATACCACCAGTCTATCTAGTAGTGCTGCATAATACATTTCTCCTAACGAAACGCGTTGTATTTAAATGGTTTTACGCATGGTCATGAAAATTTAAAGTTGAACGACTGCCGTGCAAACTGAAACCTTGACATTGAAAAGGCTGTTGACTGTTCATGATCTATGCATGTTAGAATACAGCATGTTATAATTTATTATAAGATAGCGTTATAAAGAAGTATTTGTAATCAACGAATGAGGAACGTTTCCCCGTTACTGACTAGCTAGGATATAGGTGTTACTGACTAGGATATAAGTATTACGATCACTAAATACAGTAGAAATGATCCGTTGTATAGAGTCTTGTGTACTCGGGTTTGCGTATCGCTCTTGCTATGGCACAAACTGATTTCGTTTCGGGAAAATGGAATTACATGTATATGTATGCAGACAGACACTTACACAAATACCCACGTTCATCCACCGGATTTTTCAATAAAGAAGAGGATTTAAATATATATATATATATATATATATATATATATATATATATATATATATACATATATATATATGTGTGTGTGTGTGTGTGTGTGTGTGTGTGTGTGTGTGTGTGTGTGTGTGTGTGTGTGTGAGAGAGAAACAATTTGGTGCAAGCACCAGTGTGAGCCGAAATGGAATGTTTGATAAAACTGCAAGGAATTTTTAAAGCAGAATAACGTTTAAAAATTTGTATTGTACAGCTATGTCACTGTTAATTAGCAGACATATAAAGATAATGATGATCGACCACAGACATATAAATCTCCAGTACCACTTCCTTTTCAGCTAATAGTTTATATTTGGGTTCATTTAGCACATTCAGTACATAAGGCAATAGCGAGTTTATTAGACGTACAGATTAGACTGCATTTAGTATGAAAATGAACTTTTAAAATTACTAGTCATATCATCTACTATTTGTTTTAAGCCGGTGGGCTCAGTGGATGAGGTGAATGAAAGGTCCCGGATTCGACTCTCGCCATGGGCATATCAGTGACCTGTCTTTCAGATGGGACAGTAGAAACCGAGGTCCCGTGTCACGGTAGGCATGGCACATAAAAGACCCCCCACTTCTTCGGGAAGGTCCGCTACAAAGGTAAAAATTTCTATGCAATGCATTAGGCAGATACCGTCACCATGTGAAATAATCGTGAAGTGACCTGAAACAATAATTAATCAATCAATCCACTATTTACTCTTGAAAACAATACATAACCAATATATAAGCAACTGGCTGTTTGCTTTGGTAACCAACCCTTTACTGGTTAAACTTTTGGTAGTGGTGTGGCCGTGCTGGTTAGTAATCTTTTTATTCTAAAGTTTTAGTTTATAAACAATACTTAAGGTTTATCGTCTTGCCAGAAGGATAAAAGAGGAGTTACTGGCTCAGTTATGTGGCATAAGTCACCATGGAGCTATACAATACATGAATACCAATAATATACTAGCCAGAGGAAACAATTGTAGAATATAATTGGTAATGTTGGTCCTTCTTAGCGTAGCATTTTGTATTCTGAAAGTTTAGTAGGACTTACATCACACTATCATTCAATCGTAACAACTCGTCCAATTCCGTACACAAGTAAGACATAATGACATTTTGTCACCAGATCAGTCTGATAAATGGGGGATCTTCTTCTTCTTCTTTCATTATGAAGTGTACTCATAGATGAGTGTCATACTTCATGCCCCCATTCCCGCATAAAAAGCCGATTCTCAGAGAACATTTTGATCAAAGTTGTTGTATAACACGTGTAAGGGTCTCAAAGCATTATGCTTTTAATCAAGTCATGATTCAGTACGTTAACTATCGCACAGTATGTACACACTATCATTTACATATTCTACTGTATTAAAACAATGCTATGATGGCAAGGCGCAGTACATGGGGAGCACTACAAAGTCTGTGCCCCATACCAACTTCTTACTTGGTATATTTTAATGGTTTAGCTATAAATTCTTATCATACAACTACATCTTATGTATAACAAGCTGTATTTGTGAAACATTAATGTCCCCGGCAGCACCAAAGTCCAAAAAGTTTATTTTTAGTGTGAAGGTCATTGTCAAGGTCAAAATGTCATCAACCTTGGATTCATTTGAAAGGGCTTCATTAATTGAGTACACATGTCAAATATGAAGTCTCTATCCCTCACGGATCAAAAGTTATAGCCAAGGTTAAAGTTGACAACAAACAGGACAAATACGCGAAATATGCCCCCGATCGAAATTTCGAACCGGGGGCATAAAAAGTTGCAATATACATTTATCCATAGTATACCTACTGTATATGAATTGATATTTTGAACTTACCGACTAATTTCTGCTTCTTGAAACAAAAAAAGCAAAATGAATGGATGCTCCCCGAACTGCATCAATTTAATGAATGATTTTTTAAGACGTGAAAACCTTAAAATAGATCAGAGAGCATAAAAGTTGGATTTGACTGCTTTCTGAGTATGAAGTATGAGCATACGGTGGTGAAAATTTACCAATATATCAATCTTATTAAAATGCCAGTAGATCTATATAAACCTTTGTTTGGTATTTTAAGTTGCTGAATGACCTTTAACATGTGTATGAAGTACAATCATTACCTGTAAAAAATTCACTGAATAACAAGCTTACAGTCAGTGTTGCATGCAACACACATCCCCTGCCACAACCTGCACCTTCGAAGTGACTCATACCTTATTAGCAACATGAAACATTTATGTGAACTTGATAACCTTTTACATGATTTAATAAGAAATAACATCGAATTCTGTAAAGTTTATATCAAGTTCTAGTGAAATTGACAGCAAAAATATAGCCTCGTTTTATTCATATCTGGAATCAGTATCTATAGTCATCATCTGGAAACTGAAACAGTGATGAATCACTATTTTCAGTGATAAGTTTATAACTGAACTATGCTGTTGTCTATTTCCAGAAACAGTGACCCTTAAAGTTGAGCTTTGGCCCCTCAAATCTATCCACCCTAGACCTATACATAAGCTAGCACTGTATAAAATTTAAAAGAAATCAATTATTCTTAACTCAAGTTATCATCTGGCAACCGAAATGCAGTGATGTCTATTTTTAGTAACAGTGACCCTTAGAATTGACCTTTAGACTCCAAAATCAATCTCACCCTACACCTTTACATAAGCTAGTCTTACATGCAGTTTAAAAGAAATCAATCATTCTTAACCCAAGTTATTATCTGGCAAATGAAATGCAGTGATAAATGTCTATTTCTAGTAACACTTATTTTTAGAATTGACCTTTTGACCCAAAATTCAACTTCACCCTAGACCTTTACATGTGCTAGCCTTCTATGAGGTTTGAAAATTTCAATCATTCCTAACTCAAGTTATCATCTGGAAATCAAAATACAATGATAAATGTCTATTTTTAGTAACAGTGATCCTTCGAGTTGTCCTTTTGACCCCAAGATCAATCCCACATTAGACCTTTATATAAGCTAACATTGTATGAAGTTTGAATGAAATTTATCATTCCTGACTGAAGTTATTGTCTGGAAACCATCCAACAGACGAACAGAGGGACAGAAGGACAACTACAAACACTATAGTCCCCTCCAGTTTCACTGGCAGGTGACTACATGTAATAAGCCCTTTTTGGGTATATTCTAAATCTTATTTGTTCACTGATCTTTCAGAACAGACATGAGTGATCTTTGCTTGAAGCACATATCCTGAGTGACAATTAACATCTGTATGAAAAATGATCATTGCCTGTTGAAAATTCACAATATATTTTCAAGTTCTGTTTCCATAAATGACCGTGAGTGAGGTTTCTCTTAAGACCAATATCCTGAATGACAATTTTGTATTTTTGTCAAATTCTAATGACCGATTCAGGAGGACAGACAGACTGGACAGGGATTATATGCTTCCAAAAAACAAAAAAAAAAAAAACCCGCAGTGTTTGTGAAATACTAATGCCCCCGGCGACACCAAAGTTCAAAAAGTTATTTTTAGCGTGAAGGTTATCATAAAGATCAAAAGGTCATCGAACATAGTTTCATTTGAAAGGGATTCATTTGTTGAGTACGCATGTCAAATATGAAGTCTCTATCCCTCACAGTTCAAAAATTATAGCCCCAAGTCCAAAAAGTTATTTTTAGCATGGTCATTGTCAATGTCAAAAGGTCATCAAACTTGTGTAATTTGATAGGGCTTCATTAGTTGAGTACGCATGTCAAATATGAAGTCTCTATTCCTCACGGTTCAAAAGTTAGAGCCAAGGTTAAAGTTAACGACAGATAAACAGACAGGACAAAATCAATATGACCCCAATTTATCGATCGATAAAAAAACCACACCAAAACGATTCTATTACTAAACAAGCAGTCCAAGTGGGCCTATCTCATTCACCAGAGCACCTTGAGCATATGACAAAATTATAGATTTTCAGATTTTTTTGTTCAAATTTTATATTCAGGTAAGAATCTATCCAAAACACGACTGCATTTTTCTCGAACACTGTGATATATCTAGTTTTTCTTCTATGCAACCTTTATAAAACTTTATTTTACAAAAGAAGGAACCCTCTATGGTCTACTTTGCCTTGCCCTGGATATACACCTGATCACATCTACCCAAAATACAACAATATTTGTACAAGACATTGAGAACTTTATTTCTGCTGAGTTTCATCCAAATATTTTCTTCAATTCTGAAGGAAATTTAAGTCCATCAAAGCTAATTTTACATAACGATAGTATGTAAATATTCCCTTTTTTATCTTAAAAAAATTGCAAATTATCTTAGGAATAAGTCATGTAATCCATTTCTTCCAAGTTACATTTATTTCAATAAACTTAGTAAACAAGAAACCGTCAAGGACGGTATGACTGGATTGCAAATGCTAAACGAAAAATGTTGATGCCAAACAGACAGACGGACGGACGGATTTTGCCAATTCATAGACTTGAATTGCTTTGCATTTACAATACATGTATGCAAGTGGTCACCCTAAAGGCAAACAAGAGGCCCAAATGGGCCTATATCGCTCACCTGAGCACAAATTGCTTATTTACAATAAAATGACAGCTCATTTCAGTGGAAAATTTTGCTTTTTTTCTACAAAACTTTCTATAAGGTTTGGTGATATTTTGTGCAGTCGTTTTGAAGAAGTTTTGAAATTCTGTGCAGCGGTTCTGGAGAAGAAGTCAAAAATGCGTCAAACAATCAGAGACAATGGTGGCCATCTTGGATTACGGATCGGCACGAAAAAACACAAAGTTGGTAGAGGACCTTGAGTACTTACTTCCTATGAAGTTTGGTGAAATTCTGTGCAGCAGTTCTGGAGAAGAAGTCGAAAATGTAGAAATGCTAACGACGGACGGACGACTGACGGCGATTGATCAGAATAGCTCTCTTGAGCCTTTGGCTCAGGTGAGCTAAAAATAATGTGTGTTCACTGAAGCGTAAAGTCAAGGTCAAGGTCACTAAATATTTGTATTGGTTGGATAGAACATTCAAGTATCTACAAACCTACCAACTTTGACATAAGTACCCTATATGGTATGACAGAAACCAAGCTAAGCGCAAAATGTTGACGCTGTGCAGACGGACCGATTTCGCCAATTCATAGACCGGAATTGCTTTGCAATCTGGTCAAATACACAAAATCAATGCATTATAAGCAACATACAAGTAGAAAAATCCTATAGAAATTACCAGAAAACAGGCCAAAATGACAAATTCCCCCCCCCCCAAAAAAAACTTTGAAAATTTGATTTGTGAGTGGATAAAAGAAAAATTAGGAAAAGACCCCCTCCCCCAAAATTATAAAAGAAAAAGCAAGAAAAGGGGTAAAAAAAATAAAAACAAGAGATATTGACAAAATTCTTTCAAAGTTAAATTCCTCACCATAATTATGATCACAATAGTCCATAAGAAATCATCATTATCATTTCACTAGGAAATATGACACTTTTCTGCATTGAAATCAACAAGTCCAAACAAATGTCAAAAAAAAATTCTACAATTTGATTTTGGAAGGGAACCAAAATGACAATACGTCTTCACTCATCCCTCTAGATCATTGCTATGCATTCTGTTTGTCTCTGTATACAGCCCGCGTGAAAAAGAATATTGTCAAAGGAGGGTACCCTTTTGTGACCTACTTTTGACTATGATGGTGCCACCTGTAAAGAGGTCTAGACTAAAACAACAGAATTTGAAGGGGATCATAAGTGACTTATTTCTACCAAGATTTATTAAAATCCTTCCTACAGTTTTGCAGAAAAAGTTGAAAATGTGAAAAATGGCCAACCACCCCCCCCCCCCCCACACCCCCTTTTTTTGGAAGTCTTAAAAAATTGATAAAAAATCCAAAAATTGAGATATTGACAAAATTCTTTCACAATAATATTCCTTACCACAATTATGATCAAAATAGTCTTTAAGAAATCATCAATATCAATTAACTGAAAAACATGACACTTTTCCACATTGAAATTACTAAATCCAGAAACACATCAAAAAAGCATAAATTTCTATTTGACAGATCATAACCCCAAACACAATTTTTAATAACCCATCTTTATAGATTGTTGAAATGCAATTAGTTTCCCCATTTATGTACTGGTTCTGGAGGAAAAGATGTTTGAAAAGGGGTACTGTTTTGAGGGAATCTGGATCCCCAACACAATTTTAGTAGGGGACCTTGAGTACATCACTTATACAAAGTTTGATCAAAATCTGCAATGTAGTTCCAGAGAAGAAGTTAATGACGGATGGACGCCGACAACGACGATGGACAGCGCACTATAACTATAGTTCACTTGAGCCTTTGGCTCAGGTGAGCTAAAAAAGAGTCAAAAAGATTTAACATTGAACCAAAACAACAACACTATTTTTAAAGACACTTTTCCAGATCACACTGATTCATTCAGTTTGTCCATCTATGCAGCCACTCTGAAGAAGATGTTTTGCAATATTTGCCCCTCCAGTTTTCCTAACTCAGCAATGTCTTTGAAACGTTATAGAGCAATTTCAACTTTTAAATGAGTATGGTACTCCTTATACACAAAAGCATATAAAACTCTGTTGTCTTAATTCTGTTCCACATCAAAATTATTTCAGATACAACCATAACAACCATGGCAAGATTCAAATATTGACCTGTGGAACATTGTGCAGCATTCAGGAAGAGGCTGGGGAGGAATGACTTTGTATGTCTAACAGATGGCATACATTCTTACAAGTTGTATGCATTATGCAATACTGTAATGAATACAGTAGTCAGTGGCTAATAGCCAGTTAGTGAGTTAATACTCGGTAATTATTTCTTAATCTTAGTCTTCTACATCTACTACTAGTACTAGTATTGAAGAAGGGCAAAGAGAAATCCAGACACCAATTACAGAGGCATAACAGTCACTCTTCTCATCGGAAAACTCATTGAATCTATAATCAAAGACCGTATATTAAACCCAATCCTAAACAAAACACAGCATTCCTTACAAAGAGGATTTACAAAATGCACCTCACCTATTTATCACCGAAATAATAAATGAATGTAAAGATAACAGTGAACACTTATCTCCTACAACATTAGATGCAAAAAAGATTTTTGATGTGGTCTGGCATGAAGCCCTACTTAGGAAACTTTACCTAGATGGGAGAACAAGAGATATATGGCTTAACATGGAATCACTACATGAAGACACCTACATTAAAGTGAAATGGAACTCAGAACAGAAAATAAACGTAAATAAGGGAATTCAACAAGGTGCTAAGTTATCTACAACATTGTACAAGTGCTTCAATAATGGTATTCTGAGCTCACTAGAGCACATGAACCTAGGTCCTAATATTGGAACTAGTTTAGTTTAAATAGAATTAAAATGCATAGGAAATGTTTACAAACAACAAAAGATCAGGATAGGGCAGCAAGAAAATTCTTATATAAAGCCCTCTCCTTGAAGTCAATTTACATAGATATATAATCAAGTGCCAACATCGTATTAGATACAAACATAAAGTAAACTATTTATACTTTTTATAGAGAAAAAAAATATAGTTAGAAGGTCTTGATGAGATGTTGTGAATTCTTTCATTTATAGAATACCGGTATATGTTGATACATGTACCCACATATACTTACACATTGGAACTTACAACATAACATCACAACCTGTGCTGATGACCTTGAACTTCTTGAAACATCAAATACTGATATGCAGTCACTAGCAACCAATGTCTATAACCACACTTGCAAAGACTGATTTACCATCAACCCATATACAAGTGAGATCATGACATTTAACCAAAAGAAGAGCCAATCAGTGTCTGAACCCATTATTAAACTTGGTAATGATCCAGTAAGTCGAGCTGATGAAATCAAACATCTTGGAATAGAAAGAAAAAAAAACAACACCCAAGACACAAATGCTAGAATTCAAACAACAAGGAAAACTTTTTATGCACTTATGGGTACAGGAATGTACTGGAAAAATGGAATATCGCCCATCATCTCTTTGTCACTCTAAGATACCTTTATTATACCCAGAATTCTCCAAGGCATTGAATTTCTCAGTAGAAGATCCTATGACATAGAAAAGCTAGAACTCCATCAAAGGTAAAACATGAAGAAGTTTCAAGGCCTTCATGACAACACCGCAACATATGTAGCATATCTACTTCTTGGAAAAATGCCAATAGAAGCTATTATTGACCTGTGCTTCCTTTCTGCATTCAACTGAATTGTATGTGACCCTGATTCCATTGAACACCAAACAGCAAAAAGGTGATTAATATTGATAAAACATCAAGACAGTAATAGCTGGTTCATCACTATCAACAAAATAAAAACAAAATATGGACTTAGCCCTGCATTGGTTGCCTCTCATAAACTAGCATAAAAGAACCTGTAAAAACAGAGTGCAAAAAGCAGTGATTGCCAAGTGGCATCAACGCCTTGTAAAGGAGGCCAAATCAAAATCAACTCTGAAATTTAGGGGGGGGTTGAAAATACACCACCTGGAAAACCCCACTTGGTATGGGAAACATCAAAACACAGTCCCATGGAAACAAAGAGGGCTGGAATAAAGGCCCGATTTATGACAGGAACATACCAGCTAAGGAAAACTCAATCAAGATATAAGCAACAAATAGACCCAGTGTGTGTACTCTGCAGGACTGAAGAAGAAGATGAAATTCATTTTATTGCAAGATGCTTATCATAATAAAGAAAAAAAGAACTTCACATAAGGAAAATGAAAAACTTTGATTGAGGAAAAACCTAAATCTTGATAATGATGATGATGGGCAAACTTTGACAAAACTTGTCATATACTATACATCTTATCAAGAAAAAACCCAACTAGTTCTCCAAAAATGTTAAGTGTATACCAGAGTAGAGAAGGTGAGCAGGGACCTCATCTTCGCCTTACACAAAGCCGGGGCAAACAAATCAAAAGCAAATTACTTTAGAAATATGCATTTAAATGGTAACTTTCCATGTAAAATCTTAAAAACACATCAAAATTACCTAAACCATATTATCTAAAATATGTGGTTCTCCCCAACCAATGTGTATAAAACAATATTAAAACAATGGACTTCTTCTTCTTCTTCCAATACGAAGTGTACTCAAAAGTTGAGCGTTATACTTCGCCGCTATTACCTGCTGTCCTATTATTGTTAAAGCAGGAAATAAAACGTGTTCCCACAAAAATGATGTAAAGACCAATGAAACGTTCTTATGACGTCATAAGGTTGCTAATTTTCAACATTGTTGCTTACTCACAGTACACAAGCGCCACCTAACTGATGGCAAAACTCGATAATTCATCCACATGTATACTTTTTAATACCTCGTATACTTTTTATTTTGCTAATCCAATAACTAATCCTGTATATTTGTATCATAGTATAAGCTTCACACACACTTCTTAACTTTTCTTCTAAATTTTTACTGAAAAAAGTTTTTTTTAATTATTTTAAGTTTTTTAAAAAGCAGCAAATTTTAACCTTGAAAACCCTAAATATCTTGTATCGTAAACAACTTTTAATGCAACCAATTGCCAGGCCACATTACACTACACATTTAAATATGCAAGCATTATTTTAACCCATTACATTTAGTGGGGTGCTCCCAATCAATAGGAGGGACATCTACTGTAGTGAAAGAAAGAAGGAAGACTACCGAGTACAGTACTGTAGTACATGTACTACTATATACTGAGTACTACTACTATTTGTAAGTAAACAAACATAAACTCTGTAGAATTTTCACACTCTTTAGCTAAAACACTTCATTATATTAAACAGGGTCCGATGAAAATGCTTACAATGTAAACAGCTGATTCGCACGTGTAAGCGTATACCGGTGCATTGAATTCAAGGTTAGTGTGTCCGATTTGTTTTTTGCTAGTAATCACTACCGGAAGTACACATTACAGTTGTTTTCCTTTAAATTTTGATTTGGCGGCAAGTGAATGTAGATTTTGATAGGTATGTAACCGTTATTATATGTGTGAAATGAAATATGCAAATCTTTAGATGCAAAGGCTTGAATCCCATATCTGTATTTTACTTTTAGAAGTTATACTGGCCCAGTAAACAACCTCTAACAGCTGATTGAACTGAAGATCTCTTCTTCTTCCATTGACATTGTACTATTTGTGGCGCTCACTAAAACTAGTACGCGGACGCCGACGCGGACTTCAGAAAGTCTGACTTGAACATGAAAAATAGTGATTTCTCTAAAAGTTCCAAATGTTTCTTTGTGAAACTTTCTACAGACATAGTAATGGACATGTTTATTCTTATCAATGCCAGATATTCACAACTTAAGTCCTAAATTTATCATTTGAGGCACTGATCTGTTACAAACTCACTAAAACTAGTACGCGGACTTCGACGGCCGACTTGGGATGTCAAGACGAATATTCGTCTAATTTCAATAAATAACAACATAAACTTAATTGTTATGAATAGTGTAAGTGTAAAGAAATGTAAATACTTCTTATTTATGCATAAGGACATCTTTATCGGCGATAAAACAAGGTTTGTTTACCTTGTGTGACAGCAGTCTTGATCGTTTGGAAAAGCCGACTTCGGTTTCAAACGGACGTGTACGGCGGACTCGAGAACTACACAGACTTACTATATCGCCTAAACTAGTACGTGCACTTCTGTATTCGACTTTGAATTTCTAAGATGTAAGTGAAGAAAATTCCTACCTTGTTACTTTAGTTAGTGTGTATGTTGAAACTGTGAGTAAGGAGTAGATAAAGTCTAAGGTGTAACATTGTTTTAAAAATGGTCATAATGCCTCAATTAATTTTAATTACAGCTTGATTTTATTGTGTTAATAATGTCAGTGTCCGCGAAATTCGTCGGACCGAACGGACAAAAGTGCGATCGGTCCGATTTGCGGGTTTTCTAGTCGGACCGGTTTGTCCGATGTTGCTTCCAACACTATGTATACCGTGGAAAGACGGAGTCTTGTAAGCACTTATACTATTTAATAACGACCTTTATATTTTGAGCGTTCCTGAGTGTACATGAATGTCTTTTCTAGCGAAATTACAATATGTGGAGGGGGCAATCCCCGGAAAACCACTAAACAAAAGAAAATTGACATCGACGGACGCCGACAAAAAGGCGATGTTAAATTCCCCATTGAAAATTCTTCAATTTTCTTTTTTGGTCAGACAGAAATGATTTCGGTCCTATGAAATATGTCTTCCAATAGGACCGAATGTCCTGTGGAGTTCAACAAAGTTTCGCGGACACTGTAATGTTAACGATTCCGTTTGAAAAGCAAAGTCAGACTTGTTGTGTTGGACTGCCTCTATCACAATGTAAGATATATTTTAACATTTAACTAGATATGGCAATTAATTATCATTAAAATATTTAAATTTCTTGTTATGATATGGAAATAAATAGAAAATATCTTTATACAGACACAGAAGTCCACGTACTAGTTTTAGTTCTTGAGTCCGCCGTACGCGTCCGTTTGAAACCGAAGTCGGCTTTTCCAAATGATCGAGACCGCTGTCACACAAGGTAAACAAACCTTGTTTTATCGCCGATAAAGATGTCCTTATGCATAAATAAGAAGTATTTACATTTCTTTACACTTACACTATTCATAACAATTAAGTTTATGTTGTTATTTATTGAAATTAGACAAATATTCGTCTTGACATCCCAAGTCGGCCGTCAAAGTCCGCGTACTAGTTTTAGTGAGTTTGTAACAGATCAGTGCCTCAAATGATAAATTGAGGACTTAAGTTGTGAATATCTGGCATTGATAAGAATAAACATGTCCATTAATATTTGGAACTTTTAGAGAAATCACTATTTTTCATTTTCAAGTCGGACTTTCTGAAGTCGGCGTCCGCGTACTAGTTTTAGTGAGCGCCACTTTTTGTAGTCCGACAAATCTGACGTAGGGCATTTTTATCATTTGTCGTTTTGCCCTACAAAACGACCAATGATAAAAATGCCCTACGTCAGATTTGTCGGACTACTTCCATTGCTACCGGTTCTACTAGGAGAACTTTAGAGAATGTGATAACATGTAGATATATACATTATTTAGAAGCAAATTTATCATTATTATCCATCTTTATGGTGGTTATTACAGATCAAACCGGGTTTTCTTTTCTAGAACTCTAGAGAACTCTAGCTTTTAAAATGGAAGGAATGATCGTATTGGTTTAATAAAGAAACGTAAACATCTGTGAAAGGTTCAGTTTCATTTTAATATGATAAATGCAGACATTTGCATATAAATAACTAAATCATCAAATGATATCAATGTTTATGGTGGCGATTTATAGATGAGGACTGTTTTTCTTTCTTTAAGAAATCGATCTAGAGAACTCGTTATAATCACAGGAATTATCGTATTGGATTTAATTTCATCTTTAATGTCATAAAATCCCTTTAATGTGGGTGTTTACATTATATCATCATTAAATCTGCGAAATTAATTGAACAACTGTTAAGCCGGTGTGGCCTAGTGAATAAGGTGCTCGGCTCGTGATCGAGAGGTCGCGGGTTCGACTCCCGTCCAGGGCACACCGGTGTTCTGTCTTTCGGATGAGACAGTAAAAACCAAGGTCCCGTGTCACGGTAGGCGTGGCACGTAAAAGATCCCTCACTGCTTCGGGTGGGTCCGTTGCAAAGGTCTAAATTTGTATGCAATGCATCAGGCAGATGCCGTCACCATATACGTGAAATAATCGTGGAGTGACGTAAAACTATAATCAATCAATCAATTGATCAACTGTTATTATCGATGTTTATGGTGGTAATATATAGGCCTATATATATACGCTAAATATATAAGTTTTAGTTTTTCTTTTTCATATCACTAAAGCGGCCGGGACATAGCAAATGCATACTATGTTTATACCAGACTCTGTTCGATATTACTTCATTCATTGCAGGGAGTAAGATTAGCACTCGCCCAGTCGCATTTGCGACTAAAATTGGTGCTGGGCTATTATAAATTCTCAAGGTGCTCGCCCAAGTGGCAACTGAAAATATCGGATATTTCGATTCTTGATTACTTCAAACTCAAAAGAAGTGTGTGATTTTGTTCCGATTTACAGCTATAAAATCAATTTTCAGTTACCCACGTATTAAAATCTAAACAAAGCCCTGTGTCATTTACGTGGATCACATCCTGTTTGCTTGTTTAACGATCGACTTCGGCGCGTGCCATGTCGTGTGAACTTAATTACTTTGGGAAAAGCGCGCGGTCAAGCATGGAATGGGTTATTAACTGATGTGATAATTTCATTACATACATGTCACTTAAAATATGCGGCGGATGATGTAATCTGTACGGCCGTGATACTGTCCATATACAGAGCCGTCGCTAGGACTTATTTTGGGCCGATATTTGGTCCCATTCCCAACGCCAAACAGTATATTTTTTCCTACCTTGTTCTCTTAAAATTCCCAACTGTACATGGTCAAAGAACTAGGGTCATTATGTGGTATATTTGGCCTAAAATTTAATGAAAATTCGAACTTGTTAATATTTTAACAATATTGGGTTTAATTGTTACTAGAAGTATCAAAGTTCCCATACTGTAAAATATACACGAGACTTTTTCCTAATTGCAAAGGCCCTGGCCCCAGTCCAAAAATACACAGAGACAGCCATGCATTTGTAGCATTCAAGAATCGTCATACAGATGAAGCATCTGAATGAGATTGAGCATCTTCATGATGAGATTTTTTTTAGAATTAATCTATTTGTCTGAATAGAATAAAGGAAGACATGTTTTATTAATCTTTTTATCTTGATGAAATAAACAATTTTATTCTTTTTATGATTTTATTTCGATATATATAATATTGACAAAAAAGTTGGGCTACTAAAATTTTGGCTGGGCTACTAAATCTTCTGAAGTTAGGGGCCCAGGTAGCTACCAAGGGTTTTGAGTTAATCTTACTCCCTGCATTGTCCCCCGCTTTCACAAAAGCGTGGGGACATTAAATCTCATTCGTCTGTCTGTCACAAAAACTTTAACCTTGGTCATAACTTTTTAACCGTAAGACGTAGGGCCATCATATTCGGTATGTGTGTCCTTTATTGCAATACCTTTCCGTTGGTACCAGAATTGTTATCATGTGGCCTTTGACCTACTTCAATGTAATTTTTTACCATAAGGCATAGGGCCTTCATATTTGGCATGTGTGTCTGTAGACATGCACAACCATGACAACATATCACTACACCCTTACTGATAGAACCCCCGAAACTAGAGGACCACAATTCTATGAATTTGCTCGTTATGTTATCAATTACAAATAAATTAGAACATATTTAGTAACTTGATAATATTTCATTTTTTCTAATAAAAGAAATCTATAGACAATAAGTATTAAGAACGACATTCTTAAGGCCCTCAAAGGAATTAGACTAAAAATAGTCCAGAAGTCTACTGTCACTTACAATCCATCAACACATGGCAGATGAATATTTTGCTTAGCATTTTTCGTCAAAATTAATCTTTATAGATACATTTAGCACATTTTGCGAACACGAATACCAGAAATAATGATTAATCATCATATGGAAATGAAAGGGGGAGTGGGGGTTATTCCCATTAAATTAATATGCCAGCCTTTATGAAGCCTTTATACAATTATATAAAGAATATATACAAAGATTAATTTTATATCTAAAACTTGTTAAATATAAATCAGACAAGATGTATGTTTGTCTTATAAAATGAATAGTCCATTGAATTAAAGTCAAGGAATGTCTGTACAAAATTAAATGTGTTTTAAATGGATGGAAATGAAATCAACAGGCTAAACATACCAAAATATTGAAAAACACTTTTCTACGGAAGAAAGTTACATGATGCAAGTATATAGTAAGGTGAGCTGATGTTTCTTTTGTATTTTAAAATGCATAAACAGATGCAAGGTAGTCATACTTGCGCATGTCAGTCACATGATTTCTACCTGACTCTCTCTCTGAAAATTTGGATAGTAATATATGGCAACACCCCTCCCCCTTTTGTATCAAGACCCCATCAATAGGTATATTGATATGATGTACAGTAAGCTGGAATAAAAAAGGAAAAATCTGGTACATGAGGGGAGATAATATTTTAAAATAAATTTCCATTGATTTTTATACAGAATCATGATTTTGACCCAAATTTCTTCAAAAAGAAAGAAAGAAAGGCGGGGAGGAAGGAAAGAAAGAATCAAAGACACGTTTATTATGAAAAAGCAAAGTTATCTGTCATATCATGTAATATTTAAATATCGCATAATTCTTCATAAATTTACACAGAGTCTTAGCATTTTTTTCAAATCATGTTCATTGTATATCTGTAATCCTGTAATGTATAATGCATGTTTTATAGATAATACAGTACAATTTAAAGAACTTAAAATATCAAAATAAATATGAACTCTCTCTCTCAAAGTTGAGTAACACAATCTGACAATCTGAAAGTTAAAAAGATAAAGGGTTTAAGTTAATTGTTTGGAATTAAGGTGGGGATCTCAATACTTTTCAAGATATCAGTGTTCATAATAACTAGCCTAGATGACTCACCAAAATGAATTTGGGACTCACCAAACTTTCTGTATTTTCTTTAACATTTGTTAGAAAGATGAGTCCAAAGACTCTTCAGTTAATAGGATTCATGAATTCCCAGGTCTAGTGAGAACCCTGAGATGTTAGACCAATTTATAAAAGGGCAGGTTCAGACATGATCCTGGTGTCCTCTGCATATATGTCAAAGAACTCTTGTTAACACAAGGTCTGCGGAACAAAAAATTACATGGTTTGAGGATGGAGAGTTCAGTTGCTTTTATGTTAATTGGTTATTTTTAACGTAAGTAGGCCCAAGTGGGCCTTTATCGTTAATGTGAGACGTGAGTAATCCTCCCCCTTTCAACATTTTTTGCAATCTTAAAAACTTCATTATAGAAAATATTGATGAGAACTATGCTATTTTTCGTGTTGAAGTCCATAAAGATGTCCAAAAAGAGTAACGCCTAGCATGGCAAAATATGTCCGTCGCTTAGTTTGAAGGGGAGAATTTTGAAAGTATGGAAACATCTCCCCTTAAATTGTTCCAATCCCAATAGTTCATTCTGTATCCTGCCTACAAGGAATTCTAACCAAGTAATACAACGACCTTGACCTTTAACGTTGAAAGACAATAGGTGTCTTTGTCTTGGCATGAGAAGTAATTTTACTAAGTATAACATACTTAGCCCCCAACGGTTTGGTCTGTATCTTACCCACAAGGTCGTACAGACGGATGGCGCCATACCATAATAAGTCCTGTCAAAAACAAGCGTATAAAAATTATATATCAGATTTCAACGAAATGAACAAACTTGAAAAATACATTCCTCTAGACAACTTGGATGCCATTAGTTTCAATATTCATACAGTGCTTTTGGAGAGAAACATATTCAAAGAGGGGTACGCTCTGCGACCTATATTTAGGCATGGTGGTGTCACCTGTCATCAAATATGAATGAAATGAACAGACTTGCTAGAGGACCTATAGTACTTCATGTTTACAAAGTTTCATCATAGTCATTCAAGTGGTTCTGAAGAAGAATTGGAAAATGTTAAAAGTTTACAGACAGATGGATGGATAACAGACAAAAACGAAAAAAGTGATCAGATCTAACTGGCTAAATTGAAGAAAAATTAGTTCTAAATTAATTTGCTTCAGCATCCCTGTTTATCAATCATAATTTTGATTTTGCTTGCCTGAATTTAATTGGTCAGAGAAAATGTGACACAATGAATTATTACGAAGTAAGCATGTCAATGACAAGAAAGTGAAATCAGTACATCCTCTCTGATAGATGTTGTTTTAATAATTATATTGTAAAGCTCTCTAGCTTCGCCAAGTTAATCTCTTAATGCATTATGAACCATATTTGATTGCACTGCATACTTAATGTTTATGACACATCATGTGCATGGTGCATACACAAGTTAATATCAACAATGATATATCGATAAATATATAGGAAGAGTAACAGAATGTACAACAATAATAGATATCAATTATAAAATTATGGATGTCCCCTTAAAAATTCATCAATTATGGTAGATTATTGCATATTTTACCAAATTGCAAATATTAATAAAAATAAACATTTTGACCACTACAGTTTATAAACATGTTAGAGTTCTATAAGGTTCTTTGAAGTTCTTGGTTACAATTTTAATTTTTATCCCCCCCCCCCCCCCCCCCGCCCCCCCCCGCCCCACCCCCCCCCCCCCCACCCCCCCCCCCCCCCCCCCCCCCCCCCCCCCCCCCCCACCCCCCCCCCCCCTTACCAACAGGTAAGTGGCAACCCAAAATTCACTTACCCTGTCATGAAAGTCACTTACCCAAACAAAAATGTCAATTTATATCGTTTTAATCATGATAATAGAAAACATTAAACACTCAATAAATCAATGTAATACAGCACATTTTTAACTTTCTTTGAAAGTTTTCATCAAACCAGAAATGACATTTCGTTTTATTAAACGAAACTATACGTGAACTAAGTTCCGGTATTCCGTATTTCATGCCACGGCCATGGAGTTATTAAAAGCATAAAACCAAATTAGGGACGATGTCCATGGAGTTATTAAAAGCATAAAACCATATTAGGGACAATATCATAATGTCACTCGTGAAATATTTATACGAATTATCGTGTGTTTTGGACGAAAATGTCGTAAAAACTAAATGGCATTGTCGCATATCTGAATTCAGGAACCGTGCTGAATTAAGTTTCTCCTTAGTGTTTCTGAATGCATTTCAAATGGCCGACTATTTCAACTTTCGACGATTACGTATTACTGGATCATTACTAGGTTTTAAAAGCGAACTTTATCGTGAAATTCACGATCATACATGGACAGTACTGACAGTATGATTTTAAATATCTTTAACATTTATAATATGCATGGGCTTCAAAATTCACTTACCCATGGGTAAGTAGCGTTTACTTTTCCAGTTACTTGACGTAAATTTTCACTTACCTCGGGTAACGGGTAATTGAATCCTAGAACATTGCTCATACACTTTATAAATACGCAATGGAATTAAATTCTTTACTCTAGGGTTCTTTAGATTTTTCTGTTTTAACCCCAATTTTTTAAAAATTTGGATGTATAACCCATTCAAACCTAGAAATTATGGTAGATTAGAGCATACAATACTGATTTATAATCAAACATAACAACATTGACCACTACATTTGATAAAAATGCTAGGGTTCTCTAAGGTTCTCTAGAAGCCAGCGTGGCCTAGTGGCATCGCGTTGGACTCCTGATCGGGAGGCTGGGGTTCGAGTCCTGCTCTGGTCATGCCGGTGTCATGTCTTTTCGTATGCTGCCATTTTCTTTAATAAACGCTGGTGAGGGACTATATCAAAGGCTTTTTGAAAATCTAGCAATGTCCGCGAAACTTTGTTTAACTCCACAGGACATTCGGTCCTATTGGAAAACATATTTCATAGGACCGAAATCATTTCTGTCGGACCAAAAAAGAAAATTGAAGAATTTTCAATGGGGTATTTAACATCGCCTTTTTGTCGGCGTCCGTCGATGTCAATTTTCTTTTTTTTTTTTTTAGTGGTTTTCCGGGGATTGCCCCCTCCACATATTTTAATTTCGCTAGAAAAGACATTCATGTACACTCAGGAACGCTCAAAATATAAAGGTCGTTATTAAATAGTATAAGTGCTTACAAGACTCCGTCTTTCCGCGGTATACATAGTGTTGGAAGCAACATCGGACAAACCGGTCCGACTAGAAAACGCGCAAATCGGACCGATCGCACCTTTGTCCGTTCGGTCAGACGGTCCGATGAATTTCGCGGACACTGATCTAGGTGTATAACATCCACACTATTTCGATTATCTGTCTCTTCCGTCCATTTTTCAATTACTTCTATTAGCTGGGTAGCACATGGTCTGCCACTTCTGAAACCATGTTGGTGTACCGAAAACAGATTGTTTGATTCCATATAGTGTATTGATTCATTTCTAAATATTTTTTCCATAGTTTTACACACTACAGACGTTTACCTTATAGGTCTATAATTTCATGGTTGACTTCTGTCTCCTTTCTTGTGAATGGCAGTTACATTTGCTTCTTTCCAGCATAGTGGTAGTTTTCCTTCCCTTAGAGACAGCCTAAATATAAAAGTACATGTCTGTGCTATAGTCTTGGATGATTCCACAAGTTGTTTCGGGTGTAAATTGTCCGTTCCTTGAGTCTTTTTAACATTAAGCTTTGTTAACAGTTTCTCCACTTCTTCTTCAACAATATGCAGGGCTTGAAATTCCCACTTGCCCGTTTGCCAATCATTGCCCAATGGCGAGTGAAAATGCCTCCGAGCAAGTGGTTTTCCGTCTGAACTCGCCTGTTGGCGAGTAAAAAAAAGAAGAAATTATCGGGTTTTGAATGCGGTATTTTTGAAAATCTTGATCATTTCAGTGTTTGACTTATATAAGGCATAATTTTGAGAGCTCCATATTGACCATGATCGTATTTGACCATATTTACAAATGGCGGAGTTTTCAAGTCAGTCTACTGGTGTCAATGTAGCAATTATTTTCCATAGAGCTACATGTTAATGAATTGAGAAGTTTCTGTGAAAAAGAGGATCATTTGAAGCTTCCTTTACATTTCAATAAACAGAGAGGCCCCCCACTAAAGTAAACACACCAAAAACACTATACCTCATGGGGCTTTTCATTTTCAAAATTTGCCTTGTTTGAACTTACCCTCAGTCTGCAGAAAATGTGCTTGCTGAAAATACCTTGACCCTTGATATGAAAAATACTGACCCATTAAATAAATTTTAAATATTATTACCTGTCAACAGATAGACCATAAATAGCATTCCAGTCAAAAAGATGAACCTCAGAAGCCTGGGATTTTTCATCCCGAGCAGGACTTAAGTTAGGTACATGTAAAACATTTACATGACTCCACTCAGGGTCAATTGGTACGTTGATACCTATAGTAATTCAGTCTACTGTAAATGCAGAAAGTGAGTCTACAAGTCAGTCCACTGTAAATGTAGAGTGAGCTTTCAAGTCAGTCTACTGTAAATGCAGAAAGTGAGTCTAGAAGTCAGCCTACTGTAGATGTAGAAAATGAGTCTTCAATGCACGCTGACTAACAGGGCGGTGGGGACTATATGACGAGCCTTGTCCAAACCTCTTTCAGAGGAGACATGGTCCTGAACCTCGTCCCCTCTGACTGTTAGTCGGCACTCCTACAGATCTAGGGTCTTAACTCGTTTTCAGACTGGCAGAGCATGGTTTATCATGTTGATGTCGCATATATTTTTATACCATTATGTGCTTTACAATACCTTACGTGTTTATATTTTTATGACCTCTCAATATGCGATACCTGTTGACCCTTGTTCTTTACATGGAGGATTATTTATAAATTTTCAAATGTACGTCCTTTGATTGTTCTGCTGTTACGGTGTGTGGGAAGGTTGGCCCGTAAACCGGTTAACCACACCATTTGTTTGGCTTTTGTCAAATTAAATGACCGTCCTAAGTCAGTATCGTAATTGCACTACAATCAAATATTTTTGTTATGTGTTATATGTTCTAGTATATTATTTATATACATGTATTGTATAGCTCCATGGTGACTTCTGCCACATAACTTAGCCAGTAACTCCTCTTTTTTCTTTCAAGTCAGTCTACTACATGTAGAGAGTGTCAGTCTTCATTTCAGTCTTCTGCAAATTTAAAATGCGAGTCAAGTCAGTCTAACACTGATAAAGGAGTGAATTGTACTACAATTTGTAGAGTTGGTCTGTTGTTGAATTTCAATGCAGTGAAGACAGTGACTATGAAATGTCAGAAAATGAAAATGATGTGTTCCAAAGATAAGAGCTAGACTATGAGACGGAATTTGATAAAATTAAATCAATTATTTGTATTTAAATTGTTGTTAAAGATGTCCGTCACATTAAATAGTTGGTTTTTGACCAGATTGCAAAGCAATTCCGGTCTATGAATTGGCGAAATCCGTCTGTCCGTCCGTCTGTCAGTCCGTGCGTCCGCACGGCGTCAACATTTTGCGTTTAGCTTGGTTTCTTTCATACCCTAAAGGGTATTTATGTCAAGTTGGTAGGTTTGTAGACACTTGAATGTTCTATCTAACCAATACAAAAATTTAGTGACCTTGACCTTGACATTACGCTTCAGTGAACACACACTGTTTTTTGCCTTTAGGGTGACCACTTGCATACATGTATTGTTAATGTTAATGCAAAGCAATTCTGGTCTATAAATTGGCAAAATCGGTCCGTCTGTCTGTTTGTCTGTCGGTCCGGCGTCAACATTTTGCGTTTAGCATTTGCAATCCGGTCATACCATCTTTGACGGTTTCTTGTCTAAAGTTTGTCAGTCACTCAAGAATGGGCCCTGCATTTTACCAGGAAGAATAGAAAGAAGAAATTAGAAAAAAAGGGAAGAAATAAAAGTTCAATTTGCATATATTATTATAGTTGATCGAACATCACATGTAATATTCAAAATCTGAATATATTAATCAGAGCAATCAGTACTTCATATCATATCACTTGTCACGTGAACTTGTTTGTTCTTAAAGGCATCTTCACTACACATATACATATGCCTTAAAGTAAAACCAGCAGACACAAGTAATTCTACCTCACCTATAGGGGTATTACAGTTATACAATTTAATTAGCCAGAAACTTCTATATCTTAAGTAAGTGAAGAAGTCTGTGGAAAATGAAACTTTTTATCACTGTATTAATAATTAAAGTTTGAATATGAACTTCCGTTTCAGTCACAATGGTAGACAAAGGTATGAAGGAAATATTTGACCAGTGTCAAAACAGTATGCAATCCCATGGAAAATTGCTGAAGATACTGCAGAAACATTATGACAAGGTAAGCAGATTAACACCAGAAACTGAAATTAATCCTCACATTTAGTAAAACAGGAGTAAGTCTGAAGATTTCTGACTTTAAAATATACAGGAAATTTGAAGAAAAGTTGTGACAAATGCACCAGAAAAGATTGAACTAGTTAGTTTTTACATGCAGGTAATCCATAATGAAAGTTACAGATCAATAAGTATAGATTTATTTGTATCATAAACATAATTTGGTTCATCAGGTGTTTCATACTCACTACCTAGGCTTTCTCTTATCCAAAAAATTTGAAGGAAAGGCAGAGGAGTTCAGAATGGATTTGATTGCCTTTCATTTGCAGGGAATTTAACCAAGCCATTTGGCTCATTAGAGCCAAAGTTATTGTTTTATTTTAACTTCAGACTGTAAACAAAGAATATTTGACTTTGAATTTGATTTGAAAAAGGAGTTGAGTACATGTATTTGCATGTCGGGGAAAAAAACATTGCTGATGATTGCACTGCACTAACAGATGTCTGGTATTCATAGAGGATATAATCTATTAGTTCTACAGGGTTGACGAAACTAAGAAAATTTTCCTAGGTACATTTTGAAATCAAATAGCCCACAAGAATTTTCACTAGCCAACATTATATTTATATAACATTAAAAAATAAGTTGACATATAACTGACAAGTTTATGATTATACGAAAGTTATCAAGTAATGAATATGACATGAACATTACTTAGCTTGAATATTAGATATGGCACAGGGAAAATCACAAAATGTACAGTGAACAAAGATAAACACTCTCGCCACATTTTCCAAATTTTACTTTTATTTTAGAATTTGTCAAAATTTCATGCGGTTCAAGGTCAGCATGCTATTATTAGTTTTCATTGGTAATGGTTAGTTCATTGTCATGATCTTTTAACTTTTGATCCTGATATTTTTAAATGCCAAACAAACAAAATTGTTATAAGCCAATATAACTGATAAAATATAAGGTCATTTTATACTGGCTGAAAAGAAAGAATCTGATAATATTTGTGATTTATTTATACTCGCCACGTTGGCGAAGAAGGTTTTGTCGCCTTTGGCATGTGGGTGACTGTCTCTCGTCATTCCTGATTCTATGAAGATGAAACATTGTCAAAAAAATGCTCCCAACCAAGTTTCTTTTTGGATATGGGCAAGTTCATATTAAAGCCCCTTGCAGAAGTTTGGGAGATGCTAATAAGTATGTCTTGGATCCTTAGTTACTGTGAATTAAGTAAATATGGAGGAGTAATCTCCTGCAGAAAACATAAAGAAGCAAGTTGTTAACTTAGATCTACAGGTACATATAAGTTGGTAAATGAATATTCCTTTACAAAGGTGTTTTTGTCTTACATTCCAAAGGAAAGGAGCTAAGGTATGTGTAATGTTAAGTAGATATACATGTACAAATAATACAAATTTAGAGGGATTCCTTTAAATAACCTGTTTTTGTTTTTGGGTTTTTTTTCTTTTGGCTCAAATGAGCTATAGTCATAGTGCGTCGTCCATCTGTCATTAACTTTTTCACATTTACAACTTCTTCTCTGGAACTGCATTGCAGATTTGGATCAAACTTTGTATAAATCATGTACTGAAGGTCCCCTACTACATGTACTAACATTGTGTTCGGGATCCAGATTCCCTCAGGGGTGGATCCAGGGCAGGGCCAAAAATGCCCAAAACGGTACCCCTCTTAAAAAATGTTCACCTCCAGAACCAGTGCATAAATGGGGAAACTAATTGCATTTCAACAATCTATAAAGATTGTTTATCAAATATTGTGTTACGGATTAAGATCAGTCAAATAGAAATTTTACAAGTTTTTGATGTGTTTCTGGACTAAGTAATTAAAGTTTTTAATTATTACATGTATTATTATTATTGATGATTTTTTAATGACTATTTTTATCATAATTATGGTAAGGAATATTATTGTGAAAGAATATTGTCATTATCTCAAGGTGTGGATTTTTTTATGAATTTTAAATGTTAAGATTTCCAGGAAAAAAGGGGGGGGGGGGTGGGGTTGGTTGGCCATTTTTCACATTTTCAACTTTTTCTGCAAAACTGTTAGAAGGATTTTAATAAATCTTAATAGAAATAAATCACTTATGATCCCCTTAAAATTTTGTTGTTTTCGTCCAGACCTCTGTACAGGTGGCGCCACCATAGTCAAAAGTAGGTCACAAAAGAGTACCCTCCTTTGACAATGTTTTTCTTCATACTGGATATATACAGAGACAAACAAATGCATAGAAATGATCTAGAGGGATGAGTGAAGATGTATTGTCATTTTGGTTCCCTTCCAAAATCAAATTGTAGAATTTTTTTCGACATTTGTTTGGAGTTGGTGATTTCGATGCAGAAAAGTGTCATATTTTCTAGTTAATTGATAACAGTGTCCGCGAAATTCATCGGACCGTCGGCCCGAACGGACAAAAGTGCGATCGGTCCGATTTGCGCGTTTTCTAGTCGGACCGGTTTGTCCGATGTTGCTTCCAACACTATGTATACCGCGGAAAGACGGAGTCTTGTAAGCACTTATACTATTTAATAACGACCTTTATATTTTGAGCGTTCCTGAGTGTACATGAATGTCTTTTCTAGCGAAATTACAATATGTGGAGGGGGCAATCCCCAGAAAACCACTAAACAAAAGAAAATTGACATCGACGGACACCGACAAAAAGGCGATGTTAAATACCCCATTGAAAATTCTTCAATTTTCTTTTTTGGTCCGACAGAAATGATTTCGGTCCTATGAAATATGTCTTCCAATAGGACCGAATGTCCTGTGGAGTTCAACAAAGTTTCGCGGACACTGTGATAATGATGATTTCTTATGGACTATTGTGATCATAATTATGGTAAGGAATTTTAATTTGAAAGAATTTTGTCAATATCTCAATCTTTGGATTTTCTATGAATTTTTTAAGACTTCCAAATGAGGTTGTACAGGAAAGATTTTAATGAAACATGGTATACATGAAGTACTATAGGTGATCTATCAATTTTGTACATTCCATCCAAATTGGTTAACAGATAATGCCACCATGTCCAAAAATTAGGTCTTACAATGGTACATATACCACTTGGTAATTAAGATATGGAGAGTAGCAGTTCAAATCCAGCTGTGGTCAATCTTTTTTTTCATTTCTTTACACATCTAAATAAGTTCTTAGATGTTTGTCAACATATGAAATTAGGCCATTTTAACTTGGATCTGGACAATATTTGAAACAATTGTTGTTCATGACCCAGACTTGAAATCAGTCAAACAAAAGGCCCCACCTAAAGAAAATAACTAACTTGGTGCCCTGAATCACATCTTGCAGAGACAAAGCAAATGCTTAATATCAAAATCACCTGAATGGATGTGCAAAAAAGTGTTGTTTATTATTCTGGTCTAATATAAAATTTGACATATTTTCAACATTTGTGTTGACTAAGTCACAGTAATGCAAAAATAAATGAATTCTTCCTTCCTGCATGACTGATCATCTAGGTACTCGGTGAGCGATATAGGCCCACTTGGGCCTCTTGTTTTTGTTTTTTTTTTTTTTTCCTTTGTTACTACTATTAGAGATATACATTTGTGTGCAAAAGTGATGGTTCAAAATCTATTATGAAATATGAATGACACTATAAATATTAATCACTTTGTCCTTGAGGTATACACAGGATTCTTCTTCAGGATCCAATAGTTACAAACGTATATACATACATTTGTAGGAGTTCAAATTGTTTACTTGCATATCAAATAGTATGATGATGATGACAGGAAACTACATTAAAACAATTCATACACTGAAATCTTTGTGAGTCAAGGATCTGTTGTGCATTCTTACATATTTATATGTTTAATTTCCAGCAAGTACTATAAATTCTTAATTTTGATTAAAGTAATATAACCTTGTAAGTCAAAAACTTTGTCTCTCTTACTTAAATTGACTACTATAAGTCAATGTTTGATTTAAAAAGCCAAAGTATTAAACCAGTATCTGGTGGCACATGGATAAAGAAATTGTACTTAGCACTTGTTGTCCCTCGGAAGAGCGTGGGGACATTAAATCTCATTTGTGTGTCTGTCTATCCATTCGTCCATCCGTCTGTCCATCTGACACAAAAACTTTAACCTTGGTCATAACTTTTTAACTGTAAGAGGTAGGGCCTTCATATTTGGCATGTGTGCCCCTTAATGCAATACCTTTCCATTGGTACCAAAATTTTTATCATGTGATCTTGACCATGACCTTTGACCTACTTCAATGTAACTTTTGTACTGTAAGAGGTAGGGCCTTTATATTTGGCATGTGTTTCTAGACTTGCACAACTAGGACAATATGTCACAGATCACTGCACCCTTACTTATAGAACCCCAAAAACGGGGGACCACAATTTTCTGAATTTGCTTGAAGAAATTGGGTTATAATGTGGTGTGTGTGCGTGTGTGTATATATATATATATATATATATATATATATATATATATATATATATTGCATAACACAGGAGATAAATCTTGTAATGTGCTGGTACAGGCAATTTTTATATATGTAAGGAGGAACATTGGTGGAGCATCTGTAATCTCAATCAATTGTGTTTTCTCAATATATTAATTATTATTAAATGAAGTGAATCACTGTTTACAGACAGATTTTGCCACATTTTGGAATGACTTCAAGCACTTGATGACCTATTCCCTCATCATTTTTCAAAGAGAGCCAGCTGTGGAACGTACCATTGATTTCATCTCCAAGTTTGTAACCTATGTGGCACCAGTCAAGTCTGATGCTGTCTCAGTAGATGATTCCAGCATTGATGAAATTTCTCAGAATCAGTTGCTACAGTCAATGTTTGATTTCTTACTTAAGGTACATGCAAGAAAAATGCAAATTGATGAAGATCATTGATGGGTGGAGGAGTTGGGGTTAAAATATAGTGGGGTCAAAGGAAACATACATATTTTTTTTCTTTTCTAAGAATAAATGTGTATAAACTGTTAAATGCCCTGCATCATGTCACTCAGCAGGAGATAATGTTTACCTATACGCTTAGCCTTGTATTCAATATGTCCAAAGGTACTCTCAGTCATAGCTTATGCCATCATAATTGCATGTAATCAAATTAAGAATTAAAGATTTTCTAATATTCATATTAAAATTTAGATGAATTGGAGCAAAATTTTGTTGCCAACAGAGGAAATGCATATCATGGCAGGCATTCTAAACAGACAAAATATATTATACTATTTAGACATTTCAACATGTTCAGTATGATCTTACACATCTGACTCAACAAATTCCAACCTTTGCTACCTAGTTTTTACTTTAAAAGCATAGTGAAATTTCATCTGTACAACTAATGCAATTGTTCACATACAGTGCTGACACGTTTGCACAATACAAAATAGACTATTTTCAAGTTTTCGCATTCAGTTTGAAATTCTTAGATATGATGATAGAATGCACATGACCATGATTAAACATTGACATTTAAAATTGTACATTTTCAATTATTAATAATTTGTCTTCATTATTACACATGTAATTTATAGTTCTCTTTGTACTCTGCTTTCACATGCATACTCTGTGAGAATTTACCTTCTGTTTTTTACATCATCACGGCATACTGGTAATCTTTCAGTCACACTCTGTGCGTGATAAAGGTATACGTTTCCGATGCTGTCAGATGATCAACAAAATCCTTGGAAACCTGGGAGAAGATGCACAGATTGATGATGACTTGTATGACAGGATTTACGAGAGTATGCTGGAGAGACTCAGGGACAAGATTCCTGTGGTCAGGATGCATGCTGTCATGGCATTGGCAAGGCTTCAGGATCCACGTGATGAGAACTGTCCAGTCATTAAAGGTACATTTGCCTCCTATGTACATGTAGAAGAAATTGTAAATTTTAACATAGTTTGCTGAAGAAAAACAAAAAGAAATTTACATGTATACTGATAGACGATAAGATGTGTTAACTCATCTAAACAAAGCCTACCCACATGCAGGGGAAACCAGAGAATCCTACAAACCTTCTGGTAAATGTACCTATTCCTTTTTTCTCTGAACAGTGACTTCCAGATGTAAAATTAACTTTTTGTGTTATTTTGACAATTTTTTCTCTTAAATTCTTCTGGCACCAGTTCATGGCTACAAAGTATAGGACATTAAGGGATCACTTTAACCACTATATGGCCATCAGCCACACTCTGTTTTAGCTATCCTTGCAGGCAATACCAAGGTAACACTTTGTCCGTTGTCTGTACGTATCAGTGTCTGTCACACCTTACTTTAGCTATCTATGCAGACAATGCCAAGGAATCACTTTGCTCACTTTCTGTCAGCTTGTCACACCCCTGCCTTAGCTATCTTTACAAACGATGCCAAAAAGTCACTTTGATTTTGTCTGATGTCTGTCTGTTACACCTCTGCTTTAGCTTATCTTTGCAGGTGATACCAAGGGATGACTTTGTCTGTTGTTTGTTTGTCACACCCAACTTTAGTTATCTTTGCAGGAGGTACCAAGGAAGCACTTTGTATACTGTCTGTTTGTCACACCCTGCTTTAACTATCTTTGCAGGTGATACCCCGGGTTACTATCTGCTCTCTGTCTCACCCTTGCTTTAGTTGTCTTTGTAAGTGATACCCTTGGGTTACTATCTGCTATCTGTCACACCCTTGCTTTAGCTATCTTTGCAGGTGATACCCAGGGGTTACTATCTACTATTTGTCACACCCTTGCTTTAGTTGTCTTTGCAGGTGATACCCAGGAGTTACTATCTGCTATCTGTCACACCCTTGCTTTAGTTGTCTTTGCAGGTTATACCAAGGGTTACTTTCTGCTATCTGTCACACCCTTGTTTTAGCTATCTTTTAGGGTGTTACCCAGGGGTTACTATCTGCTGTCTGTCACACCCTTTCTTTAGTTGTTTTCTCAGGCGATACCCAGGGGTTACTATCTGCTATCTGTCACACCCTTGCTTTACCTATTTTTGCAGGTGATACCCAGGGGTTACTATCTGCTGTCTGTCACACCCTTTCTTTAGTTGTTTTTTCAGGCGATACCCAGGGGTTACTATCTGCTATCTGTCACACCTTTGCTTTACCTATTTTTGCAGGTGATGCACAGGGGTTACTTTCTGCTATCTGTCACACCCTTGCTTTAGGTATTTTTGCAGGTGATACCCAGGGGTTACTATCTCCTATCTGTCACACCCTTGCTTTAGTTTTGTAGGTGATACTAAGGGATCACTTTATCTAACCCTAACCCTAACTCACATCTTAACAGGTGACAAATGTGTTCCTTGAACACTAAACTATAGTTTAAAATGAATACATAGATACAAATGTATTATTTATGTGCTCCAGGAAATGGAAGCATCAGTATTTCTCAAACATATCTTATTTTATCTAAAAGTGGTTGCACGTGGCTCGGTTCCAAGGTGGGGATATCACATCCTCACATATGCACCAACATGGACGTCCGCTGGTGTCTAGGATGTGATATCCCTGACCCCTCCTCGGAACCGAGCCACGTGCAACCAATTTCAGATCATAACTTCACTTCCGGTGTCTGCTAAGCATGCCGTAATATATGTACGTCATTGGAACAACCTTTTTAGGGTTGTCTCTGTGGCGGGACGTTATATACGCATGCTTTGTAGGCTAGGCAAAGCTGCCGTACGGTCTAAATTTACTACATATATCTTGATTTATGTTTTCAGCTTACCTCTTTTTGGTTAGTTCTGATCCTAATTATGTGGTAAGGAAAATAGTGTTAAGTCACATTGCTCCTTCCACTAAAACACTTCAAGCTATTCTAGAGAGGACCAGAGATGTGAATGATAGCGTACGCAAGACTGCATATACTGTAATGGGAGAAAAAGTCCATATCAAAGCTTTATCTATTGCCAATAGAGTTCGACTTCTTCAAGATGGACTGTCTGATAGATCAGGTAAGTAAGTCTCTGTTACTCACCTAGGTAGTTGGGTTCCAGGTAAGTTTAATGTCAGTAGGTGAATACTCCATAGTTTTATCTTATTACAGATTTTTTAACGTATTTTTAAGAGTAATTAAATGTTTCATATAAGGTAAATTTGTAGTACTAGCCTGTGTGGCTCAGTTAGTAAAGTACATAATTTGGTATCCAGATGTCCAGCTCAAGTCCCTTTGGGAAATTAGTGGGGTCTTGTCTATTGGTGAGACATGAAAAACCAGTGTCTTGGCACTAAAAGATCATCGGTATTTCGCGTGAGTCTCCTGTACAGGTTGAAATTTTTGTGTAAAAATGTGAATGCAACAGCTGCTGCCATCACTATACAAGTGAAATATTTTTGAAGATACATCACAATAACATATATAAGATTCCTCACTGATTTGGGTGGGTCTGTTGCAGAGATAATGATTTCTATGCGATGTATTTAAATAGGAGCTGTCACCTTATTATATTTATGAAATAATCATAGAGTGGAGAAAAACAATGATCAATCAATAAATAGTTCTTTGGAAGGTAATTCAAGGATTCATCTGTGTCCAGAGTCAACATACATATTATGGGGGGCGTGTCAATCAAACCCACTAGGCGTGAGATATGTCTATCATCTATATACTGCCTGCTTCCGGTAGTAAATGCCCAAGGCGATAACTGGAGTAATGTCTACATTGTGCCATTCAATGGAAACGATAGAATACTTGCGCTGTGTTGTTATACCTCCTGCAAACGAAGTTGAGGGGTGGAGGGGAGGTATATAGGAATCACCTTGTCCGTCTGTCTGTCCAGAAAACTTTAACCTTGACCATAACTTTTGAACCAAAAGAGACTGGGTATTCGTACTACACATGTATATTCCTTGTGGCAAGACCTTTTGTTTTCAGTACCAAAATTTTTGACCTTTTGACTTTGGCCTTGACATTTGATTTACTTTTTGAAAATTTAACCTTAGCCATAACTTTTGAAGCAAAAGAGACTGGGTATTCATACTACACATGTATATTCCTTGCGGCAAGACCTTTCTTTTGGTACCAAAATTTTTTACCTTGTGACCTTGGCCTTGACATTTGATTTACTTTTTAAAAACTTTAACTTTAGCCATAACTTTTGAAAGAAAAGAGATGGGACCTTCATACTACACATGTGTATTCCTTGTGGCAAGAACTTTTTGTCGATACCAACATTTTTTACCCTTTGACCTTAGTCTCGATGTTTGAACTACTTTTTAAAAACTAAAACCTTAGCCATAACTTTTGAAAGAAAAGAGATGAGACCTTCATACTACATATGTGTATTCTTTTGTAGCAAGACCTTTCAGTCAGTACCAGCATTTTGACCTTGTGACCTTGGCCTTGACATTTTACCTACTTTTTAAAAATTTTAACCTTAGCTATAACTTTTGAACCGAAAGAGGCTGGGTATTCATACTACACATGTATATTCTTTGTGGCAAGATCTTTCTTTTAATACCACAATTTTTGACCTTGGCCTTGACATTTGACCTACTTTTTAAAAACTTTAACCTTAGCTATAACTTTTGAACCAAAAGAGACTGGGTATTCATACTACACATGTATATTCCTTGCGGCAAGACCTTTCTTTTAGTACCAAAATTTTTTACCTTGTGACCTTGGTCTTGACATTTAACTTACTTTTTAAAAACTTTAACCTTAGCCATAACTTTTGAAAGAAAAGAGATGGGACCTTCATACTACACATATGTATTCCTTGTGGCAATACCTTTCTGTCAATACCAACATCTTTCATTTAGAACCATTACTTTTGTCCCTGGTCTATGCCCGATTTTAAATTTTGGTGCCGTGGGGGGTATTTGTCCTGTTAAGACAGTTCTAGTTTAACAATGGTTTCTGATTAGCAGATTGTACGAATGATAGAATGATTTAGCCTTAATTGGGTAATTGATAGTTACGCAACAAGTGAAACTACTTAACAGTAACGACACGAGCATCGGCAGTTTGGATAACACTTATTCATTCATTCTTTCTTTATTTTGTCTTCACAAACATTGGCTATCTCCACGTAAAGTTCAAATAATATAGGTAGACACGCACGTTCATTTTAAAAAAAAAATTGAAGCTGTCCTTTGGGACGGGGGTACTAGTGAAGAAATTTGAAGTGTATGCGAGTTTGATTGTAAATGAAATGAAAGAAAGAAAAGCGTTGATATCACACGATGAATAAAGGCTGATCATCCTGCGCCGCTTTTGATAATAATACACATTTCACGATTACATTGTAAAAGGTATATGGCAAAGCAAATTCAGTTGACATATATGTGCTGAAAATCTCTTTTGCGTCTTGTGGTCTTGCTGTTTCCACATGAAATTGACATTATATTTTGGATTTTTCCCCTACGTATTATACACGGAGTTAGACGTTTTTTCATGATTTTTTTTTTAGATGCATATTATACTCGGGTGCATATTATATTCGAGTAATTATGATAAGCGCTTGGCTTGCAGTGCGGACGATCCGGAATTACTGAAAAATTGCATTATGGCTTAGGAATCTCTCCCGCTTTTACTCATAAAAAATGCTCCAATGTGTAAAACTCAAAACGGATATGTACATTGAAATAGTCCCATTCGACGGACCAAAATTGAACACTAATCCCGAACTATTGCAGCGTTATTTACTTTCCTTGACATAGATGTGTACCAGATTACATTTCAGGCCTACATGGCTGATATTACTGAGTGCAATGGCGGAAACCAATTGATGTATGAAATCAATGTAAGTCATTTCGCTAAGTGACGTCCGAGTCTTTTTACATAGGTATGAGTGAAGGGAGAGATCTTTATACGTCGGCACGAGTGAAATTGCGAGATTGTTCCGAATGGTCACCTTGTGCTTAATAGACAATTTGTGTGGAATAATTTGTGAAACAATTCACGTGCAGTTTAGTTCGTTCTGAACAATCTTTTTTTTATCTCTCTCTCAGCAACAATCGATTATAAAGAATTGGAATCGATAATCGGAATCGAAAGACTTTTATCGATCGACAATCGATTATCGGCGACAATTAGTTCATCACTACTTAGGCCCATGAAAAAACTTAGTAGATCTGAGTGTCTTAACACTCGTTGTGCAAAAAGATCAAATTCTTAGAGCATTGTGCATTCTTTGTTGACTTTTTCTTGTTTGCCCAATTTCCACTGATAATTCTTATTGACCGGATTGCAAAGCAATTCTGGTCTATGAATTGGCGAAAACTGTCTGTTCGTCTGTTGTCAACTTTTTGTGTTAAGCCTTTGCAATCTGGTCTTACCGTCATTGACGGTTTCTTGTTTTCTTCTTTCAAATGGTTTGAGATTACATTTATTCTGTTCATAATCCATTGAATATTGTATTGTCATTTACGATGATTTAGCGCTGAGGTAAAGCTTAACGTTAGAAATTAATTATTATGGTCAAATTTGCACCATAACAATGTTTCATTGTATTGTCTTTTGTTGACCGGATTGCGAAGCAAGTCCGTCTATGAATTGGTGAATTCTATCCGTCTGTCTGGCGTCAACAATTTGTGTTTAGCTTGATCTCTAGCATACCGTTAATGATACCAACTTCAAACTTGGTCCATTTATAGACATTGATGAGTTCTTTACAACCAATACAAAATTTGGTGACCTTGACCTCAATTACACTTCAGTGATGTGATTTTGCATTTAGCTTGATTTCTTACATACCATTAATGATACCAACTTCAAACTTGGTCAGTTTGTAGACATTGATAAGTTTTTCCCTACCCACACAAAATTTGCTGATTTGGCCTCAATTTTATGCTTCTGTGAACACAGTCTGATTTTGCTTTGCAATTTGGTCATACTGTCTTGGATACTTTCTTGTGTTTGTCAAAAACTGAACTATTTAAAAATGCCTTAGTTAAGTTGTTTATGAAAGTTTTAATGCAACAAATATTTAGAAATTAGTAACGTGAGGTATGTTTCTTTTTGACTTCGTTGTAAATTTATACTGAGATAATTTGAGAGTTTTTTTCACGTTTTAGAGATAGTTAAGTCAACATGTGCTTCCAAGTTGTTGCAAACCTGGCTGAGAACATTTGGAGGAAATGTCCTTGATTTGTTGGGAAGTTTAGATGTGGAGAATTCAACAGAGACATGTGAACTTGCACTTGAGACTTTACTGAAAACTGCTTCTGTCCCAGAGATGGTAGAGAGATTTGATTTATTAGATGACCAGTAAGTATCTAATGTATTATTTACATTTATACAAATTACAGTGCTTCCAAATATTCTTTCAGCTCATTATAGATTCTATATATAGTCAATGCAGCCTACTTTGGCACATAAAAATCCTGAACTGCTTCAAGTGCTTCTACAGCCGAATTGACACATGAAAATCCAGAACTGCTACAGGTGCTTCTACAACTGACATTGTCACCTGAAAATCCAGAACTGCTTCAGATGCTTCTACAGCCTACATTGGCACATAAAAATCCTAACTACTTCAGGTGTTTCTGTTGTAGCAGACATTGGATATAAAATTTGTTAACTGCTTTAAGTGCTTCTACAACAGATATTGGCACATAAAAATCCTTAACTGCTTCTGGTGTTTCAGTAGTAGCACATTGGCACATAAAAATCCTGAGCTGCTTCAAGTGCTTCTAAAGCAGACATTGGCACATAAACAATTCCAAACTGCATCAGTTGAGTTTTTAGCAGACAATGAAGATACCAAAATGCTTCATATGGGTCTGCATCACACATTGGCACAATAAAGATCCTCACAGCTTCAGATGGGTCTGTAGGATAGGTCTAAATTAATGTGTAGTGTATCGAGCAGATACCATCATGAACATGTTTAAGTGAAATAAACTCAGTATCCGAGAAATAAACTTGATGTGATGTCAAACATTAACAAAAACACAATCTAATGGTAAGGTTGTGATTTTGTTGTACACTGTATGAATACAGAAAAGGGACATACTAAAGTAGTAAACATCCCGGATAATTTGGAAATAGATCTGTGAAAGTGAAAGTTCAGAAAATTCAAGTTCTGGAGACGTGACATTGCTTTTAAAATTTGTGACTAAATGATATGGATATAAAATTTATGTTGGACATGTCTGAAAGCTAATTAAAATTATTGGTGAGTTTGCTTGATATAGCACTTCCATATATGGTGAGTAACCATTTTCATTCTTTTTTTGCTCTTGGATCGATAGATCGGGTGTATATTGTTTTTGACAATTCTGTCTGCGCAATAACTTTTAAACCGTGAGAGATAGAGATTTCATATTTTGCATGCATACTCCATTAAACCAAGGTCATTGATCTCATGACCTTTGACCTACATTTCAAAATTTGCCTAATTTGGACTTTGTTGCTGCCAGGGGAATTTGTGTTTCACCAACACATCTTGTTGTTCTTAAAAAGAGGGGAAGGTAGAGCATTTATTAGAGGGGGCATCTATTATAGAATATCAGTATGTATTGGTAAATATATTTCAAGCAGTCGGTTGTTTGTGAATGAGAAAATTGTACTCCGGTGAGCGATATAGGGTATAGGCCCATTTTGCTGTCATGTTAGTAATAATTATCAGACATCCACCACTTCAAACCAAAGTATCACTTCATATACCAAAATCTTTTATTAATAGTATCACAATTCAAGAAGTTTGATTGTATATTGGAAATAAAACTTTTTATTTCAGAATACTGATTCCTTTGGAGAAGTTGAACAGTGAGAGTTCTATGTACTGGCAGACATTGTGTAAATACATTCACTCTTTGGGACATGAAAGTGAGGAATATCTGGATAAGGTTTTACCTAACTGTGTTCAGTTTTGTCAGTATATCAGCAGGTAGGTCTGTGGGGTAGAGAAACTTAACACACTTTATTACCTTTTATACCTTACAGTGGCAACAACATTGTATGCAAGCTCTGGATATTTATACATTGTATCTCCATTTCATCCACTTTACGGTAATCCATCCATAACAGGCTTCAAATGACAAAATAGGACGGCAAGAAAATCATTTTTGTTATGGTTATTTGTTAAAGCAAAATGGATCTTGATGTTTGTGACTGTAAAGTTTGAGATTGTACAATATGAATTCACTTAAAGGAGTTAACTCCCCTATTTATGAATATAAAAAAAGTAAAGTGCAGAAATACTGCATGGTGAACTTCGTTTTTGTTTATGAATATCAATTGATAAATTATAATATTATGGAACTTTTAACCATGAGTTTTTCCAAAAAAAATTTCAATTTGTGAAAAAATATGAACTAAATACAGTCAAACCTCGTTATCTCGAAGTCGGCGGGACCGTGGAAAATACTTCGAGATATCCAAATTTGGAGTTTAGGATCACAAATCTTGCAGTTGTTAATGTACGCCGATTCATTTGACATTTGTGATTATTATAGTAGGTGTATGAGATATACAGTTATTTATCAGTAAATACGCATGAAGATGTACATATTGTATTGCTCCTAAATAATTAATCTAAATCTTATCATACCTTTTATATTTTATGAATATATAGAGAATATACTCCAAAACTGAAAACGTCATGTAACATCGTAATTTAAACCCAATACTGGATATAACTGTCTTATACTATACCTAAAACCGAGGACGGGCTAACACGTAAGGCAAGATAAAGACTCACGTCATAATTTGATTTAATTACTATTACTTTGCATAAAAATACATAGACATACACACGGATTGGAAATAGTAATAATTAATGACCAGTGTAAAGAAATTTCTTTAAACGCAGGTATGAAAAAGCATTAATTACAGTCAATGTTAATTATCTAATTTTGTGTCGAGTTTAATAAGCTATCATCATTTATTAATATTTGGTATAAATAACAGGGTACGCACGGACGCGATCGATTATGTAATTACTACAGCTTTGTACACCGACACGGTCAATTGATCACACCACGCGACCTGTCATTTGGGGTAAACGCCGCGAGGAATATTGTCAATAAGAAGCCAACTTCGAGATAAACCGGGTAAATAAGAACTTAGGGACTTGAAATGTATTCGAGATAAGCATGGTATTCGACATATCAGTGTTCGACACATCCGGGGTAAATTTAATCATAATATGAAGGATTTTTTTCGGGACCGACATTCGACTTCGAGATATCCCGGGTATTCGAGATATCAGTGTTCGAGATATCGAAGTTTGACTGTATAGTAATTCCCATAAGAATCAATGCAAATTTTAATTTTCTCTATTGGACTGAATAACAATATTTTCAAAAAATCATTTCAGTAGGTCTTATTTTGTTAGATGCTTCAAAATGATATTTTCATTTTAAAGATAAAAGTTGTATCTATTGAAATCTAATTAGTGCATGTTATGTTACTAGATCTTTGCATTATCAGGTGATCATTTCCCTGAATTTTAGTGAATTTGTATTGGTATCCACTACAACTAGTAAGACAATGTTTCGTTGATAAGATAAAAGCATCTTGATAATTGCATCTTGTTACTAAGTACACAATGTTGCTTCATATTTATGACATTAGATAACACGAATGATATGGGTGATTTTCGGGACAAACAGCTTGCCGGTTTAGAATTTTATGTAAATAGCATACAGAAGATGGGTTGCCTTACTCTCATGTAAAAGAGTAAAGGTAACAACAAAGGCATGTTTCTGTAACAACAAAGCAATTCGACTTTTCTTAAAAAGTGACCTCTGTAAAATGCCTGGAGAGAACATTGATCATATACAGTTCTACGAAAGGTTTCACTTGCCATGTGGATAAACTAATATGAAATTTGTAGTTGCTCATGAGAAATATCTCTCAAAATTTGTGATTAGGCAATTGGATATCTGCAACCGCAGGCCAAAATGTAGATTAAGTGTCATAGGTGGTGTAAAGTCAACGAGGAGTGAGAAACACAGAGAAATTTCTTACCTGCACAGCAGACATGTCTTATCAATGGTAATTTGATATACATACAATAGGCCGCTTAAATGCTATAAAAGAGGGCATATTGCATTTAAATTAATGCATTTTGCACATTTTAAAGGAATGTTGTATTTTCACCGTGGCATTGGAAGTCGTGTCGCAAGTGCTGTAAGATGCCTCGGGAGAACACTGATAAAAATCGCAAAATTGTCTTCAGTTTCTACATGCTGTTGTGTAAACACTCTAAATTGGTATGCCATGCAATGTTTATTGTCTTTTATTGTCCATCTACCCCAATTTTGCTTTTAACTTACTTATAGAAAGCATTTTCATGCCACTTTTTACAAAAATACATTTAGGTCATACATTTCTATGCCTTCATTTATAAATATCCAGAGTTGGACATTCATATCCTATGGCTATGGACATACTTCTAGTTTACTAAAACTAGTGTTAGTTACAGTGATGCTAAGTTAATCCTGAAACATTTGTTCCCTGCAAATTTATCCGGAATCTCAGTACACAAAAGTTGTATGTTTACAGCCAAATCAGGAGCGAATGTATTTTCTTGCATAGATGAAGAGAATTTCTTATATGAATATACATATTTAAATATATTTATTTATTTTCATGCATCATGATCCTTTAATGTTTTCTGTGAATAGACACTTAGGCTAATTTATCTTCAAAACTATGAGGTTTTTCCGAATAAGTGGTCTCTTTCCTTAAGGTATTGACAGCCACCTATGAATCACCTCATGCACAACTACATGTATTCCTATGTGTATCTGAATAAAAAGAACTTTTTATCTTATATTGTTTGATAAAAGAGAAATAATAGAAAGAAACATTGGAAAACAGATCCATACAAATGATGAGTGTAATTTAAGCTTTTTCCAGCTTATTGTGGCAAATAAGTCCAGGGTACTATCTTTCGGCCATTTCCTTATCCCGTTGTCCAGATAAGACAGTAAAAACAAAGTGCAGTGTCTCATTAAACTATGGCACATCGAAGATCCTGCAGTGTTTCAGTATATTTGTCACAGGTCAAAATTTCCGTGCAGTGCATCAAGTATATGTCGTCATGGGATAAATGATGTAAACTTTGTGTCATGTAAAAAAGAAACAAGCAAGTTAATCAAATTTTACTTTTGGCTCCAGATGTAAACTTCTGCATACTAGATAGATAATTTTCAGTACTTAAATCAGCAAGTTACATTTATCTCCTATAAGTTAAGCTACAGTGACTTATTAAAAAAAACAGACATCAATGACAGCTTACATGACATTTGAACATACACCAAGCTGTTTATTCTGAGATGCCTAGGACAGATAATATACCACACTTGGTGGTGAGATAAATGCTATGCCGACGTGTTACATAAACAATTAAATGTTTAGACAAGGCATGGTTTCATCAATTTATTAAATGGTTAATTATACAACCCGCAAACAAAGTTTGGGGGGGTATATAGGAATCACCCTGTCTGTCTGACTGTCCGTCTGTCCATAAACCTTTGTCCGGGGCATAACTTTTTTATTCTTTATCATATGATGATCATACTTGGTACATTTGTTCCTTTGGAGATGCCGGTGTGTCATGACCCTGTACCAAGGTCGTGGGTCAAAGGTCAAGGTCATATATATAGTTCTATGCCCTAATTTGAATTTTGGTGCCGCAGGGGGTATTTGTCCCGTTAGGACAGTTCTGGTTAACTACAGAAATGCTGTGTAAGTGAGGAATTTTTTTCCGGGTTAACAATTCAATTTTAAGATGATGCTGAAAATCATTTCCCTTAATTTTCTTCTGGATCTGGACCACAGATTTCCAAATTATCAGTCTAAAATAACATTGAGGAAAACTTTCCCCTAATTTTGTCTGGAATAGTGGAATTTCCAGATTACTGGAGCATCACTGTATATGAACACACTGAATTGCATTCTGTCTCTAGATATGTGAACACTCTGTCTGGACTCGATGATATAGATGCACAGTTGGAGAAGGAGTTTGTTATTCAGCAGTTACTGACTATGACCAAGTACATGGAGCTTGCTGACCAGGCATCACGGTATGTTGTACAATAGGATGAGACTGACAAAGTGGGTGATGTACATAGAGAAAGAGTCATGAAAACTTTCTAAACAGTATGATAGATATTGACTGTTTGTTTTTTAACAGACCACAAAAGTTTTGAAGAGATTTTAAAGGAATCAGTCTGTCCACAAGAGTTCTGCAAGAATGACTGTATGGAACTGGGTCACATGACTGTCCTATCCAAAGTTACGGACAATATTCAAATCAAAACATTAAACTTAATTTGTGGTCAATTTACTACCTTCCGCCTTGCAAACATAGAAAGTGTATATGTGTGTATATGTATATATATATATATATATATATATATACTATTCTGCTCCTAAAACATATATACCATTGTTCTAATTCATATATTACAGTGAAAACTGTCAATACTGGACAGCCACTGCAACAGATGTTTATTTGCTTTGGACAGGTGTACAGTATTCAGAAATTACAAAAAAGGAGAGGGGTGTAGAGAAATGTTTTATCTTCTTCAGATGTGTAATAAGAGTTGTTACCCTTTGAATTAACAATCATCTTGCAAATGTCTTAAATGATAAATTTTGCTTGATAATTCGTTTGATAATAATGTTTTATATCAGGTAAACACCCATACATGTATATGATATATACGCTAAATAATATAAATGACAATTAAGACTTAAGTGGACCTTCTAAATAAGTACTGGTGGATATATTGAAAATTAATGATATTTGTCTTCATTTGATGTATAGCAACTTAATGTTGAGTAGGTAGTTTGGTAATATGTGGGTACAACAAAACAATACTTGTAACTTGGCTTCATATTCATTGTAAAATCCATATTGTGTACATATAGTGAGGCCATACAGGGTTAATATTATTTGTTAATTATGGTTACACCCAAAAAGTTAATTTGCAAATAACAAGTGTCATGGAACAATGCAAAAAGTCAAGCATGTTATCACCTGGCAATCTTTTAGTCCGATATTTTCTGTTCAAAATAAAGGATTTTATAAACAGTGCACTGAAAATTGTGTCCAGAGTAGACATTTTACATTCAGAGAGTTTAGATTTACTTAAAATAGTAAGAGAAATATCTTGTTCCAAAATATGTGTCCGATTGTCATAAGGTTCAAATTTGGACAGTGTCTACTTTGGACAGTTTTCACTGTACTTCACTAATTACTGTGTTTTGCCTTTTATAGACGGTCAGTGGAGAATCTGTTACATGACATGCTGATAGCTGACCATGTCGGTCATAGTCTTGTGAAATATATTGTACCAAGACTTTGTGAAATCAAAGATCATAGCGAATCTTTGGTTCTGACTTTCGCAGAAACTGTATCAGAAATCAGGGAGCCAATTACAACTGTAGAAAGAGGACCAACACAGGAAGAAAAACGGCAAAATGACTTGAAGGTAAGATGTAGACATGGTCATTCTGTATGAGTATATGACAGGATGTATACAACAAAGAGAAAACTGAAGACATGTGACAAAGCTGTATGACAAAAATCACCAAGGACATACACACAAAACGTGATTTTAATAGAATATACACTGAAAAAAGACATTACAAAAATATTCGATTGTGCTGTGGTTACAACACCGACTTATAACGGTCAATTGAAGTAACAAACGTCATTCATTTGGTGTGGTTGACCAGTTTACGGGCGTCCACCTTCCCACTCACCGCAAAAGCAGGACAATCAAAGGACACACATTTAAAAATTTATAAATAATCCTCCATAGAGAGAACAAGGATCAGCAGGTTTCTCAAGAAGAGAGGTCATAAAAATTTTATTACACACGAAAAGTTTATAGCAAAGTATGTTGCTATCAAAAATACGTATGGCGACATCAACGGAAGTAAACCGTGCTCTGCTGGTTAGTAAGCCTAGCTCAGATCATTGATCAATAGGAGCTCCGACTAACAGTAAGAGAGGACGAGGATCAGGACCTTGTCTCCTCTGAAAAGGTTTGGACAAGGCCCGTCATAGAGTCCCTATTGCCTTGTTAGCGTGCAACTCTCAAGCAAGAACTATGGTCTTAGCGATGATCTCGGGTTATACTGTCGATGTCGAAGGCGTTTAATAATTTTAGAACCCGCTGATATGAAATTATTGGAACCTTTGACCCTTCTTAGTTTGTACACTAGATCATCATAGAAATTGAGATGGGAAATTCTGATGGATACCGGTACTTATTGTTGAAAAGTCACATTTCCAAATTCAGATAAAATGTCTGAATAAGATCTGTAAAATTTACCAAAAGTTTTTCGAAGTTTATGATATCTATAACTCTGAGTAAGAAGTTTAAAAATAATCTGATAATTTTTTGCATGAAAGTCCAAAACATTAGTACAGGCTCTAGCGAACCGAACCAATAGACTAATATATATACCATATGATGGAAGTCTTGGTTGATTGATTGATTGATTTTTGTTTTACGTCACACCACGAATATTCCACGTATATGGTGACAGCATCTGCCTGATGCGGAGCATACAATGTTGGACCTTTGCAACGGGCCTACCCGAAGCAGTGAGGGATCTTTAACGTGCCATGCATACCACGACACAGGGCCTCGGTTTTTACTGTCTCGTCCGAAAGACATGACACTGGCATGACCAGAGCGGGACTCGAACCCCGGCCTCCCAATCAGGAGTCCGACACGATACCACTAGGTCATGCCGGCTTGGAAGTCTTGGGACATCACCATCTTAATAAGGGAAATTTACAATAGGAAATCCAAAGTCGTCATGTTTATCACATATTGTTGTTAATAATACTGTACGTGTACTTATTTTAGCGGGATTCGTATTTTAGCGCAATTAGCGCTGTTCAAAGTGCGCTAATTCATGACTACGCTAATATAAAGTACATGAGATCGATAGAATTAAATCGGCACTTCCGTTTTAACTCTATAGTTATGTCTGTCAAATAAATATCAAGAACAAATTCATCATTTATTTTGATAAAGCATAAAGAGGACATAAGTAACGATCGATTAAAAATGTTTGCATTACCGGACACTGTCGATATGATTATCACAAAACCAACGCAAGAATTGTAGGTTTGAAGTTTAGGAATTAACACCCCGCTATGCATATCGCTTCTACAATACCGTCTATTACGTAATTATAGACAAAGAGCGGTCAGCGATACAAGTAATTTATCTTATATCAACTTATGAAAACAATGGCTTCGTCCGTAAAACGTAAGAATAGCATTTTGTTTTCTATATGTCTTTCTTTAAAAATAAGTTATTACTTATCATTATAACTAAGTGTTTTGCTTTCAATGATATGGTAGGTTATTGGATAAACATGAATGAAATGAGGTTGTATTTGATTCACTGCATATACTTTGAGAAAAGTAATTGACCTGACACTTGTCATCCAAGCCAATCAACGGTTTAACAACTCCAGGTACATGTACTCGTTAATTATGTCCTATGGCAAACGTGTCATACCAGCCGATTGGATAATCGCACGTGTGGCATATATTTCAATTCCTCGTAAGTAAGATACTTAAAGGCACTATTTTTTACCCAAAACTCTTTTGAATGCGCTGATTTAATGGATAAATTGCACCAATGGAACATGACAAATGCGCTAATCCGTGATTACGCTAAAATACTGCCGATCCCTCTTTCGAGCATTTTGCGCTAAAATTTGATTGCGCTAATATATGTACACGTACAGTATTTAAGTAATATTTAAGTCCATATAAGGTGTTTCCTGGTCGGAAGTATTGGCTTTGTTTTATTAAAGTTCAGATGAATAAATGTCAGTAATATAGTTTTATAACTCAGGGTTATCGATAACTAGCATATCATCGATATATCTACAAGTGTCATTGAACATATGAAAATTTCGTCAATTCATGTTTTGAATAACCTTGATAACATAGTAGCCGATAACTGGTCTTAGCCGGGGACTGGTCCTTTACCAGTAATATTACAATAATAATATTACAATATATGATATTACAACAATATATAGAAATGTGAAACAGAACTTTAGTAGTACAAAGAAACAGGTTACACAATTAATATCAAATAATCTATAAAGCATAAATAATTAATTGTTGCTAACCTAATTATGTCAGTATAATGATAATACAAAAATTTAATAGTTATTTATACATGTATCAAGATAAATATCAAATGTTCAGAAATACAACAACGAACACAAAAGTATACAAAGTTAAAAGAACACTATTTACCTATTTACCTGTTCATGGAACAAGGTTTAAATAATCTGATAACTCTTGTCAGGTTACATGCTGACATAAAGGATTTCAACAAATAGTGACTTTTCTACGGGAGCCCATTTAGGACCTATCAAAAAATATTTTTGAATTTGATATAACAAATTCTTGAATTGGTTAAAACGGAATGTAATCTGTGATGACGAATTAATGAATTTGTTATAACAAATTATAAAGTTGTTATTTCAATTTACCATACGATATAACAAATTAAAATTTCTAGCACCGTTCGACCCATGAGGAAGCCATTGCATGAAAATTCTAATTCATTATCACAGATTACATTCCATGATTACGGACTTGTGACATTGAAATTTTGAATCCATTTAATTTGTTCTCACAATTTACGAAGTTTGTTATCACAAATTTGATGAAAATGTGTTGTAACAAATTCTATAAAACCGAAAATATGAATTTAAGAATTCGTTTTTTCGAATTTAATTTGTTAAACCGAATTTCAAAATCTGTTATAAGGAATTCAATAAATTTGTTATAATAGATTTAATTCGTTATAATGAATTCCTCAAATTTGTTATAACAGATTTAATATGTTATAACGAATTCTTGAATTTGTTAAAACAAATTCAATCCATTTTAACAAATAATGTCAAATTCAGAATTCGTTGTATCAAATTCAAAAATATTTTTTGATGGGTCCAAAATGGGCTTCTGTACTTTTCCTTACACATATGTTATATAACAATCATTCAAACAACAGAGTTATGGTTAAATACTATTTATCTATTAACTTCAAAAGGCAGTAAATCAAACAATGGAAAAATAAACTGACCAATGAAAAGACCAATTTACACATATCAGTAAGTAAAAGTGGGAATTACAAAATGGAAAAAGAATTGATATTTTGGAAAATGTAATGTTTTAGGTTAATCAATAATACAGAAGTTGCTATAAATTTGAAACAATTAACCTTTGTCACTATCAAAGAATCCGGGTGGTTTCACCCTGATTCCTGTTCGCCCAGGGCGAACCCATAATCGGGGCGAACCCACCTGGGGGGCGAACAAGAATCGGGCAAAACCACCCGTTACCCTATCAAATGTCTTTAAATGATGTCCACATCATTTACCACATTAATAATGTCAGTACTCAATAAATGACAGAGGGTTTACTTTTAGAAAAAAAAATACATGCAGCATATTGATAGATACTGAAAAATTGTTTTCAGATTACAGTTACACATAGCTACATGTACTTATGCCTTATAATTTGAGGCAACATTTGAAAGCGCTCATGCAACTGAACATTCATCTAATTTACTAAATACTCCAGAAGCTTTCAAATGTTGTAGATATTCTGCTCATGCTTTCTATTCTGGTTGTGCCACTGTATGTTGCATGATAGAATCACCAGTCTGCATCCAAAATGGCTTTTTGGATACCCTTGATGATTTCCAAGTCGTAGGTGTATCATCATCTTCATCGTTATTGTCTAACTGATCATCTGTATCGCCTAAAGTGGTGTTGTCATCTATCGGATGAGTGCACCCACTAGATTGTACAACTGTAGTAGGCTGTACATCCAAAGAAGTTGGTGAAATTCTGGATAGGCAACATGCTTTAAGAACTTAAATAATCTGTACTTATGTGTATATAGAGAACTGTAAATGTAGTATGCACTCCAATGTGTTATCTTATTTCAGCTGGCTGGGGTGCGTGTACAACTGAATCAGCTGAAGGAAGAATTAGATGAAGCAGTGAAAAATCAAGAATTTGATAAGGCAGCTGAATTGAAAGCTTCAATAACTGAGTGTGAAACTGAACGAAATTGTCTGTTAGAAATACAGGAGCCGCATGTGGAGGAAATTAGGACAGAAAAGGTACACACTGATTGTAGATTAATTAATTATCATTAATGATCTATTTATTGTATATATAGTCAATCTTTGATAACTTGAATGTTGAAAACTTAGAAAAAACCCAGAAAATTGAAGTACTCAGCTGGTCCTGAAACATTTCTATACTTTTCAGTTTTTTGCAGCTACTAAGAGTTGAATAACCCGATAAATATGAAGTCATTTTTAAGTCCCACTAAAATAAAACTGTATTGTACTTCACATACGGAAACTCGAAAAGCAGTCATTAGTTTAGGAAATAATTGATTTGTTTGTACATTGATCACAAAATATCAGTTTATCAGACAGACTGTCTTGCACGCTTATACAATGATGTGTGCACATAAAATACCATAGGATTAGAAACTACAAGATATCCAACTCACCCAACCTACTACTTTGACTGGTTTCGCTCTTGCCATATTTTAATTTTCAAAATCAAAGACAACTCTGACAACATTGTACAGGTTTCTAAGATTGTGAACAAAGGATATTATTGTTAATTGCTGTACACAATCATTAGTAAGGAACTTCTTCGGTGAAAATATAAAGATAGTAGCTTCATTCTGTGATTTCCATGTGTAACTACAGTGTATGTAAAATTCATTTGTGTGACATTAATCATTAAATGTTAGCAAATTATACATGTATATTAAAATAAATTACTACCGGTATGTGAAAGTTAAAAAAAACATACATAGTTCTGAAATTTTATAATTCCTTTTATTATGCCCCCCTTCAAAGAAGGCTGCCATCGGTCGGTCGATCTATTTACAGTTTCTGCTCATTATCTCTGGAACCAATAAAGATATTGAATCGATATTTGGTATACAGATACATATCAAGGATATTTAGGTCAGGTATAAACTTGGTTATTGTTCAATAATTTTTGTCACAGTAATCCCCCTTGGAATTAGAAAATTTCTTAAATTTAGCAGATTCCGCTCATTATCTCAAGAATGGGTAGAGAAGTTAAATTGATATTTTGCACGCAGATACATCTTAAGTATATCTAAATCAAGATCAAATTTGGGTATGGTTTGATAATTTTTGTCAGAGTTATTCCCCTTAGACTTAAGAAATTTATTGAATTTAGCAGTTTCCACACATGCTTCGTTGGCGTTGCTCGTTACATTCAAAACACTAACAGGCCTGATCTCGCCTTTGCCTTTGCGAGTAGTCGTATTTACTGCAACTTTTGAAAAAAAATTGCTGCCGTGTCTCCGTTTTGATCCATTGTTAAATATAAAATATCTATTTATAGAACATGTTTTTCCCCTAGGAGAAATCGAAAGTACTTTGTCAGATTTAACAAAACGCTTAATGTAATGCTGTTACCAAAAAACATCTCTATGACCCCTTGAATGTATCCCATAATAACAATACAAATGCAAAAGGCGGCCATGGGGGGAGGGGGAGAAAAATAGCTTTCTTCTGAGCATTAAAGTTAACTTTAAGGAAAAAACAGTCGTGCAATGGACGATTCTTTCATTTGTAAAAGAAACATCAATTGCTCAACTAATACAGGATGTGTTGTCAAACAAGGATGTGAAAATTCAACGGCACCTGAATCCGAAGGATACGAAAGATTTAATTTTCAAAGTGTTCGTAAACAAGAGCAGAAATTCTGAAAAGGCTTTTCACACCATGAAAGCCTCAGAAGTGTCAGAACTTTTTGGACTGTTTTTTTTTTTTAAATTCAGATTAATCCCAAACCTGAACAAAACGCTGGCATCGAAACTTGCGAAAGTGAGAAACAAAATGCATTTTTCAAATCGAAAAAAATAGGAGCTGCATATCAAAAATTTGCTATTTCTGAGAGGAAGATTTCATTCGTTTCAGCCAAAGTAGCTTTAAAATAGTACTGTTTGGGGGAAAAAAACAAAAAATAAATACCCTAACTACCTTCCCACTTTTTTGAAACCCAGTTATCTGAGAAACATAGAATCATTCTTACATGGTCTAAATTTATAATGATTGTTTAATCCTAACCCTTACAAAACGATAAATGTTTACTCTTCCTTTTTTCATGTTTTATTTCACATTAAATGTCTGAAAAGTCTGTTCTTTAATATTCCAACATACCAATGTGGATGTACATATGGATTCACTCACAGATTTATATCTAAAAAATCTTGTTTTGATAATTACATACTTCTCACAGATATGATTAAATTGAGATATTATTGTATGATTGTATGTAATACTCATGTATTTTCTTCATTATCAGAATTTTGATATCATACATTGAAGTAATATTATTTTGTGATTTGATTTAGACTGATGTTGGAACTATATTGAAGTGTCAAGCGATCGTAGCAGAAATGCTTGAGGTACTTCCTCTCAAGTCCCTCAATCCAACGCTACAGATGTTAATTGAATCTTTGGTAAGTTTTCTTTGGATCTTTACCTAAAGACTCTGACCTCTATAGATGTTCAAATCTTTGGTAGTTGTTTGAACTATAACTAGAGGTAACAACATTTGCTTATTTTGTTAATAGTTAAATAATAGGAATACAAATTTTTAGTTTTGTTAAATCTCTATGCCCCAGGAATAAAAAATTTGTGGACATTTAGTTTTTGGCCTGTATGTCTGTTTGTCGGAAATTGTCCGTTTGTCTGTGGTAAACATCTTTAACATTGGATATAAGTTTCAATTCATTGGAGGTAGGGTTTTCATATTTCACTTGCATAGTCCTTGTGACAGTACCTTTCTGTGGGTAATAATTTTTTACCTTGTGACCTTGACTGTAACTTTTAACCTACATTTCAAAAACTTAAATATTGGTTATAACTTTTGTTAAGCAGCAGGTAGGACTTTCATATTTCGCAGGTGTATTTCTTGTGACAAGACCTTTCTGTGAACATAATAATTTTTGACAAGTGACCTTGATCATGAGCTTTGACCTACATTCCAATAATTTGCCATTGGAGGCATACATGTGTCACAAACACATCTTGTTTTACATGACTCTAGACAATGATCAATGTTTACAGTGTTTTTTGTTCCCAGCTTTTCACGAAAGCTTGGGGACATTAAATCTCATTTGTCTGTCACAAAAACTTTAACCTTGGTCATAACTTTTTAACGGTAAGACATACTGCCTTCATATTTGGCATGTGTGTCCCTAATTGAAATACCTTTCCGTTGGTACCAAAATTTTATAATGTGACTTCAACCATGACGTTTGACCTACTTCAATGTAACTCTTCAACCGTAAGACGTAGGGCCTTCATATTTCGCATGTGTGTCTCTGGTTGCAATACTTTCCATTGGTACCAGAATTGGTGACCTTTGACCTACTTCACTGTAACTCTTCAACCATAAGATGTAGGGCCTTCATATTTCGCATGTGTGTCTCTGGTTGCAATACTTTCCATTGGTACCAGAATTGGTGACCTTTGACCTACTTCAATGTAGCTTTTTAACCGTAAGACGTAGGGCCTTCATATTTGGCATGTGTGTCTGTAGACATACACAACCATGACAATATGTCACAGATACTGCACCCTTACTGATAGAACCCCCAAAGTGAGGGAACACAATTCTCTGAATTTGCTTGTTAAAAACAAATACACTGCCATCCGTAGATATAACATGTGTATCCCTTAGAAGCTTATAGAAGTATACAAATTGTGTCCGTGTGAAAATGATGAGATAAAATGGGTATACAAAGAAAGCATCCCGATTTCTGCTGATTTTTAATAATGAAGGCAAAATATATCTATAGCAGAAAGACAAAGTTTCAGTTAACCAGTATAGCAAATTTACTAAATTTTCTTTAGCCACATTGATATTTTTTTTTTTTTGTTGAACACGATACTAAAGTTCATTCCACTTTCTAATACATGTATTATTATTCACCAAACTGGTCCCATGCCCTTAACGACAATTTTAGAATTTCTTTTACTTTGCAAGCCCCCATCCCCAGGGCAGCCCAACCCAACCCAACTCAACAATACATACATACACACATGCACAGAAAAGAGACATTAACAATAAGTTGTGATTATGAAAACTTGCAAGCCCCCATCCCCAGGGCAGCCCAACCCAACCCAACTCAACAATACATACATACACACACATGCACAGAAAAGAGACATTAACAATAAGTTGTGATTATGAAAACTTGAATTCATATCAAGGTAAAAATGTACTTTTCTGTGTAAACATGCCCCCTCCCCTACAATTCCCTTAATCAAAAAGTTTACCAGAAGCTCATTTAATGATTTTAAAGATTGGACCCATTTTATTAATGAGTAATTGTGAAAAGAGATGTTGGATAGTGACCAAAAGGTCCCAGGTTTGAAACAAGTGTTGTGTCTTTAGGATGAGACAGTAAAAACTGATGTCCTATGTCTAGGTAGGCTTGGCACTAAAAGATTCCTTGTTGCTTCGATGGGTCTGTTGCAAAGGTATGAATTTCTATGCATCAGACAGATGCCTGAGGCCAAATAAAATATGTGTGTTTCCACTTTCATCCTTGGAAAAAATAGGGTCAGTAGGTGGGGATTTTTTTTTTCTTTCCATTCGTCATTATCATTAGCCCATTTCATTATCATTCTTAAATGAACTTGTCATACCCGTAAACGTAGTTAACCTTGTAAGTTGTAAGTGCAACTCACGATGAATATGCGTTTTACTAAAAACCGTAAGCGTAAACTTGCAATGAAAATTCATTGAAAGTTACGTGAAGTATGAATTCATAATTGATGATGATCCCATAAATACCTTTAAGCTTGAGCTTGAGAAAAATTTCATACGTGGGACGCAGGCCTGACTTACGGAATCGGTTACAGTTATGTCTACGATTGTTACTAAACAGACTCCACTACTGAATGCCATGCCTTTCGTTGAAATCTAGATTAAAAGGTCTTGTGACTGTTTGAGCTAAAAGCTACATGCAGTACATGTATACTGTTTGTTGGAGCCTTTTCTCATTTGTTTATGACGTCATGACTAGAACAAATGAAAATTGTTTGAGTATCTTGTTCCTTTATGAACCATGGAAGTGTCACATTTTAAATTTTGAATTTACATGGTAAAATTTGTATTTACCACCCCCAAGTAAATTGTCCACTTTCAAGTTCCCCACAATTTTAAAAACAAAATTGTAGTATAAAGGGGCATATGGCACTATGTGTGAATGTTGTTCATTATGAGAGTGTTTTTTTAAAAGAAATTATTAACTGTTTAGCATAAATCTATTAAAATTATTCATATGGTCGTGTCTTTCATGTTTCTGTAGAGTTGTAGCTTGTAGTACTAACAGACATTAATCAAATATGGTCAGATTTTGTGACAGTTGTAAAACAGGTTTGTAACCTGTATCCCCAGATTCCCTAACAAAAGTCAAATATGACATTCCTTAAACTGCCATCTGTATTGTATTATGTGATTATACAGACATATATACACATGTATACAAAGACATATATACACATGTATATATGTCTCTGCTGGATATAAGTGGACTGTTTGACCCAATGATCTGTATTTGCTAGTATCATGTGTTACCTTGTGTTGATTCGGGCAACTTAATTTTGACGAAGAAAGCTCTCAAGTGAGCTATTGTGATCAATCGTCGTCTGTTGTTAGCTTTTCTACATTTTCGACTTCTTCTCCAGAACTGCTACACAGAATTTCACCAAACCTCATAGGAAGTAAGTGCTCAAGGTCCTCTACCAAGTTTGTGTCTTTCGTGCCCATCTGTTATCCAAGATGGCTGCAATTGGCTCTGATTGGTTGACACATTTTCGACTTCTTCTCCAGAACTGCTAGACAGAATTTCACCAAGCCTCATAGGAAGTAACTACTCAAAATCCTCTACCAAGTTTGTGTTTTTTGTGCCGATCCGTTATCCAAGATGGCCACCATTGGCTCTAAGTCCTCTACCAAGTTTGTGTTTTTCGTGCCCATCCGTAATCCAAGATGGCTGCCATTGGCTCTGATTGGTTGACACATTTGCAACTTTTTCTCCAGAACCGCTACACAGAATTTCACCAAACCTTATAGAAAGTCTTGTAGAAAAAAAGCAAAAATTTCTACAGAAATGAGCTTTTATTTTATTGTAAATAAGCAATTTGTGCTGAGGTGAGTGATATAGGCCATTTGGGCCTCTTGTTTAAAGTACTGTTGCTGATTTATCCTGAACACCCCTTCTTTTCCCTCACAACCTTCTTGATTCACCATTTAATGGAAATTGTGTTTACCTTTGCAAGTTTTATTACACTAATAATACCTATAATGAATATTCACTAATTTATGATGCTGGTAAATATTTTCCATGGCATTAATTATTGATTTACGATTTAAAACTTTGTATGGTGAAAGCAATACTATCTTTGATCATCTATGGGCATACTTCACAAAGCCATATATGACACATTGTCTTTGCAACTCTTCTTAAACCTTTTTCGCATTTTAAGGGGAAGTCAAAATTTTCTGACAGATTTGGTACTACTCATCATACTGAATAAAAGTGGAATTTGTTTTTATGTTTTATTTTGATTTTAGTAGGATGTGGTCTTTAGCTTAGGCAGATATAGCTTGTCATCTTAAACAAGAGCATTGGGTCCATAAATGGATCTTTCATTTACTTGAAACAGATGGTAACATTGTTATTAAATTTGATATATTCTTTACACAGTATGTACTTGAAGTGAAGAAAATTATAGGGAATGCATCAGTATATTACTGGTTTTATCAAAGGGAGAATTGCTGGATTCTGTATGAGCGATTATTTATGTATGTGTACTTTCTTTTATTCTCAGATTTTACCAGGCATTCAAAATGAAGACTCTAGAGTGAGGAATTTTGCTGTTCAAGCTCTGGGCTTGTGTTGTGTGCTAAGCAGGGAGCTAGTGCTACAGTATTTACCTTTGTTTATGCAGGTAGGATAATCTCAACTCAAAACAACCCCCGTTGTCCTTTCTTCTTAGTTTATGTTTGTTTGCTTGCATTAATTTTAATAATCCATGTATTTTGTAGGCTTCTCAGATTGATGCTGAAGTTGTCAGAGCATCATCGTTGAGAGTGATCTTTGATATGTTACATATGCATGGTCTGGATTCCATACAGCGCAGCAGAGAGGGAGAGGAACTAGATACTAATACTTCAGGAGAAGGTCTGGACATGAGCAGACGAAGTTCTGTCTCGGAGAAACAGGATGATGAGAGAAATAGTGCTGCATCCAAACTAATTGTTTTTCTGTGTGCTTTCTTGGATGGAGAGGTAGTGAGCTTCCTTGAAAATCTGTAGTATTTTAGATTTGATACTTGAGGATCATTCTGTCCTCCTATTTCTATTTGTCGCACCTCTGTTTTTATATATATACCTTGTAACTTTTTGTAAACTGTAATTTACAAAACTGCTTAAACTTAGTTTGTTTTATCCATATAGTTGATTTGGCTGTGAATCATTTCAGTGGGTTTGAAGTTTCTTCAAACTTTTTCTATCAGATGTAATGATTTAATGCTAAAAAAGTAAACTTTGAGATTTTAATTATTATTTTAGAAATGTTCTTGAGAGAACTAAAGACTGTAAGTTTTCTATGTAAATAAATACACTGGTAAGATGGATAAGACTTACAAACTCATGTATTAATGTTGCTGGTTGTTAACTCGAACTGTCGTAACTCTTACTTTTTAGCTCACCTGAGCCAAAGGCTCAAAGTGAGTTATCGTTGTACCTACCGTCTGTCTCACGTAAACTTTTCACATTTTTATACGCCCGTCCAATAGACGGGACGTATTATGTTATGGCGCTGTCCGTCCGTCCGTCTGTCTGGGGTCATGTTTTCCGGACTTTTTTTGGACGTCTTTCAAGATATTGCGATGAAATTTGGTATATAGCTTTATTTCAAGCGGCGTCAGTACCAGTTCGAGTTTTATTACGATTGTCCTACTTTTGACAGATTTATGGCCCTTGGACTTATAAATTTCAAAATTTTTTCAAAAATTCATTAAAAATCTATTTTTTGTCAAAACATTATGAAATTTCTCATGAAACAAGTAAAGTGTACCAACTATCACATATGTTACGGTTTTTAATATCTTTTTCTTCATTTTTGAGAAATTTATGATTTTAGGGGGGGGGGGGGGAGGTGTTGACCATATGTCCTAGGTCATGTTTTCCAGAATTTTTTTTGCCGTCTTTCAAGACATTGAGTTGAAATGTAGCATATAGCTTTATATCAAGCAGCGTCAGTACCAGTTCGAGTTTTGTTACAATTGACCTACTTTTGACGGGTTTATAGCCCTTGGACTTACAAATTTCAAGATTTTTTCAGAAATTCATTAAAAATCTATTTTATGTCAAAACATTATGAAATTTATCATGAAACAAGTAAAATGTACCAACTATCTCATATGTTATGGTTTTTAATATCTTTTTCTTCATTTTTGAGAAATTTATAATTTTAGAAGGAGGGGGGGAGGTGTTGGGGGAAGGGGTTTTTTTTTGCAGGTCAATTTCCAAGATGGGTTGCATAGGACCATTTCTGCAGGAGATATTGCCTTTGGACTTATTCCTATGATAAAATGCTATGAAACGCAATTAACTTCAGTAAACGTCAGATGTTTTTCATGAAAATCATGCCAAATGCGAATCAATCCTGTGCCAATTAAGCGACTGGCGTATTATGCCACGCTAGGCGTTGCTCTTGTCTACTTCTCCTCTGCACCCTCTACACAGAATGTCACCAGATTTTTACAAGAAGTACTCGGGTCCTCTACCAAGGATGTTTTTCTACCCAATCCCTCAACAAATATTGCCACCAAGGCCTGTGATTTGCTGATTCATAACTTTATCTCTGCAACCACTGCGCAGAATTTCACCAAACCTTACAGGAATGAAGTACTCAAGGTCCTCTACCAAGTTTGTGTTTATTTTACCCTATCCCTGGACAAATATGGCCACCAAGGGCTCTGTTTGGCTGATGCATTTTTACTTCTTTTTCCCAACCTCTACACAGAATTTCACCAAATCTTACAAGAAGCAAGTACTCAAGGTCCTCTATCATGATTGTATGGTATCATTTGTAGATTATTATAGACTATATTATAGTCAATGTTCCAATAGTCACAGGTGAGCAATTTAGCCCGATGGGCCTCTTGTTTACATGATCTCTTCATGTTCCAGTTATCAATCATCCACCATAAATTCTTGTGTTCAGTGCATATAATAACATGTTGAACATTGAAGAATTGTAGAAAGGCCTCCTCACATATAGGCAAATCCATATAAACGAAGACTTGCAAATTTGGTAAATTTGTCAAACCTGACAAAGTTTGACCAAAAACTATACATAAAACTATATAATGTACCGGTAGTTTTGATTCAAACTTTTAAGAAATTTTTGGTCAGACATGGCCAGTTTTGAGAGATTTTCCAAATTCGCAGACCTTCATTTATATCGATTCTCCTATATGTGAGGAGGCCTTTAAATCTTGTGATTACAGAGTTCTGAGCTGAGAACAGTGGCTGCTGAGGGCCTGGCCAAACTCCTGCTATCTGCAAGAGTCGTATCGTCTAAAATCCTCTCTCATCTAATTCTCTTATGGTATAACCCGACAACGGAAGATGATACACATTTACGCCATTGTCTGGGCACTTTCTTTCCTGTGTATGCATTCTCTGGGAGGTAAGTTCTTTTATGAAAGTAAAAAAAAAAAATCTAAATGTTATTTTTTAGTTGTCATAGTTAATGTCATAAAAATGACCTGGCCCCAATTGTATAAAAAATCTCAGTTGAGTATTTCCTCAAATTTGAGTATTTCCTCAAGAAATATGAGTTTTCCCTCAAATTACATTGTATAAAGCTCCACTCAACTCAAATTTGAGATTTTCCTCAAATCTCCCCTCAGCTTTGAGGACGACCTCAAATTGTCTTGTATAAAACTCAATTTGAGATTTTCCTCAAATATTTTCCTCAAATATTTGAGATTTTCCCCAGATATTTGAGGTAGGTCAAGACCATCCTCAAATTTGAGGAAAATGGCAAACGGCAGACGTTTCTTGGCGCTACGTTGCAGAAGGAGGTACACGGCAAGGGTTTTAGACCTAGACTGGATATGGAAATATTACGAAGTCGGGAAATCTTTCGAAGATTTCAATTTTTGCCAGCGACCATCATGTTTTAGTCAATTTACTTCGGCCAGAGCTTGAGTTTCAAACAATGCGAAACCATACCTTGAGTGCACATCAACAAATTTCAGTAACGCTACGTGTTTTGGCTACCGGTGTTGTAGCACTATCCCCCGGATAAACTGACCCAGCATAGACTATCCCCCACGGATAAAACGACCCAGTATAATTTATCCCCCTGAGAAATGCATATATAAAAACATACTTTTGATCAAATTTCATTTTAGAAGTGCCAAAAATTACATTTTTATCATACGCCCGTCTTAAGATGGGGCGTATTATGTTATGGCATTGTCCGTCCGGCGTCCGGGATAAGCTAAGCTTGTCCGGGCCATAACTTCTTCCCCTGTGCATGGATTTCAATAATATTTCACAGAATTGTTACTAAGGACCCAAGGGTGTGGCATGACCTTGACCCAAGGTCAAAGGTAAAAGGTTAAGGTCTCAACATGCAAAGTGAATAAAGCCCTGTTTCTATGATAAGATGCTATGGAGATGCCATGTAATGAGATAACTTAAGTAAACGTCAGTTGTTTTTCATGAAACTTATACAGAATGCTTAAATAGTGTAGGGGAAGCCCCTTTTCAGTTTTGGGCAAATTCCATTTTTTTATCATGTGACTTGACCGTGACTATTTACCTACTTCAATGTAACTTATTAACCGTAAGACATGGGGCATTCATATTTGACTTGTGTGTCCCTAATGTAAAATATCAATCATGTTAGAATCTAGTTTAATATCAAATTTTACATGGTTCCGCTGCAGACACAGATAGACATGCACAACCATGACAATAGGTCACCCTTACTGATAGAATCACAAAAGCGGGGGACCACAATTCTTTTTTTATGTTTTATTTTGTGTGTGTGTGTGTGTGTGTAGGTGTGTGTGTGTGTATTTTGGGGGGGGGGGGGTTGTTTGTCCTGCGTCCTTGTACCATAATATTTTGAACCCCAAAACCATGACAACAACCAAGTAAAACCATTTTGGGGATTGAAACCTCTTTTTCTCAATACCTAATTGTTTCTATTCTAATATAAATGTGATCCAAAATATGAAATGGCATCTTGACGTAATGATGAAATTTTCCCAATGATTCTGCTCAATAATCATACATGTATACCTTATTTTTACTTTTTGTTTTGTATTTGATACACCATTAAGAATAATGAAAGGGAACTTTGTTTTGTATGCATGGTTGTTTATTTTCCTCCATGGCCGGCTGATAGGTATTTCAATTTTAAAAGGACGTAAAATCAAGACTAAATTACTGTTTGAGTTTTTTGATTTGACGAGAATTCAAAATCAATAGGGGAGGGGGGAGGAGAGGAGAAGAACACAGGTCGGTTAATCAGCTTAGGGGTTGAAAGTCTATGCTGTTAATCAGAAGGGGGAAACCGTACGGATATAATATCCCCTTTAGAGGGGGAAGATTTATACTGGGTCGGTTTATCCGGGGGGAAAGTCTATGCTACAACACCGGGGCGATGTTTAGAGTTATTGGAGATTGCACGGGGGATATTTGAGGCTGTAGTATGTAGAACAGACTCTTACAAGGATTTTGACTATGCATGCACTTTGACCTTGACGTTGGAGATATGATCTTCAGTCAAGGTCATGACACACCCTTGGGTCATGGATAACAATTGTGATATATTATCCAGATCCGACAAGGGGGTAAGAAGTTATGGCACGGACAAACGTGAACAAACAGACAGACAGGGTGATTCCTATATATAACCCCCCCCAACAAAGTTTTTTTTTAAATAAATTTATAATAACAGAAAGACTGACCAATATAATGCTATGTGCCACTTTGGTCTACAAGATTGGGGACATAAAAATATTAAACATTCCCATTTCAGATAACATTGATAATTATTTCTTAATTAAACATCATTTCAATTACTTCATGATGAATACTTATATGAATGGTAAATACTTAAAAATATTTGCTATATCTAGAATAGTAACCGTAATGTCTGATAGGGTCACCAAACAACGTCCGTAGTTTTGAGGCTCATTATAATAAAGGAGGAGGGGGGTTAGTTTTGAAAAGGCACTCTTCATGTAACACAGTGCCTGTGCTATAATATGCCTTAACAGTCTTAGAGGCCTCATATACTCCTTCATAGGCAATTACTTCAGCATCCGTTGCCTTTTTCTTTAAATCCAGAATGGACATAATTTTCTGATGTTGCTTGTCTTTACAAGATGTACATATTTACATTGGAAGTATCCATAAACATAAAATACCAAAAACTTTAATAATGACATTCAATTTATGTCAATTATTATCAGTAATAATTGTTAAAAAGACTGAAAATCGCCGTTGCCGTCTCGATTCCGGCGTAAACAAAGTACTTTCACTTTCGACAGGGCCCCGTAAATCAATTAAAAAAATCCTCAACTATCTTACTCAGTTGAGGAAACCCTCAAATGACTTAAGGGTGGTTTATACAATGTAAATTTGAGGAAAACTCAGTTGAGGGAAATCTCAATTGCATTTGAGGTTGAGGAAATACTCAGCTGAGATTTTTTATACAATTGGGGCCTGATCTTTAATTTCCAAAATTTGTACAGTAGCATTGCATTGTAATCTGTACATAATAAGTTAGTCATTACTGATGTACCTTTTTTTGTTTTAGGTGTAACCAGGAGATAGTAGAAGAAGCATTTTTACCAACTTTGAAGACATTACTTAATGCCCCATCCTCCAGTCCACTTGCAGAAGTTAACATAGAGAATGTGACAGAACTCCTTGTACAGTTAACCAATGCCAAACTACTGCTAGAGAATCAATCCAATCCTGATGCCGTAAAGGTGGCTGCATCTTTCTCATTTCTTGTGTATTGATAATTATTTACATTTATGCTGTTTTCAGTTAATTTAAAGGAACAAAATAAGAAACAATGGTACATGTATTGTACTGTTGAATAGATGAGGAATTATAGTGGTTAAGAATGGTAACTGGATTAGTGAGGTTGGTAGCTGCTTGCCTCCTTGTTGTGGTATGTCTGAAAAAATCTGTTGAAAGGGTCAAAGAATTCTTTTACAAGACCAAGCTGCTGTCTTTTATGGTAGCTATCTTATTGTACACTTGATTTTCATACAAAAGCTTTGATAATACATAACCAATAATAGCTTATTTCCTTGTTTTTCCTTCTTAAATATTTTTCTAACTATAACTTGATGCTTTGAGACTGATACCTACACATAGGATGTCCATGACAAAAGTGAGATGCTTATCGTATACTGATCATATATCTGATGTAAACTCACAAAAGTCAACTAACCTGTCCCCAGCATCATGGCTTTTGGGGTTTCTTGTCCCATTTTTCTACACCTGTTATAGACGGTTTGTATTCTGGTATGGTTCTATCTGTCTGTCCTCTATGAGACACAATAACTTTAGTAAACATTAGTGGTTTTTCATGAAACTTGTACAGAATGCTTAAATAACATGGAGGAAGAGCCCTTTCAATTTTGTAAAAAAAAATCCATTTTATCATCACAGAGTTGTTGGACATCGATTTTTTTTTCATAGACAGAATAATGGCAGTTTGTATGGGACAATAACTTTAGCAATCGTGAATGGATTTTCCTAAAACATATACAGAATATTCTAATAGAATAAAAGAAGATAGCTTTTGATTTTGAAAATATCCCTTTTGTTGGTACAGAGTTATGGGTCTTTGATTATTTTTTTTTTTTTTTTTATTGTGAAACTACAAGAAATTCATTTCTCACTCCAACTCTTTCAAATTTAAATTGGTGCTAGAGTTATATATGAACCTTAATATATATCACATTTATTTCTTCTGTACTCTTACATTTTTGACATAGAAAAACAAAAACATGGAGGAGGAGGTCAAATTCTTCTCTTTGCCACAACTTCTTACTTCCTTTATGGATAAGGGGCAGGCATGGTGTAGTGGTTACGCGCTTGGCTTGCGGCACCGACGATCCGGGTTCGATTCCCGGGTTGCGCCACTATGTTTAAGAGGTTGGTAACCTCCTGCTTCCATGTCGCGATATAACTGAAATATTGTTGAAAGCGACGTAAAACACCAATCAACCAACCAACCAACCTTTATGGATACCCATAGTTTTTCATAGGGTTGTTGCCCAGGGCCAAATCATGTGTCATCTAGAGGTCCTGAATAATATAATTAAAATTTCATCCCTTCAAATTAAACGACAGGGTCATTATGCCACGCAAGCTGTTGCTCTTGTTAAGTTCTATAGATTTCTAAGTGTATCACTGTTCTTACATGTACCATAACTTGAATACTTTCTAGATCACAAATAATATCTAGGACAACTGTTGTTATACCTCTGACATTGTTTCAGGAAACAAGTTAAATCTAATTAATTTGTCTTTAATTATACTCCTCGCGACGAAGTGGGGGGGGTTGCATACTGGAATCAGGTTGACCGTCTGTATGCACAATGGTTTCCTGGCTGCATAGTGTTATCCTTTTCACCTAGAGTCAAGATATCATACATACAGACTCCCCATGGGATGAGGATGATCCCTATCATCGATTTTGGGATCAAAAGGTCAAGTGTACTGGACATTGATATATGTAAATGGTTTCGGGGCTCTCATAGGTTTCCCTTTTCACCTTAAATCACTATAATAGACATCTGGATTCCCCATGGCATGAAGATGATCCCTATCAGTTTTGAAGTCAAAAGATGAAATGTGAAAGTGTACTGGACATTGATAAATTGACATCATTTCCAAGCTCTTATTTGTACCTTTTTTCACCTAGGGTCGCCATATCACACATATGAACTCCCCATGGGACGAGGGTGAGCCCTATTGATTATCAGGTCAAATGTCAGGTATACTGGATAGGTAAATAGCTTCTAGACTCTCACATGTTTGTGTATTTGTATTTGTGTTAGCCCCATGTTGACAGTTCTTGTTTCATTTATCAGACCGGGTCTTTACACACTGTATGTAGATTATTTGATACACCATACAGTTTTCATAGTGTAATACATTTTACATCAAGCATTTTCTTCTTTCTTTTTGTTTAGGATAATGTTTTACATGACAGTATTGCAGTTAAGGTATGCAATGAGATCCTGTCTAATCCAGACACATTGAACCTAAAACTCTGGGTCAAAATCCTGAAGCAAATAGAACTCAGTGAGAATAATGAAGTTGTCTTCAAGGAACTGGCGGTATTGGCTGATGAATTACTACAGGTAAAGAAGGGAAACCTTTATTTCTTTGAAAATCACATTTCCTGAAATTCCTGTTTTCCATATCCTTGTTTTATCTGCTAACAGTACTGTTGTTTTGTGACATTCAGGATTAATTCTTTCCTTTTCTCTCATTTCCTCATTTGTTTGTTATCACATTCTCTGAATTTTCTTTAACATAATTACCATAATTCACAGTGTTGTGTATAGGTCTAAGGAGTGCAATGTAAGAAATCCTGCAGTGTATAGATCTAAGGAGTGCAATGTAAGAAATCATGCAGTGTATAGATCTAAGGAGTGCAATGTAAGAAATCATGCAGTGTATAGGTCTAAGGAGTGCAATGCAGGAAATCATGCAGTGTATAGGTCTAAGGAGTGCAATGTAAGAAATCATTCAGTGTATAGATCTAAGGAGTGCAATGCAGGAAATCATGCAGTGTATAGGTCTTAGGAGTGCAATGTAAGAAATCATTCAGTGTATAGATCTAAGGAGTGCATTGTAAAAAACCATGCAGTGTATAGGTTTAAGGAGTGCAATGTAAGAAATCATGCAGTGTATAGATCTAAGGAGTGCAATGTAAGAAATCATGCAGTGTATAAATCTATGGAGTACAATGTAAGAAATCATGCAGTGTATAGATCTAAGGAGTGCAATGTAAGAAATCATGCAGTGTATAGGTCAAGGGAGTGCAATGTAAGAAAACATGCAATGTATAGGTCTAAGGATTGCAATGTAAAAAAATCCTGCAGTGTATAGGTTTAAGGAGTGCAATGTAAAAAAATCCTGCAGTGTATAGGTCTAAGGAGTGCAGTGTAAGAAATCCTGCAGTGTATAGGTCTAGGGAGTGCAATGTAAGAAATCATGCAGGGTATAGGTCTAGTAAATACTGTATATAGATCCAGGGAATGTAGTGTATAGGTTTAGGGAATACAGTGTAAGAAATTCATGCAGTCTATAGGTCCAATAAATGGTGTATATAGATCCAGGGAATGCAGTGTATAGGGCTATGGAGTACAGTGTAAGAAATCATACAATGTATATGTCTAGTAAATGCTGTATATAGATCCAGGGAATGCAGTGTATAGATCTATTGAAAACATTGTGAGAAATCATACGGTGAATAGGTGCGGTAAATGCTGTATATAGATCCAGGGAATGGAGTGTATTATGGAATACAGTGTAAGAAATCATGCAGTGTATAGATCCAATAGATGGTATATATAGATCCAGGGAATGCAGTGTATAGGTCTATGGAATACAATGTAAGAAATCATGCAGTGTATAGATCCAGTAAATGATGTATATAGATCCAGGGAATGTAGTATATTGGTCCATGGAATACAGTATAAGAAATTATGCAGTGTATAGGTCCAGTAAATGCTTTATATAGATTCAGGGAATGCAGTGTATAGGTCTATGGAACACATTGTGAGAAATCATACAGTGAATAGATCCAGTAAATGCTGTATATAGTTCCAGGGAATGCGGGGTATAGGTCTGTGGAGTATAGTGTAAGAAATCATACAATGTATAGGTCCAATAAATGGTTATATAGATCCAGGGAATGCAGTGTAAAGCTCTATGGAATACATTGTGAGAAAGCATACAGTGAATAGGTCCAGTAAATGCTATATATAGATTCAGGAAATGCAGTGTAAAGCTCTATGGAATACATTGTGAGAAATCGTGCGAAGAATAGGTCCAGTAAATGCTGTATATAGATCCAGATCCATGTAGTGTATAGATCCAGTAAATGCTGTAGGTCTAGGATATGCATTGTATAGTTCTACGATGAACAGTGCATAAGTCTCGGGAGTGTAGTGTATGTCATCATGTTCATAACTCCCAGTGTCCTAGGAATACTACAGAAATATTAGTCTGTTGATTATTTTAGATCTGGAATAAAACTTACCATATTTCCATGTTAAAGATTCAGATATGGTACTTTCTGTCTTCATTACTGGATCATTGTCATGTTGTTAGGTCAGATCTGAAACTTTCTTTTTTACTTATTGTATTATTGTCATGTTAAGTCAGATCTTGTACTTTCTCTCTTTCTTATTGTGCTGTTGTCATGTTAAGTCAGATCTCATACTTTCCCTCTTTCCTATTGTGTCATTATCATGTTAAGTCAGATCTCATACTTTCTCTCTTTCTTATTGTGTTATTTTCATGGTAAGACATATCTCATACTTTCTCTCTTTCCTATTGTGTCATTGTCATGTTAAGTCAGATCTCATACTTTCTCTCTGTCTTATTGTGCCATTGTCATGTTAAGTCAGATCTTATACTTTCTCTCTTTCTTATTGTGTTATTTTCATGTTAAGTCAGATCTCATACTTTTTCTCTTTTTTATTGTGCCATTGTCATGTAAAGTCACATCTCTAACTTTTCTTTCTTGTCTGTTGTTGCCATTGTCATGTTAAGTCAGATCTCATACTTTCTCTCTTTCTTATTGTGGTCATTGTCATTTAAAGTCACATCTCTAACTTTTCTTTCTTGCCCATTGTGTCATTGTCATGCTGTTGTGTCAGATCTTGTATTTTCCTTTTTGCCTCTTGTGTCATAGTCTTGTTGTAAAATGAAATGGGGAGTTTACTGTCTGCTAGTAAGAGAAATGTGAAGTCTCATGTGAATATCATGTGAATATCTCACCATTATAAGGCTTTGAATTTTAATTCTATATGAAGTTAACTCTTTTGTCTTTGAGAATTCTTATATGGTTGTATTACTGTAGGTGGTAAAAGAGAAACAGTGTCTGAAGTCGTTGGAGAAATTTAGAGATTCAGTCAAGGAGAAAGTACCCAGTGTCCCACTAGAAGAAAATGAGAATCAAAACGCGATGGAAATTGAAAACTTGGAATCAACGGAGAAAGAAGAGCCCGATAGTGCCTTACCACAAGGTAGAATCATTAAAGGTTATGGCAGAATACCTTATTCTGATGGGTTTCATTTTCATGGTTTTAAGAAAAACACAGGTCGATGAGTTTATAATTTCACTTCTGATTTTTAAAAAAAAGTCATTTTTCGTTCATGTGAAATCCCTTAGGAATAAACAGTGGACAAGAGGCTTTTACTAGCTGTATTTATGCAAATAGCAAGATTCATTTTACCAAACAATAATCATTGCATTACCTTGCCTTGGGTCATCATTTATTAATCAATAATTTACTTATACTGAATATTCTATACATTTATAAAGAACTCTGTGTAATCAATTTGCATAAATGATTCTTTAATGGCAGATGACTGTATATAAATTTCACTTGCAACTATGATAGATTATTATTATTATATCCCCTGCAAATGAGGTTTAGGAGGATATATAGGAATCACTCTGTTTGTCTGGTTAAGAAGTTTAACAAAGCAAGTTTCTCAAAATGTACAAGTGGGACATCCATTAGACTTACACCAGTGATGTATCTTGCATGAATTATTGCATGTTTCAACTTTGTTGCTAGGAGGGATGGGGTATTTGTCCTGTTAGGGCAACTTTAGATTATTATGTATATAATGTTGATGTAAATGGGGAAATTAAATTTGTGGCATAGACAACCACACAAAATTGGATTACCACACAAAAAAAAGGTATTTCAGGTTCACAGAATTGTAATGGCTTATTGGTTATAAAGATTTAGATCAAGTAGACCTATGGGTAAAGTTTTAGCTTTCATGAGCTGAAAGTGCTCAAGTGAGTTATTCTGATAACCTACTGTCCATTTGTCTGTCTGTAAACTTTCAAAATATTTGACTTCTTCAAAACTGCTGGAAGGATTTTAATGAAACTTGACATACACGATAAAGTTATAAACCTTTACCAACTGTGTTCATTTCATCCAAATCCGCCAACAGATGGCAGTACCATGACTAAAAATAGGTCTCACAGGGTACCCCTCATTGAAAATCTTCTCCAGAATTGCATTAATAAAACTATGGCATCAGAGTGATCTAAATAGGATGAATGTTTCAAGTTTGTTCTTTTTGTTGAAATTGGATAAACAATTGTTTTTGACATCTCTTTGGACTATAACATTTTCATGCAAGTAGCATGGTTTTCATCAATATTTTCCCTGTGGTTGACTTATTGAGTCTTCACATTAGACAGAGTTATTTCCCATTTGAGATGGTATTTGATGTAATGCAATTATGATGTCATCATATCACTTTCCTATGAAAACTTCATTTGTGGACTATCATTTCCCAGAGATTTAGGGGCAGGCGTGGTGTAGTGGTTAAGCGCTTGGCTTGCGGCGCCGACGACCCAGGTTCGATTCCCGGGTTGCGCCACTATGTTTAAGAGGTTGGTAACCTCCAGCTTCCATGTCGCGATATAACTGAAATATTGTTGAAAGCGACGTAAAACACCAATCAACCAACCAACCCAGAGATTTAGATTGATTTCCATAGACTTTGATGACGTCATAATTGTTTTACATGAGATACCATCTCCAACGGGAAGTAACTCTGTGTAATGAAAAGACCGAATTAAGCACTGAAATGCTATTTTAGCCAGAATAGCCAGAATGTTTTTTGGAAAGAATTTTAACAAAAGTTTGATTTTTTCATGAATTTTCTAAGACTACAAAAAAGTTAAGAGCGGGAGGTATTTTTCCCATTTTCAAATTTTAGATAAGAATAAAGTACTATTAGTCCCCACATGTGTAGTTGTTTTTAGCTCACCTGAGCCCAATCTGATTAAAACCAAATCCCTACTTTGCTTGTCGTTTCTGATAATCGTGACTTTTCAGTAAACGGGAGCGAATTAGAGGTCTGATTTCAATTAGATTGACCTGAGCCAAAGGCTCAAGTGAGGCAGAGCTATTGTGATCAATCACCGTCCGTCGTTAGCTTTTCTACATTTTCGACTTCTTCTCCAGAACCGCTGCACAGAATTTCACCAAACTCCATAAGAAGTAAGTACTCAAGGTCCTCTACCAAGTTTGTGTTTTTCGTGCCCATCTTTAATCCAAGATGGCTGCCATTGGCTCTGATTTATTGACACATTTTCGACTTCTGCTCCAGAATGGCTGCACAGAATACCACCAAACCTCATAGGAAGTAAGTACTCAAGGTCCTCTACCAAGTTTGTGTTTTTCATGCCCATCCGTGATTCAAGATGGCCGCCATTGGCTTTGATTGGTTGACACATTTTCGACTTCTTTTCCGGAACCCCTGCACAGAATTTCACCAAACCTCATAGGAAGTAACTACTCGAGGTCCTCTACAAAGTTTGTGGTTTTCGTGCCGATCAGTTATCCAAGATGGCCGCCATTGGCTCTGATTGGTAGACACATTTTGGACTTCTTCTCCAGAAGCGCTACACAGAATTTCACCAAACCTCATAGGAAGTAACTACTTGAGGTTCTCTACCAAGTTTGTGTTTTTCTTGCCCATCCGTAATCCAAGATGGCTGCCATTGGCTCAGATTGGTTGACACATTTTGGACTACTTCTCCAGAACGGCTGCACAGAATTTCACCAAACCTCATAGGAAGTTACTACTCGAGGTCCTCTACAATGTTTGTATTTTTCGTGCCAATCCATAATCCAAGATAGCTGCCATTGGCTCTGATTGGTTGACACATTTTCGACTTCTTCTCCAGAACCGCTGCACAGAATTTCACCAAACTTCATAGGAAGTAAGTACTCAAGGTCCTCTACCAAGTTTGTGTTTTTAGCTCACCTGAGCCAAAGGCTCAAGTGAGCTATAGTCATAGTGCACCGTCCGTTGTCGTCGTCCGTCGTTAACTTTTTCACATTTTCGACTTCTTCTCTGGAACTACATAGCAGATTTGGATCAAACTTTGTGTAAATAATGTACTCAAGATCCCCTACTAAAATTGTGTTCAGGATCCAGATTCTCTCAGGGATGGATCCAGGGCGGGACCAAAAGTGCCCAAAAGGGTACCCCTCTTCAAACATCTTCTTCTCCAGAACCAGTACATAAATGGGGAAACTAATTGCATTTCAACAGTCTATAAAGATGGGTTATTAAAAATTGTGTTTGGGGTTAAGATCCGTCAAATAGAAATTTACGCTTTTTTGACGTGTTTCTGGACTTAGTCATTTCAATGAAGAAAAGTGTCATGTTTTTCAGTTAATCGATATTGATGATTTCTTAATGACTATTTTGATCATAATTGTGGTAAGGAATATTATTTAGAAAGAATTTTGTCATTATCTCAATTTTTGGATTTTTTATGATTTTTTTAAGACTTCCAAAAAAAGGGGGGGGGGGCCATTTTTCACATTTTCAACTTTTTCTACAAAACCACATGAAAGATTTTAATGAAACATGGAATACATGAAGTACTAAAAGTCCTCTATCAATTTGGTAAATTTCATCCAAATTGGTTAACAGATGATGCCACCATGTCTAAAAAGTAAGTCTCACAATGGTACATATACCACTTGGCAATTGAAATATGGAGAGTAGCGATTCAAATCCAGCTGTGGTCAAAAAATTTTTTTTTTTTTTTTTACACATCTAAATAAGTTTTTAGATGTTTCTCAACATATGAAATTAGGAATTTTACGTTTAAGACTTCCAAAAAAAAGGGGGGGGGGTGTGGCCATTTTTCACATTTTCAACTTTTTCTACAAAACTGTTTGAAGGATTTTAATAAATCTTGGTAGAAATAAGTCACTTATGATCCTCTTCAAATTCTGAAGTTTTCGTCCAGACCTCTTTACAGATGGCACCACCATAGTCAAAAGTAGGTCACGAAAGAGTACCCTCCTTTGACAATATTCTTCTTCATACGGGCTGTATACAGAGACAACAGAATGCTTAGAAATAATCTAGAGGGATGAGTGAAGAGGTATTGTCATTTTGGTTCCCTTCTAAAATCAAACTTTAGAAAAAATTTTTCAACTTTTGTTTGTACTTGGTGATTTCAATGCAGAAAAGTGTCATATTTCCTAGTTAATTGATAATGATGATTTCTTATGGACTATTGTGATCATAATTATGGTAAGGAGTGTTACTTTGAAAGAATTATGTCAATATCTCAATTTTTGGATTTTCTATGAATTTTTTAAGACTTCCAAATGAGGGTGTATAACTTTTGCTGTTATACCACATGAAAGATTTTAATGAAACATGGAATACATGAAGTACTATAGGTCCTCTATCAATTTTGTAAATTTCATCCAAATTGGATAACAGATAATGCCACTATGTCTAAAAACTAGGTCTGACAATGGTACATATACCACTTGGTAATTAAAATATGGATAGTAGCCGTTTAAATCCAGCTGTTGTCAATTTTTTTTTCATTTCTTTACACATCTAAGTAAGTTTTTAGATGTTTCTCAACATATGAAATTAGGCAATTTTAAGTTAGATCTGGACAATATTTGAAACAATTGTTGTTCATGACCCAGACTTGAAATTAGTCAACAAAAGGCCCCATCTAAAGAAAATGACTAACTTGTTGCCCTGAATCACAACTTACAGAGACAAAGCAAATGCTTAATATCAAAATCACCTGAATGGATGTGTAAAAAAGTGTTGTTATTTATTCTGGTCTGAAATAAAATTTGACATATTTTCAGCATTTGTGTTGACTTAGTCACAGTAATGCAAAAATAAATGAATTCTTCCTTCCTGCATGACTGATCATCTGGGTACTCAGATGAGCGATATAGGCCCACTTGGGCCTCTTGTTAAGAGAGAAATGAAAAAACTAGAAGTTACATAGAATAAGTGTCTTATTTTCTGTTTTCATGCAAGAATAAATTACAATGGCTGATGCATTTATTAGATATTATGCACTAACGTGAACATTAAGATTGGAAATGTCAACTTCAAAATATCATACTGGAAACTCCCATTTCCCATTTATAAACCGCATCATTAAAGCGTTGCGGAGGTAAGTTATGAATTGAAAGAAACAGCCAGTGTCCCATGACAACATAACGATTATCAAGAATGACATACTTCCGTTGAATGTCAAGCACTTTAGCGCAAAATACCACTTTGATGACATCACGCAAGATTGGAAATGTTGAACATTTCATTATAACGTCCTAAACTTAACAATCAAAAGTCTGCAAAACATCGCTTTCTGTGCTGAAAAGTGGGTCAAATATGGGGCGTTATGACGTTACCGATCAATGTAATTTATACAGAAATAAAATACATAGGTCTTGAAAGCTTTTATCTCAGGTAATTACAGTGGTTGTGCATATATACTTATATCATGTCTAGCATGCAGAATATACTTGTACAAAATGTTATGTAGATTGAAATCTTTAGAAAAAAACAAAAAAAATATTAAAATAAACATTAAAAACTCTCTGAAATTTATGTCATCTGTAATGTCAGGTATGAGTGACAGAGGAGAAAAGAATATTTTGAAATTTTCTAATAAATGTTATAACATAATTAGCTTCTTTTTAATTTTGAACTATGTCTATGTACTTTTATTATTCTAATAGTTTAGAAATCTTTTATGAAAATGTTATATTAATCAATATATAATTATATATATACATTTAAGATATATCGATTCACTTTGCCCCGGCCCGAGTTGATTCTGTAAAGGGGCTGCTGTTATATAAATAAAATTGAAAAAAAAGATTTATGTTTCAGATCCAAATGAAGCTGATAGGACATCTGAAAAGACTACATTAAATGACACTGCACTGCAGCTAGAAGGTTCCTTGTTCTTACAGGAGGCTAAGACTCTTAGAAGGGCTCAAAGTAAGTTTTCATGTGAACAGTGTAAGATGTCATAGCTACCTCTTGACCTGTCCAGATACTTGGCAGCAAAAAAACTTACAAGAGTTCCAGAAAACCCTGTAGAATTTACTATCATACTGTGTGATACTGTAGACCTATCCATCACTGTCCATCTGAAGGTTTTTAGAGACCATTTATTGTAACTGTGAACAGTATAATATTTTTATGCCCCCCGCCAGGTATGGAAGGGGGCATTAAGTGTTTGCTTTGTCTGTCCTTCTGTCACATATTGGTTTCCAGATAACTCAAGTACCTTACATATTAAAACTACATTTGGATATATGCCTTCTTATCAAGGGATGGAGAATCCTATCGATTTTGGGGTCCAAAGGTCAAAGTCACAGCTAATGAAAATAGACTGTAATTATTGGTTTCTGGATGATAACTCAAGTACCTTTCAACATATTCAAACCAAATTTGGATATATGCTTACTTATCAAGAGAGGACAAACTCTATTGAAATTGAGGTCAAAAGGGCAAAGGTCAAGGTGACAGCTGATATACAGTAATTATTGGTTTCCAGATGATAAGGCGAGGGTTTTATATAAGAATTTTCTTGTTGCCCAATCCTGATCTTTTATTTGTTTGTAAACATTTCCTATGCATTCTAATCAATAGATACTGTTTAAACTAACATATTGAAACCAAATTTGGATATAGGCTTATTTATCAAGAGAGGAATAACCCTTTTCATTTTGGGGTCAAAAGTTGAAAGGTCAAGGTCACACCTGATGAAAATAGACTGTAATTCTTTGTTTGCGGATGATAACTCAAGTACCTATCTCAATATTCAAACCAAATTTGATTATATGCTTACTGTCAAGAGAGGAAGAACCCTATTGATTTTGTGGTCAAAAGGACAAAGGTCAAGGTCACAGCTGATGAAAATAGAGTATAATTATTGGTTTCAGAACGATAACTCAAGTACCCTTCATCATATACAAACCAAATGTGGATATATGCTTACTATCAAGAGAGGAAGAACCCTATTGATTTTGTGGTCAAAAGGACAAGGGTCAAAGCCACATCTGATGAAAATATACTGTTAATTATTGGTTTTCGGATGATAACTAAAGTTCCCTTTATCGTATTCAAACCAAATTTGGATATATGCTTACTTATCAAAAGGGGAATAATTCTATTGATTTTAGGGTCCAAAGGTCATGGTCAAAGCTGATATAAAAGGCTGAAATTATTGTTTTCCATGTGATTCTCATGTATTATCATATACATGTATTATTATGCTCATCTGAAGCCGATGTGGCCTAGTAGATAAGGTGCTCGGCCTCGTGATCGCAAGGTCCCGGGTTCGACTCCCACCTTGGGCACACTGGTGTACTGTCTTTTAGATGAGACAGCAAAAACCGAGGTCCCGTGTCAGGGTTGGCATGGCACGTAAAAGATCCTTCACTGGGGTGGGTCTGTTGCAATGCATCAGGCAGATGCCGTCACCATATACTTAATGTAATCGTGGAGTGACATAAAACAATAATCAATCAATCAATAAATTCTCATCTGAATTTGATCATATTTTACAAGTCAAGTTCTTTAAACAGAGGTAATTTACAGTCTTATTAAAAGGGATGGATGCCTATAGATTTGAGGGTTAATATGTCAAAAGGCAATACTACACTACAAGTAATATTTATAGGAATTATGGCCCATGAAACTTATAATTTAGAAAAGTTTGTTGCTGCTATGTATGAAGCCCATGTGGGGGCTTATACAAACATGCTCTAGTTTAGATAATATTTAATGATATAAATTGTTTCATTATTCAGTATGATTTTGTATCTTATATGACTTCTATTATCAAATACATGTAGGTATATTATCAAATATATATGTAGTACCTCAATATGCAGACATATTGATGTAAACCTTTAACCATGTAACTTGATAGCAGAACAGTACCTAATCTTTCTAGAATTGTATAGGTTATTATGAATGGATCATTTCAGGTAAGACAAGTTCTGGAAGTGTCACTCCACCAAAATCTGTCAGTCTCCCCTCTAATCTTGATGTCCTGAACAGTCCTGTAGCAGCTCTTTTCCCAACAAAAAGCTTTGAAAAAAAAACTCCAGAGGCTTCTAAAACTAAACGACAGATTTCTACTGTTACGGAGGATGATCCAGCTACTGATAAAACTGCAAATTTTGATCAAAACTCTGATCAGAATAATCAAGCTACTGCTGAATCTGTTATATCCGATTCCCCAAAGAATAAGGCATCAGAAAGGTCATTCAGGCGCAGAAATAGGACTGACAGTGATGGTACACCAGATAAGATGAAATCTCCATCAAAAATACCTAGACTTATCAAAACTGTTTCCATAACTTCTCCAAAGAAAAATGCAGATAGTCCTGTAAGAGGAAAATCTGAAGTCATTAGAAGCAAGAAACTGACACCCCCAGCTGATGAAGTGCACAAATCAAATTCTAAGGTGTCACCAAGGAAATCTCCAAGAGTATCTGGTAGGGCATCTTCAAATACAAATCATACACCTGAACTTTCTAATAAACAGCAATCTAAAGACATGGGCAAAAATCCCATTCCAGTTGTGGTCCTATCCAAGTTAAAAGAAACACAAGATTTAAGCACTACCAGACAAAGAAAACATTCCTCAGACAGTAAGTCGCCAAACAGAAAAAGGAGATCATCAATAACTGTTGACTCCAAGAAATCCAGAAAATCTGAAAGCCAGGATCTTCTTTCTGGATCGGAGGAGCTGTTTGACTCAGATTCCCCTCTAAAAGGTACACCATTATCATCAAGGAGGGAGAAGATCTCTCAGAAAGCAAAATCTCCCTTAAAATTTATGCCATCTGAACATAAAAGCAAGAGTTATGAATCACATGTCAAAAAGACCAGAAATGAATCGCCAACCAAAAAAAGTAAGAGTATTTCAACCAGAAATGAATCGTCAGCTACAAAGACCAAGTGTACACCAATCAGAAATGAATCACCAGGGAAAAAGTCCAAGTCTGTTCTTATCAGAAATGAATCACCTGCGAAAAAGTCCAAGTCTGTATCAGTTCAGAGAGAATCACCAGTAAAGAAAACCAAATCTACACCAATTAGGAATACATCACCAACAAAGAAAATGAAGTTAACACCAGTCAGAGATGAGGAAGATGTAACAATCAAGAGACGAGTGAAATCTGCTACCAAAAGTGGACGAAATTCAAATGTTAGCACTCGATTAAGTACAAGATCATCTTTTGAAAAATTGACAAGAGGAAAAAAGAAACCTTGTGTTGAAGAGAGCCAGTCAACTGAATTGATGGAAATTCAGACATCACATAGGAAACGACAGTCAGCAAGTACAAAAGATACCCCTGTGAAACCAGTGAGACAGACAAAGACATCAGACTCCTCTCAAGAGGAGGTATCTCCTTACAAACAAATGAGAAAAAGCTTAAGAGGTACGGAAGAAGCCAAATCTACAAGCCCGAGAACTGGAGAGAAGAGTTCTCAAAATAAAAATGCAGTTTTAGAAAATTCTCCTAGTAGTAGAAGCAGCAAAAAAAGAGTTGTCTCATCGCCAGCTCTAGATAAGACAAAACCTAATAAAAATACAAGACTAAGTAGAACAATGTCACCTTCAACTTCTCAGATCAAGAAAGGACAGGGAGACAACTCAGAAGTTTTAGACAAAACAAAGACGGGAAGAACAAATCGACAGAAAGGAGGTCAGACCTCAGACTCTGATAGTGCACTGTCTCCCCGCACTAGGGCCTCAGAGAAATCTCCACTAAGCACCAAGATGGTTCCTATCAAAGCCAAGTCGACATCAGCCAGGGCATCGCCTCATACAGTAGTAAAAGGTCCATCAGTCCGAGGATCAGCTCGTAAAGCCTGGGCAGTTGGTAGTGAAAGGTGAGATTATCATGTTGATTTTTTTATTCAATTTTAATCGAAATATTATTTTTATCTACACAAGTGAATTAAAAAATAAATAAATAAATCCTCCATTTTTGCTCACCTGAAGTCATAGTGCGCTGTCCGTCTGTCTTCTGGAAACGTTTTTACCTTATTCAACTTCTTCAGAACCGTTGAAGGGGAATTTAACAAAACTTGGCAAGGATGTAGTCCTAATTGTCCTCCACATGTGTTGTTTTTGGTCAAATCCTCCCAAGAGTTTGACCTTGGGGATCAAGCCATGAAGAGCCCTCACCGGCCCTGTATCTTAATGACTTTCAACTGTCGGTGTTAAATCTTTAAAATCCCACAAAATTATATATATACACGGTACCAGAAAATGCATTCAAAAGATTTGAATTCAGTTTCTGATGCTCTCACCAAACTATGAAAGCCTATAATGGTTTTCAGTTTTCCATGATTTCCAGTATTTTAACTATAGTTATTAACTGTTAAACAATGAGCGCATATTCTGAGCATGATATTACTCATACATAGTGTGTATTATATCACAATCTACCTACAAAATATCATTCTTTTCATAGGGTGCACTCGATATGAAAATATTCATCTAACATTAAAAGAACACCAAACCTTACAAACGTGAAACACAAATCATGACATTCTAATAGAAGGTTTAAACTAATTTACTTTTCAACAAACTTAGTATATTAAATACTTAGTACTGTGATTAATACACGGAAAGTGATATCCTTTTCATGCTCCAGGAATCAAAGATTTGGGGCATCTAGTTTTTGACCTGTCTGTCTGTGGCAAAACACTAACATTCCACATAACTTTTAACTGTAAGAGATGGGGCTTTCATTTTTCACTTGTTGATTCCTTGTAATAAGACCTTTCCGTCGGTACAAATATATTTTGACTTTGATACCTTGACCTTTGACCTACATTTCAACAAATAACATTGACTATATCTTTTGAATGGTAAATGATATGACTTTAATATTTCACATGTGTATGGTTTGTGACAAGACCTTTGTGTCGGTACCAAAATTTTGACCTTGTGATCCTAGCCTTGGAGTTTGACCTAGTTTTAAGATAACCGCTTATACTGACAAAGTTACCGCTTGGACCATTCGTATTCCACAAATGCAGTTTGTTTCACTTCAGAGATAATCAGTGTAAAAAAATTGTGATGTTTTACTCTGGAGTTATTGCCTTTTGGTATTTTGATGCCCCGGAATCAACGATTCGGGGAATCTAGTTTTTGGCCTGTCTGTTTGTCAGTGGCAAAAAAGATCCTTAGCATTGGTAATGACTTTTGAATTGTAAGAGATGAGGCTTTCATATTTCACTTGTGTATTCCCATGGGGTGGTGTGTAATCAATTAACAGGACATTGCAAAATTTTGATTGTTGCCACCAGGGGGCATTCTTGTTTCACAGACACATCTTGTCCATACTCAAATTTGGCTGGAGCATAACACAAAACCTATCAGAGTTATCAACATGAAACTTCATAGGTACATAGTTCTTGATGAGTGCACAAGAACCATATCTCTCCTTTGTAAAATTTAAGTGTTATTGTCTTTTGTTGTTTTTCGTACTTAGAATTTTGTCCGCAGCATAACACAAAAACTATAGGAGATATCAACATGAAACTTTAAAATAGGTAAATAGATCTCAATGAAAAGAAGTATTTGGGGAAAAAACATAACTTTTTTGCATAATTCAAGTTATTGCCCTTGGTTATTTTTCATACTTAATTTTTTCCGGAGCATAACACAAAAACTTTAACAAATACCAACATGAAACTTCATAGGTAGATAGATCTCAATGAAAAGAGCAGTGTACGAAAACCATAATAATTGCATAATTTAGGAGTAGAGGGGCACTGAATGAGGGGGCGTAGTGCCATTGGTAAGATGCTCGAGTGGTGAACGAATGGTTCCTAGTTCAAGTCCTATTGGCACCCTGTCTAGCACATGCGTATAAATGAAATTTCCTAAAACACTTGTCCATGCCTACTTTTTGTATTAACAAGATTATAGTTTGAATTACAAAACATGAAATATGTAGGGAACTGTTATATTTTATGAACAGAGACCATTAGATATAAATGATCTGTATCTATATATGTTGTTGTTCATAAGTTTTCAAAAGTTGGCATTGTATACATGAAACATTTCAAGCTTAACCAGTGATTTACAATTGACATGTGTCTTGATATGAAATCTTGTTATATTAGCCACTATAGAAGCAGTTACTTTCGCTTCCTTGTACAGAAAAAGATAATGGCCTGTCTTTAGGACGATACAGTTCCTTATTCATCACAGTAAACGCTTAAAGACCCTCTACTATTTAAGGTAGAGTCGTTGGATATATCAAAATATCTTTGAATGTATCATGCAGATGTTGTCAATGTATAAGTAACAGTCTCAGCGTGCCATATTCTCTATACTAACGAATAACCAAGTTACATCATATATCGTCATATGATGTCATCTTATACAGCTATATCTATATGTATTTCAATAAGAAAATTTCAGTATTTGAAGTCTGATTTTCATTCTGTTTGCATTTGAATTGTTCAAAAACGATGAAAGCATAAAAATAGAATTGTTTTATTGAATCTGAAACGGGACTGCAATTGATAATAAATTAACCGACTAGTTTTACAGGGGGTTCTTTTGACAGATAACTTGAGGCGTGAATGCGGTTACCCTCCGTTTCAAACGATTGCATAGTTATCCAACAGAATATGTCAAATTAATCTAGAAGGGTATTGTTTTTGGTCGAATTTTTAAATAAATTTTAGAGGCAACATTCTGAAGTATAGAAATGATTTTTATTGACATTGGTATCAGTTACGACTTAAGAGAAAATATATGAAGATGAGATAACTTTTAGACCGATGAAATATTTCTATTAAATAAGGCCAGTATATTTTGAAAGTCTACATTGCTCGCCTGAGCATCTTTAGTACATGATAAAATAAGGAAGTGTCGGAGTTTTCTCAGATAAAAGGTTCACTTCTGAATCAACCCAAAAAGCAAGAATGCAATGTCACATCCCTCTAAAACTGATATGTTTAGTTTTTAGCTCACCTGAGCCAAAGGCTCAAGTGAGCTATTGTGATCAATCACCGTCCGTCGTCCGTCGTTAACTTTTCACATTTTCGACTTCTTCTCCAGAACCACTGAACAGAATTTGATGAAACTTGATAAGCATGTAGTACTCATGGTCCCCTACAAGTGTTGTTGTTTTTCGTCCAGATTCATCAACAGGTGGCGCCACCACAGGCAAAAGTAGGTCAAAGAGGGTACCCTCCTTTGACAAACTTCTTCTTCAGACCGGGAGCATACAGAGACAAACCGAATGCATAGGAATGATCTAGAGGGATGTGTGAAGAAGTGTTGTTATTTTTGGTTCCATTCCGAAATCAAATTTTTGACGTTTTTTTGACGTTTTTTTGTACTTGGTAGTTTTAATGCGGAAAAGAGGTATTTTTTTCTTTTAGTTAACATTGATGCATTAATTTGGTTTAATTTGATCATTTTGATGGTAAGAAATACTACTGCGAAGAAAATTTTTCAATATTTTATGTTTTGGATTTTTTATGAATTTTTTAAGACTTTCAAGAAAAAGGGGGGTGGGATAATTGGTGTAAACATTTCACAGTTTGAACTTTTTCTTCGGAACCACTTGCTGGAATTCAATGAAACTTGGCATGCATCAAATACTCAAGGTCCCCGACAAATGTGGTCATCTTTGTCAGGATCCATGAACAGGTGGCACCACCACAGACAAAAGTAGGTCACAGAGGGTACCCTCCTTTGACAAACTTCTTATTCAGATCGGGTGCATACAACGACAAACCGACTGCATAGGAATGAGATAAAGGCATATGGGAAGAAGTGTTGATATTTTTGGTTCCATTCCGAAATCAAATTTTTGACGTTTTTTCATTTTTATTTTGGACTTTGTTATTTTAATGCATTAAAGAGTTATTATTTTCTTTTAGTAAACATTGATGCATTCATTTGGTTTCATTTAATCATTTCTATGGTAAGGAATGCTGGTGTGAAGGAATTTTTTCAATATCTCGATTTTTGAATTTTTTATGAATTTTTTAAGACTTCCAAGAAAAGGGGGGGGGGGGACAATTTTTCATATCTTCAACTTGATCTACAGAACAACTTGAAGGATTGTGATAAAACTGGGTAGGATGCAAGTACTCATAGTCCTTTTCAAAGGTTTTGTTTTTTGTGCGGATCATCCAAATTGGTTAACAGATAATGCCACCATGTCTAAAAGTAGGTCTCACAATGGTACATATACCACTTGGTAATTGAAATATGGAGAGTAGCGGTTCAAATCCAGCTGTGGTCAAAAATTTTTTATTTTTTTTTTACACATCTAAATAAGTTTTTAGATGTTTCTCAACACTCAACATATGAAATTAGGAATTTTACGTTTAAGACTTCCAAAAAAAAAGGGGGGGGGGGGGGGGGGTTGGCCATTTTTCACATTTTCAACTTTTTCTACAAAACTGTTTGAAGGATTTGAATAAATCTTGGTAGAAATAAATCACTTATGATCCTCTTCAAATTCTGTTGTTTTCGTCCAGACCTCCTTACAGGTGGCGCCACCATAGTCAAGAGTATGTCACAAAAGAGTTCCCTCCTTTAACAATATTCTTTTTCATACGGGCTGTATACAGAGACAAACAGAATGCATAGAAATGATCTAGAGGGATGAGTGAAGATGTATTGTCATTTTGGTTCCCTTCCAAAATCAAATTTTAGAATTTTTTTCGACATTTCTTTGGACTTGGTGATTCAATGCAGAAAAAAGTGTCATATTTCCTAGTTAATTGATAATGATGATTTCTTATGGACTATTGTGATCATAATTATGGTAAGGATTGTTACTTTGAAAGAATTTTGTCAATATCTCAATTTTTGGATTTTCTATGAATTTTTTAAGACTTCCAAATGAGGGTGTATAGGAACAATTCAATCACATTTTTCACTTCTGCTGTTATACCACATGAAAGATTTTAATGAAACATGGAATACATGAAGTACTAAAACTCCTCTATCAATTTGGTAAATTTCATCCAAATTGGTTAACAGATAATGCCACCATGTCTAAAAAGCAGTTCTCACAATAGTACATATACCACTTGGTAATTGAAATATGGAGAGTAGCGGTTCAAATCCAGCTGTGGTCAAAATTTTTTTTTCATTTCATTACACATCTAAATAAGTTTTTAGATGTTTCTCAACACTCAACATATGAAATTAGGCAATCTTAAGTTAGATCTGGACAATATTTGAAACAATTGTTGTTCATGACCCAGACTTGAAATCAGTCAACAAAAGGCCCCACCTAAAGAAAATGACTAACTTGTTGCCCTGAATGACTTCTTGCAGAGACAAAGGAAATGCTTAATATCAAAATCACCTGAATGGATGTGCAAAAAAAGTGTTGTTTTTTATTTTAGCCTGAAATAAAATTTGACATATTTTCAACATCTGTGTTGACTTAGTCACATTAATGCAAAAATAAATGAATTCCTCCTTCATGCATGACTGATAATATAGGTACTCAGGTGAGCGATATAGGCCCACTTGGGCCTCTTGTTTCACTCGGAGCAGCTTTTTTGTCATAATTTTAAGTTACTTTTCACAACTGAAGTTGTCATACTTGATCTGCCTGACTCCGCCCTTTAGAAGATCTAGCAAAAATACACCACTTGTAGGGGACATTGACGCTATTTCTACCAAGTTTCATCAAAATCTTTGATTTGTTTTGAAGAAGTTTATTTACTAATAATATAACATACAAATAATACCACCCTTTCTTTTTAGATCATAAATAGACATTGAAAAATAAAAGGGATTAATTTTACATTCCACTTATTTACAGTTACATTCATTTCCCATAAGTCAAATAAAGTACACACATTCATAGCAAAATAAGCATTTTACAAGAAGAAAATCTGAGAAATCACCTAAGATGTGCTGAAAAATATGAAGTCAGAAACTGGCTTAATAATTGATACTCAAAAGTTATTAGAACTTGAATGTATCATTTTAGTGAAATGGACAACAGTGTTTTTGACAGTCCTGTAGAGAAACGACCTTCAACCCGAACAAGTAAGAAAGTTCCGGGGCCTAGCAGCAAACTCCCCACCAGTCGAAGGTAAATTTGATATATAAAGTACATGTATAAAAATAACCCTTACTAGATCTAGCTTTACTACTGATGGAAAAGGAGAACTCTTGTTTATTTATGTGATGAAAATACGTATGGACAGGCTTCCCCGCTGACAATATCCCGCCGGCCACCTATCTTGTCTTGTGGGTCTGCAATTAATAATTATAAATAATGACATTCAGACATAAGAATTAATATCTTCTGACTTAAGATAAAAATTTTCTTATTCTAGTGACAGAGATGGTGTTTGTGATAGTCCGAGAGAAAAACGAACGTCAGTTCGAACAGCTAAAAAAGTTCCAGCACAATCCAGCAAACTCATCACCAGTCGAAGGTAAATGTCTCATTTTAATAATTTGTTCTAGGAATTTTTAGTAATATATGATGCTAATAGTAAAAATAGACCATGAACAGTGTTTCGATATAATTGACTAAATGTGGAAAAATCAACAGTACAAGACAAAATGCCAGAACTGGACTAGACTTGGGAATAACTCGTGATGCTCGGCCAGCGTCAGATCTGAAGAGAAGTTTGTAAAATGCAGGTCTGCGTATTAATCTAATGTGTCATACAGTCGAGCATCAGAGGTTGTGTTATTTTGGTTCCATTACGAAGTTTGATTTGAAGGGATGGATTCCTTTGTCATGTTTTGTAGGGATATAGTACTGACGATACCTTTCAAGAGTATTTTGAAAAACGTGAAAAAGGTTCTCTCTTTTGGAATTTACTTGAATAGGGTCTGCTTACTGAGGTGACCATTAAGACCCTTGGACCGCTTTTTGTTACTGACATAATGTATCCCATTTGTTTTAATTATGAATTCGGATTACTTTTCAGTGTTAGATCTACTAGAAGTACCAGAGAGAAATAGAGTTCATGGATACCAAATACAGAAACTGTCCTCTATAATGATAGTAACAAATGGCAGATCATTGTTCAATATAACATGTAGATAATGTGTCACACTGGTACATTTCTCGGCTAATTTAAGCATCGTAACAGAAACAAAAATTGATTTTTTCAACAAGTGACATACTGTAAACCTACTACATGACCACATTGCATCATTATGTCATATCACCTCCATGTATGTCTATTTATAACAATCTTTCTGAAAGATATATAATTTTAAAAAACACTTCCAGGGAGGGGACATATAACTATTGATATGTATAGTGTGATGAGGGGATATGGCACACAGGGAGGGGACATATAACTATTGATATGTATAGTGTGATGAGGGGATATGACATGCAGGGAGAGGACATATAACTATTGATATGTAAAGTGTGATGAGGGGATATGGCGCACAGGGAGGGAACATATAACTATTGATATGTATAGTATGATTAGGGGATATGACACACAGGGAGGGGACATATAACTATTGATATGTATAGTGTGATGAGGGGCTATGACATACAGGGAGAGGACATATAACTATTGATATGTAAAGTGTGATGAGGGGATATGGCACACAGGGAGGGGACATATAACTATTGATATGTATAGTGTGATGAGGGGGATATGGCACGCAGGGAGGGGACATACAACTATTGATATGTATAGTGTGATGAGGGGGATATGACATGCAGGGAGGGGACATATAACTATTGATATGTATAGTGTGATGAGTGGATATGGCACACAGGGAGGGGACATATAACTATTGATATGTATAGTGTGATGAGGGGATGTGACATGCAGGGAGGGGACATATAACTATTGATAAGTATAGTGTGATGAGGGGATATAACACACAGGGAGGGGACATATAACTATTGATATGTATAGTGTGATGAGGGGATATGGCACACAGGGAGATGGGACATATAACTATCGATATGTATAGTGTGTTTAGGGGATATAACACACAGGGAGGGGGCATATAACTATATGGTCATGTCGAGACATTGTGGAGGACAGTGCCATGATGTTACCTATGATTATTACGGGTAACATAGAGGCAATGAAGCAGGGTTCATATCCTAGACCATGACTGCTATTCATGTAAATAATATCAAGTATGATAAGAAGTTGAATTTAAATATTTCAAACTCAATGTTAACGTGAAATCTGATTATATATTTTCAATGAATTGAGGCATGCAAATATATTTTGATTAATCTGATAAAAAGATTTGAATTTGTATTCTTCACAAATTGTATGAAATAAAATGATTTTAAGTAAATTATCTTTTATTTGTGTATTGTATTCAAGTTATCACTTTTGTGTGGCCTGCTAATCGTAGCGAAGCGTAGGCAAGTCTGTCTTTTGTGTCACCTGCTCCTCATAACAAAGCATGGGGAATGCTTTGTCCTTTCCGTGTACATGTCACACCTCCGCTGTAATTGAGCAATTGTGGAAAAATTCGCACATCACACCTGTTGGCACACTTACTCATTATTACATCATGCTCGTAAGTGAATGAATATCAAGCATTGATTTAGTGACGTCACAAAGGTAGTATATGACAGACATAGCCTAGGTAGCGTTATCTGGCTATTCCTACTTATAAATAGAAAAATATTGCTTTGGTTGATTGATTATTTCTTTATGTCACTCCACGATTATTTCACGTGTATGGTGACGGCATCTGCCTGATGTATTGCATACAAATTTAGACCTTTATAACGGACCCATCCGAAGAAGTGAGGCTTCTTTTACGTGCCACGGGACCACGGTTTTTACTGTCTCATCCGAAAGACAGAACACCGGTGTGCCCAGGACGGGAGTCGAACCCGGGACCTCTCGATCATGAGCAGAGCACCTTATCCATTAGGCTACACCGGCTTGAAAAATATTGTCGGTAATACATTTTCCTTACAACTCTACACTTGTTGGCTGTTTTTGGAGCTAGTCAAGTCGGTGGATAGAAAATTTAATCAAATTTTATGGCACCACTTGGTGGTGTTGCCCGTCATTCATAATTTGTTATACATGCAAGTTCATTTTCTCGGTGGGATTAAGATATCGGTATGTAAGCTGGTATTTGCTGGTCAAGAGCTTTAGTTCTGGTTGTCTTTTTAGAGAGTTGTGGCCCTTACCGGTAACTCGAGAAGTTCTCTGTTCCAGTCTTTTTCTTCAGGAAAGACGGACACATGGAACGGGAAATTGATGTTTATTTGTATTTTACAAAACTATGTATCATGTTTACATTTCATTCAGTTTTCAATAACTTTGATTTTGGGGTATATCTTTTAAATTTTCATATTTAGTATTTATGTTCTCCGACTAGACCTTGAAATCGACACCGTATTTTCCAATCTGGACTTTAAATTTAACAACTTTAGCCCCAGCCATAGCTTATGAATTATAAGATGTATTACTTTCATATTGACAATTCATGTTACCTGTGACTAGCGCCTGTAGTATATATATATATATATATATATATTCATTTCTTTTGATTTGTTTTGCGTCACATCTGCTTGACGCATTGTATAGAAATTATACCTTTGCAACAGACCTACCCAAAGCAGTGATGGATCTTTTACGGGTCACGGGCTTCGGTTTTACGGTCTTATCCGGAAGATAGGACACACTGCACACAGCGGGAGTCGATCCCGGGACCTCGGTCACGAGCTGAACACCTCATCCACAGAGCCACGCCGGCTTGCCATATGTTTTTATTCGTTAGAAAAATACTTGTCATGCTTAGCATTTATTTTCATTGAGACTGTAGCTTTGGATTGATACCATATTGTCTTTTTCTAACTTTAAATTTTTATGATTTAAAGTGAGCACATGAAACAGTCAAGTTAAAAAAAGACAATATTTTTCTTATGGTTATAATTAGTAGTAGTTTTCTTTAAGACCTCGACTTCAGAGTCAATTTTCAAAACCTTAAATCTTGGCAATGTCTTTTGAATAGACAAAAGGTGCTTATCATTGGCGAGAATTTTATTTTTTTGCGCCCAGTCAGACTCGAACTTGCATGAAAATAAAGTGCTCGGGAATAAAATGTTCTCGCCAATATTTAATTCCAGCCGGTGAGATGTGTAGAGTTCCGACGTCCTTGTTTGTTTTTTAGATTGTCCTGGAGGAGGCATACGTGTCGCCTCCACATCAGGTTTAAATTTGTCCATCTGAATGTTCAAAGAGAATATTTGTGATTGCGTCTCCATGTATGCACTTTTTCACAATTCTGTCAAATGATCAGTCGGAAAAACGAGTTTAAATATCTTCAAATAAACAGTCTAGGTTTCCTTTAGAACCCTCAAAAAAGAATCAGGGAGTAATCTAGTACATCTACTTCTCTATCAATGTAGGAGACCGTGTACGATAAATCTTCATTATAGCGAAACCCTTTGATTAAATCAACTACAATGAGGGAGAAGATCCAGTTCTAAATTTCTCATATTGACATTTTCAATAACTTATCCAAAGTTAATTGTTTTCCCATATAAACTCTTTGGTGTCGAACATATTCTGCTGGGCCCAGATACGAATTTAAAACTTTAGGCAGACTTCGTTCCCATGAACAAAATATAACGTATTAATTGGATATTGTATACCAAATATAGTCATCGTGATTTTTAGGGGTAAATTTGAATAAGCATGTTTCATAACCTAATCTTTTTAAAGACCCCAGAGGTCCAAGATTGTAACAGTGCATTCTTTAAACAAGCTTGACACAAAAATACCATAACGATTCTGAATATCAAATGCAAGTAATTGCCACGTGATTCTGGAAACGAATGCTCCCCTTTCATAATTCTAGGAGACGAGCCCCGTCCATCTGAACAAACCGAATCTGTATCGCGTTTGATAAATAAGGTCAAGCGATTCTTGGGAAGTTGAAAACGTTAAGCCATTTTAAATGTCGAGGGATAGGTATCATACTATGATTATTTAACAAAAGACATATCACCTTTGTCAACAATAGTTACCCGAATGAAAAGGAAAACTTTCGCCGTCAAATACACCCAATACAACATACAAATTACAATGTTTCGTTATGCCAAGAAAACATCCACTACATACTAATTTTTTTTTCTTCTGAGCCGGCCTTTAAACACGTTATAATTAATACCGATTGCATCAAAACATCTTGTACCTAAAATACAATGTACATGTATACGAAATCACTGCGACTTGCATGGGTCTTTATTAGGTACAAAGCTTCGCGAACCCTTTATCCCTAGAGTAAACTAAACACTAAAGCATAGTACTCTATTGAACACACTGTCAATCCACAAATTATGGATTGTTAAACGCCACGTCGCGTTTATTTCACCTACATACATGTGGTGAAGATACCTGCATGGTGCAGTACTCGACACAGTTCGACTTCTGTTACAAACACACTCGGACAGTGACACAGATCCTTAACTTTCATATACAGTACCATCCAAAAGACAAGATAACGACTACGTTAAAGATGATTCAGACCTTGGACCTTCATGTCTAACGCCCTGCACTTTAGCAACTGCTCGCATAACAAAGTACTTGTCCTTTCAAGACATTCTGAATAATTTCTAAACGCTCATTCATTTTAAAACTTTATTTTTCAACTTTTTTTTCGTCCCTTGAACTGTTGGTTCAAGATGGTGAAATGATAACATGATTGAAAGAATTAGCACTAAATGCAATATTCGGAAGGTAACATCAAAGTTAACCATATATCCTGTACTCAACAACAATAATTATCCAGTATTTACATTTACAGTGATTTACATACTCTGAACACTGACACCATTATTTTACGCATAAAGGAGCATACATAGACCTGGAGAATGCGTATACTTAGGAAGTGAATATAAACACCGATCCCCATGCGTAGAGTACACACTCCACCTTTCCAGTGTGCTTGGCAAAATGTAACCAGGAGGAAACATCTTTATAATGTAGGTCCACATAGCCAACTTACTACGGGAACATTTGTAAAAGTCGGCATATCACGAGGAATAATTTGACTTTAGATAAATGATGTAGACTACAGTAAGAAAAGGGGGAGCACCCATCTACGCTACCTGCATGACCTCTTAAAAGCACGTTTACATCAGTAACATCAGGATGGTTCTGACAATATTACATGTCTAATTACCAAGTCCACACTGCCGGTTGCGCACGAATATTCCTGTTAGACTATAAAATAAAGCTACACCCTGTGCTGTAGTCATCGCGGTGACATACACTGCAATACGCTTTATACTTCATACCTCTATCATTCGATTTCCGATATTTACCTCGTGGTTTTTATTATAACTTAAAATCGATTAGACATAACTTATAATTCATGAATACCTTTCGTAGATCTAGAAATTTCAGAACTATGACAATAAATAACATATAACCAAGCATGTGCATTACACATCAAAACCATTTTCAAGCGCGGTAAAACTGATGACTTCTGGTCCATTGGTCAGCGTGACTACACTCTCTGAAGATGACGGTGTCAAGCCCTGGTCATGCTTGATAATAGCCTGCATACCCGCAGAAAGATTAGGCATGATTCGCGAAAGTTTAGTAGACGTTGGCCCACCGTCTGTATCCGTAATTAACATCCCATTGTCACTATATTCACATTCTCCTTGGCCGGATGCAGTCGCTTTCGAGAAGCTGTAGTTTTCAATCGGATGCAGTTGCTTGGGTTTTCTCTTTCTTGCACTAATTCGCACGTTCCTGTCTTTCATTAAACTACTTTGAATTTTGGTGACAATACCCTCGTCAACCTCTACATTTTTTTTAACTTCCATTTGGACATTATTTTGAGTTTTAGCTTCAGAGTTATACTGTCGCCTCCGTTTCTGGAAGCTGCCCCATAATTTCTTCTGATATTCCGACGGGAATGAGTCGCGTAAAGCGAATGTCTGAGGTTGCATTACCATTAGAAGTTTGCCGTTCCCACCGACTTCGTGCAGATGTTTCAAGAAATTGTCAACGGAAAAAAGTTTTTTGCACGTACAACATCTAACACACGGTACATTTGGTCCATCATACATGTCTATGAACACATTTCCTGCCTGCACACGCCCCCTTTGGCCATTTCTAGGAGTCATGTCTTTATGAACAACTGCTAAGATTTCCTTGCTTTCAGTTTTCATATCTTTCACAGGTACTTTCTTTGTATTTTTCTTATTGAACAGCGTCCACTTTACTTTCAATGGAGAAGCTTTCTTTTGTCTTTCAACGGCAGACTTCTTAGCATTGGTGGTGGATTCATAGGTCGTATCCGGTTTTACTTTACGTTTACCACTAACCGTTACGTTATTTTCACTTTCACTATCACAAGATGCAAGCTCCACTTGAACACATTCATCTGAAGAATTTCTATGTCGATTTATTTTTTCACTTTTAATATTACCGTCACTGATTGCGTCAGAGGCGCTTGGTTTGGACTCGGGACTACTTTTTCTTCCCCTGACCTTCTCAGATTTTACTGGTCTATCGATTTTTATGATATGCTCCCGCGATTCTAAGGGCATTCCTGCTTCGTTAGAAGTATTGTTGTTTGAATCACCTTTCAACATTTCCAGAAAGTTAATTTTCTTGTGTCTTGTTCGTGACAATTGTTTGCTAGGTTCTTTGTCTGTAGGAAGTTGTATCATCGGTGGTGAAAGTGGAAGGGATACACCAGTGACCTGTAGTACTGGGTCGTCTGTGGTAACAATCTCCTGACCAATATCCCGCATCTCCTCATGCATCAAAGTGCTGGTCGATGTGTTCCTCTTGGAGCTGTTGAATGAAAGAGAGTAAATGCATACAGAAAATTATTTGTAAAGTGCCTTGCATCATCGAATAATTAGTACAAAATTGAGAATGAATGAACTGCGTAACCTGAATTCCTATTCAAATTTAATCCGCACTATTCTACAGTACATGTGTAGTGATTAAACGATATTAATGCATGCATGTCGTCCGATTATTTTATTGTTTCAAGCAAAAGATCAACTGACAAATCGTTGAACAGGCTTGATAAGAGACGAGGGCGTTGACAAGAGAGAGACAGGTAGTGCGACCCGTGCAATCCCACATTTCTAAAAGTATGACTGGAACACGGGTAGGTTTTTCATTTTTAAAGCAATACTAGCTATAACTTAGAATAAAAATTACTGAAATCTAATTTATTATCGAGTCTAATACTACAAAGGAAATAAGTACATTTTGTAAAAAAAAAATCACCAAACTCCTTCTAATAAGATAGATGCAAAACTTTTAACATCATATCTATAGCCTTTCTGCCCAGCAAAATTAACAATACAGAACACACATATATGCAACGGTAATCACAAAATATAGCGGGTATCCAGCAGCCATACCGTCTCACCATAAAAAATCCCCTATAGTCTGTCCTTCCAAACTGTATTGCTGATAAACAAATTCGCATAGGCATTATAATATATCTATTAACACTTTGTAGAAATTTCTCGGCGAAAAATGAACATGTAAGATAGAGCTAATATTGCTTTAATTTTTGAAATTGAGAGATTCTGTCATAATATTTAGAATTCTCTCATACAAATTCAACATTCGATAAATTATCAATGAAAATGGACAAACACCCGAGTTTCTCTCACAACAAGAAATGAGCAAAATTATCCGTGGATCAGTATAATGTGTACAGAAACTGTATTTACTGTTTCAAAGGAAAACGTTGACAAATACAGACTGATCTTGATTGTGAATACTACTATACGAAACAGCAAATGGGACATACCCTATAGCATCTGTGTATAGTCACGAGACAAGTGTTACTACACTATATAAATATAGAACATCGATAACAGCCTTGCACGCATTTCACGTCGCACAAACATACTAACTTGAAAGACTGGTCGTGTTCATGCATTTTGTTAAAATGATTTAACTGAAGACCCAGCTGAGTTGTACACTGAAGAAACTAAAAAAAGACAGCAATATGGGACATCCGAGTTTAGCGGACCATCATAAATCCAGATAAAATATTCCATCACCACAAAACTGATACATTGTATGTATACTAGGACTGTTACATACTCCAACACCTATGTGGTCATTGTCCATGTTTCTTTTTTTCACAAAACAATACCAAATTTCGTATTACATTTACACACGACATGCTTGTGCTTACCGTTCGTACATTTTAGTTTTATTATACAAACAATTAAAATTGTTTGGTGTCGATCAGATTGTACTAAATACGGTAATAAGGTATCGTAGGAGGGAATTTGACATATGAAAATTGGTTGCTCAATTCCAGACTACTTTTCAATGGTTTTTGTAACTTCTGAAACAAATCTCGCTTAACTCACTAAAATAAGAATGATGGGAAAGCTAGGACGCCATTTACCTAATATCCGTTTCAAGTTTTTGTTTGAGTAAAGGTGTCCATCTGGATGGTTTTAGACCCTGGTTTTCAGTCTCTAGGAATTTCTCTACGGGACGAGGTTCCTTTGTTCGATGAGGAGTTGGTATAGGGTTGACGTAGTACCCTATCAACGTTTTGGCGTCATCCTTGCCAACTATTAGCGTACTTTTGGAGTTAAATGCTTTACCATATTGTACAAGGAAATAACGCTGCATCTCGGAACAATTCAATACAGGCACACCTAAAAGCTGACACCGTTTTTTCAATATCCCAGTGTCTTTCGCAGGTAAGATTTGCTTGTGAATGTCTACGAGGCGTACATACGGTAGTTTGTTGATCATGATGGCCGGCACATCATTCCAATACATGCTTACAGTAACGATCCAAGGGGCACTATTATTATCCGTTATACTACTGTTATTTATAGAAGTCGATACTTCAGTCGAGTCTAAAGACACAGCCTTGTTCGATTCCTCGGCAGACGAGGTTGTTCCCTCCAATGCCGCTGCTGGCGTCTCCACAGACGCCTCAGGAAACAACTTTAAATCATTCCCGAATATGTCCAGCGAAGACTTATCTAGCGAATGGAATGAGATGTCCGGCATGGTATTGACAACCCCTGGTCCTAGAGGAACGACAGCAGGACCCGATATTCCCGAGTGCGTAACAGTGTTGTCTTGAACTAACAACTCGTTCTTTGCTGTGGGAGTGGAATCACAACTAGGCTTAGTCACTGATTTGGTCGCTGCAACAGATAGAATATGTATTTTTATACTATTATAACATATAATCATTCATCTGTAACATGAGTAAGCAGAGCAAGATGAGCAAAAAATTTAATCGTGTAACGATTAAAATTACACTGGGAGTTTCAAGGATTGTTCGTTGAATATGAATACCAGACACCCAAGCTGTAACGAGTTATATTAAATGTAGTCCCGATCATTGATAAAAAGTGTAAACCGTCTTCCGGACAATATTCAAAATGACTAATTATCATACAAATTTTATACCAGACACACAGCAGATTGGATTGTAGCTCTAGTAGTATAATAATGTGGTAATTAAATGCTGGTCGATTTTACGGCATACCTTAAAAGTTTAACATGGGCTTTACATGGCATCATAAAATGGTATGGTACGATGACACCGTGATGTGACAGAACAATGATATCAATATAAACTTAAACAAACAGACAAACAAACAAAAACAAAAAACTTTGGTCAATTCCTTAGATTTTCTTCAGAACTACTGCTGAATGGGATCATCGTTTTCAGAACGGCGAAGCACGTATAATCTTTGTTGTTGTCGCATATTTTCACACATCTGTTTGCATTTCATGTATGCGGCCCCATTAAAAAGCTAATTTCATATTTACTCCTAAGGCCTATATAGATGTTTACAGATGCCACTATTTCCTACTTACAAAGTCGTTCTAATGCACGTGCTCACATCATACCTTTATTTCACATTTATGTATTTGACAAAATTGATTTTGACCGAACTGAGAGGGGGGAGGGGGGGGGGGTTAATTATGCCCCCCATGTTTAGCTGCAGTGATATATGCCAATGGTTTACTCTGACCTATTTAAAAGATTCTTTCTTTTCCTTTAGACGTGCTTGTTATTTTGGAGTGTGGAGTGTTATACGATGAATGTTCAAATATTTAAAGATATTTCACTTAAATCATTACGTAAGTTAGGGCAAGTCTTATTATTTTTATTTATCATTATGTTTCAAAAATCATATTTCGAAGTGGGGAAAAAATAAAAATATCCGGGCCATGATTTCTATCTATAGGTGATGTAAATGCTCAAAGGAGAACGGGGGAGTTCTTAATAAAGATTTCATCGATTGTCCTTAATCGACATCTTTATTGAGTTGATTTTGTCAAGTGATAAAATCATATATTTCTTCACAATGGAAGAAAACGGATCAATATTCTTGATAAGTTTCACAAATCATACCCTGGAAGAAAATACGACAAGTTACGACTGGTTATCGTTGAATCGTAATCGTAAGACTAAGAGGGAGGGCTTTGATATTTCACTTAGCACACTCCTTGTGAAAAGAGCTTTCCGTCAGTACAATATTTTAACTCGTGACCTTGACTAAGATCTTTGACATACATTTAAAAAGCTTAACATTGGGTAGATCTTTTGAATGGTAAGTAACAGGGCTTTCATATTTCACATGAGTATTCCTTGTGACAAAACCTTTCCGTCGCTACCAAACTTTGGAGTTTGACCTGGTTTTAGGATAACAGTGTATAATGTCAAAATGCCACTATGGGCTTTCATATTCTACAAATATGTTGTTTTGGGGGGAGGGGGGGGGGGGGCGGGTTTGTTTGCTATTTCTTTGGATACTTACCTAATGCAACAAAACTGGGATTCTCGGAATCCTCCGCCGAGGCCGGCGTGCTTTCACGTGACACAGAAATGGCTACCGCAGACGATGAGGCGCTACCTATATTGTGCGTACTTTTGGATGCAGCGTCAGTAATTGTTGTCATATCATTATCTACGTCAAACGTGTTGTCAACCGATGACACATCCGGAGAAAGACTCTGAACTTCGTCCATAGCGTGATATATAATTTCCATCTGTTCTGGGGTCAAGTTGATATTACTCAGTAAGTTATCTCCCGTGGCACTGGACAATATTGTACCTTCCATGTCTATGGAGGCTTGAGATCCAGACGATTCCCCGCTTTCCATACTCAGTATAGTATTGATGATTTTACTCTCCTCGTCAGAAAATGACTGAGACTTTGTGCTTATTTGTGACACAGAGCTTGTGGTCGTATCCGACTTTGTAACAGAAGGTAAGGTTTGCGGAATCGACGTCACGGGGTAGCGCTGCATCGGCTTAGCGGCTGATGGATGGCCTTGTTTGATGGCTTCTAAATCGGCATCTGTAAGATGCGGTACGACAATGTCACCAGGTTTAGGTAACGGCAAAAGAATGCGATCCCCTGGAATGGGAACAGGCATATCCTGACTAACTGTGCGCCGACGGCTTCGACTCTTAGTGTTCAAGAAATATATATAATCATCTTGGAAACTCCCAGTTATCTTTAATTTGGAATCCGAACTACCAGTTTTAACGTATTCTGCAATTTTTTCATTGCTTTTAAATTTTTGTCGCGTTCCATGTGAGTGTAACACATTGGGAGATGACGGTTGACTAGAATCTTCTAATTCTAACGAGAAAGAGTCAGTGGAATCCTCGAAGTCAGTAGTGTCTATGTCACTCATTACTTTCTTCGACTTTTTATCGACTATACCGTTTTTTCTATCACGATTGCGATTTACTTGTTTTGATACACTGTCTTTGGAAATTTTGCCTTCTTGTTCTGGTAAAATACAATAATCGTGGTCGTGGTCTATGTGCGTCTTCCATAAGCGTTTCCCTGTCACGTGTGACGTAGGACAAGCTTTCCTTTCCGTCTGGCGGTCGCCTCCACGCGACTTTCCCTGAGATATCATGGATGGCAAGTTGGATAACAGAGACGTGGCTGACTTACCACCTTTACTTTGTGACATATTCGGTTTCTTGGGAGATTCGAGTCCTATAGCAGAGTTACTTACAGATGCAAATGTTCCTATTCTATACTTGCCAAAACGAGGCGAAGCATCTTTTTTCGACGGAGATATAGAGGAAACGGGAGAAGTTTGAGGATTTATCTTGGCATTTTGTAATGTATCATCTGAAGACTGAACAAGTGCAACGATAGCGTCTCTAGCTCTATTGATTTCACTGAAACCAGCAAGACCACCTTTACTGCTTTTCATTTGTAATAGAGGAAGTAACGAGCTATCTGCCAGTAATACAGTTTTTCCTCCTATAGTCAACGTGTTTTTATTACAAGACTCCTCAAGACCACATACATCTACATGTACTTCTTTTGTATTTGGCGACTGTCCAACATCTCCATACCCACTGTCCTGTGACAGGTCAGTAGAGGTCATTCCAGAATCATCGTCAGTAGAGGACTGAGAGACACGGTCCACTCTACTACCACACGAAATATCAGCATAACAATGATCCTCAAAATAACATTTCCTATTTTCGGTTCCGCACATTTCTGTGGTACTGTCTTTAGAATCGTAAACGGTTGTCACAGAATTATAATGCTCCGTAACTTCCTTTTCCGGGCTTTTCATGTCATTTTTATTGTCCAATTTTTCTGACTTTGGAGACTCGAGGTCTATACTGAGTCGTACATCAGATCGGCCGGTCTCTCCCTCATAATGCCAAGCATGTGTGTCGTCTAGATTCTTGAAACACTCTGAACACTCCAGAGAATCCGGGTACCGGCCTAACGGTGACAATAGATCCTTGTTATTATGTCCATGGTCACATACTTCACTAGTATTGCTTCCACATAAGTCTAATTTCAGCTCTTTTTCACCTGATTCTCGGCAGTCGGATATCATGTCTGTACTTCTCTCACCTTCCCTACCACTATGCTTATTGATTTGTTCCCTATCAGATAACGTTGAATCATAGACGGTATTTTCTCCCGCGCTAGTCCATATTGATTTATCGTCGCTGACATTTGCAGTGTTTGCTACCAGCTTTTCAGTTGGTGATAATTGTACGTCAATGCTTGCTTTTGAAGACAATATTTCTGGTTCTCGATAACTTACTAAATTTTTGTTATCTAAATGAATCTTTGATACATTTTGTTCATCAGGCGGTGCCTTCTGTACCGACTCAAATATATCATTTACCGAATCTTCCGCGACACTTTCCGTTTTCTCTGTAGTTATATTTTGAATTTCTTGGTCTATGTCCACTTTTAATTTCTGTCCCATATCTCGGTCTTGTTGGATACTCGATACTTGCTCTATTTTATCCTTGTCTGGCGTTTTCAGCTGATCACATTCGGATCCTTTATCGTGTGATGATTTATCTTGAGCTTGATCCGACTCCTGACAAGTTGATGTAAAGTTTATCAATGTTCCACCATTAGTAGTGCGTCCAGAAATGTCCTGCGGGTTATTTTTATCACCGCTCACCTGTGTAATGGAAGTAAACAGTTGTATCTGGTCGGGCGAGTCTTTGTTTACCTGAGTTTTACAACAGTTGTCTCCCTCAGTTGAATTATTCACTAGTTCTTCACCACAGGATATTTTTATTGATTCCGTGGTCTTTCTGGTTGGATTTTCATCTACGGAGTGAGCGCTACCTGAGGACGAATGATCAGAAGGCACTTTGACACTGTTAAATGTTTTCACTACCCTATGGTCACCGGATTTATCCACTACAGTCACAATGACTTTTCTCTCTTTTTCGTTATTGGTGGACAGTGCGTCTGTAGCTATGCAGCTGCCACTCGTCTTTATGTTAATTTTACGGGAATTTCCATAATTGTGTTCGTCGAACATTTTGTCAAGGTCGGAACAAACAGTGATAACTTTAATTTTTCTGACTTCGACTTTAGGTTTTTGATTTGTTTGTGGATCCGCTTGCTCATCTGCTGTCTTGGTACCATTTTTGTTGGTTTGTTGGGTCATTCCAGTTTCATCCGATGATTTTTTGTCCTCGCTTTGCAAGGCTGCCGCTGTAGCTAGAATATCTAGGGGATTGAAGTCCGGATTTTTATTCTTTGGCATCCTTGTACCATATTGCTGTCAGCTTTTTCACACCATTCTCTCTGTCAGGACTGAAAAGAGAAAATGGCATAGTTATTAAATATGGTAAAATCTTATTGTCGACTTTGTACGTTAGATTGTGCCGCAAAGCAACACAACTATCGAAGTGTAAAGTATCGTGAATAATTCAGATTTAAACGCAAGCTTTTTATGCGTTTGCATTACTTTAAAACGTAAGTTTTCTATACATGTTCATCCTATTTGCGAAGGCCGAAAAAACTGCCACAGTTTATGCTTTAATCACGCGTGAAACGCAGATATAAATAGAGCTGTACATGTCTCTCAACGCACCTGGATATCACCTGTGTTACATTATACATGTACAAGTTTGTTCATACACACATATGCCATGTTCCATTACTGATATCAGCTTAAAACTATTATACACATGCACAAGTATTTGCAATACCTACGGTAAACAAATATAATCGTACGTTTGGTATTTGAATAAGGTCTTTTGTTCATGCCATTTAAATGTATAAGCGTATTCAACCAAAGCGTCGACCTCAGTGCTGAATAACACTTTGGAACATACAAAGAAAAACACACAGTTGGTCATAGGTACACTACTACTACTAACCCTAACGCGCAAATTTCTTTGTCATCTCGTCTATATACGTACTGTGCTATGTATTAATATAAAACTTAATTATTGCTGTAAATTACACTCTTAGTGCTGAATCTCGGAATTCACTACAGAGAAATCACTATATTATTTCAATGACATAAGTTAGTTTGTCTAGTCACTTTTGGTTACGGAGATTAACGGAGGGCGGGTGAGCGTTCGACTTGGACCACGGCGACTGTTGGTTGATCAGAAGTGTACGTTTGTTGATCAAACATCTATATAAAACACAATAAAGGTCCTGAAGTCCAAAGCAAAAGATACTTGAAAGTCAAAGATTGTGTGATCGGCATCCAAAAATGCCTGCAAACCTAGTGCCGCCTTCGTGCAAGCGAGACTTGGTAAATGCGAGCATCAACAAAGCTACATAAAAAATAACTAGCTGACTGAGTACTGCAGAAGCCATTTAACTCCCACCTTTCCAAGTCTTCACCAGAACTTTATAGTAGTGACATAATTGTAATTCATTACGAAATACATGAAATGAATACAATACAATATTCCCACTTCTCGTCATTTTCGACAGATTTGATTTTACTCAGTAACTTCGTTATTGTTTTCTGCCACTCCAAGATTACTCCACTTAAATGACTGCAGCACCTGCCAGACCAATGGCTTCATAATTTTTACCTATGACGCAGCACCTGTAGGACCAATGGCTTCAAAATGCTGTCCTATGACGGCAGCACCTGTCAGACAAATGACTTCAAAATGTTGTCCTATGACAGCAGCACCAGTCAGACCAATGTCTTCAAAATGTTGTCCTATGACGGCAGCACCTGTCAGACCAATGACTTCAAAATGTTGTCCTATGACGCAGCACCTGTCAGACCAATGACTTCAAAATGTTGTCCTATGACGGCAGCAGCTGTCAGACCAATGACTTCAAAATATTGTCCTATGACGGCAGCACCTGTCAGACCAATGGCTTCATAATGTCCTAATGTATGACGACAGCACCCATCAGATCAATTACTTCAAATGGTGTCCTATGACGGCGGCACCTGTTAGACCAATGTCTTCATAATGGTGTCCTATGACGGCAGCACCTGTCAGACCAATGGCTGCATAATGTCCTAATGTATGACGGCAGCACCTGTCAGACCAATGACTTCAAAATATTGTCCTATGACAGCAGCACCTGTCAGACCAATGACTTCAAAATGTTGTCCTATGACAGCAGCACCAGTCAGACCAATGTCTTCAAAATGTTGTCCTATGATGGCAGCACCTGTCAGACCAATGACTTCAAAATGTTGTCCTATGACGCAGCACCTGTCAGACCAATGACTTCAAAATGTTGTCCTATGACGGCAGCAGCTGTCAGACCAATGACTTCAAAATATTGTCCTATGACGGCAGCACCTGTCAGACCAATGGCTTCATAATGTCCTAATGTATGACGACAGCACCCATCAGATCAATTACTTCAAATGGTGTCCTATGACGGCGGCACCTGTTAGACCAATGTCTTCATAATGGTGTCCTATGACGGCAGCACCTGTCAGACCAATGGCTGCATAATGTCCTAATGTATGACGGCAGCACCTGTCAGACCAATCACCTGTCAGACCAATGACTTCAAAATGTCCTATGACAGCACCTGTCAGACAAATGGCTTCATAATCATTTATGTTGTCCTATGACGGCAGCACCTGTAGGACTAATGGCTTCATAATTTCCTATGACGGCAGCACCTGTCAGACAAATGACTTCATAAAGTTGTCCTATGACGGCAGCACCTGTACACGGAATGTATATATGCTTTGATATCCACGTGCCAACGAATACCTAGACATGGGGCTTCGGTTTACTCTGTGTCATCTGAAAGGCATAGAGGCAGGCAGAAAGAAGCTTAATCATCCCAGTCTGACCCAGACAAAAGGAAATAAACCAGCCTAGATGGTACCCGGATCGTCAGATCATGTGTCAATCAGAACTGAGATTAATGCTGTATTAACTGGTTGATTTGATAACTATGAAACCATTTATGCATATATACTTTTGGTAATAATGGTTATACATTCACTTAAAAGCGATCCTGAAATGTCATATCCAACAATTAACATGGGTATAAATAATACTATAACATACGTGTGAACATAAAGTAAATTTTCGTTTATTTCACATTCCCCATGCTCAACTCTATGAAGTCATACAGTGATCGTGCATAATCTTGTTAATGGATCGATCTTTACAAAAATGTATGTACGACATGGTTATCGTGTTCTACGCCAAAGTCAATAAGCATATCAGTTAATGCCTGTGGTACGAGGTCATCGCATCAGAATGCAGAATGCAAAAATACCATGAATGAATACATATCAATAGGGAAAAATGATCAACAAATATGCCTCTCAATTGATTATACCCCTCCTCCCCACCCCCTTCTCTCTCTCCCTATCTGTAATTTAACTACTTTACATTCTGTAAAATCCCCCTTATATAAATCAAATACCTTTGACAAGTTACCCGTGCGGTAAAGGGCGCAGTCACATTCATCATTCGTCTTTACAATTTATACATTGCACTGCCTAATACACAAACAGTGTATCCAGTTAGACCACGTCTAATCCTTGAACACACTAAAATACCAGTTTTACCAGCACCTTCCTCACAATTATGATCACAGGTGTGTATTGACAAAGGCCGCAGAATGTACCTTCCTTTGTTGATAAGATCACATAGGAAATGACGCATCTACACGTACGATACACTTGAGAAGCAACAGGATGTAATCTAGCCACACATGCACTACAATGTTGAATACGCTCCACAGAGTTCACATGAACACGTGGTTTTCACATCTGCTATTCAATGTTATTTTATTATGTCTCATTATACAATGTACTACAGTGTACTTCCAAAAACAATCGTTTCTAAGTAATCCAAACACATACCTGTAACCAGTCACAGGTACTAAAAATATGCCAAATACAAATGAATTTTACATTAAGCATTTCCTGTTTTGGGTTTTTTTTTACTCTCTTCGCTCATAAGTTATATTGACTAACACCAGTCACGTACGTACGTGGGCCTATATTCACAATTGCTCATTCACACCTGCTTGAAGAAATGTGCAGATACATTCCATCTGCTTATTGTGTTTTTGACCTAACCAAAGACTGTAAATTTGCCTCTCTATATTGATGACTGAATAAATCAAGACAATGATACAAAACATGAAAAAGATTCTGAAGGCAGAATTCTTGTTTCTATTTTTATTTCTTAAATTACACTTAAATTTTGTTTTAATGTAAAATAAATTTTTAAAAATGCCTGTAATAGGATTTGAACTGCTTCTCTTCAGCATGCCAGAACTGGCATATATCAAAATTTTAAAGTGTACATGTATGAAGTTCCAAGTTGAAATGGCACTAAAAGTATTGGACTTACGGTCCAGAAACCAATTTTTGATACTTTACTCCTATGACCCTGACCTTTGACCTTTTGACCCCAGAAACACTAGGGTACATCTTCCACTCATGGTGAGTAAGTGTATGAAGTTTCATTGCTATAGCACTTAACATACTGGACTTGCGGTTAGGAAATCAATTGTTGACGGACACCCACCTGCCCACCTCATATAGATGCAACTCAGTTAAAAATTTGTGAAAAAGACTTAAGTAATTTTTTTTCTTACATGACTAAGTACTGCAAAATACTTCAATACTTGTTCTGATGTAAAATCAAAAACTTCATCCCTACCAAGTTTCAACAAAATCATTTCATTAGGTCTAAAACAGGTGTACATCAAAGTTCATCATAACATGCTAATAGCATATCCCCGGCTCCCTTTTTAAATTTGAAACAAATTGCAAAAAATCCTAGAAAATTATTTTGTATTCTATTTCTTTCCAATCAAAATCAGTTAAAATACACAAAATCAATGCATTTTAAACAACTTACAAGGAGAAAATCTAAGAAATTACTTTGATATCTATAGGTAAAGTGACTATATATATGGTAAGTAAACAAAGAAATGTAAAAAAAAAAAACCCACAAAAACAACAACAAAACTTTGATTTCACAACATGACGAAATTAAACAGCACTTTCTAAGATGCCCTTATATACCACTCTAGTGCATTTGGTTTGATGATCTACGCAGCCACTCGGGGCAGGCTTGGTGTAGTGGTTAAGCGCTTGGCTTGCGGCGCCGACGATCCGGGTTCGATTCCCGGGTTGTGCCACTATGTTTCAGAGGTTGGTTACCTCCTGCTTCCATGTCGCGATATAACTGAAAAATTGTTGAAAGCGACATAAAACACCAATCAACAAACTACGCAGCCACTCTAGAGAATAAGATTGTAAAAAGAAGGGTACCCCTCTAATGCCTATGTTGCTTCCACCCTGGATCCACACTTTGATGGATTTTTTTTGGAAAAAAGCAGCTTTTGTGGGAACCTTAATTACTTCATACCTACCAAGTTTCATCTTTTGATTAGTTCTGAAGGAAAAGTCCATGGAGGTGTTAACAGTTACTACATACACAATGTGCTAATGCCAAATATAAATATGTTTGTTTACGATTACTTGACTAAGCCTGATAAATTGTCCTGACTCTAAACTTTTCTGAGGATTTTTTTTAATTCCTATCCAAACATGCAAGTTCAGTTTCTTTTGAAAATAGTTTACCATCATCATAGTCATCATAATGTTTGAAGTGAGGGCGATAAAATTTTGAAAACACTTCTTCAAATTCAACTATGATTGTAAAAACAACTTTAGACAAGAGGTGAGGGAGTCATAATAGTGTCGAGCAACACACTTTCTTGGTTAATAGCTCGCTGGGATGAAGGTCTGGAGAGATAATGTCACACAACAAAGTCATCCATAACAAAACTCTATCCTTTGACCTATAAGGGGTGGGGCATTGATACTTCACACATCTGTTCCTCATAACAATAACTTTCATTTGAAACCACGACTTTTTTCCTGTTGATCTTGACCTTGGGCTTTAATCAATTTATCAAACTTTATCCTGGGCTATTATTTTTAGAACCAATAGGTGTAGGGATTTCATATTCACTTATATGTTCCTCATGACAATACCTTTCATCTGATACCATGACTTTTGACCTTGCTATCTTGACCTTGGACTTTGACTTACTTAAAAGAAACTATAACCTGGGTTAAATCTTTAGAATCAACAGTGGTAGAGCGATGATACTTCACACATCGGTTCTATATGACAAGAGCTTTCATTTGATACATGACTTAAACTCTGACCTTGGACTTTGACCTACTTCAGTGGTTTAGAAATTTTTCAAAAATTCACTTACCAAGGGTTAAGTGACGAACCGAAATCCACTTACCTAGGATAAAAATGTACTTACCCTAATTATAAGTAAAAAGGCATTTCGGTATTCAAGATTTACATTGTGTAATTCTGAGAAAAGCGTAAAATCGGTAAATTCTGCACACATCATTGACTATAGAAGAGTAAAACGTATAGATCTGGGTTGGGTGACTGGTGTTTTACGTCGCTTTCCATGATTTTTCGGTTATATAGCGACATGGAAGCAGGAGGTAACCAACTTCTTAAACGTAGTGGGGCAGCCTGGTGATCGAACCCGGATCGTCGGCGCCGCAAGCCAAGCACTTGACCACTATACCAAGCTTGCCCCCCAGTACAGATCTGAAATTTGTAGGACTGAAATCATACACTCCCCTTACGATACGATATTTATTCTGATACAGAAGTAGCGGTACGATAATTTTCATAACAAAACAATACTTCTCAAAATTGTAGAAAAACTTCTTCCAAAACGCCTGATCCATTCCAACTTTAAGTAGTTTCATACTCATAGATACTTCATTAAGACAGATCAATACATTAACTTTTTCAAGTCAGCGTACATTCATCCTTTATATATAATATTTAAAAAATGTATTGTATTCTAAAATATAACCAGAAGTCTCTGTCGAGACTGGAGCTCTACTGTTCTCCTCTACTCAAACAACAATTTACCTTCAGAGAAGAAGGGGTAAAAATATATTTGGACCACACATGTATGTTTTGTATTGCACATGCACAACTAGACCACCTACCAAACATGATGAGATCATAATTAAGTCTCACAGACATATACAATAAGAGAAGAAGTGGGAACAAGATTTTGGGACCACGCCCCTTTGTGGGGCCCCAGGGGGTCCGAACTGGTCCAAAATTGCACATGCACAATTACACCACCCATCCAACTAAAAGGAGACCATAATTAGGTCTCTAGGCTATATACTTTCAAAGAAAAAGAGGGAACAAGATTTTGGGACCACACCCCTTTGTGGGACCTAAGGGGGCCCGGACTGGACCAAACTTATACATGCACAACTACATCACATATCAATCATGATGAGACTATAATTAGGTCTCTGGGACATATACCTTCAGAAAAGAAGAGGGAACAAGATTTTGGGACCACGCCCCCTGTGGGGCCCAAGGAGGTCCAAACTGGTCCAAAATTGCACATGCACAACTACACCACCTATCCAACAAAATGAGACCATAATTAGGTCTCTAGGATATATACCTTCAGAGAAAAAGAGGGAACAAGATTTTGGGACCACACCCGTCTGTGGGACCCCAGGGGGTCCAGACTGGACCAAAATTATACATGCACAACTAGATCACATACCAAACATGATTAGACCATAATTAGGTCTCTGGGACATATACCTTAAGAAAAGAAGAGGGAACAAGATTTTGAGACCACGCCCCTTTGTGGGGTCCCAGGGGGTCTGGACCGGACCAAAATTGCACATGCACAACTACACCACCTATCCAACAAAATGAGACCATAATTAGGTCTCTAGGATATATACCTTAAGAGAAAATCAGGGAACAAGATTTTGGGACCACGCCCCTTTTTGGGACCCCAGGGGGTCCGGACCAGACCAAAATTATACATGCACAACTACATCACATACCAAACATGATGAGACCATAATTAGGTCTCTGGGACATATACTTTCAGAAAAGAAGAGGGAACAAGATTTTGTGACCACGCCCCTTTGTGGGGTCCAAGGGGGTCCAGACTAGACCAAAATTGCACATGCACAACTAGACCACCTATCCAACAAAATGAGACCATAATTAGGTCTCTGGGACATATACCTTAAGGATAGAAGACGGAACAAGAATTTGGGACCACGCCCTTTTGTGGGACCCCAGGGGGGGACGGACCAGGCCAAAATAATAAATGCACAACTAGATCACATACCAAACATGATGAGACCATAATTAGGTCTCTGGGACATATACCTTAAGAATAGAAGAGGGAACAAGATTTTGGGACCACGCCCCTTTCTGGGAGCCCAGGGGGTCCGGACCGTACCAAAATTGCACATGCACAACTAGACCACCTATATAACAAAATGAGACCATAATTAGGTCTCTATGATATATACCTTCAGAAATGAAAAGGGAACAAGATTTTGGGACCACGCCCCTTTTGTAGGGGCCCCAGGGGTCCAGACCAGACCAAAATTGCACATGCACAACTAGACCAGCTACAAAACATGATGAGACCATAATTAGGTCTCTGGGATATATACAATCAGAGAAGAAGAGGGAACAAGATTTTGGGACCACGCCCTTTTGTGGGCCCCCAAGGGGTCGGAACTGGACCAAAATTGCACATGCACAACTAGACCACCTACCCAACAAGAAGAACCCATAATAAGGTCTCTGGGGTATATACCTTCAGAGGAGAAGAGGGAACAAAAAATTCTTTACGGACGGACGTCCGGACGGCCGGACAACGGACGAAGGACCATCGCATGAGCTCGACTGGTCGAGACCAGTAGAGCTAAAAACAAAATTGTAGACTACATTTCATTAACAAATTTACAATAAAGTCACTAGATCTACCTTGCGGTTTACATGCATTAAAGATAATTTATCTGACATCATTGGATTCATATGGAGAAAATTTAGGATGATGTCCTTGATTTCATGTTTTAAAGTTCCATTTATAGTTCTGAGAGATCGTTTTCTTTATGTATTCAGAATTTCCGCTGATAAACTTAAAATGTTTCAAATAATATAAATATGCCATCACTGAAGAAGTGTTAAAGAAATTAAAGACATATGTTCATTTTAAACTTTATGTAAAAGAGATAAATAAAATTACTAAACAGTAAAGACTATAAAACTAAATTATTGTAAGTTGATCATATAGCCGAATCGGATTGAAATTCGTGATGAATCGTCTCAGCTCTAGCAATTTGTCACCTTTTCACAAACAAATAACAGCTCAATTTTCGGAGAAGACTTTGAGTACTTTCAGTACTTACTTTCTATAAGATTTGGTCAAATTTTGTGAAGCGATTAAAGAAAAACAGACAAACAAGAGCCCCGCCAACGTAATATATGCCCCCTGGTTATTTTTGTAATGTGGGCATAAAGCACAGACATTCCTTTCAATTTTTCTATATCAGTGATTTTCATTTACTGAAAATTGAAAATTATATCATCACTGTGCATACTAAAAATTGACTTCGATATCTTCATGATGTATCTTTATACCAAACATCAATAGACTCTTTCACACTAACCTGCGGACCTAATGTTTTGGTGGGCGGAAGTGTTTGCTGAGACCTATCCGTGCCAGTTCACAATACTCTTCAACTACGCAATGTTGATAAAAGCTGTTTCTAATGGGTCTCCGCAAATAATATCTCTATCCGTTCCTGAGATAATGAGCGGAAACTGCATATTTTAAGAAATTTTCAGTCCAAATGGGATAACTCTGACAAAAATAACTGAACCATATCTAAATTATCACTTATTAACTTGACCTGGATATCCTTAAGATGTATCTGTATACCAAATATCAATTCAATATATCTAGCTGTTCCACAGAAAATGAAGAGAACTGCTAAAGTGCTAATTGCAAGAAATTTCCCTAGTCCAAGGGGGGATAACTCTCACAAAAATTATTGAGCCATAACCAAATTTGAACTTGACCTTTATCAAATATAAATTCAATATCCTAATTTGTTCCAGAGATAATAAGCGGAAACTGTTAATTTTAATTAAATTTTCTAAGTCCAAGGGGGATAACTATGACAAAAATGTTTGAACAATGACCAAGTTTAAACTTTACCTAGATATCCTTGATATGTATCTGTATAGCAAATATAAATTCAATGTCTTTACTAATTCCAGAGATAATGAGCAGAAACTGTAATGACCAACCAACAGACTGACCAACCGACAGCAGCAAAACAATATCATGAATATGCCCCTCCTTCTTCTGAGGGGAGGGCATTGTCAACCAATCATAGCACTTAGCAGCCATCTTGAATGACAGATTGGATCAAAAGATACAATTTTGGTATGGTACCTTGAAAACTTAGTTCCTTTAAGATTTAGTAATCAATACTCTGTGCAGCAGTTGCTGAAAACAAGTAAAAATGTTTCAGTCCTTGGCAGACTTCTTGGATGACTGATTGGGTTGAAAGATACAACTTTCGTAGAGGACTTTGAGTGTTTAAATCTTGTAAGATTTGGTGAAATTCTGTGAAGCTGTTAATGAAAAAAAGGTGAAAATGTGTCAGTCAATCAGAGCCATTGGTGGCCATCTTGGATGTTGCATCAAGTCGAATAATTCAATTTTGGAAGAAGACCTTGACTGCTCACTTCCTACAAGATTTAGTAAACTTCTGTGATGCAGTTAATGAAGGAAAGTTGAAAAAATGTCATCCAATCAGAGCCCCTGCCTTGGTGGTTATCTTGGATGATGGATTAGATCCAAAGATATATTGTTGGTAGAAGACCTTAAGTACTTATTTCCCGCCAGGTTTGGCGACATTCTGTGCAGCGGTTACAGAATAGAAGTAAAAAAAATAGGGCACTGCTAACAGGTGCATGATACACCTGCATCATGTTTTAATGTGGTCTACAAGCCACATTCTTTCATATGACACCATCAAAAGTTTTGCTCCCCCTTTACATAAGGAGTAGAAGCCTGGAAAACCTTTTCAACCCCGCCCATTTTCCCCCAGCCCAGGGGCCTGACCCCAACTTTGAAACCCACATACACAATAACAAGCCACACCCTTTCATATGACACCTTCAAAAGTTTTGTTCCCCCTTTAGTTAAGGAGGAGAAGCCTGGGCAAGGAAGGATGGACAGACGGACGAAGACGGACGGACAGGCGACAGTGGTATAGCATAATACACCTACATTTTTAAATGTGGGTGTATAAAAATGTGTCAATCAATCAGAGCCCATGGCGTCCACCTTGGATTACAAAACCTTTAGAAAAACACATACTTGTTAGAGTACATTGAGTACTTACTTCCTGTTAAGGTTTGGTGACATTCTGTGCAGAAGCCTGAGAAGGAGAAAGCTGAAAATGTGTCTACCAGTCAGAGCCCATGGTGACCATCTTAACTTACAGATTGGGTCAAAAAACACACAAATTTGGTAGAGGACCTTGATTACTTCTTATAAGGTGAAATTTTGTGAAGAAATTGTGGAGAAGTTGTTAGTTGAAAATGCGTCAACCAATAAGGGTCCATGGAAGCCATCCTGGATTACAGATGGAGTCTAAAAACACAAACTTGGTAGAGGACCTTAAGTACTTCCTGCAAGGTTTGGTGAAATTCTCTAAAGCAGTTGCAGTGGAGAGAGTTTATGCCAGATGGTATGCTATGACAATAGTTCACTTGAGCCTTCAGTATAAGAGAGATTTTTGAGAGTGTTATTTTTCTTGTTTTTTATTCATTTTAGGGTATGGTTGCAAGTACTCCCCTGATGCTAGTCCCTGAGACCCCACAATCTGGGACAGCTTCCTCTTCAACGTGTGATCTTTCTGCCGGAAACGCAGACTTTCACAAACTGACCTGTGCCAATGCCAAGGCAGGTGCCATGGGGTGATCATCTCGTACCATCTCCAAGAACAGACTGCCCCGTGTCAGTGCCGGTACCGAGAAGAAAACGTCCCATACAGGCACCGAGAAAAGAACTTCCCCTACCGGTAATCCCAGATATTGCAACATTAAAGAGCCGCGTGGATGAAATGTAAGAAACTAAATTAATCGTCATCATTCCATTTTGAAACAAATTCTTGGAAGGAAATGTGCATGACTCTTCTTGCATCTACTCATTTCCAATGACTAAATGATGGGATGGGTTTCTGTATTAAATTGTTACAATGCAACACACATCAGTCGCGATATCATATAAAGAAAGTCATGCACAGGCAGATTCATGAAGATGTCCTTAAGGTTTAAAACTCCTCTGTCTTGGCAGGAACATTTGCAGAAAATACAATTCTTGGTTATTTTTAGGACTTTGATCATTTTATCATGATTAAAATGTCTAAAAAAAAACCCCTGCGTAATGGCTTGTCATGATAAACATTCACTTTGACACGATTATAATTGGCTGCTTGATTTTTGTTTTACGTCATACCATGAATATTTTACGTATATGGTGACGGAATCTGCCTGATGAGGGACATACAAATTTTGACCTTTGCAACGGATTTTTGTCTCTGGCTTTATTTCTTTTCTTGCAATAATGTCAGTGTATTACTTAGTTATGTTAAATTTCTTTAACTTTTTCAATTTTATCCGCAGCAACAGACAAAAAATGGTAGAGATTGGCAATGCTCAGTGTGACGGAAGTCTGGCTTCTGTCCTGCCACTGTAAAAAGAGAGGAATGGAGATGTCAAATTTGGGAAACGGGGGCATATGAATGTAGGGGCTCCAGGTGTCCAACTAGCAAAGAAAATACAGGCACAGGTAATGTAATAATTGCAGCATATGTTCTTTCTTTTCGGTTACTAAACAGACATACAGTACAGTCCTGGTGGAACTTTGAATGCCCACTGTCCACAGTGGGCAGTCCACCTGAAATTTCAGTTGGCATTAGGAGAGGACATTTACCTGAGCTATCAAGCTGTCCACTTACCTGTATGTTAATTCCAACTGGCTCTTACAAGAATGTCCACTGAGTCCAGTGGACATTTTTAATGCCCACTCTAAAAATGCCCACTGTGACCAGTAGGCAAATTAAGTTCCACCCGGACTGTACTGTAAATGTGGCGAGAATCTGTTAAACATGCATTGCTATTTTCAAATTCTACATTAAAACTGTATACCAGCTGGCTTTCGTATGTATTATTAAAAGAAATTATTCTTGCAGGTAATGACCAACTCCATAGAAACGTGTTTCAATCTTGTGGGGTGACCGGGTCATTGCTCAATGTGTCTTGAGTTGTTCAGCTCTGGCGATGCTGACTTACCAAAAGCCAGCAGACCTCAGCTGACAAACCTTGCTAGAATGGCCAACGGGCTTGGGAACAACTTCGACCAAAAGACTCACAAGATACGAACTTTGATGTTTGTACATTAGTAGTAGTACATCAAACATCGAGTTTTGTATACTGGTACATAAGTTTTCGAAGTATTTACCTGTATAAGATACACATGTTTTGTATTTTGTTAGTGTTGCTTATGTACAATCAGAAATCTGCCAGTAGAATATGATTTGAAATAAATCAGAGATGCTGAAATCTGCCGGTCCAGACGGCAAGACCCGTATAAATCGACCGTGACCGGCAACGTCTTCGTCCAAGCCAGTCCAAAAGTCCGCTGTCAAGTATGACCGCAAATTTTCGTTTTGGTAAATGCACTCTTTAATAGTCTGAATCGGTTACACGTTTACTTTAAACCTCTGTATATTTTACCGCTATACAAGCGTTGTATTGACATTGAAGGTACAAATGGAAACTTGGCCCATGAAATTTGTGTCAGGGACTAAACCAGGCCAGAAAAGAAAGCTCCCCACAGAAGGAGCAGAAAACAAGGCAGCAAAATACAAGAAAAACAGAATTTCTCAGGAATTTAAACAGTCATGAAAAGAAGGGAGAGATTGATTATTGTTTGAGGAGGGAAAAGGGATGACATGCAAGAACCGAGTTTGAGATAGAGGATGAGTCAGAGAGTGAAAGTGAAGACGAGTCTGAGTGCAAGCAAGATGAAAAGGAGAATTAAAGCTTGTTGTATGAAATTATCTAAGATACTGAAATGGAATATAACTTAAATCAATTATGTACACCTTAATGAATTAAAATAGTTTAAAGTAAACAAATTATTTATTTGATTTAACAGATATTGTGAAATTGTAACTTTCCGAACTTCTCACATTCTTTCATTTGAACCTGCAAAAATGATGAAGATGCCAGTTTGAATGACCTGCATCTTTTTTAAGATTTCAGCATCTCTGATAAATGGGTAGATAGTTCAATTAGTTGTACTAATTTAAAATAACATCTGGATCTATTTATATACAGTGTAAGGGTCTATAATCATAATTAAAACCTCAAACTGTTTCAGTAAATTGTGGATGGAATACTGGGGAGATACTGCTAAAAAATGGGGAAAACAGATTCTACATGGGATGAACAAAATCTTAAATGGGACGAACCAGGTACAGTACAGTCCGAGTGGAACTTAATTTGCCCACTAGTCACAGTTCCACCCGGACTGTACTGTATATTAACAGGGGCGATCCAATTTGGGCAACTGAAACTCACAAGCTTAAGACGAACAGGCTTTGGGGTTAAACGTCTGTAATTTTACCTTGAAGGACTCGTATGACGTTTCTACTACTTAATGAAATTACCTGGTGGAGCATTACAGTTACAGTTATGATAGTTACAATGTGATTTCCCCAAATTGTGTTCGTTTTAGAAACAACGGCCAATTACCTCTAAATACCTTTTTAATATAAAATATACATGTCAAATACATGCAGTGGCAGATTTGGAGGGGGAGGAGCGGGACACCTTTTTGCCATATATTTCTTACTAAGAATCCAGATTTGACACCAAAAATAGTTGAGTTTTAATACAGATGTGCCCCCCCCCCTTTCGTAAATCCTGGATCCGCCCACTGACATGTCATGTCAAATTTAATTCTATACGTTTTTCATAGATACTGCACATCAGGTAAGTTTTTAAACCCCATCCTAAAAATTCATTATTAGATACCATAAAAGATCCTGGAGTTATGGCTCTTTGCGTACTGGGCACAACAGAGGAAATTCTAGCCATCGGTATTATCTATTACATAGTGGTATTTGCATGAAAAGTCATGTATTACATATAACTATCACCCTTATCCATATCAGGTCCAATTAGAATGAAAAACGGATAATTTCGGTAACTTATTGAGTAATTTTGGTAAATAATGAGTCATTTCGTTAATTCCGGGTAATTTCGGTAAGTAGCAGAACCCTCATATGGTATGGTTTTTCTGCTTTTAACATTCCAATTAAATGCAAATAATAGATGACTTGCAAATATATACATCTGCTTGAAAAAAAGGTAATCATCATGACAAGAATTTCCCTGCTGAGGTTGCTTCCCCTTTTGGTTTTCTTTAAAACACTCCAACCCCTACTTCCAATCAATCTATATAATTACAAATAAATACACCTGATGTTAGGTGATTGACTTACCTTATTTTAATAAATTCATTTCAAGGTTGCACTATATTCAAAGTCTGAAAAACAAAATCAAACTCTGTAATACAACAGAATACGATATACTTGCACATGGTCAGAATCTATTTTTAGAATCATAAACAAAGGAAGCTCAGAAAGTGCGTCATCACACAAGGTCAAATGCTTCTTTCTTTATGATGTTTACTAGTTGGTAAAAATCTATATAATATACAGATCAGAAATATGCTGGATTTCATTTTGTTTATTCAGTCATATGTTAAAAGTATTGAGTAATGCAGATCATGCAATTTAAGCGATGCGGAATTCGAAAGCCGCCATTGCCAATAATACTGTACTGTAGTGCATGGACGCTATGAACGGCGCAGACGATGTATCGATTTTAGCAGTATTGGGCGGTTACACATTGACCGATCTACTTGCATCCCTCAATACTTACTTAGAATATTTTCATAGAAACAGTCCAGGTCAATAATGACCTTAACAAGTCATTCGATATGATAATAATTTGATTAGATATTTCTCGTACGATCACTTCTCGACTACTAAGCCAATGTCAAACTAATGAGGTGGTGGTATGCAATGCCCTCATTGTACGGAATCACGAGACTTTTCGTCATGACCAAAATTGCGAAATACATTTTAACAAAACGAAAAAAAAAACATCGCAACGAAATGGGTTGTATTTAAGAAAAGCCACCACGGGTAATACGCTATCATAAAGCAGAGGTGTTGAAATGTGTCAGTCCTCGTGTTTTGACGGACAAGATCTCATGCGGACTGACATCATTTTGAAATTGTTTCTTTTTCTTCTTCTTCTTCTTCTTCTTCTTCTTCTTCTTCTTCTTCCCGGCAGTATAAAGTGTAATCAAAAATTGAGCGTTATACTTCATGTGGCAGTCAGGATAAAAGCCACACAAGGCAATATCATACAGTTACATATATACATGATCCGCCTGCGTTTACGTCGGGTAAATCCCTTCACTTTCCGCGGCCGTGTTGTCATGCATGCGATTCGCTAATGATTGGCTATAAAAGCTCTATTTTGGAGTTCGGGTATCTCAGTCGTTCTAAAGACGGTCGGATGCATGACAGCTAGGTGATTCGGTACCATAGGTCGTGGGTTCGATTCCCAATCTCCAAAGCAGCGTTACGGTCCTTGCACTCCCGGCTTTAGTGTGTGTGGATTGTAAAGGAACGACAACTCTGCTTTGGAGACTGTTCGAGTCCCAGACGGGGAACGAATTTACATTGTATTATTTATATAGAGAGATAAATAGATAGATAGATATACATACAGGGTCTCTAAGAAATGCGAAACGACATAAAATCGAAACGAAACGAAATATATCGAAACGAAACATATCAAAACGAAACGGAACGAAATCGGGTGGAAACGGAATGAATCGAAATTAAAGTAAATTTTCAGATTTAAATGACTCGATACTTTTTGAAGGCTTTTGCCGGATTGACAAGGTAACCCTTAACGAAGGGTCCCTACCTCACCCACTGTTCCTGCTTCCACCCTTGCCTCCCAGCTCCCACCTATCGTTCCCCTCTTTCTTTCCTGGGACTCATCCTCCTTACCCTCTTTCTCCCTGCACCCACAGAATCTATTTCTTCTTCCTCCAACCATGTCTCTCATTTCCAAAGAGCTCGTAATTTCGTTCTCCCTGTTGGTACTCCGGTCTCTCTCTCTCTCTCTCTTTTTTTTTTTTTTTTTTTGTTCTCACGAGAGACGTGCGCAGTTTTTATCTTTTTCCCTCCCCTAAATTTGCCCATCTTCCTGTCCTCTTTCTCTTCACACCAACACTCTTCTATGTTCATTTTATCATGTCCACCCCTTGTCTATTTAATGATAAACAAATTTTCAATGTGTTCCAATGTCATTTCTACATTAGGACATATTTTACGGGGCCGAGTGATTGTTGGTTTAAACATTGGGAGCAAACTTTGGAAACAAAATTAAAACATATTCTACATTTCGCACACCTTCCCTTCTATTACCAACTTCCAGTACAGCAGATTTACAGTTAGACTGCGGCAAGGTGCAGCTGTAACATATTAAATTGCTTCAATTTAAATGTTGGGTTTTCGGGGGGGGGTGTTTTGTTTTGTGTGTGTGTTTTGTCCACCCCCTTTTTCTAGATCCAGGGGCATAGGGAGTTTGGATAGTCAGTCTTCCCGTGTGAACTTCCGTCCCACTTTCCGAAATGTTAAACAAAATTTATCCTGAACTGTAAATTCATCTCGGGTTCATTCCAACTTCAGTGGAATGATGTGACAGTGACCTGGGGAGGGGGGGGGGTTTCAGTCATTTTTAAATATCGTAAATTTACCTTTTTTGTTCCTTTTTCATTTATACACTGTACATTCCATGCGCGCTTACGACCCCTTCCGTGTCACATATTCAGTGTATAATAGACAGACACACGAATTACTTTCTTGTAGTAGATCTATATGTTCTACGAGTTGGGCATTTCCCAATTAAAAAAATCAAATAGATTAATTAAAGTGGGAAGTGATATGGTTGCACTTACCTTTATAAAATTAAACCCAACAATTATGTTTCAATTTAAAGATGTTATTCATATCTAGACTTCAGCCGTTTTAGATGGAAAATCAAGAGGAGTAACTCTTTCAATATCAGCACACTTCTTAGAGTCCGAGAGTTATCTATCGTCTTACTCAATAACCTTTTATGATGGGAAACTATAAGTATTCTGTTTTGTATTTAACAAATTTCTAGATGCTTTTTGAGTATTTTTCAGTATCTGAATTTTGAACGTTGTTTGCGATTTTAGATTCATATTTCGGGGTCACCATGCTTTCAATATCTGTACATGATACAATAGTATAACTACGGATTACAATATATATAACACAATATGTACGGATATTTATATATTGATAGGGAGATCAGCTTCAGAAGGCTGAGAACGTTGACTCGTACAGCTAAGGAGATCAGCTTCAGTAAGTCGAGAGCGCAGACTCGTATTGCTAGGAAGATCAGTTTCATTAGAATGCCATGAGAACGCAGACTAGCGGTGCTAGGGATATCAGCTTCAGTAGGTCGAGAACGTAGACTCGTATTCTAGGAAGATCAGCTTCATTAGAATGCCCCGAGAACGCAGATTAGCAGTGCTAGAGAGATCAGCTTCAGTAGGTAGAGAACGTAGACCCGTATTGCTAGGAAGGTCAGCTTCGTTAGAATTCCCTGAGCTGAGAACGCAAACTAGCAATGCTATGGATATCAGCTTCAGTAGGTCGAGAACGTAGACTCGTATTCTAGGAAGATCAGCTTCATTAGAATGCCCCGAGAACGCAGATTAGCAGTGCTAGAGAGATCAGCTTCAGTAGGTAGAGAACGTAGACCCGTATTGCTAGGAAGGTCAGCTTCGTTAGAATTCCCTGAGCTGAGAACGCAAACTAGCAATGCTATGGATATCAGCTTCAGTAGGTCAAGAACGTAGACACGTATTACTAGGAAAATCAGCTTTATTAGAATGCCATGAGAACACAGACCAGCAGTGCTAGAGAGATCAGCTTCAGTAGGTAGAGAACGTATACCCGTATTGCTAGGAAGATCAGCTTCATTAGAATTCCCTGGGAACGCAGACTAGCAGTGCTAGGGATATCAGCTTCAGTAGGTCGAGAACGTTGACGCGTATCGCTAGGAAGATCACCTTCGGTAGTATGCCCTGAGAACGCAGACTAGCAGTGCTAGAGAGATCAGCTTCAATAGGTAGAGAACGTAGACTCGTATTGCTAGGAAGATCAACTTCGTTAGAATTCCCTGAGAACGCAGACTAACAGTGATAGGGATATCAGCTTCAGTAGGTCGAGAACGTAGACCCGTATTGTAGGAAGATCAGCTTTATTAGAATGCCCTGAGAACACAGACTAGCAGTGCTAGAGAGATCAGCTTCAGTAGGCCGAGAACATAGACCCGTATTGCTAGGAAGATCAGCTTCGTTAGAATTCACTGAGAACGCAGAATAACAGTGATAGGGATATCAGCTTCAGTAGGTCAAGAACGTCGACTCGTATTGCTAGGAAGATCAGCTTCATTAGAATGCCATGAGAACGCAGAATAGCAGTGCTAGGAATATCAGCTTCAGTAGGTCGAGAACGTCTACTCGTATTGCTAGGAAGATCAGCTTCATTAGAATGCCCTGAGAACGCAGACCAGCAGTGCTAGAGAGACCAGCTTCAGTAGGTGAAGAACGTAGATTTGTATTGCTAGGAAGATAAACTTCAATAGAAAGTCCTGAAAACGCTGACTAACAGTGCTAGGGATATCATCTTATTAGGTTAACAACGCAGACTCCAATTAGTGGGGAGATAAGCTTCGGTAAGTCGAGAATTCTGACTCATATTGCTAGGGATATCAGCTTCGCAAGCTTAAAACGCTGACCCGTATAGCCAGGGAGAAAAGCTCCAGTAGGACGAGGACAAAAAAACCTCGTATTGCTAGGGAGGTCAACTTCAGTAGGTTGAGAACGCAGACTTGTATTGCTATATAGCTAGGAAGATCGGCTTCACTAGAATGCGCTAGGAACGCAGACTAGCAGTGCTATGGATATCAACTTTATTAGGTTGGCAACTCAATTTGGAATTGGTAGGGAAATCAGCTCCGTTGGGTTGAGAACACAGACTCATATTGATAGGGAGCTGCAGTAGAGTGAGAAGGTTAATCACTGCTCGGGAAATTAGTTTCATCAAGTCTGAACACAGACGAGAATTGGTAGGTAGATCAGCCTCGGCAGCTATAGGTTGCTCTGAAAACAAAATACAAATAAAATACAATACGCTATTGAGATAACTTCGAGTAGGTTGAGAAGGCACACTCGAATTGCTAGAGAGATCATCTTCAGTATGTTGGCCCTGAGAGCTCAAATTGAATAAAGCTAATACTTGAGATAAATCTACAACTTTCTTAGATTTGAACATTAAAATTATCAACCACCTAATATATACTAATATTTATGATAAACGTGAGGAGTTTGGATTTCCTATTGTAAATTTTCCTTACTTGGATGGCGATGTCCCTCGGCTCCCATCACATGGTATCTACTGTATATATCTCAATTAGTTCGATTTGTCAGAGGCTGCACCGATGTTTTGGACTTTCATAAACGAAATTTACAAATTACTATTTAAACTTTTAACTCAGGGTTACAGATATCACAAGCTTAGAAAAACATTCGGCAAATTCTTTAGATCTTATTCAGAACTTCTATCTAAATTTGGAAATATTTCTTTTCAACACTATGTATCCAATGGATCTCCCATTCTAATTTTTACGGTGATCTATCTCGTATATAAACTAAGGAAAGTAAAAGGCTCCGATAACGTTATTTTATCATGTAATAAAATAGTCAAACGTCTTCTAAATAGACAATATGACACCGAGATCATCAAAAAGACTATAGGTCTTGTATTTAGCCCCTCTACAGCCGTATGCATACTTTTTCTTGAACGTTGCACGTTGACTAACAGGGCGGTGGGGACTATATGACAGGCCTTGTCCAAACCTCTTTCAGAGGAGACATGGTCCTGAAGCTCGTCCCCCCTGACTGTTAGTCGGGACTCCTACAGATCTAGGGTCTTAGCTCGCTTTCAGACTGGCAGAGCACGGTTTATCATGTCGATGTCGCATATATTTTTATATCATTATGTGTTTTACAATACCTTATGTGTTTATATTTTTATGACTTCTCAATATGCGATACCGGTTAACCCTTGTTCATTACATGGAGGATTATTATAAATTTTTAAATGAACGTCCTTTGATTGTTCTGCTGTTACGGTGAGTGGGAAGGTGGACTCGTAAACCGGTTAACCACACCATTTGTTTGGCTTTTGTCAAGTTAAATGACCGTCCTAAGTCGGTATCGTAATTGCACTACAATCAAATATTTTTGTAATGTGTTATATGTGCTAGTATATTATTTATATTCATGTATTGTATAGCTCCATGGTGACTTCTGCCACATAACTGAGCCAGTAACTCCTCTTTTTTTCTGAGAACGCAGACAGATCAGTTTCAGTACGTGGAGAACGGTAATCACTTATAGTGCTTGGTGTAATATTATTTGCTAATGGTATAAAAGTTGTCATTCTTTCCTAAGTAAAAAACGAAGAAGTACCGAAGGGTAAACAATATCTCATAGTCCATGGAATAAAGGGAATGATATCGTGATTAGTGTCATATTCAGACAAAATGCGAACCACAACAAAATCGAGGTGAGACCAGGTGCCCGGGAGGAGTAAGCGTCCCCTGGTTGCATGCAACACCCGTCGTAAAAGTCCTGCAATCGAGGAGGTAAATACGCAGGTGAACAAATATCTGTATATACATGTATACGCGTATTATGTCAAATCAAATGTCAAATTCCTTTATCTCGAGTTCCTTTGGATGATATGATGTGTCTGTATGTAAAGTTGAACCGAGATGCTAATTGTTTATTGCCTTTAGAGAGCAGAGACTGTATGAATTCTGCCTCGTAAGAGTACAAAAATACGTAGGTCAGAAGAGGCGCGCAATTAGTACCCAAAGGAATGCCAACAATCTGTTGGAACACTTTCCCACCAAATACCACAAAAATATTATCTATAAGAAATTCTAAGATTTGGATAATATCTTTTTCTGTATACTTGCTGCTGGAATCAGACTGGGATTTTTTTTTCACAAAATATGTGTCGTTGTGGCCTAAAACGTGATATTTATATCTTCGAATTCCTTTTTTTGTTAAAGAGGGCGTTTTGAATAATTGATGTTATTCTGTTCTTTAGTTTCTGATGAGGAATGGTTGTATAAAGAGTGGAAAAGTCAAAAGATTTTATGCTAGTAACACTATTGAAAATAGGAGATTTTAAGTGCTCTAGAAGTTCCTTGGAATTTTTTAGGATCAACATCGACATCGACGTAAACAACTTTACGCAACATTTATAAAACCGGCCATATAGCAGTCTTCAGTCTATACAAAGAAAATTGCTAATATACAATCTATATCTCTTTGTGACAGCTGACAAGGTAGGTAATAATATCATCCTTGTTTGAAAACGATACTACAGTGACACTTTTAAATTCTACAAGCATATATGTTGAAACGCCTACGCTGAAAGACAATAACTTACATGATCATCGAATTAAATTAGTAATGATAAATATGATCTTCCAACCTTGTATTGACTCCCTAAATTACATAAAAGTCCATAAAATCACATTCTATATTTAAATCCAGTCACTGTTCTTCCACTGTATTTTTAATGCATATTAGTTAGGGCTAACAGCAACCAATGTTACATGTAAAGATGATGGATAAATCTAAACCATAAGTCTAAAAACCATGAAACCAGAGGACATACAAAATCAGTGAAAATGAAAAACAAGGGGAAAATTACAAAATATGTCTGCTTGAAAAGCATATGTGAACCCCTGTGATGGAGTGAGATCAGGTGCCGGGGAGAGTGAGCATTTCCTGCTTGCTAGCAACACCCGTCACATATACCCAGTAGAAAGAGTCAAATCGTGTAAATCCCATATGTATTTATATATGGAGAAGTCGAAGTAGGTAACCTTCTAGTATAGAAGGTGTCAAATCTGTGTAAAATGATCGGAATCGGTCTCAGTCCAGAATATCATTTAAAAGTCTGGATAACGAGATATCATATGGAGTAATAAGAGTCTCTTAACGACCGTAGAACTTCCTCAGTGACGTTGCTTGTCTAGCACATATATAACCCTGGTTGAGCAGCTTAACTGAAAGTCGCCTAGCCCTCACAACAAAGTCATTGTAATTTGAACATGCTCTGGAATAACGTATTAACTGAGATATGAATACGCCGTATGCGGGCGATGATGGAATGTTGTGAATGTTTGTGATAGCGAAATTGAAATCGTCACGTTTGTATTAGAATGAGGTGTTCAATTGACCATTAATGTCGAAAGACAACATAATATCTGAATACGAAGTAGAATTACTACTTTCTGTGGTTTCTTTGACCTCCAGTTCACTTGGATGGATGTTGCTAAGGTAATCCGCGAATGAAGGATTATCAATTGAAAGCAAGTCATTTATATATCTGTAAGTAAAATTGAAGCCAAGAGCCAATTGTTTTTTTCCTCGCGAAAGCAAAGACTGAATGAATTCAGCTTCGTATGAGTAAAAGAATATGTCAGCCAGACGCGGAGCACAGTTAGTGCGCATTGGAATGCCGACAATTTGTTGAAAAACCTTTCCTCCAAACACCACAAAAATGTTATCGATAAGAAAGTTCAACATCTGAATGACAGCTGTTTCAGTGTATTTATTTTTGGAATCAGAATTTTCCCTAACAAAGTAAGTTTTATCATGGCCTATAACTATATATTTGAATTTGAGGCCACTGTTTTTACTACTAAATGAATTTGAATAATTTCCGCTAATCTGTCTTTTAATTTCTGATGAGGGATCGTTGTGTGAAGAGTCGAAAAGTCAAAAGACTTGATGGAGTGAATTTTAGTAAAACTTTTTGATTTTAGATGTTCTAACAACTCTTTTGAATTTTTAAGGATCCACATTTGATTAATTCCACTTCTGGAATATACTGTTTCGCAATATCTATGAAGGCCAGATTTAATTTCTGATAATATTTTTGTGAGTAGCATCGATACAGATTTTGTGGAACACTTCCAGAAACCAGCGATAAAGCGTTGTTTGTAAGGATTTTTGTGCATTTTTGGAATGCAGTACAAATACGGAAGTTCTAAATTTAATTTATTTTAGTCAATACTAAACGTACTGAGGACAGATTTATGATTCTCAAGTACTGCCGAAACCGAAAAGTGTCATAATAGCAACATCAAATACTCTCAAGATAATATTATATGTTAAAGACAGTATTCCTCCATACTTCAAAATCAGGGAGTAGCCTTGTATTTTTTATAAATATACACCAACATGTGCTTCCAAAATATTAACTATAATGTAAAAGAGAAAACAGAAGACATCTGACAAAGCTGTATGACACAAATCACCAAGGACCTGCCCACAAACAATGACAATGTAAAATACGAAAGTAACTGGTGTCACATGACTATGGCACTAACAACAATGTACCACAGTGAACATTTACGGACCCCTGAAATTCAGATGTGAGACCAGGTGCCCGGGAGGAGTGAGCGTCTCCTGCTTTGCTAGCCACACCCGTCGTGAATGCTCTGACAGAGCATGTTCAAATTACAATGACTTTATTCTGAGAGCTAGGCGACTTTCAGGTAAGCCGCACAACCAGGGTTATATATGTGCTAGACAAGCAACGTCACTGAGGAAGTTCTACAGTCGTTAAGAGACTCTTATTACTCCATATGATATCTCGTTATCCAGACTTTTAAATGATATTCTGGACTGAGACCGATTCCGATCATTTTACACAGATTTGACACCTTCTATACTGGAAGGTTACCTACTTTGACGTCTCCAAATATAAATACATATGGAATTTACATGATTTGATTCTTTCTACTGGGTACATGTGACGGGTGTTGCTAGCAAGCAGGAGATGCTCACTCCCCCCCCCCCCGGGCACCTGATCTCACTCCATCACAGGGGTTCACATATGCTTTACAAGTAGACATATTTTGTTATTTTCCCCTTGGTTTTCATTTTATTCATGAAAGAAAAAAGAGAAGTTACTGCCTCAGTTATGTGGCAGAAGTCACCATGGAGCTATACAATACATGAATATAAATAATGTACTAGCACATATAACACATTACAAAAAGATTTGATTGTAGTGCAATTACGATACCGACTTGGGACGGTTATTTAATTTGACAAAAGCCAAACAAATGGTGTGGTTAACCGGTTTACGGGCCCACCTTCCCACTCACCGTAACAGCAGAACAATCAAAGGACGTACATTTAAAAATTTATAAATAATCCTCCATGTAAAGAACAAGGGTCAACAGGTATTGCATATTGAGAGGTCATAAAAGGAAAAAGAGGAGTTACCGGCTGAGTTATGTGACAGAAGTCACCATGGAGCTATACAATACATGAATATAAATAATATAATAGAACATTTAACACATTACAAAAATATTTGATTGTAGTGCAATTACGATACCGACTTAGGATAATAATAGACTTATAAAATATAAACAGGTAAGGTATTGTAAAACACATAATAATATAAAAATACATGCGACATCGACATGATAAACCGTGCTCTGCCAGTCTGAAAGCGACCTAAGACCCTAGATCTGTAGGAGTCCCGACTAACAGTCAGAAGGGACGAAGTTCAGGACCATATCTCCTCTGAAAGAGGTTTGGACAAGGCCCGTCATATAGTCCCCACCGCCCCGTTAGTCAGCGTGCAACGTTCAAGTAAAAGTCTGCATAAGGCTGTAGAGGGGCCAAATACAAGACCTATAGTCTTTTTGATGATCTCAATATCATATTGTCTATTTAGAAGACGTTTGACTATTTCATTACATGATAAAATAACGTTATCGGAGTCTTTTACTTTCCTTAGTTTATATACGAGATCACCGTAAAAATTAGAATGGGAAATTCCATTGGATACATACTGTTGAAAAGAAATATTTCCAAATTTAGATAGAAGTTCTGAATAAGATCTGAAGAATTTGCCGAATGTTTTTCTTAGCTTGTGATATCTGTAACCCTGAGTTAAAATTTTAGTAGTAATTTGTAAATTTCGTTTATGAAAGTCCAAAACATCGGTGCAGCCTCTGACAAATCGAACTAATTGAGATATATAGATACCATATGATGGGAGTCGAGGGACATCGCCATCCAAGTAAGGAAAATTTACAATAGGAATTCCAAAATCCTCACGTTTATCATAAATATTAATATATATAAGATGGTTGATAATTTTGATGTTCAAATCTAAGAAAGGTGTAGATTTATCTCAAGTATTAACTTATTTCAATGTGAGCTCTGGTGGATATATTTCTGATATAAATTGTTCGAATGTAAAGATGATGGATAAATCCAAACCACAAATCCAAAAATCATGAAACCATAGGACATACAAAATCAGTGAAAATGAAAAACAAATGGAAAATAACAAAATATGTCTACTTGAAGAGCATATGTGAACCCCTGTGATGGAGTGAGATCAGGTGCCCGGGGAGAGTGAGCATCTCCTGTTTGCTAGCAACACCCGTCACATATACCCCGTAGAAAGAGTCAAATCGTGTGAATTCCATATGTATCTATATATGGAGAAGTCGAAGTAGGTAACCTTCTAGTATAGAAGGTGTCAAATCTGTGTAAAATGATCGGAATCGGTCTCAGTCCAGAGTATCATTTAAAAGTCTGGATAACGAGATATCATATGGAGTAATAAGAGTCTCGTAACGACCGTAGAACTTCCTCAGTGACGATGCTAGTCTAGCACATATATAACCCTGGTTGAGCAGCTTAACTGAAAGTCGCCTAGCCCTCAGAACAAAGTCATTGTAATTTGAACATGCTCTGGAATAACGTATTAACTGAGATATGAATACGCCGTATGCGGGCGATGATGGAATGTTGCTACTTATGAAAGGAATTCAGGGTTGTCGATAACCAAAATGTCATCCAGATATCTGGAAGTATTATTAAATTTGTCAATGAGGTCAAAACGTTTTGATTTTTGAATAGAAACCATAAAATCCCTCTCATAACAATAAAGAACTAAATCTGCTATCAGAGGCGCGCAGTTAGTACCCATAGGAATCCCAACTATTTGTTGATATATCTTGCCATCAAATTGCACAAAAATATTATTCATGAGAAAATCTAGTGCTTTACATAATTCCTTGCAAGTCCAGTATTTATATGAAGTATATTGTTTGTTGGAAAAGAATCCGGACTTATTGGAGGTACATATGTAAGTTTTAGATTCTCTGTGATAACGCCATTGTATAAGAGACAGCAACTTGCTTTTAATCAAATCATGAGGTAGAGATGTGTAAAGTGTAGAAAAATCGAATGTAGAAATTTAAGTCGCTTTGAAATTTAGTGAAAGAAGTTTATCTTTAACTTCATGAGAATTTTTACTTGACCAAAAGTAATTGACGTTACTATTATGAAATGCGACATCAGAATATTTGATAATATGATCTTTTATAGCAGTTAGAACAGACGTAATATGCTTCGATGGTACCGTAGTAGAGCAGTGGCTAGAATTAGATATGAAACGTGATTTATATGGACTTTTATGTAGTTTTGGGAGCCAATACATGGTTGGTAGATCAGATTTATCAGTTTTAATTTTGAAGTCGGACATGGTCATGAGGTGATCGTGCAAGGTGCTGTCTTTTGAGGTAGGGCTTTCCACATATGTATGAGTGGCGTTTAATTCTTTTTTTAAGAACTTCAATATAATATTTTCAAACAACTATAATGTTATTACTTGCTTTATCAGCAGGAACAAAGGCATATTTAGCATGTAAGTCAGCTATCTTTTTTTGAATAGAATTTGCCGTCAATGTTCTTAATACGGATATATAACAACATCCCTTGACATAATCAATTCACGCCGGGGTAAAGTGAATCGATATATCTTAAATATATACACATACACACACACACACACACACACACACACACACATACTCATACATATACATACACAATTATGTACTGATTAATGTCACATTTTGATAGAAGATTTCTAAAGCATTTGAATAATACAAGTACATAGACATAGTTCAAAGTTAAAAGGAAGCTAATTATGTTATAGCATTTCATGGAAAATGTCAAAATATTTCTTTTCTGTTCTGTCACCCATAAATGACATTACAGATGACATGAATTTCCAAGAGTTTTTAATGTTTATTTTAATATCTATTTCTGTTTCTTCTAAAGATTTCAATTTACATAACATTTTGTACTTGTATATTGCATGCTAGATATGATATGATATAGTTATAACATCTAGTTTTTTCATTTCTTTCTTAGTACAAACCAACGACAATATGTTTCCACTGTATATCAAAATTTAAAACAATACCCAAGATTTCCCACAGCTGTCTTACATTTTCACACTCATAAATAAGATGTTTTGAGTTTTCAATATTAGCATTAAAATAAACGCAATGTTTATTTATGTCCTTCTTCCATTTACTCAAAAAAGGTTATTATTCAATAAATTATTTAATAATTTATAATTAAATTCTGCTATTTTCTTATCTGGTTCTTCTTTAATTTTATTTCGGTATATGTTTTTCCATGATGACTTGTTTTCAATAAGGAAATTTTTGATAACATATTTTGATAATAGGGATTGGGAATTTACGTTTTAATCAATATAGAACATATATATCTTATAGTTTTGTGTACCGTATGCGCATTTCGACAAGTTATGTCTCTTAAGTGATGCTTGTGGCCGAATGATTGGAATTCTCAAAATATATAAAAATATGAAGAGCAGTGTTGAGGCCAAAATGATCGAAAAGTAAACCAAAGAATCTATCTAAGGACAGAGCTATGCATGAGGGAGGGGAGATACTCCTTAGTTTTAGAGTGATTTACTTAATTTGATAACTGAAAATTTGAAGTATATATTTCATGTCAGTACAAAAGCACTGAAAACTAGACTTATGATGCCCTCGGGGACTATCAGTCCACCAGCAGTGACACCGGCCTAGTGATTATAATTAATATAGAACATATATACCTTTTAATTTTGTGCACCATATGCGCATTTCGACAACTTATGTCTCTTCAGTGATGCTAGTGGCCGAATGATTGGAATTCTCAAAATATATGAAAATATGAAGAGCAGTGTTGAAGCCCAAATGACCCAAAAGTAAACCAAAGAATCTATCTAAGGATAGAGCTATGCATGAGGGAGATACTCCTTAGTTTTAGAGTGATTTACTTAATTTGATAACTGAAAATTTGAAGTATATATTTCATGTCAGTACAAAAGCACTGAAAACTAGACTTATGATGCCCTCGGGAACTATCAGTCCACCAGCAGTGACACCGGCCTAGTGGTTAAAATTAATATAGAACATATATACCTTTTAATTTTGTGCACCATATGCGCATTTCGACAACTTATGTCTCTTCAGTGATGATCGTGGCCGAATGATTGGAATTCTCAAAATATATGAAAATATGAAGAGCAGTGTTCAAGCCAAAATGATCGAAAAGTGAACCAAAGAATCTATCTAAGGACAGAGCTATGCATGAGGGAGATACTCCTCAGTTTTAGAGTGATTTACTTAATTTGATAACTGAAAATTTGAAGTATATATTTCATGTCAGTACAAAAGCACTGAAAACTAGACTTATGATGCCCTCGGGGCCTATCAGTCCACCAGCAGTGACACCGGCCTAGTGGTTATAATAAATATAAAACATATATACCTATTAATTTTGTGCACCATATGCGCATTTCGACAAGTAATGTCTCTTCAGTGATGCCCGTGGCCGAATGATTGGAATTCTCAAAATAGTTTTAATATATTTTCATAATAAAATTTGCATGTTTTATCATATATCGAGTGAAAGCCATCTTGAAACATAAAATGCAAAGAAGGCTTTACTGTGGTATAAACTGCATTAGAAAAGTCATATTTTAGAATCATATTTTTAAATGCACATTGTATTGTTTTATATTCGCATAGCCAGTTCGATTTATTGTGCAATAATATAGATATGTCTGTATGTAAAGATGATGAATAAATCTAAAGCACACATCCAAAAATCATAAAACCAGAGGACATACAAAATCAGTGAAAATGAAAAACAAATGGAAAATAACAAAATATGTCTACTTGAAGAGCATATGTGAACCCCTGTGATGGAGTGAGATCAGGTGCCCGGGGAGAGTGAGCATCTCCTGTTTGCTAGCAACACCCGTCACATATACCCCGTAGAAAGAGTCAGATCGTGTAAATTCCATATGTATTTATATATGGAGAAGTCGAAGTAGGTGTCTCAGTCCAGAATATCATTTAAAAGTCTGGATAACGAGATATCATATGGAGTAACAAGAGTCTCGTAACGACCATAGAATTTCCTCAGTGACGTTGCTAGTCTAGCACATATATAACCCTGGTTGAGCAGCTTAACTGAAAGTCGCCTAGCTCTCAGAACAAAGTCACTGTAATTTGAACATGCTCTGGAATAACGTATTAACTGAGATATAAATACGCCGTATGCGGGCGATAATGGAATGTTGCTACTTATGAAAGGAAAGTTTGTGATAGGGAAATTGAAATCGTCACGTTTGTCATAGAGTGAGGTGTTCAATTGACCATTAATGTCGAAAGACAACATAATATCTAAATACGAAGTAGAATTACTACTTTCTGTGGTTTCTGTGATGGGCTTTAATCGACCTTTATTATTCCAAATTGGTTGCTGTAAGTGATTATTAGAATTAATATCACATTTTATCAATTTGCTTTCATTAAGGAAAAAAGAGGAGTTACTGGCTCAGTTATGTGGCAGAAGTCAAACTAATGAAAACTTCTTTATAAAATAAAGGCATATTTTTTTTTACCAGATCAAAAGTTTGTATATTTGTTTCTGATGTTTGCAAAACATATTCCACCTGAATGTTAAGATTTATAAGGTAGGAATTTAGAAAATGGTATATATTTCCATCTTTTTTAACTAATCGTGTAATCCATGAAGCCTTTAATGCCTTTATTTTAGTTTCTATATCTACTATTCCAATACCCCCATCTTCTATTGAGCCAATCAGCGTGTTTCTCTTTATTTTATCTGTTTTATTCCATATAAAATTGAAAATAATTTTTTGATATAGTACTGTGGTGGCACAGGCAATATTGATGCAACATATATGAGTTTTGATATTGACAGGGTATTAACAATGCATTTTTCCCAAAAATAGTTAATTTTCGTTTTTTCCATGATTCAAAAAGTTTTTCTATATCACGATATATCTTCTTCCAGTTTTTATTATAACAATCTTCCTCATCATGTCCTATGTATATTCCCAAACATTTTATAGATTTTTCAGCTACATTTATATCAAATACTTTTTAAAATCTGTCTTTCAAATGTCCAAGTAATATACATTCTGTTTTTAACATATTTATATTTGAACCTGCATATTTACAGAATGTATTAATTATATCAATTGCATGTCTAAGTGACTCTGTATCTTTAAGTGTCATGGTTAAATCATCTGTATGGTGGATGTTTTTTATTTCATTCTCCATGTTTTTACATTTCAACCCCTTTTATATTTAGATTACTTTTAAGCTTTATGGAGAGGATTTCCGCGACAAAAGATATAAAATTGCTGAAATTGGGCAGCCTTGGCGTATTCCACGAGTCATTTTACACGTTTTCGAAATCCATCCATTATTTTTAATCCTAAATATTGGGTTTGTGTACAAAATATTCATCCATGATATAATTTTTTTTCCCAAAATTAAACTTCTGTAATGTTTTGAATAAGAAAGTCCATTCAACTGAATCAAAAGCTTTTTCAAAGTATAAATATAGTAATATACCTTCTTGGTTTATGTTTTCACAATGTTAAAAAATATCTAAAATAATTCTCGCATCTCTCCAATAAATCTACCTTTGACATAAGCTGTTTGTTCTTTACCAATGTAATTACTGATTATTTTTTGTAATCTACGGGGCAAAAAACAAAGGCAATTATCTTATAATCAGTATTTGTTAAACTTAAAGGTCTATAATTTTTGAAAAATTTCTTGTCACCTTTCTTATGAATCAATGTTAATATTGTCTTTGAGAATAACTCATATCTTTATCTCTGAAAATTTCAATAAAGGTATCATAAAACAAATCAGAAATGGAAGTCCAAAAGCATTTGTTAAATTCGGAAGGTATGAAATTAGAACTAGGAGATTTATTAATTTTCATACTCATCACAGCATCTTTACATTCTTCAACAGATGGGAACTCCTCACATTTTAATTTTTCATTATTATTCAAATGTGATGGATAAATCCAAACCACAAGTCCAAAAATCATGAAACCAGAGGACATACAAAATCGGTGAAAATGAAAAACAAATGGGAAATAACAAAATATGTCTAATTGAAGAGCATATGTGAACCCCTATGATGGAGTGAGATCAGGTGCCCGGGGAGAGTGAGCATCTCCTGCTTGCTAGCAACACCCGTCACATATACCCAGTAGAAAGAGTCAGATCGTGTAAATTCCATATGTATTTATATATGGAGAAGTCGAAGTAGGTAACCTTCTAGTATAGAAGGTGTCAAATCTGTGTAAAATGATCGGAATCGGTCTCAGTCCAGAATATCATTTAAAACTTCCTCAGTGACGTTGCTATTCTAGCACATATATAACCCTGGTTGAGCAGCTTAACTGAAAGTCGCCTAGCCCTCAGAACAAAGTCATTGTAATTTGAACATGCTCTGGAATAACGTATTATGAGATATGATTACGCCGTATGCGGGCGATGATGGAATGTTGCTACTTATGAAAGGAAAGTTTGTGATAGCGAAATTGAAATCGTCAAGCTTGTCATAGAGTGAGGTGTTCAATTGACCATTAATGTCGAAAGAAAACATAATATCTAAATACGAAGAAGAATTACTACTTTCTGTGGTTTCTTTGACCTCCAGTTCACTTGGATGGATGTTGCTAAGGTAATCCGCGAATGAAGGATTATTAATTGAAAGCAAGTCATCTATATATCTGTAAGTAAAATTGAAGCCAAGAGCCAATTGTGTTTTTCCTCGCGAAAGCAAAGACTGAATGAATTCAGCTTCGTATGAGTAAAGGAATATGTCAGCCAGACGCGGAGCACAGTTAGTACCCATTGGAATGCCGACAATTTGTTGAAAAACCTTACCTCCAAACACTACAAAAATGTCATCGATAATAAAGTTCAACATCTGGATAACAGCTTTTTCAGTGTATTTATTTTTGGAATCAGAATTTTCCCTAACAAAGTAAGTTTTATCGTGGCTTATTACTATATATTTGAATTTGCGGCTTCCGTTTTAACTAGTAAATGCATTTTGAATAATTTCCGCTAATCTGTCTTTTAATTTCTGATGAGGGATCGTTGTGTGAAGAGTCGAAAAGTCAAAAGACTTAATGGAGTGAATTTTAGTAAAACTTTCTGATTTTAGATGTTCTAACAACTCTTTTGAATTTTTAAGGATCCACATTTGATTAATTCCACTTCTGGAATATACTGTTTCGCAATATCTATGAAGGCCAGATTTAATTTCTGATAATAGTTTTGTGAGTAGCATCGATACAGATTTTGTGGAACACTTCCAGGAACCAGCGATTAAGCGTTGTTTGTAAGGATTTTTGTGCATTTTTGGAATGCAGTACAAATATGGAAGTTCTAAATTTAATTTATTTGAGTCAATACCAAACGTATTGAGGACAGATTTATGATTCTCGAGTACTTCCGTAACCGAAAAGTTCGTGAGAGAATAAGTAGGATTTCCTGGAGCTGAATTTAATCCTAATTCTTTCACTAGGCTGTCAAAGTAATATTTCTTACAAGTAAATATATAATTATTAGATGCTTTATCTACTGGTGTAATGATATAATGTTCTTGGAGGAAGGTAAGTTCTCTGACAACATCAGGATCTTTAAAAATAGATTCGAATCTGGTGTTTACAGAACCTTGTAATTTTTAAAGTTTTGATCTCAGCAGTACTGCAATAGATTTTATCCATTCCGAAAGAGTGTCGACCTGTACCTCCTCTCTTTTTGCCCATCGTGTGGCATATTCCTCGCAGCAGTTCATAATATTCTCAAAATTTTGGCTCTAAGTGAATGATCTGGGTTCTCTGTATTTTGGACCTTTAAGTAAAAGTTCTCTTAATTTAGTGTTTTTAACAATATCGAGATCACCAGTAATGACATGGCCACAAGGAGAATATACAAAATTAGATGAGGAACATGCACACGGTTGAGGATGGCATGCAGAGTTGCTAAGATCAAGACACTGTAGAAACCCTTTGTAATTATAAATTTTGGATGCAACTGATGGCGTGTAGCTATAGGAAATACATAGCGGATCTTTGTTTTTGAAATATGGAGGTATTTTCTCTAAAACAGACTTATGATTTAAAATTTGGCCAAAATTTAAATAATCAATGCCTTTATTTGCAAATTTCATTTTGATGAAAGGGCGATCAGATTTTTCCACAGAAATATCTGACTTGACGGGACGAAAAAGTCTCGTGGTCGATATGTCCATAATAATGCCATCTAGTCTATACTCTGCAGAGCTTATATCAGTAAATGTACGGTGTCTGGACGATACGTACAACTCGTGTAAACTGGGATTTCGTTTTGAGATACATGTAAGTATGCATCAATATCCTCACTGTTAATTGCCCTTGTTTCATATAACTTTTCGTAAAAGTTACAAGTTTCTCCAAAAATATCTGTTTTAGTATCAACAATTTTTTTTTATTATCAAGCTGAAGTTCACTTATAATGTTTGAAGTCTGATGTTTATTTTCTAGGCTTAAAAAATACTTCGTATTTTTTTACCTCCATTTATCCATTTAGCCCTTGATCTAACTTGGGCACATTTACATTTATACAATTCAGACAATTCTGTTTCTAATTCTATTTTCCTATTTTTGTCAAAGTTTTCTGACAATAACTCCATATTTCCAATTTCTGTCTCAAGTTTCTTAATTCTTTTACGTATGTTATTATTTTGACTTTTAGCAAAATATATAGAAAAATCTCTTACTCTTTGCTTGAACATTTCCCATTTTGCCATTGCAGTGTCTAGTGTTCAGTTTTTATTTTTTTCAAATTGGATTCGATACCCCTTTTATATTTCTCATTATTCAAATAAGAAGTATTCAATTTCCAGTATCCTCTATTTTCAGTATTTATTTTAACTATAACCTTAATCAGCCTGTGATCTGTCATTCCTGTTCCATTTGAATGTGAACCTGGTACTCTTCTTAAAAGAATTTTATCTACATTGAAAATGAAATCATTACTCATAAGAACATAATCTATTCTGCTTTTAGCTTTGTTTGCACCATGTATAATCATTTAATTCTTTGTGTTTATCTTTCCATACATCAGTTAACCTCAAATGATTAATGACTTCAGTTAATTTCTTTATACTTTTATCATTTTTCTTTTCATAGTTACAATTAAAGTCGCTACCAATAATCATATTGTTTGCATTTGAAGAATATTGATTAATAAATGTTTTCAATTTATTCAAGAAATCAATTCCATATTGTTCATTATTTGGTGCATAAACATTCACAATAGTAAAAGTATGTTCTTCATATTTAAAATTGATCATTAAGCGCCTCCCGTCTATAGGCCTATGAGTATTTATCACTTCTACAGGAAGATCCTTCTTGAATAATATTGACACACCTCTACTAAAGGTAGAATCAGAATAAGAATGAAAAGATTCTCCAAACCATCTAGATCAATATCGAAGAAGTACCAAACCGTTAATCATTCTCAAAGTCCAAGGACAGATACAAAATCATGTAAGTTTCAAAAAGAAACTGTTGTGAACCCCGAAATACTGAAAAATTCCGAGGTGAGACCAGGTGCCCGGGGAGAGTAAGCGTCTCCTGTTTGCATGCACCACCCGTCACAGCAGTTCTTAAGAAACATGTCAAAATCAAGAGTTTTGGTTTCCTAATTGTACATACGAACGTACAAAACTGGTATACAAAGTCATATTTGGTGTTCACTGAACAGGTCATTTAGTCGCATTCCAGAATGTTATCAATCATTCTAGAAAGAGGCACATCATATTTTCGTATAAGATCCCCATAGCGATCGTAGAATTTCCTCAGTGACGATTTCAGACGTTCTTTAACATTTCCCTGCAGGAGCAACTTAGTGGCCAGTCGTTTGGCCCTTGGAATAAAACAGTCGTATAGAGAACAGGCTCTTGCGTACCTTATAAGTTGAGATATAAAAACTCCATAGGCAGGTGAGGACGGGATATTACTGCAAAGAAACGGAAAGTTAGTTATTTGGAAGTTAAAATCGTCACGTTTGTCATACAGAGGTGTCCAAATGACCATTACTGTCGAAAGTTAAAAATATATCCAGATACGAAGCGGAGTTATTGCTCTCGGTTGTCTCTTTTATCTCAAGTTCATGGGGATAGATTTCATGTATGTAATCCTTAAAGTTAGGATTATTGATTGACAATACGTCGTCTATATATCTATACGTAAAATTAAACTGAGATGCAAGACTTTTTCTGCCTGTGGAGAGCATGTTTTGAATAAATTCTGCCTCATACGAATATAAGAAAATGTCAGCAAGAAGAGGGGCGCAGTTAGTTCCCATGGGAATGCCAATGATTTGCGGAAAAATGTTCCCTCCAAACACTACGAAAATATTGTCTATTAAAAATTCCAGCATTTTGATGATTTGATCTTCGGTATACTTGTGTTTTGCATCAGAGTGTTCTTTACAAAATATGTATCTTCCCGCCCAATAACAAGATATTTATATCTACGATTTCCACTTTTATGGAAAAAAGAATTTCGAATAATTGTAGCAAGTCTGTTTTTGAGCTTTTGATGCGGAATTGTAGTGTAGAGCGTGGAGAAGTCAAAAGATTTGATGCTGAAAATATGATTAAATTTCGGAGATTTTAGATTCTCTAAAAGTTGTTTAGAATTCTTGAGGATCCACATCTGATTTATTTCGCTTCTGGAGTATGTGGTATCACATTAAATTTGAAGACCATGCTTGATGTGTGTCAATATAGAATTATACGTCAATTCATTCTTTTCTATATAATGTGTTTCTTGTAACAATACTATATCAATGCCAGACTCATTCAACCAGTCATATATCTTTGTTCTTTTTTCATTTGTGTTTAATCCTCTGGTGTTAAGAGAAATAAATGTAAACTTATCCATTTGAACTTAAAATATCCACACCACACCATTTGTTTGGCTTTTGTCAAATTAAATGACCGTCCTAAGTCGGTATCGCAATTGCACTACAATCAAATATTTTTGTAATGTGTTAAATGTTCTATTATATTATTTATATTCATGTATTGTATAGCTCCATGGTGACTTCTGCCACATAAGTGAGCCGGTAACTCCTCTTTTTTCTTAAAATATCAAAAAATAAAATTTTGTTTTCTTATAAACGAGATATAGATAAAACTCTGTGTATATGTTTAGGATATAATAAACCTCGCTCTTATATACATGCACGCATGTACATTGCATGTATATGTTAATACAAAGGCCCATGGAATGTACCCATATACACACATACACGGATACGGAGATGTCCAGGCATATACTCATAAAGTATATAAACACACATACATAGATATACATACACAATATATACATACATAATAATGGGAATATCTAAATCGTATACTTCTAATTTCTTTGGTAATATATATTTCTGACATGACATATAATTCAGTTCATACCAATGCTTTTAAATCCTGAATCATTGATTTAGCTCGTAGTCCATTAAACAGTCACGTGTCTAGGATCATTGATCATATTGTCTTACAACAGAAAGTCCACTCACCCTCCCTTTCAGAGGAGCTGTCCCTTTGGTGACGTATATGCGATTTCTCACGTCCGCTCCTGCTCCTTTTCACGAACGCGATCGAACCTCACGTAGCATGCGCGTAATTTCCATTTGGTTTGCACGTTTTTCTTTTTACGGTCTACTTCTATCAATCTTGACAGATTGGTTTTCATTTTCACTGATTTTGTATGTAATCTTTCATGAGTTTTAGACTTATGGTTTGGATTTATCCATCATCTTTACATACAGACGTAAAAATATAATTCAGCACTATATATACATGAATGTGAGCAAACACGGTGTAGAAATTGTCACAGCCACATAACATCAGGAAAAAATGTATAAAAGAAAAAGAGGAGTTACTGGCTCAGTTATGTGGCAGAAGTCACCATAGATCTATACAATACATGGAAATAAATAATATACTAGAACATATATCACATTACAAAAATATTTGATTGTAGTGCAATTACGATACCGACTTAGGACGGTCATTTAGTTTGACAAAAGCCAAACAAATGGTGTGGTTAACCGGTTTACGGCCCACCTTCCCACTCACCGTAACAGCAGAACAATCAAAGGACGTATGTTTAAAAATTTATAAATAATCCTCCATGTAAAGAACAAGGGTCAACAGGTATCGCATATTGAGAGGTCATAAAAACATAAACACGTAAGGTATTGTAAAATACATAATGGTATAAAAATATATGTGACATCAACATGATAAACCGTGCTCTGCCAGTCTGAAAGCGAGCTAAGACCCTAGATCTGTAGGAGTCCCGACTAACAGTCAGAGGGGACGATGTTCAGGACCATGTCTCCTCTGAAAGAGGTTTGGACAAGGCCCGTCATATAGTCCCCACCGCCCTGTTAGTCAGCGTGCAACGTTCAAGTAAAAGTCTGCATAAGGCTGTAGAGGGGCCAAATACAAGACCTATAGTCTTTTTGATGATCTCAATATCATATTGTCTATTTATAAGACGTTTGATTATTTTATTATATGATAAAATAACGTTATCGGAGCCTTTTACTTTCCTTAGTTTATATACGAGATCACCGTAAAAATTAGAATGGGAAATTCCATTGGATACATACTGTTGAAAAGAAATATTTCCAAATTTAGATAGAAGTTCTGAATAAGATCTGAAGAATTTGCCGAATGTTTTTCTTAGCTTTTGATATCTGTAACCCTGAGTTAAAAGTTTAGTAGTAATTTGTAAATTTCGTTTATGAAAGTCCAAAACATCGGTGCAGCCTCTGACAAATCGAACTAATTGAGATATATAGATACCATATGATGGGAGTCGAGGGACATCGCCATTCAAGTAAGGGAAATTTACAATAGGAAATCCAAAATCCTCACGTTTATCATAAATATTAGTAAATATTAGGTGGTTGATAATTTTGATGTTTAAATCTAAGAAAGGTGTAGATTTATCTCAAGTATTAGCTTTATTCAATGTGAGCTCTGGTGGATACATTTCTGATATGAATTGTTCGAATTCAGGGTTGTCGATAACCAAAATGTCATCCAGATATCTGCAAGTATTATTAATAACACTTAAGTCAAACCCTATGCGGGGAACTTTTTACGAGCACCACACTGCAAAATATAAACAAAATTTGAAATGTGTAGACCTGAGAGATTTTCATAACCCTATAGAGTGTTCATGTTCCTCTTCTGAGTTCAAATATAATCCAAGTGGTCATGTTGTGACAGGAGATCTCCATAGTTTTCGCAATGAAAAACTTTCAGATCTTTTAAGTAAAGGCCCAAAATATAGAGAGCCCCAGTCATTTACAGGGCGTCAACATTTTGATATTATTATAAACTCATGTGAAGAGTATGTCAGACGTTGGGCTAAGATAAAGAAGGCAGAATAAGACTCCCTTTCTGAATGGCTGAAGTCGATCAGAAGTCTACTAAAGAAAAGAGTTCGAAGACTTTGTCAGTTTCTCAAAAACAAACACTATTCTATATTTCGACTTCACGAAAATTTCATTATTGTTCCTGCTGGCAAGGCAGCTTAGAATTACACATTCGTATGTAAGGCATTTTATATCAAATGTCTTATGGAAGAGTTTGGTCTTCATTTAACGCCTAGTAATCCAACTTACACACTTACAAATCTCTCTCTTTCAGAGGTCTTGGATAATCATCAGTCAGTTCTCAAAGTTATAATCACACCACTTAGATTACCCTCTGTGTCCACTCTTCATATACCTGGCATTTCTTTTAGAAAATTATTCGGCACCACTAAAGTTCATATTTCTCCACTTAAAAGTAGTTTCCCTATTAAACGTTCTATGTAAAGATGATGGATACATCCAAAGCACAAGTCCAAAAATCATAAAACCAGAGGACATACAAAATCAGTGAAAATGAAAAACAAATGGAAAATAACAAAATATGTCTACTTGAAGAGCATATGTGAGCCCCTGTGATGGAGTGAGATCAGGTGCCCGGGGAGAGTGAGCATCTCCTGCTTGCTAGCAACACCCGTCACATATACCCAGTAGAAAGAGTCAGTTCGTGTAAATTCCATATGTATTTATATATGGAGAAGTCGAAGTAGGTAACCTTCTAGTATAGAAGGTATCAAATCTGTGTAAAATGATCGGAATCGGTCTCAGTCCAGAATATCATTTAAAAGTCTGGATAACGAGATATCATATGGAGTAATAAGAGTCTCGTAACGACCATAGAATTTCCCAGTGACGTTGCTAGTCTAGCACATATATAACCCTGGTTGAGCAGCTTAACTGAAAGTCGCCTAGCCCTCAGAACAAAGTCACTGTAATTTGAACATGCTCTGGAATAACGTATTAACTGAGATATGAATACGCCGTATGCGGGCGATGATGGAATGTTGCTACTTATGAAAGGAAAGTTTGTGATAGCGAAATTGAAATCGCCACGTTTGTCATAGAGTGAGGTGTTCAATTGACCATTAATGTCGAAAGACAACATAATATCTAAATACGAAGTAGAATCACTACTTTCAGTGGTTTCTTTGACCTCAAGTTCACTTGGATAGATGATGCTAAGGTAATCCGCGAATGAAGGATTATTAATTGAAAGCAAGTCATCTATATATCTGTAAGTAAAATTGAAGCCAAGAGCCAATTGTTTTTTTCCTTGCGAAAGCAAAGACTGAATGAATTCAGCTTCGTATGAGTAAAGGAATATGTCAGCCAGAAGCGGAGCACAGTTAGTGCCCATTGGAATGCCGACAATTTGTTGAAAAACCTTACCTCCAAACACTACAAAAATGTTATCGATAAGAAAGTTCAACAGCTGTCTCATTTTCAAGAAAAAAGAGGAGTTACCGGCTCAGTTATGTGGCAGAAGTCACCATGGAGCTATACAATAAATGAATATAAATAATATAATAGAACATTTAACACATTACAAAAATATTTGATTGTAGTGCAATTACGATACCGACTTAGGACGGTCATTTAATTTGACAAAAGCCAAACAAATGGTGTGGTTAACCGGTTTACGGGCCCACCAAAAACATTTACACCCATAAATTCTTACAGAGCTGTCAATTCTATACGCAGAGGGTATTCTAAGATTAATAAGTGCAACGCCAAGAAATGTCTTACTTGCCATCATTTAAGCTGCAAGTCCAATATTGAATCTTCGGTTAATGGAAATATATTTAACACCAAATTAGACAAAGACATAGATTGAAATACTGCCAATGTTATATATGTCATCACTTGAGAAGCTAGAGGATGTGGGGCTCAATATGTCGGGGAAGCTTAAACTTTACAACGTTTTCGGAATCATTCCTGTAAAATTCGTAATAATTCACGACGTAAATACCAGAATTTTCTTTATAACCACTTTAATAAATACCAACATAATATTAAAAATGTGAAAATAATTCCAGTAAAAACGACTTTTGGAAACCGAGCTCTACTGGATTAAACAACTACAAACCCCATACCCTCTCGGTCTCAACGACCAAATATATCGACAAGGTAATATATCTTCTCGTCAGAATAAGATCAATATTTTTACATTAAGACATTAAACTATTAGAAAACGTAGGTCACATGGTCGTCGCCGTAATCGTAACATCAGAAAACGTAATTGTTTAAATATGTCATTATACGATCTTCTATTTATCGCAAAAAATAATGGCCGTCATGAACTTTTGCATGCACTATCCTCTATTCCGGTAAATAAATTGAAACTTATCCTGGACGAAGCTGATCTTCGAAGTTTACGCAATTCTGATTGATATAAACTCAATTTGATTATTGTATTGTATGGCTCCATGGTGACTTCTGCCACATAACTGAGCCGGTAACTCCTCTTTTTTCTTTCATATAATAAACGCTTTCCTCGTATTCCGTCTCTTCCACCCAAGCAGCAATTTCTCAAAATTAAATTTATTAATAAAGGCTTCGATCTACTTAACATTTCTAATATTTTCCGTGATCATAGAGTCACATCTAAAATCCCCCAATATTTTGAGAATTTAGAACCTCCACTTATTTGTTACCAGTACAAAAAGCCTATAAGAAATCTTATTCTAAATTATAATAATGTTACATCTAACACTGATGTTTCAGACTATTCCTTCGTCGTGTTCTTGTGAAAATTCTAAATATGTTTATAAACCGGCAGGTCATGTTATTACTGGTGACCTAAACTGTATTTCGGACAAGAAATTGCGCACCCTTTTTGGAAAAGGACCTAAATATAGGTTACCGTCCAGGATAGATTTCAATAAATGCCGTGACGTTATAGAAGATGCTTTAACTACATATTGTAAACGTTGGTGTAAAAAAGAACAGGTAAAGGTTCATGCTCTTAATGATTGGATATACGAGATTTTAAGAATTGTCGATATCCGTATTAAGAACTTTACGGAAAATCTGCATTTATTTCAACAGCCTAATACATTGACGGCAAATTCTATTAAATGAAGATAACTGACTTACATGCTAAATATGTCTTTGTTCCTGCTGATAAAGCAGGTAATAATATAATAGTTGTATACTATAGGTCTTGTATTTGGCCCCTCTACAGCCTTATGCAGACTTTTACTTGAACGTTGCACGCTGACTAACAGGGCGGTGGGGACTATATGACGGGCCTTGTCCAAACCTCTTTCAGAGGAGACATGATCCTGAACCTCGTCCCCTCTGACTGTTAGTCGGGACTCCTACAGATCTAGGATCTTAGCTCGCTTTCAGACTGGCAGAGCACGGTTTATCATGTTGATGTCGCATATATTTTTATACCGTTATATGTTTTACAATACCTTACGTGTTTATATTTTTATGACCTCTCATACCTGTTGACCCTTGTTCTTTAAATGGAGGATTATTTATAAATTTTTAAATGTACGTCCTTTGATTGTTCTGCTGTTACGGTGAGTGGGAAGGTGGGCCCGTAAATCGGTTAATCACACCATTTGTTTGGCTTTTGTCAAATTAAATGACCGTCCTAAGTCGGTATCGTCATTGCAATACAATCAAATCTTTTTGTAATGTGTTATATGTTCTAGTATATTATTTATATCCATGTATTGTATAGCTCCATGGTGACTTCTGCCACACAACTGAGCCAGTAACTCTTTATAAATAATCCTCCATATAAAGAACAAGGACCTACTTCGACTTCTCCATATATAAATACATATGGAATTTACACGATCTGACTCTTTCTACTGGGTATATGTGACAGGTGTTGCTAGCAAGCAGGAGATGCTCACTCTCCCCGTACACCTGATCTCACTCCAGCACAGGGGTTCACATATGCTCTTCAAGTAGACATATTTTGTTATTTTCCATTTGTTTTTCATTTTCACTGATTTTGTATGTCCTCTGGTTTTATGATTTTTGGACTTGTGCTTTGGATTTATCCATCATCTCTACATCAGTAGGTTTCTCAAGAATAGAACTCATAAAAATTTTGTGACACACGAAACGTTTATAGAAAAATATGTTGCTATCAAAAATATGTAAGGCGACATCAACATAAGCAAACCGTGCTCTGTAAGCGAGCTAAGATCCTTGATCAATAGGAGTCCCGACCAACAGTTAGAGGGGACGACATCAAAATGAGGAAACAATGCTCTGCCGGGCTGGAAGCGAGCTCAGACTCTTGATTTGTAGGAGTCCCAACTAACAGTCAGAGGAGACGAGGTTCAGGACCATGTCTCCCCTGAAGGAGGTTTCAACAAAGCCCGTCATTAATCCCCACCGCCCTGTTTTTCAACGTGCAACCTTCAAGGAAAAGTTTGTGTAGGGCTGTAGAGAGGTCCAGTTAATACAAGACTTATTGTCTTTTTGGTGATCTTCGGTTCATATTGTCTATGACGAAGGCTTTGAATTTTTGTGGAAGCCGACGAAAGAAATAATCTTTGACCCTCCTTAGTTCGTACACAAGATCATCGTAGAAATTGGGGTGGGAAATTCCATTTGATACATATTGTTGAAAAGTGATATTTCCGAATTTAAATAAAAGTTCTGAATGCGATCTAAAGAATAAAAGTTCATGGTATCTCGGAGATTTAGCATGAGGCGGATAGCCATATTTTTTTATCTCACTTAAAACGCATTTCATAAAACAAATTGTTTGTTAAGTAGATCTAGCTGAAAGATTACCTTTAACTTCATTCAGTTTAAGCAATCTGTGAATAGTTTTGGCCTGGTTACAAAAATATAGGCATATCCACCCACTGGTTGGCCTTTCACGTCGTGCATTTGGGAGCAAAGTCTCCTCCGAGTCCTAGCAATTCAGCCTGTGACCTTCTGGTGCCCAATTTCAATCTGTCACCTCAGGGAGGAACCTGCACAGAGATTACTGTGGAGATGTTGTATGTTTGCAGGAGAGACATCCACTCACCTCTTTCTTTGTACTTTCGACTAGCCATCGGTGGATCTGTAAGCTCTAAGCACTATGTACGCCATTCACCACACTAGACACATCATAGAACCTTAAATAAACATCATACTTTGTTAGAAAATATTTAAAAAGCCATACATTCGCTTTCCGTGGTCGCTTACCGGAAGTCCACAAGCCCTAGAGCATAAAGATTTCATAGTCAGATCTAGGCTTGACATCCACAAATTGTTGGTTCATTCTCTACTTGCATCATTTGATATTTTAGTGTCGTTGTCACTTCTTGCGGGTTACCGAACCGGAGACAGCCAAAGTAAACTCAGAAGCTGGTCTGCATGGAACACAAGTTTAATAAACACCTTACAAAAGAAGCTGCAAGTACTTCAAAACAAAACATTTAGAATCTTGGTCTTCGGGTCACTATTGAATGCAATATTTTAGAATCAGTGAACACACTTTGTGTAGCTGGTAGAGTTACACAACTCGTACTTAACCATGTTTTAATATCATCCATGACCGAGCACCTAAGTACTTGTATGTACATTTTATTAGAAATAGCAACTCAACAAAAGGGTTTCAAATCTGAACTATACTGTTTCAAGGGTGGGAGCCTATTATCATTCTAATTTTTATCATTTATTTAATTTTTAAGCAGTTAATGATTGGAATTCCCTCCTTATAGAAATTAAATCAGAAGAGAATAAAATTAGTTTTAGATTTTTTAATTAATGTAAAATACGAAAGTGGTGTCATATCTTTCACAAGAAGTCAGAAGGAGAGAAAGTTGTATTTTCTTTTTATAAATTATGATATATGCATCTTTTTTATTTATCTTATTCTATTTTAAATTGCAGATTAATGAAGATTATGTAGGCTTTTAGAAGAACCACTGCTTTTTAAAATATAATCAAAACATGTCTTTAATTGTACAATCTCTATATTATATAGGTATAATTTTCTATTTAACTTGATTTATGAATTTTAAATGACCCCATTGGAAATAAGCAAACTTTTTGTTTTGTTTTAATTGGTTATTCGATGTAGATTGTAATTTTTGAAGCTGTGATAAGATCTGGTGTCTGTGATAACAACTTTGTGATATTTTAAATGTATAATATATGTAACATGTGAGAAGATCTGGTATGTAATATGTTATTTTGTATTTTGTATATGTGTCAAAGATATGTAAAATTGTTTGATATATGATGGTCTGCCTGAATAAATCATCATCCTCATCATCATCATCATTTTTACTATTATCATTATCATTATTATTATTATTATTATTATTATTATTATTATTATTATTATTATTTGTAACGTGGACCAACCGACAGGCCCATGGCCGTTCGTCACTTAATTTGAATCCGGATTATGCTATGTTTTTCTTTAATATATCCATCATTGATTTCATAGATAAATCCACAGGAACTACATCCATTGTTGAATAAAACCACAAGTAAAGTTAACTATTTATTAAAACTACGGTGATAAATATGATGAGTAGATACACGATGATGAAACGATGTCAATCCAACAAAAATAGAAGTTCTAATTTCAATATATAATAATTAAGCATTTCCATAACGAAGAAAGTCAAGAGTGTCTATAGAAAATTAAGAGAGTGTCGTGAAAACAAGATCACGGTATTATATGATAAAAAAATCTCCTCCTCCCGTTACCTAGCAACAATACAAATATTTACGATGAAATAAACTCTCCTCCCGTTACCTAGCAACACGCTATGAATCTAAATCAATAAATAGGAGTGAAAATTGAGTTATAAAAATAAGCAAAACAAATCTATATATAGAAACTACGGATAATAGATTAGAAAATAATGCTAAAGATGAACAATAAAACAATTTTAAAAAATGCATATGATAAAACTTGTTACATATTATTATTATTAGCTTGCTTTGGCTCTCTCCGGTTCGGTTGTTAAGCTCACTGGTTATGTAAACCAGTTTGCTAATTTTAAACTAGATCTATTTTATCTGTATCTCTCAATACAAATCTAAGAAAAGGTGTTTGACAACAGTATATGAAAAAAGTGTTGCTAGCAAACAGGAGATGCTCACTCTCCCCGGGCACCTGATCTCACTCCATCATAGGGATTCACATATGCTCTTCAAGTAGATATTTTTTTGTTATTTTCCACTTGGTTTCAATTTTCACTGATTTTGTATGTCCTCTGGTTTCATGATTTTCGGACTTTTGGTTTGGATTTATCCATCAACTTTACATATGAATAAAAGTTGAATAATTTTGTTAATTTCAAGAGTAATTCTGATTAACTTATAATGTTGTGATAATCATTTTAAAAAATGCTAAGTTCCCTAGCTTTACTTCTGGGAATTCTTGATCTACCAATCAAGCAGCTCAATAATACAATATGGATATATGTATATATTCGTTTTGTTTCAATATATTTTTGAATCTGTAAAAAAGCATTCATAAAAATTGAAAGTTTGATTGAAAAGAAACATTATTATTACTTTCATCTCATTCTGAATGTAACAAACAATAAGATATCAATTTTGAACTAAAACTAAATAAATTTTTATTCTTTTTTTTTAAGTGGTCATGTGATTGTTCAAAATGGCGGATGCTTTTCGTCTCGCATCATGAGGGCATCGTTCATTGCATCTACCAAAAAATATGGGAAATATCATGTCAAGTGTTTAGAATTAGCTGAACAAATGCATATCACCCGAGATTTGGGTCAGTGTAAGTGTCAACTGTAGAACCCATTGTAGACAATAAGTAAAAACGAAGTCGAGTCTCTTGTGACGGTAGAAGAAAGACAGGAATGTTCTTTACAAAGAGAGTATTTTCGTATTTTTGTAAGGGAATACTGAGGATGGTAGTTTGTTTTAAAGATATGTATTGGTGTAATAGGAATGGAAAAGATGAACTTGAACTCAGGACTTTCTGCTACTATCAAGTTAACTCACCACCGAAACAACAGAACAAGCGGTGATACTAAATGAAGACCAGAGGCAGAGAAGACCAGAAGAAATTAAGTTGTGGGGTTGCATCAAAACGATCATCCAGAAATAGAATAGACTTTAACCTTCATATTCAGGGCCGTGGCTAGGGCTTATTTGGGGCCGATATTCGGCCCCATTCCCAACGCCAAATAGTATCTTTTTTTCCCACCTTGTTCCCTTAAAATTTCCTACTGTAGGTAGTCAAATTTATTGACCGAAACTTGTTCAATCGCACTGTATTTTAAATCGTAACATCAGCGTGTCTGCCACAAAATGTAAACACCATCAATGTACAAATAGTGCTTGTAAATGCAGTGTTTTGAAGAGTAGTGTTGAAGCGTTTTATGGATCCTTTAATTGACAGGTGCGAGGTTATTTCGAATGGTCGTATTCATGACAAGTCTTTTCGATGCACATTTGAACACGGACATGGCAGTTGAAATCAATTTATATTATTGAATGTAGCATATTAATTACAAAAAACGATGAATGGTTTTATGTTTAATGAGAAAGCTGTGTCTTATAAAATCGCGTAAAGTAACACGAGAACACAGAAATCAAAGGACTGATAGTGATTACGGCCAACAATCAAAACCAGCTTCTTCTTCTTATTTCATTACCAAGTGTACTCATAAATGAGTGTCATACTTCTTGTGGCAGTCAAGATAAAAGCCTCAGAAGGCAGTCAAAAAAAAGAGAAAAAAAAAAAAGGGAGTAAGGTTTTAGATGAAAAGATGAGCCCCTTTTCAAGTTTCGCTAGTTAGAAGACTCTGTTAATAGAATGTTGGGTATTGATAGTAAGGTTTTTAATGTAAGATGAGAGGGGAGCCCCTTTTCGCGTTACTCTAGTTAGAAGGCTCCTGTTAGAGACCGTGGTACAAGAGTGAGGTACATGTAGGAAGTTTTGTGTGTGCTCGGATTTATTAAGTTTCTTGGTCTGGACCCCTTTTTGCGTTGCGCTAGTTAGAAGGCCCGGTTAGTTGTTTGAAAAGGTCAGGGTGTTACAATTAAAACAATAAAATCTTAATTCCTCACTCTGTACTAAACTGAACTGGTGGTGAGTTGATGAGTGCTGTCCGGTACTCCTCCAAAGAACAGGATGATGTAACTGATGATGGTAGTTTATTCCAATCCCTGATGGTGCGTGGGAAGAAAGAATTCGGATGGTGTGCTTTCCCCTGGTTCTGATGTCAGTCTGGATGAGATACTGCTCTGCTGGGATGGCCACTAGGTAGTGCTGGATCTTGAAAAACAGTAGAAGGCAGGTCCTTACTCTTCTTATCTGTAGTAGTTCCCATCCTAACGAGTTGACCATGTTGGTGACACTGCTTGGTGTCCTGTCCCAGTAATTTCTTGTGGCAAAACGTGCAGCTCTTTGTTGGACTTTCTCTATCTCAGTATCTGGTTGATCTTTCAGATGGAGTGTGGATCCCAGAAGGCCAGATAGAGGCAGCATATTCCAGGGTTGGACGTACAATGGCTTCATAAGCTCTGACCCGTGCTGTTGTTCCTCATCGTCTGAGGTTTCATTGGAGAAAGCCCAGGGTCCTGTTTGCCTTGGCTGTAATGGTATCAATATGCTTTTTCCATTGTAGATCATTGCTAATCGTAACACCCAAGTACTTGCTGGAGTCAACAACTTCTAACTGATGGTTGTGTAGACTGTAGTTTGCTGGTATAGTCTTCCTTTTAGAGGCTACTTAAATTACCATACACTTCTCAGGATGGAAGGACATCTGCCACGTTTCCTCATTCCTCAAGTGCTGTTAGGCCCTTCTGCAGCACGACGCTATCCTCTTTGCTGTTGATCCTGCGATATAATAGGCAATCGTATGCAAACAATCGGGCCTCTGACTGGGTAACTTCTTGGAGGTCGTTGATGAAGGTCAGGAATAGTAATGGTCCAAGTACGGTCCCTTGTGACACTCCTGATAACACATCTGCACTTGACGAAGTATGACCATCAAGTAAGACTTGCTGTTGTCTGTTGTTGAGGAAGTCCTTGATCCAAAGCAGGGTGTTGTCTTGAAATCCATAGTAGTCTAGCTTATGTAGTAATCTCTGGTGAGGGACCTTGTCAAAGGCTTTGGAGAAATCCAAAAGGATGATGTCAACTTGGCTGCCCTGGTCCAAGGAGCGGGCAATACTGTCTACTGTGGTGGCTAGTTGTGTCTCACAGGAATGTTTGGATCTGAAGCCATGCTGATTGTTGGTAATGATGGAGTGTTGGTCAAAGTGGTTCATAATCTGGCTGTGAATGATGTGCTCCAGTAGCTTACATGAGATCGATGTCAGGGAAACTGGTCTGTAGTTCGAGGCCTGGTGTTTGTCTCCTTTCTTAAATGCTGGTACGATAGAAGCTGTGTGCCAATCATCTGGTATGGTACCTGAATCAAGTGAGATCTGAAATATCTTGGTCATCACTGGAGCAATCTGGTCTGCATACTCATGTAAGAGCCTGACTTGTATTCCATTGGGTCCAGTCACCTTGTGAGAGTGGATGTTCCTAAGCAGCTTGAGAACTCCTGTCTGTCCAACTTTGATTGAGGGCATCACTGGGTAAGGGCTTGTACCTTTGTCAAGCATTGATGTCCAGTCCTCTCTTGTGTAGACAAAGTGGAACTGTTCGTTGAGTATTTCTGCTTTAGACTCTGTGTCATTGTAGAGGAGTCCATCTGTCTTCTTTAGTGGTGCTACTCCCTGTGTGTCCTGGCGCTTGCTTTTCAGGTATGACCAAAACCTCTTGCTATTATTCTGCATGTCCCCACATACTGTCTGGTCGATGTAATCGTCATGGGCCATCCTCATTTCCCGTTGGGCTGTTGCCTTGAGTTGCCTGTATCGGGCTTGGTCCTTTGGCTTCTTTGTGCTGCGTGCTTTATGGAAAGCCTTCTGACATTGCCGTAGTAACCGTTTGACCTTTGTTGTCATCCATGGGTTAGAGTAATGCTTCCTGCTGATCTTGGATGGTATGTTGTTTTCTACTATTGATGTTATAGCCTTCTTGAAGTCAATCCAGATATCATTAGCTGTAGTGTAGGTCGTAATGTTATCCATGGCTGAATGTATATGTTGACTGACCGCTCCTCTGTCTGCTTTATCCCATGGAAGAATCTTTCGGGGATTTGACTGCTGATGGTGTGTGAGGAGGGAAAGGTCTATCATCACAATGTCATGGTCACTTTTCCGATGGCAAGTAAGGCTTTGCATTTTTCTACTATGGAAGGATGAGATGTAAAGAAAAGGTCGAGGATGTTGTTACCTCTAGTCGGGAAGGTCACCACTTGCTCTATCGCTAGGTCGTCTTGCATGTTTAGGTAGGGTTCATTCACCTTTCTTGGGATGTTTCCTCCTGTAATCGCTCTCGTTTCCTAATTGATATCTGGTAGATTGAAATCACCTCCAAGTAAGAAATAGGCTGATTTGTGTTCAGCTCTGGCTGTTGTGATGTCGGTAACTAGTGCCTGGGTGTATTCCTCATCTATTCTGTTTGGTGGTCTGTATGCTGATCCAATCAGGGCTGACTTTCCATGCTGAAGTTTCACTTTGACGACAATAAATTTCGCTGATTGATCCGCGTCCTCAGCTGCCTCAATGTCAACTGGATACAGCCATAAATAAATTCAAACAAATGAAGGACAGGCATATCAATTAATAAAACTAGATGTACTTGAAATAAACAGATGCCATTGATAATACTGCTTTTCTCATTTTATTGAATTTTTTCCCAATTTGGACCAAAACGATGTTATTTTTCCCCATTGCAAAGGTTCTGGCCCCAGTCCCAAAATTGACAGAGACGGCCCTGATATTCTGAAAATTTTATTGTGATATCTACAGTAGTTTAGATGAACAAGGGCAAAAATCTTTTCTGCACTGCACAGCATTAGCGCGCCGCCATATTGGATGGGGCGTACCTAATTGAAGACCTACAGGTAATTGAAGACCTACAGAAGACCTACATTTATTTAGACATTATTATTAAAAAACAATTTCATAAACATGTCTATCATGCTATAAAAATGTATATTTAAAAAAAAGATATGTAACTTATGTGTATACAACCCATGAGATTAAAATTTTGAAGTTTACATTGTTTTATAGGTAAAATATTTGCTATCCACGGACCCCCTTGCCTTTTCTTTTTTATTTGAATACACAAAATTTTAAACCATCTTTCACAAACCGCTACATACAATGTATATCGAAGACTGGAAATATAGAAAAGAGCTGGAAACAATGTTTCTTTTAAAGAAAAAATGCAACTGCCATTACATCCTCTATGTCATTCTTAGAAATGATTTGTAGAGAAATGTATATTACATATATATGTGTCTCTGGTACTAGTATTCATACAAACTCGTATTATTGTTGTGTTTACTAATTTTTAAGAGTTCCTATACAACAGCTTTTGAGGATGGCATTCAAGTAATTTATTTATTTTTATTAAACACTGTTGAAGATGTGCACCTACCTATGTAAAATATACTTAGTTATATGCGCGCTTCACGATTGGTCTATCCTGATCCAATATGGCAGCGCGCTAATGCTATGCAGTGCAGAAAAGATTTTTTGCCCTGTTTCATCTAAACTACTGTAGATATAACTATAAATTTTTCAGAATATGAAGGTTAAGGTCTATTCTATCTCTGGATGCCCTTTTTGATACAACCCCACCACTAGATTTCTTCTGGTCTTCTTTGGTCCTCATTTAGTATCACCCCAGACAAGTGCAGATCCAGAAATTTTGTCGAGAGGGGCAGAGACATGTATACACAGAGACTGGAAACTTGCTGCTTCGTCCGAAATATGATGCACGTCCTTTTGTTATGCTAATTAGGTGACTCCGCTCTACAATACAGTACTGAATTTAACCTGTTGGATATTGCCCGGGGACATATAAAACAGTTGGTCTTTTCTTGCCGACACATCAGATCTCGAATCAAATTCTACAATTTACTTATTACCTTTTTCTTTTCCTTTTATGTTAATTTTATCTATGTGTAGAAATAATATTCTCCTTTTCTTTTCTAACAAAATGGAGACAAACTTGTATCATTAATCATCATAGGAATATTTTTAAGAGCAATATTTTTAGTGAGACATCTTCATTTTGTGCTTTTTCCCCCAAATGTTTATTACTCTTTATATATTTATTCATTTAACAGCATTTATTGCCATTTGCGAGTCGTTGATATAAGCAATCAATGTACCTGCCTTTACCACTGTTTGTATAACAAATCAGCATTATCTTCCCAGGGGAAGCACCAACGTCTGTCATTTTCATTTGTGGGTAGTAAATAACAATTTTGTGTTTATTTATAAATTCAAATGGTGAATAAGAAAACAAAGCAATATTTCATCTGATATGCACACTTGACGTGGTATGAACTGTTTTACTCCCTCCTATGTAAAGAAGTTAAAAAGAAAATGGCGATCCGGGCGACTGAAGAAAATTCGCATTGCAAATGATATGTCCAAATACATGTTGATAACTTCTTCAATATGTACTAAAATGACAACTATGACTTCTTTAATGTTTATAAAAATGATTTCCAATGTAAAACAAGTAACATATCGACAGCTAATAAGATTATTTTTTCGCTTATATTATGATATCGTTTTTTGTTAAAAAAAAAAAGATAGAAGATGTACCGCCTCTGTAAAATTGGATTAAAATCATATAAAGAAGAAAGTTTTGCACACTCAGTGGTATAAAATGTGTCTGAAAACCTTTCTGAACACAAATGTATGAATTTAGTCATGCAGAGGATATTATCTTTGTTGTTTTAACAAATTTTCTCGTGGTTGTTTCTCAGCGGCAACAGTAGTGAGGAAAAAAATGTTGCGAGATCTTCACACTTGACCGGGTAATTATGCATGATTTAAAGATAGTTCATAGGAAAATTAAAGAACTATGACTTAAATAAACATTGAAGGTGCTATAAACGAAAAATGGTCGCATGTGCTTCAATATTGTGTAAATTATTTGACTGCAACTTAGTGAATGTTATCACAGATCTATCACCATCATATGGCTTCTAGTTGGGGATATGGTTTCACGTTCAATAAAGCATAAATGAAATATTTGATGATTCAAATGGTTCGTATATTGCCTTTTTTACTTAACTGAACTACCTTTGTTTGAAGATTGCTGCTAATTTCTCTTCTTTACGAGCTTAAAAGTTTCAGGTGAACCAATGCCGAGAAGAGTATGGCAGACATCCGGTTTACCAAGATGCTGGTTGGGAAATTTTTTTTTTTTTTTTTTTTTTTTTTTTTTTTTTTTTTTTTTATTATTGAAATACACATATCACACATTACAAAAGACATAACACAAGCACATTTACAATTATGAAATAAGTCGAAAAACTGTTTGGTATCTCAGTAGGATACTTGCAATTCAAACACATGAAGAATCCATAAACACAAACACACAACCAAACTCATATAAGACCCTTATAAATTATAATATATACCAATATATTTCTTTATATCATTTCAGTAAAAGAGGTTATGAAAACATGTTCAAAAATAAATGCACATAATGGTTATTTCAAATGTATATACATGTAGTACACCCATCCAGGTAAATATGCATTAGGTATTACTTAACATACATAAATATACAACAATTCAAACACCAATTTTTTTCCAATTTAAAGTAATCTGAAGACAAATTCTATCAAAAGCATTATTGTCTTTGTGATTAGACTTATCTACTAACGGCATCAAATACACTATCAAAATCATTCCATATTTCAATAAATGTTTTCAGTTTTTTATTTTTTAAAAATATGTATTTTTCACACTTGATCATTGAGTTTATGAGACTGATCAAACCTTGAAAATGTGGGATTTTTTCAAGTTTTAAATTTTTAAATATATATTGTTTTGTAAATAGTATTATTTTATTTAACGCCTTCATGTTTAAGTCAATACCAAAAATAGTATTATACACATTAAAAGTAAACACAAAATTCGCTTTTTCTAACAAAAGTAAGCTCAAATTATTCCATATATTTAACACAACTGGACATCTATAAAAAACATGTGTAATTGTTTCTAAATCATTATCACAAAACGAACACATATCATTATTTTTTATTTTGATTTTTTTAAGGTAATTTCCAACAGGGATAATTCTGTGTAATATACGGAATTGTAACCATTGTAAAGATGTATCATCTGTTGTTTTAAAACAAATATTAAAAACCTTTTTAACATCAATATTGATGTTTGGAATTTCAAAATTCCATTTTATAATTGCAGTGGGAGTCTTTTCAATTTGGCTTTTGATCTTATCATATGTCCCTTCATTTTTTGTTTTCTAATTGATTCCAAGTTTTCTTTTTTATCCTCAAGAGTTGCAGATATAATATTATCATAAGAAGTATCATTAATATGTGGAGACATTTTCTCTAACTGTTCTATTTCTTTTATGAGATTCTGTTCAGTTTTGTTCTTTTCCTTTTTCTTGTAAGTTGAGTGTGAGATAGAAGTCCCCCTAATTTCCATTAATAGCATTTCAAGAAAACTACTATCAGAGATACAGAATTGAAATTGTTCTTCTGCTATCTCATCAAGTCTGTCTTGGTTGTAAAGAATATTTGCATATTGATTCCTTACATTATGTATAGTTGTTTTTATTTTCTCTATATATTCTTTGTCATGTAACAACTGGTTATTGAACTTCCATGTACCTTTACCCCTGATGAAACTGCTAAATTTAAGTTCTAAAACTACAATGGAATGATCTGATCTATAGCCAGAATGAATATGAATACTTTCAGTAAGATTTGTTAAATTTTCTGAGAGGAGAAACATATCTACTATCTACTATGGTTTTTGGGAGTTTTTTTATGCCAAGTAAAATTCTTTTTATCAGGATTTAAAGTTCTAAAATAGTCTTTGAGCTATTGGTTGGGAAATGTTACCTATGTGAGAGATCTATAGAGTGTTCCCATACAGCCCTGTTTTCCTCAAATTAGCTAGAGTTATCTCCCTCATTGGAATACAACTCTCTTACTTTATCCATCAATGCTCATTAAAACTGCTTGATTTAACTTAATTTTATGAAATAATTGCATTGTTTATCTATATGTTTTACAGAAAATTTTCAACTGTTTGATTATATTTACTGATTAATTAAGACTGAAGTCACGAAATCTACTCTGATAAATAGTTAATTTCTCAGAAATTCGATGAAGTTTACATGGTAGAGATGGAAAAAGTCTGAGAGTTGTACTCCAACATGGCCGCTAATGCTAGTGGTGTAACATCACATTGGCAAACTCTATATAGCTTTTAACGGGAGTTTCCAGTCTCTGTGTATATATGTTTCTGAGAGGGGGTCCACCCTAATCTCTTTTAAGATTCTTGCACGTGGCCATTTTATTATGCTGTCATTAATAAAACGGCCTTGTGCAAGAATCTCAAAAGAGATTAGGGTCCACCCCAATGAATTTTCTTAGAGTGGGTCCAACCTAGTTTTTGTGTGTAAAAGTCCTTAAATTATCTCACATCGAAAAGTAACATGAAAAATAATTTTCGCTGAATCAGGCCCCTGGTCCACCCATCTGGATCTGCACATGCGAGACCTCCAGATTTTGATTAACCCTTTTCGCTGTCAAATCCAGCTGGAATAAATGTTATTGTTAGGATCAGTCATAAATTGACCAGATTACCACTTCAGGTATTTTTGATACCTATTCAGGAATTATTGAATTGGCAGGGGAATTATCGATTTGCATTTATAACAAAAAAAATTTCACTCTAGGGCCATGAAATAGTTACATTATATAAGAAAAAAAAAACCAGCATTGGCTTAAAGTTCTGTTGCATCGTAAGAGGTAGGATTTTCATATTTGGCATATGTGTTACTTGTAACAAGGTCTTTTCAATAGTATTGGAATTTTTAGCTCACCTGAGCCAAAGGCTCAAGTGAGCTATTGTGATCAATCACCGTCCGTCGTCCGTCGTCTGTCGTCTGTCGTCCGTCGTTAACTTTTCACATTTTCGACTTCTTCTCCAGAACCATTGAACAGAATTTGATGAAACTTGATAAGCATGTAGTACTCATGGTCCCCTACAAGTGTTGTTTTTCGTCCGGAATCATCAACAGGTGGCGCCACCACAGGCAAAAGTAGGTCAAAGAGGGTACCCTCCTTTGACAAACTTCTTCTTCAGACCGGGGGCATACAGAGACAAACTGAATGCATAGGAATGATCTAGAGGGATGTGTGAAGAAGTGTTGTTATTTTTGGTTCCGTTCCGAAATCAAATTTTTGACGTTTTTTTGTACTTGGTAGTTTTAATGCAGAAAAGAGGTCTTTTTTTCTTTTAGTAAACATTGATGCATTAATTTGGTTTAATTTGATCATTTTGATGGTAAGAAATACTACTGCAAAGAAAATTTTTCAATATTTTATGTTTTGGATTTTTTATGAATTTTTTAAGACTTTCAAGAAAAAGGGGTTTGGGATAATTGGTGTAAACATTTCACAGTTTGAACTTTTTCTTCGGAACCACTCGCTGGAATTCAATGAAACTTGGCATGCATCAAATACTCAAGGTCCACGACAAATGTGGTCATCTTTGTCAGGATCCATGAACAGGTGGCACCACCACAGACAAAAGTAGGTCACAGAGGGTACCCTCCTTTGACAAACTTCTTATTCAGATTGGGTGCATACAGTGACAAACCGACTGCATAGGAATGATTTAGAGGCATATGGGAAGAAGTGTTGATATTTTTGGTTCCATTCCGAAATCAAATTTTTGACGTTTTTTCATTTTTATTTTGGACTTTGTTATTTTAATGCATTAAAGAGTTATTATTTTCTTTTAGTAAACATTGATGCATTCATTTGGTTTCATTTAATCATTTCTATGGTAAGGAATGCTGGTGCGAAGGAATTTTTTCAATATCTCGATTTTTGAATTTTTTATGAATTTTTTAAGACTTCCAAGAAAAGGGGGGGGGGGGGGGGGGGGACAATTTTTCATATCTTCAACTTGATCTACAGAACAACTTGAAGGATTGTAATAAAACTGGGTAGGATGCAAGTACCCATAGTCCTTTTCAAAGGTTTTGTTTTTTGTGCGGATCATCCAAATTGGTTAACAGATAATGCCACCATGTCTAAAAGTAGGTCTCACAATGGTACATATACAACTTGGTAATTGAAATATGGAGAGAAGCGGTTCAAATCCAGCTGTGGTCAAAAAAATTTTTTTTTTTTTTTTACACATCTAAATAAGTTTTTAGATGTTTCTAAACATATGAAATTAGGAATTTTACGTTTAAGACTTCCAAAAAAAAAAAGGGGGGGGGGGAGGGTTTGGCCATTTTTCACATTTTCAACTTTTTCTACAAAACTGTTTGAAGGATTTTAATAAATCTTGGTAGAAATAAGTCACTTATGATCCTCTTCAAATTCTGTTGTTTTCGTCCAGACCTCTTTACAGGTGGCGCCACCATAGTCAAGAGTAGGTCACAAGAGTTCCCTCGTTTAACAATATTCTTTTTCATACGGGCTGTATACAGAGACATACAGAATGCATAGAAATGATCTAGAGGGATGAGTGAAGATGTATTGTCATTTTGGTTCCCTTCCAAAATCAAATTTTAGATTTTTTTTCGACATTTCTTTGGACTTGGTGATTCAATGCAGAAAAAAGTGTCATATTTCCTAGTGAATTGATAATGATGATTTCTTATGGACTATTGTGATCATAATTATGGTAAGGATTGTTACTTTGAAAGAATTTTGTCAATATCTCAATTTTTGGATTTTCTATGAATTTTTTAAGACTTCCAAATGAGGTACTCAGGTGAGCGATATAGGCCCACTTGGGCCTCTTGTTTATCATGTGAACACAACCCCTTACAGAGTTTGCTCTTGCAATACCTTGTTGCCAACTGGGACCACCAAGGTTTCACAAACACATATTGTTTTATTTTATCTTACACCAAAACAAGATTTTAAGTATTTTGCAATACTCAGTAAGTTATTTAAGACAAAAAGGTTACTGTCAACGTGTTTTTCAGATTTTTTTTTGTGACGGTCATATTACTTGATTTATTCAATATACATATAACTGGAGAAGCATTTACATTGTATATGTATTTGCCAAATTTTATTAGAAAATATCTATTTTATTTCATTTATTTTATTTCAAGGGTTTTGAAATTCTCATGTCAAAAATAACTTTTTTGGATTTTTTTCTTTTAATTTTGATATAAGCCAATTCTTGAATGCTGAGCAGTAGTGATTCAAAACCCACAGGTGGCAAATGTTTTATTAGTTCATTTTACATCAAATGTTTTGCAGCACTGAATATATTAACAAAGTCATTTAAGAAAAAAAAAATTTGAAAAAAGTACCCTGAATTTATCTTATTCACATATTCTTGTGTCATTGTCTTGATTTATAAAAGGAATTTGTCAATTGTCAAAACACAGTAAGCAAGAGAATGTACATATGGATCTGTGAATTACTTTTGTCAAGCATTTGTTTGTGAATAAGAGCAAATTGTGCTCAAGTGAGTGATATAGACCCATTGGGGCTGTTTATAATGTTTTTGTATATGTGTCACTTGGGGTAAAAACATAAATTATATTGTTCTGAAATGCCTCTGATGATTAATTAAGGGTTTAACTCATTTCATCTGGTTTCATCCTTTGAAAAGTAATTCAACATACTGTCATGAATCATGTAGCCAATCTCAGAGTCAGCATACATATAAATGAGCTGATTATAAGCAAGTTACTCTTAGTTCTGATGTGTAAAATAGCTAATGGATTCATATTTTTATGTGCAAAAAATAAATGCACTGTATATTTCACAAATTTAAATGCGTATTTTGGAATATTATCAAACTATGACTTGTGAGTAATTAAGATTTGCTCTTAGGATTAGATAGGTAAATTGATATAATTTATAACACCACAGATTTTCATCTAAGTTTATTCTCTACTGAATATTTTAAAACAGTTTAGTCCAAACTTTTCTCCAAATTAAAAACAATTAACAACAAGATATGCATTTAGCGTGTTGCTGGTGAACTCCGATTTATTATATAAATATGTAAATGACATTGTTAAAGTTTGTCCTGACAATCAAATATCATATCATATATTATTATATATCAAAACAAATGTACAATCATCGTATAGTACTGCAATTTCTCAAAAAGTAATAATGGACCCGCCAGCCGCTCAGGATAAACCATAGATAAACCATAGAAAACTATGAAAACCTGTGTCCGTAACACTGCATGGGGGTCAGACTTTGATGGTGACATAAATGTTAATTGCTTAATATATTTTCTTTTTGCTGTTTGTCTATCAGTCTTTCTATCTCAGAGCCAGTAGAGTGCAAGTCTATCCAGAGATCCATGTATTTTGTGAACATTTAATAAATGATGAGTTTTATTCCATGTATGTCTTTACTTTTAAGAGCACAGATGGATGAAGCTAGTGAAGTGCATTCCCTTCTGAAACCGCTTAGAATCATACGTCATGTTCAGCAAGGAGAAGAGATGCTCTGGACTCAAAGAGACTTGTTGGAGAAGAGTGATGACAAGGGAGAAAACTCTACACAGGACATTGCCAATAAGTTAGTCAGGTAAAACCTCTTGTTCCCTTCATTATCTGTGTCATTTTTAAAAGTTTTATGAACTTTCATACTAAAGGATTAGGCCCTTTTTTATTTATGTTCTGATTTGATATCAGTGGCTAGGATTGGACCACACCATGTATTATGCATACTCAACAAAAATGGTTCAGTATTTTCTAAAATTCTTACATACACATTCTTACATAACACAAAATATTAAAAGATAATGTAAAGGACACAAGATTCCAAATGCATTGCTGCCACTTTTCTGGGACAATTTTGATCAGTAAACTAATAATGTCTTAGCCTAGAACATATATTTCCAATATTGTCAGTGGTAAATTTAAGTCCATGTGTGTCACATTGATAATTAAAAATGGATACCAGAAAATGATACATATAATGGCTATTGATGATGCACTGTAGCATTATTAGAATTATTGGAAATCTTTGAAATATACCTTATCTAAGTCTGAACTTATGAAAATAACTAAAAAGAAAAACAGCAGATGGATACTTTGACTTATAAGATAAGACAGTTTGTTGACCAAAATGGACCCTTGCAGTCATGACATACATACATATATGTGTGTGTGTGCGACACATGTAATGATTATAATAAGAAAAGAAAAAGTATTGAATAATTATATTACAATATATATACATGTGTATATATATAAATATATATATATATATATATATATATATATATATATATATATATATATATATATATATATATATATATATATACATATATATATATATATATATATATATATATATATATATCTCTATATATACGAGTTTTGTTTTGGTGGGTTTGAGTTTTGTTTGAAGTTGCAGAAATTCACGAAAAGGGAAAGAATGAACAATATTACCTGCGTACGTTTTGTACTACTATAATAATAAAAATAGTATAAAGACAATATAATATTCTCAATTTATTTAATTAAAATGTATATCATGTCAAGTATCATCTGCGTATTTAATAAAGTTAATAAAAAAAGTATAACATGGAGATCTGCCCTTATAAAGCCATTCTATCGGCTTTGACTCTGTTCAACGATGTCAGGGGCTTGACTCATTATCTTAGATGAAGTTACTGTTTAAAATTTACAGCTTTGTATAATTCAAGACAATTTTCACCATTAGCAGTTTTGAATAACCTTCTTTCATAATTATGGCAGTTAAAATTAAAATAAATCATCTTCAGATAATAACGATGATACCCTGATTCTTTAATTACTAATGTGGATGAAACATGTAATATATGATCCCATACATGTCTGTTAATCAGACAAACTTGGATGCACACAACCGTGTAATTTTCATTGCTGCGTAAACAAGCCAACTGCTTTCTCTCTTGTTGTTTGCTTCGAGTTTCCAATGCTTAAATGCTTCTAGTTTTCGAAAGTGAAATTAAATAGAAATTTGTCATTGGGACTTGAAAATTACTTCGAGTTTTCTGGGGTATTCGAGTTTTAGAAGTTTGAGATTGAGAAGGCAAACAACATTAAAATATTCGAAATGTTCTCGGGACCGTAAGCTGACTTAGAGTTTCTGGGGGTTTTCGAGTTTTCGAGGTTCAAGTTATTGAAGTTCGACTGTATATATATATATATATATATATATATATATATATATATATATATATATATATATATATATATATACAGAGTCACTATAAGAATAATAAGAATAAGAAAATTTTATTTCAAGTCAGCATGGCATATAACATATAAACATAAGCTTTCAGGAGATTTTAGCTGACATAAATAACATATAAAACAACAAAATCACTGGTCATGCATAACAATCTACAATACATACAAGCATACAGCACAAATGACATTAAAAGCATTCAAGCAACATAAAAACAGGTAAGCGAGCAATACATGTACATGTATTAATAAGCTGGTTAAAATTTAAAACTAGTAAGCAAGCATATAATTGTTTATAGATGGCAGATGTAAATTTTTTTCTCCAAAATTACCATGACAATTAGAAGGTTGGTATTACAGTTTCATTATCACAGATGTTAGTTTTCACAACATATACGTGTATATCCATGCAAACAAAGAAAAGGGACCATCTCAAAATAGAATTTTGAGTCAAAATTTTAAAAAATCTTTGAAAGATAGATATAAAATTTAAGATTTTCATAGTACATTGTATTAAAACTTCAAACAGTATAATTATTACCAAGATCTTATAAAGGTAGATCATATGTAAATCCAACAGACAATTACATCATCATATCCCAAATAGAGAAATTGATCAGAGGAGGGGATTGGAAAATAGGAAAGTTCAGTGTAAATTGTCTGCAGGGCTATCAAGTTTAAAAAACTACTTAGTTATATATGCCACCATTTGTCTAAGCATCAGTGAAATCTACAATTGACAGGCAACAAATTTTGTGCTTTAAAAGCATCACCCCGGGCACTGGTAGTATGTACAGTTAGTAATCATCCACAGGCATTCCAAGGTATATGAAAATTGCACAGGGCTTGAACTGAGTCTCAATGTGTTTCTGTTTAGGTCAGGTCAATATGCCATGTTGATTGTATATTTCTTACACACTCGATAAATATTGTCTGAGATCCTTTGGATGGTTGATGGGTTGTCTTCTGATAATCAGATAGTGGTCGTAGAATGATGGTGTGTTGAAATTGATACATGTATTAAAAATGACCTTTTGATGTCAAAGATGCCCAAAGTGTCCAGTTGGTTTTTAGCTCACCTGAGCCAAAGGTTCAAATGAGCCATAGTCATAGTGCGCCGTCCGTCGTCGTCCGTCTGTTGTTAACTTTTTCACATTATCGACTTCTTCTCTGGAACTGCATCGCAGATTTGGATCAAACTTTGTATGTATGATGTACTCGAGGTCCCCTACTAAAATTGTGTTTGGCATCCAGATTCCCTCAGGGGTGGATCCAGGGCGGAGCCAAAAGTGCCCAAAAGGGTACCCCTCTTCAAAAATCTTCTCCTCCAGAACCAGTGCATAAATGGGGAAACAAATTGCATTTCAACAATCTATAAAGATGGGTTATCAAAAATTGTGTTCGGGGTTAAGATCCGTCAAATAGAAATTTACGCTTTTTGACGTGTTTCTGGACTTAGTAATTTCAATGCAGAAAAGTGTCATGTTTTTCAGTTAATTGATATTGATGATTTCTTAATGACTGTTTTGATCATATTTATGGTAAGGAATATTATTGTGAAAGAATTTTGTTAATATCTAAATTTTTGGATTTTTTATGAATTTTTTAAGACTTTAAAAAAAAAAAAAAGGGGGATTGGCCGTTTTTCACATTTTCAACTTTTTCTACAAAACTGTTTGAAGGATTTTAATAAATCTTGGTAGAAATAAATCACTTATGATCCCCTTCAAATTCTGTTGTTTTCGTCCAGACCTCTTTACAGGTGGCACCACCATAGTCAAAAGTAGGTCACAAAAGAGTGCCCTCCTTTGACAATATTCTTCTTCATACTTGCTGTATACAGAGATAAACAGAATGCATAGAAATGATCTAGAGGGATGAGTGAAGACATAGTGTCATTTGGGTTCCCTTTCAAAGCCAAATTTTAGAATTTTTTTTCGACATTTGTGTGTACTTGGTGATTTCATTGCTGAAAAGTGTCATATTTCCTAGTTAATTGATAATGATAATTTCTTATGGCTGTGATAATAATTATGGTAAGGAATGTTACTTTGAAAGAATTTTGTCGATATCTCAATTTTTGGATTTTCTATGAATTTTTCAGACTTCCAAATGAGGGTGTATAGGGACAATTCTTCACATTTTGAACTTCTGCTGTTATACCACATGAAAGATTTTAATGAAACATGGTATACATGAAGTACTATAGGTCCTCTATCAATTTTGTACATTTCATCCAAATTGGTTGACAGATAATGCCACCATGTCTAAAAACTACCGGTAGGCCTCACAATGGTACATATACCACTTGGTAATTAAAATATGGAGAGTAGCTGTTCAAATCCAGCTATGGTAAAAAAGTTTTTTTCATTTCTTTACACATCTAAATAAGTTTTTAGATGTTTCTCAACACTCAACATATGAAATTAGGCCATTTTAAGTTGGAGCTGGACAATATTTATAACAATTGTTGTTCATGGCCCAGACTTGAAATTAGTCAACAAAAGGCCCACCTAAAGAAAATGACTAACTTGTTATCTTAATCACATCTTGCAGAGACAAAGCAAATGCTTAATGTCAAAATCACCTGAATGGATGTGCAAAAAAGTGTTGTTTTCTATTCTGGTCTGAAATAAAATTTTACATAATTTCAACATTTGTGTTGACTTAGTCACAGTTATGCTGAAATAAATGAATTCTTCCTTTCTGCATGACTGATCATCTAGGTACTCAGGTGAGCGATATAGGCCCACTTGGGCCTCTTGTTGTCTGATGTCTTAGTGATTTGAAATTGAAAAGATGGGTCTCTTGTGAACAATACATCAGAAGAAAATAACTCCATATTTGTTATTTTCTTTGTTTCTTGTTAAAGTCACGCCAAGTTCATTTCACTTTTATAGTGACAGCATCTGTCTGATGTGTTGTGAAAAAATCTTTAACTTAATAAATATAGGCTTTTGGTTATAACTTACTAAGTAGACAAACAGAATACTGATGAGCCATTGATGTGACTCAAAACACAATGCCCTTTTGGTCTATGACTAGCATTGTATCCTGTAATTTACGCCAACTGAACCAGTGTATTAACTATGTAATTGGAGTACTGGCCGTTTCGGCACCAGGTTGTTTTGGCACCGATTTAGAGGACGTTTCGGCACCTGTTTGAAGTTGTTTCGGCACTCATTGAAAATGGTTTGGCACCCAACAAAGCAGTTTCGGCACCTACACATTTTAATTAATAATAAAATAGTTCAAATAGAGCGACGTAAATGTTACTGCAGACCCTCTGTCTTAAAATTGATTCGATTATTTTCTACCCAGACTGTTAAAGAACTGTGTAATCTGGGTAAATATATAAAACATGCCTTCATCGTTCGAAAACTTCACATTTGATTTATCAATGCGAGTATCTCTGAAATTGGTATTTAATAACCCGTTGACTATGAAAACTCCTTGTTTTTTTGGGGTTTTTTTTCATAAATTTTGATGAAGTGAAAGGGGGGGGGGTAGGTGTAAAGGAAATTCATTTTTAATTGAAAGATTGTTTAATATGTAATTGAAAACAATTATTTTTTAAATCTGCAAAGTTGAACAGGTCAGTACAATGTATATGCATTTAATAAATTCTTACTGTAACGATGTGTAAAGTCATGTTTGCGCTTTTGCTTCTTTTTTTTCTATAAAAAAACTAAAAGAAAAAATATGTGATTAAAAATTGTTGGAATGTTTTTTTTCTGACACAGTTACATGTAATTCATATGTAATTTTTATATCACATTCAGCTCATAGATTGTTAGAATTTAAATTATCTTTTATAAAATTATTGTTGCCTGTTATATGCATTTTAATGGATTTGGTAGTAATATTGATGGTATTATTCTTTACCAAATGAACAGTAAACGTTTGCATTGAATAAAAGTGTATGTCATTTGTTACAGTTAATCCGCTCGCAATTATCACAAAGAAAATATCATTACATATCAAGAACAAGAAACATTAACCCATTTTAGCAGATTTTTATTACCAGGTGCCGAAACGTACATGTCGGGTGCAGAAACAACTCATTGGTGCCGAAGCGACCTGGTGCCGAAACCTCCTGGTGCCTAAACGACCATAATTCATTTAATTGAGCTCATTTTAAATTTTGCTCATCATCATGATACATAAGTTGCTTTTGTCATTGCAACAAAAAATAAAAAATAAAAACAATGCATATATTGAAAATTTTGAATTGTAATATTTACGACATCATAAACAGATATGTCATGCATCTGTGGTTTGTCAGACTCAGACCTCAGATGATGTCATTAGTATGAAAAATTATGTTTTGTGGAACAATGAATTTGAATTAAGTCAGATTGAACTCACTGTGGATTGAGTATGATTTTGAGCTGATGTGATGCACATAAGTTTTAGAACTGGCCTCATTAAAAAAAAAATGAAATTATTGTCTTTCTCAAACATTTTTTTGTCAGTCATTTAGTCATTTTCTTTATTCTGTTTTATATAAAGGTTCATGTCAAAATTTATTTTCTTGATTTTTTTTTCTTACTTTTCTTTTTTTAATTTTGATATAGGCCAATTCTGGCATTCTGAAGGGTAGCAGTTCAAACCCCACTGGTGGCAAAAAATTGTTCATTTCAGTTTTTACCAAAACATGTTTTGCAGCACTCAATATTTTAATAAAACGAATTAAGGAAAAACAAAATTGAAAAAAAAAGGTTCTTTGATTTAAACTTTTTACGATATTTTTGTGTCATATTCTTTATTTATTCAATGTAGAGAAGCAAGTTCACAGTCATTTGTATGTTGTCAGGCAGTCAGTTGTTTTTGAATGAGGAAATTGTGTTCAGGTTAGGGATATACTCATATAGGCACATTTGGCTTCTTGTTCTTTTCAGGTTTTGATACAGGTGTTTTGCAGCACTCATTAGATCATTTTAAAAAAAGAATTGAAAAAAACCTTTTTAATTTGTCTTTCTTACACATTTTAGTGTTATTTTTGAAAATTTATTTCATATAGAGGAAAAAAAAGATAGTCAAAATTGAGTTTTTCTTTTTCTTTTTATCATTTATTTAATGAAGAGAAGCAACTGAGTATTTATTTACTATTCTTTTATTAGAATCTATCCATTTCAAGAGTTGTTAAAAAGTTTTATATTAAAGTATACTTTTTTCTTGAGTTTTTGTGAATTTTTTCCATTTGTGTATTTTAGTGAGCTCTGGCCTGTTGAAGGATATTATTTTCCCTGCTGGGGTCATATATTTGTTGTTTCATTTTGCACCAATTACAAATCAAGCTGTAGAGCATTTGTTTGTTGTAAATCATTAGAATCCATCAAATTTAAGGGTAAGGCCAGTTCAACTTAATTAGTAGATTAACATCCAGGATCACCAAAAAAAATATGGGGTGGGTGGGAGGATTTTTAAGTTTTATTTTCTGAGAGGAGATACTGATGACAAAAGTGTTTTGTCAACATATGGGTGTCATTTAATGCCCTTATCTCAAAAGATGGATGTCAAGCTATGCTTTTTTTCATAGATGAATTCCAGGTTAGGCTTTAATTTCGTTTTTTCTAAACTGGAAATGGAATCGAAAGTAAAAGTACTGGACTAGGACACAAAATTTTCTTGGAAATCGAAAAGTATAAATACTGGACTAGGACATATAATTTTCATGGAAATCGAAGGTGTCATTTGTTGTGAATGAGATACATAATGGTTCTTGTGTGAGTGATATAGGCCCATTTCACCTATTGGATTCCATCTTCTGGTTTTTCTTTACTAATATGTCACAGTAACCTGATAGAGCAAGATGGAATTTTAATCAAATTGATTTTTGTCTTTTTTCTTCAAATGCGAAGCAGTCATATTCAGATTTATAAGTTAGTTTTTTCTTCTATTCAGATCTGTTCATGTAACAAGGCTTTTTGATATCATACGTCAACACATCCATGAATGTTATAGTTTTCTTACTAGAATGAACATTATCAGATTTTATTTTCATCTTTTTTTTAGGAAAGGGAAGATATTGAGGAAGATCCATGGATACTTTGGGAATTTAGAGTAAGATGATTTTTTTTCATTATGACTCTTAAAGAGAGAATTTCATTGATAGTGAATTGTTTTTAGGTATAGTACTGACATGACGTTATGATATCAGGGATCAAACTGAAATTTCTCCCTGAATGCCCAAAATCTACAAGAGAAAGTTGTATTCAAAAACTCATTGTATTATCTGTATTTAGTTAAGGTGGAAAATCCCAAAGCTTGTGTAATTAACAGACTGGTATGCATATAGTGCCATTCTCAATGTTTAGATCTTTAACAGTACATGCATGATGCATGAGCTACCTCCTGAGTTATGGCATTTATAATGTTTTTTTTTAATTGTTCACGTCTTACAGGTCTCGAAAGTGCTGTCTATTTCTTGCTGGATGTAAGACCACATTTACCAACATTCGTCTAGTAAGTCAACAATCATAAACTTGGCATAACATGTTTAAGTATTTACTTCTTAAATAACAATAGTTATCATCATTACAACTAATATGTTAAAGTGAAATGTGATTTTTTGTCCAAAGGGACGAAATTTGTTTATTATACCATATCAGTATATCATGTGATATCATTTAAATTAGAACTGCAAATTGATGTTTTGCTCACCTGAGACAAAGGCTTATAGTAAAGAGTGTCTTACCTGAAGTCCCATAGCATAAGTCTGATTTACATATATATGTTATGTGTATTTGAAATATATATATAATCACTGAAGTGTAAGGTACTATACATCTAATTCTTATGAGTATAGCAATCTAGGTGTGAACAAGGGAAGGTCTTTTGGACACTTTTGTACATCACTCACTCACTCATTCATTCACCCAGCTGTACAAGGACATAAACAGTAGGCTGTGTACAATGACATATACAAACACAGTGACAATACAGGACAAATTATTTCGGATTCACCATTTATGGCACACATTAATTTTTAGCTCAGCTCATGAAATGAGCAGTAGCTTATGCTATCACCCTCTTGGCATTGGCATCCACATCATCATTTCTTTAATATGAGGCTTAGGATGTTCAAACTTACACCATTGATCCATTTATGTGTGTGAAAGAGGAATTTGTTTTGAGATGCTGTGCCTGATCTGTATTTTCTGTTGGTTTAAACAGTACCGGGGTATTTGTTGAGTAATTTTCAAGACAATATAGCACAAATAATTTTGGATTGAGCAACAAGTACAATGACTTACATGAAGCTCGCTACAGGTACATTTAAATTTCAATATAAAAAAGATACAATGGCCAAAGAAATGTTAGGATGAAAAACAAATATAATTTAGATGACTTTGTAAACATGATGGACAAAATAATAATAAAAATAATTTGTATGTATATGGTTAAAATTAACACATACATACTTTGATTGTACTTAATACACTAATAGAAAATTGGAGTTAAAAATATGTGAAAAAAATAAAAAGTAAATGTATGGAAACTGTGAGGTTGATAAATGATCAGTTGCCTATGAAAATCTATTGCTGTCTTTTATAAATTTGTGAACAGTCTCCAAAATTGTTGTGTTGACTTCATCACTATATAGGGGCAACCTCTCAGTAAGATATCTATGTTGAAATTGAAGGGCAGACTAAAAATTGTATTTGCCCTGATATTGGCATAGAGATGACATATTAAGGGATAGTGATGGACAGTTTCCTGTTGTTCACATTGACATAAACTGGAATCAGAAATATGGTTTTTGAAGAGGTTGGAGTTCAGAGAACTGCATCCAAGTCTAAGACGTGTGTGTAGTATTTGGTATTTTCTCTCACCAACAGAGTTATACTTTGGGACTGCTGTTTTGTCCTTATCCAAATATGTTTTGAAAGATTTTATTGAATTAAGCAATTTAACTTCCTCTGGTTTTCTGGTTGTTTGAGCATGACTAGTAGATTCTTATAGAAATGTTAAGAAGTTTCGTTTCTTTAATATGAGGCATAGGATGTTCAATGATGCATTTATATGTGTAAAGGAGGAATCTAGTCTCAGATGCTGTGCCTGACCCAAAGTTTCTGTTGACTGAGCATGATTTGTAGATTCTTGTAGAAATGTTAAGAAGTTTCATTTCTTTAGTTTGAGTCATAGGATGTTCAAACTTACACCAAAGATGCACCTTTATGTGATCAGGAGGAATCTAGTTTCAGATGGACTGCCTGATGTATATTTTCTGCTCAAGTGTACATGTCTGTCTGTTTGTCCATTAAACCTTATCAAGGTTTTAATTTTTCCATGTCTGCATGAGTAAAACATGTAAAGAAATAACCTTATCATGGTCAAAAACCCATGAGGTGAGCATTGTAATCTGTGATTATACTATGTTTGATGAACTCTTTACATGTCTGATATGTGCTTATTTCAGATTCATCTCTAAAGTGTCTAAGATATGCATGTTTTTGTTTTGCTATATATGTGTCTGACATGTGTTATTTTAGATTCATCATTTATGTATCTGTCACTTGATTGTTTTAGATTTATCATTTATTTAGCTGACATGTTTATATTTCAGATTTTCTGTATATTTACCAAACATGTTCTGTTTTTGATTCACCTTTTATGTGTTTGACATTCTGATTTCAGATTCAACAGTTGTATATATGACATATGTTTATTACTGATTCACCATTTACATTTACATGTTTCACACATGTCTGTTTCAATTTTTAGATACACCATTTATGTATGACTTGTGCTTGTTTCAGTTTCACTTTTTATATATCTGACAAGTGATTGTTTGAAATTTATCATCTATATGTCTGACATGTGCCTGTTTTTCAGATTCACCATTAACATATCTGAAAGGTGCTGACATCTTATTCACCATAAATGTGTCTGACATTTTTATAGTTCAGATTTACTATTTAAGTGACAAACATGCTTTTATTTAAGATTTACCATTTACATTTCATATCTTTTTATTTCACATTTACCATTTTATTTGGCTGACATGTAATAATTTCAGATTCACTATTAAATTAATCACAGAAAAGATTCCCTATTTTTCAAATTGGATTTTTCTGTAGGCAAACAATTCTTCACTTTTTCAGACCTTGCACTATTGATAAAAGGATTGGCCCACATGATTTAGTGTATTCTCACATCAAACCCAGCAAATATTCTGTGTATTTATAAATAGCAAATGGTCAGCAATAATTACAACCCTTGATCTATCAAAAGAAACCACTACACTATACTTTATTTCAGCTAGATTCAAATCTGTGGGTATGTTTATGATGGGACGATTATGCTGAATCAAATCATTCAGACAGGCAGACATAGATGTGTATAAGATTCACACTCACATAAGCAAACCAGCAAATTTGAATCAAGTTCAAGAAAAATTGTGTATAGTACCTTCTTATGACATATTGAGAGTAAGTATTTGTTTGCAGACCATTTTCTAAATGTTTAAATAAGCAAGGCATTGTATGGGTTTTCAGCTGAAATGCACTGAGTTGTGCTGACTGATTTCTTAGTTTTCTGTAAGGCAATACATGTACAGTGTAAAGATTTGTTGCCCTATTCATGCACAGAATAATTCATAGCCATGTCTAACTATGAAAAGGTCTAAGCAGTGCTAATTTGGAATTTACCATTTATGTGTTTGACCTTGATATGTTTTGGATTTACCATTTGTTTGAATGACATGTGTTTGTTTTAGATTCAACATTTATGTGCATGACATGTTTGTTTCAGGTTCGTAATGATGGTAGAGACTCTAATATAGAGGAAGGTAGGACTTTAGATAGTTTTTTGAAAAAAAGGATAAAGAATATAAATTACATTGGTTCATTAAACATTTTTCTTAAATTTTTCCGAAAATACCCATTTTGTAGATTGAATTTTCAAATTTGACAGATGTCCCATTGTCTGAGAATTGCTTTCATATTAAAAATAAATACATATGATCTTAGTTTTGTGGTAATTCATCTTAATTATATGGTAATTCATCTTATTTATGTGGTAATTCATCTTCGTTATGTGGTAGTTTACTCACATTGTCATCAAGGCCCTTTAAACTGTTGCTCACTCATATTTAGTACATTGGAATTGTTTCATCTTTATTCAGGAGCGATGATGAAAACTCTCCAGGAGGATCGTATGGATATTTCTTCATTACCCAATTCAGTATGTATTATATAAGGAAGAAAAAAAATATGGCCTAATCTAGTATGGCCACTGTTTGGCCATATTTTACCTCTTACAGTTTTCACGATTAATCCTTAATAAATCCTATAAAATCTTGCATAATCAACTTCCAGTTTTATCGGGTGATTTGAAGTTTTTATCATCAGTCATTTTGTCCCTGGCCATAGGTACGGTACCTCTTGTTACAAGGCTTACTGTGTTTTCCGAATTTATAATGATGCTTCTCTTATGGAAAACAAGTTTGAAACAGAATGCTTTTTCTCATATTACCTATGATAGCATTTGTCTGACTCCATTTGATGGTGATGTTGCTAGTAGTGTCATACATGGGAATTCATAGTGTACATATGATTGCTTCCATATAAGGAGCATCATCCCAAATGTGGAAATGTAGTAAGTGTTTTGATGGAAATTCCCAAGGTCAGGTGACAAAATGAGTGGAGAAGATATTTTGAAATTACCTGATAAAACTGGAAGTGGATTATGCCAGATTTCATAGGAGTTATAAAGGATAAATCACAGTAACTATAAGAATTAACATGACTTGATATGCTTTAAGCAAAATAATCATGTAATCATGAAAATTTAGAAAAAATTGTGTTGAACATAAATTGTGTTTGCTCTGCCCTGAAGAGTTGAATAGGGCAGTTTTTGTAACCCTAACCTTACAACTGAAAATGTCAAAATAGCAATGAGTGTGGTATAGGTACATTACTGTAGTTAAAGTATCATCAGAAGAATTAAAATAAATTAGATAAAATTAAAGTATCATCAGAAGAGCTTCATACTTTAAATAGTCTCTTGTTTGAAGAGATTTTATTTTGTCTTTTACAGTAAGCATTCCATGATAATTTACATATAGTAAATGGATTGTTTCTCTCATTTTGTTCCTTAATAAAGACAGTTATTGTAATGTACAAGATGGTATTTGACCTCTGAGGAATCTGTAGTGTATTATATGGATTATTACAGGATGTGAGTGTGTTTCAGCGAGCCTACTTGTGTGCTTCATATCCAGTATTATGTGCTCCTGATCCTCCTTCTGCACTCACTCCATCTCCTATCCCTCCTTCAAAGGATGACAGCAACAGGTGATTATAGAATTACCTCATTTCTGTCATATTCAGATAACTTGATACCACATTGTTTTCTCAGATTTTTCCTCTTGACCTTAAACTGATTTATGTTGACAGTATTTTTTTCTGTTAGTTGAAGCTCTTTATTCAACGTTTCGGGCAATGGCCTTTATCAAGATGACTCACTCAAACAATTATTTACTTTCTATTTCTTTTTGCATCTACACAACTGAAAATTAAAAATTGAAATACATGTGTATTTGACGTCACTATAAAATTACTGCGGGAAATCATCCCCTGACGTCATGCCGCATTTCACAGTTGATGACATTGTTATGACGTCATTGACGTCACCGCACGAAAAACTGCTGTTGTATCTCCATCTATTTAATAATCTGGCCACAGTATTCCTAATTGTGATTTCTTGTTAAGTTCGAAATGTATGGCGGTATTTACAGTCTCAATCCAATGTACTTCTCTCGCCTTTCTGTAGTAGTTAGAATTCATCCTACACATTTCTATAATAATTAATTTTAAATTTGATATATTATGTTCTATAGAATTAAAATGTATTGAAACCGCCTTTTGTGTCTGATGTCTGCTAGGTGTTCTTTTATGCATTTGCCAATTGTTCTTTCTGTTTCTCCGACGTATACTACCTTATCGCATTTATCACACCTTAGTCCATATACAACATTGATTATTTTGCAATTGACACATGTTTCAATCTGCCCTATGTGTGGAATTTTTGAATCTGAACTATTTATAATGATACCGCAAACTATGCATCCTTTAATACCACACCCATTAAGTGTACTTTTTGTTTGAATATTTTATTATGTTTTCCATGTATAAGGATGTCAGTGAGATTCCGATCTCTTTTAAAGGCAACTAGAGGTGGTTTGTCAAAAATCTCCTTCATATCTGTTGATTTGTACAATAAAGGTAAATGATCTCCGCTAATCTTTTGTATATCTGGAACATGTTTAGAATATGTTATTACTAAAGGAACCCTATCTTTGTCTTTTTCTCTGGTTTTGTATGATAGTAAGTCGGTTCTTAAGACACTTCTGAGGAAACCGGGATACAGTACAAATTTTATCGAGGGACAATTGAAGAAGGTAGACCAGATCAGCAGAACCGACTTAGGACTCAGGAAATGATTTCCCGCAGTAATTTTATAATGACGTCAAATACCCATGTATTTCTATTTTTAATTTTCAGTTGTGTAGATGCAGAAAGAAATAGAATGTAAATAATCGTTTGAATGAGTCATCTTGATAAAGGCCATTGGCCGAAAAGACGAATAAAGAGCTTCAACTAACAGATAATTCAAGTCATTCCCTACGGAATATTTTGACAGTTTGAGTTTTTTTTTCTATAGGTTCTCATTAGGTGATTCCTTAATGAAAGCTCGTGCTGGTACCCCAGATTTTTTACAGGACAGTGGCATTGATGAGGCAGAAGACATGTCTGTGGTACCTGCTGAGACATTATTTGAACTTTTACGGCGAGCTTTTAGGCTTAATCAACAAAAGTTTAATCAATATGAATCAAGTATTTATTTCCAGCTTGAGAAAAAAGACCCAAGCAGAGTAAGCATAATTATTAATTAGATAAACATATTGGTTATGATGTGCATTCAAACTTTGATAACATGAAGTCTGAAAACTGAAAAATTCCTACAACTGGAAATAATTTTCAGGTACCAATAACAAAATTGCACTGTATTTTACTCACGGAAACTCAAAATGAAGCCATGGGGTCAGCAAATAATTGATTTATTATACCCCCTGCAAACAAAGTTTGGGAGGGGTATATAGGAATCACCGTCTGTCCGTCAACCTTTGTCCGGGGCATAACTTTTTTATTCTTTATCATATGATAATCATACTTGGTACATTTGTTTCTTTGGAGATGCTGGTGTGTCATGACCCTGAACCAAGGTAGTGGGTCAAAGGTCAAGGTCATATATATAGTTCTATGCCCTATTTTGAATTTTGGTGCCGCGGGGGGTATTTGTCCCCTTAGGACAGTTCTAGTTGGCACAATCATTATATTACAAATGTTAGTGGGTGTGTGTCCATCAGTGACAGATTTTCTTATCATTTCATACATTGATATGTACGAGTCAGAACATGAGAAAACACGAGACATCCATAATCTAATTAATCATATTCGCTAGTTTCACTCTGTCGTAATTAAAAATTTGTAAAAGAGAGAACTCCCAACAACCTTTAGTAATATATGTGTAAAGTGAACACAGGACATTTTTATCAAGTATTGAACACAATGATCAATAAATGTGTTCTTATGCTAGAGTATAAAACTATTAACTACCAGTATATTTAAGAGTTGTTAGTGCTGAGGATTGTGTATGTTTTGTAGTAACTGTCAGCTATTATTATATCTATAGTCTGTATATTTATTATCAGTGCTGAGGATTGTGTATGATCTAATATAACTATCAGCTATTACTATTTTTATTTTTAGTCCTGATGATTGACTATGTTCAATAGTAACTATAAGTCACTAGTATATTATTATCAATACTGAAGACTGTGTATGTTCTATAGTAACTTAGCTATTGGTATATATTTATTATCAGTGTTGAGGACTTTGTATGTATTATAGTAATTATAACCTATTAGTATATTTATTATTAGTGCTGAGGACTGTGTATGTTCTATAGTAACTTTCAGCTATTTGTATATATTTATTATCAGTGTCGAGAATTTTGTATGTTCTACAGTAATTATAACCTATTAGTGTATTTATTATTAGTGCAGAGGACTGTGTATGTCCTATAGTAACTTTCAACTATTACTGTATTTATTGTTAGTGCTGAGGATTGTTTATGTCTTGTAGTAACTATCTGCTACATGTACTAGTATATTTATCATTAGTGCTGATGTGATAGATTGGAGGTTTAAATGTCAAGGTCACTAAGGATGGATAACTAATATAGTTTTTGGAACATAACTGAATTTCCTTCACTTCCATTGCTGTGAATCATCTCTTACAGACTTTTCCCTATTTGTGTTAGAGTCATAAGGTAAATTTTGTTTATAATGAATAAGGGTCCTGACGGTTAAGTCATTAATGGTGTAATTTGCTCCACTGTTGGTCCTAGTCCATTCCCCGTTTTTGCATTTTGACATAGTATTCATTTAATGGGTTCCAAATATAGGCATGTGTATTGACATCTACTTATATTATTTTTACACCAGATTCTTGCAGAAGAGCTTGTTGGACAATTAGCTGCACTGGAAAACAATAGCAACCCTTTCTATAACCCTGACACATTCATGGTAAGATATTCTGTCGGTGGTAAAACAATATGAAATACTCCCAGGGACTCTTGAGACACTTACATCTCTGTTGATGTATTCCTTGGAGTACTTTTATCTCTGGCTGTCAGTTGTAACACTGTGTGAACCCAGGGACAGTTGTATCTTAGGTTGTCAGTAGAGTAGTAACACTGTATTCCTTGAAATACTCTTATCATTGGTTGTCAGTGGTAACACAATGTGTTTGCAGGGACAATCGCATATTAAATTGTCAGTGGTAACACTGTATTCTTTTGGACACTGGTTATAACTCAGTGTTCCTTGGGACATATGTATTGTTGAAAGTGGTAACACATAGTGTTCCCAGGGACAATCGTTTATTAGGTTGTCAATGGTAGCACCATGTTCCTTGGAGTACTCAAATCTCTAGTTGTCAGTGGTAACACTGTTTTCCCAGAGACAATCTTATATTAGGTTGTCACTGGTAACACTATTCCATGGGACACTGATTATAACTCTGTGTTCCTTGGGACATACTTATCACTGGTTGTCAGTGGTAACATAACACAGTGTGTTCCTTTGGACACTCGTATCTCTTGTTGTCATTTACAACATTGTGTTCCGTGAGACACTCTTATTTCTAGTTGTCAGTTGTAACACTGTGTTCCTTGGGGCTCTCTTATTTCTGGTTTTATTGTTAACACAATGTGTTCCTTTAATATTCCAGCTTCTTTTTGTTCAGTATGCAAAGCATGTGTAATTTTGGATATTTAAGAATGCTTCTGTTTCATCTTTTTGTATTTATATCAATTTTACTACATTTATATGAAGTCGATGTGTCTCAGTGAATGAGGTGTCCTGCTCTTGCCCTGGGTGCACTGATGTTCTGTCTTTTGGATTAGACAATAAAAACTGAGGTCTTGTGTCATGGTAGGCATGACACGTAAAAGATTTCTCACTGCTTCAGATGGGCCCATCGCAAATGTATTTTCTATGCGATATACCATGAAATAATTGTTGAGTGATGTAAAACAATATTCAGTTAATCTACATTTATATACCTTATTATTGCTATACATATTTATGGCTTTATACTTAAATGTAGTGTGTCTCAGAGGGGTTTTGAGGTGAGAGAGGGGGGGGGGGGGGTATAGAGTCAGAAACGTTAAGAGATGTTAGAGTCCCTTCCATAGTTAAGTCTGAATAATTTTAAATATTGTTTCATAAAATTGACAAAATATCAGATTTTGGTTTTTAGATTAAAACTGTTGGAAAATTAGAAGATTAAGGTCAGGTATTAGGAAGATGTGTTCTGATTTTTACTGAACTTTGTTTTTTTAGGGAAAAGACATTTGTAGTAAAAAAGAAATCAAATAAGAGAGATACTTTTGATAAGTAGTAAAATGCTATGCACTGTAAATGGTAAAGCAAGTGTTAATGTAGTATAAAATGATTTTTGAATGAAAATTTTATTTTTATTTTAAAAAGATTTTGAAAATGTGGAAAAGAATTCTTTGTTTATTATACCTTGGTAATGGTATAATTAAGGCTAAATAGAATTAAAATTTAGTTTCTCAGGCACTGCCGCACCACTAAAATTGGCAATAAATACAAAATTCTTATACATGTATATAGTTTTCTGTATTTCCCGTGATTTTTTCTGGGTTTTCAGAATGAAAATTTCTTTAAAAAGTTAAATTGACATGGATGTTCAAGTGTGTTAGAAGGGACCAAAAATGGACGTGATCTCCATACAGATTATATCTTGGGCAACAACAACCCTCCTTTGGACGATAAACAAGGACTATATTTAGGGATCTGATCTAAATCAGCTTTACCTTTGGCCTAAAAAAACCCTGTAAATATATATATATATATGTCTGTTTAGGGTCCCCAGGCCAACCCAGTTTTTACTATCTGACCCCAAAATATTTTATGGTATTTGAGCTTGAAAATTGGGAAATCAAAATTACGTCTTCTATAGTGTTTAGAGTAAAAGTACCGTAATTATGCGTATATAATATGCATCCATGTATAATGTGAACCCCCAATATGGAGAAAAAGGGGGAAAAAAGCCTACATCTCATGTATAATGTGCAGGTAAAAATTGATAAGAAGTGAGCAGATGTGAAACTAACATTCCTGTTGTAAATGTACAGTAACATAGTTTACTTTTTTTAACACAGCAATTGATACAAACTGGACAAAATCAGGGACGTATATAAATTCTTTTATGTTCGCGACAAAATTTGTCCATCTAGATTAATCACACCGGATTAATTACACCGGCACTCATGATAATAAGGTTTCCATAGTAACAAATTACTTTTATCTCGGTTAAAGTCAGAGATATACTATATATATCTTATGGGCATTATACTTGTTGTTTATGTTATTTGCTGAATTAGAACGTTTTGTTTAATTGATGTGTGTATACAACACTTAATTGTCGGTAGACTAGGTATTGTTAGAAGGTGACATCTAAACCCAGCACAGCTGGTATCTAACTGTATACGCGAAAGGCCAAATAATGGTAATTTCATGAGCACCTTATTGAACATTGAATCTACTTTCAGTAATCAGGGTGCACCATGACAAAGGTATTGGGCCCTCAAATTTGGGCCCTGCAACCACAATAACAATGTAGCAGCTTAATGAAATAAAAAAAAATGTTGATGGCCGGTTTTTTTTTAAAATCATCAATTTTAATAACATATGTTTTAAACTTATCAGGAAAATACCAATTCCCTAAATCAAATGTCGATGGCCGCTTTGATTTAGGGAATTGGTATTTTCCTGATAAGTATAAAACATATGTTATTAAAATTGATGATTTTGAAAAAAAACCTCCTTGCCTCATCATTGTTGGATAAGTTGCTTGAGCAACTAAACATTAATTCTGTTTGGCTTTAGAAATGTGTATATTTGAAAACCGTATATTATTTGAAAAATGAATCTTACATTTTTTTGTAGACGGAAGTATATTCCTAGAAAAGAGAATGGAAAACTGGATCTTATATATAATAGTATGATTTACATCCCCTTCTGTAATGTAAAAATGTAGTATGAGATACTGTGATTTTAGTATCCCATCAGTGATGTTAAAAAAATATGAGATACTTTATTTCATGTTCCACTCATTGAAGTAGAGACCTAATATGAGATACTTCCTTTTACAGCTCCTTCAATAATGTAGAACTGTAGTATGAGGTAGTAATTGTTTTAAATCTCGCCAATAATGTAGAGATTGGTATGAGATACTGTGTTTACATCCCCAACAATACAATAGCTTGAGATACTATGTATTACAGACCCCACAGGGTTATGACACATGGCAGAGGAGAGAATTCAGTCACATTGGAGAGTTAATGAAGAAGTTCTGGCATACAGCTTATCCACAACACCCGCTTCATTATTCCAAGACATTGCAGACAGTACATGATGATTATACAGCTCTTCTTCACAAACTTATCAGGTATTCTTAATATTAAGTTAACTTTTCCATTCAAAATACAATCCTATGAAATGTTTTGTAGAAAAAGTTAGAAAGTCAGCAGTTAACTGTCTCAAGATATCCTTAAAGTCTGGCTGATTCTAATCAAATTTCATGAACTTTGACCCCATAGGTTACACTGGGGTCACACCCACATTTTTTTGTACACATCTTATAAAATTATGTGAGAATTGAACTTGGACTCATTTAGGGACTAAAGTACTTGTGCTATCTCTTTGATGTTTGTTAAAAGTATTTTCTTACAAGATACAGTATGTCTTAGTTGTAAAAAGGATTCCATTTTTGTATTACCCTCCACTTAAGTTTCATTAAAAAACCAAATCCAGAAGTATTTCCTTAGTTAAGAGAGCCTCAAGTCCAATCACAGACTTTCATTTATTTGAGTGCATGAAGGTTTCTTTGTGGTATTTGTAGATATAGTTATATGTGTATTACATATTTAGATACGAGTCCCCATATCGTAAGGAGCTGTCTTTGTCTGATCCAGGATCATCTTCTCTACTATCCTCAGCTTCAATTCGTCTTCTCAGGGAGTTTGGTCTCAGACATGGAATAGTAAGATCTCCTTTATCTTGGATATTGCTGATTGTCTAACATAATTTTTTTTACTGAACATATGATGCGAGTAAAAATAATTGTCTTTGAAAATGATATTTATAAGTTTGTATATAGTCTCATATCTTTATATGTGATAATAGATTGAAGGTAGATCTTTTACTGTTTAGGGCATTACGTTCCAGAAACTTGTTTATCTACATTACTTGACCTCTCATTTTGAGGTCACTGTATGGTTCATACAACATGTGTGTGCTGTTTTGACATCTGTCTTAGATATGCTGCCCAAACAAGGAGTCAAACATGCACTGGTCAAGAAAGAGGTAAGTGAGTCTGATAAAAGGGATCAAAGTGCTGCTCAAGAGGAGGTAAGTCAGCCAGACAAGGGTTCAGACATGTACTGGTCAAGACAAGGGGTCAAACAAATACCAGTAAAAAAGAGGTAAATCAGCAAGATAAGGGGTCAAACATGTACTAGTCAAGAGAGAGGTAAGTCAGTCAGACAAGGTCAAACTAATACTAGTCAAGAAAGAGGCAGGTCAGTCAGACAAGTAGTCAAACAAGTACTGATCAAGAAAGAGCTAAGTCAACCAGACAAAGAGTCAAACATATACAGAAGAGGTAAGTCACCTTATGGTTCAAGCATGTACAAGAGTAGACTACTGTCCTAGATATGCTGTCCAGGAAAGGGGTCAAGCATATACTAGTCAGGAGAGAGGTAAGACTTGACCATTCAGTTCTTATGTCTTGGATATGTAATAGTTTACTTTATACTTTATAGTCATCTTGTTTGACAGTTTATTGTGTCTCATTCCTCCAAAACCATTAAGAAACTTGTATGTAGAATAGTTTATGGTATTTATATTATCCTCATATTTATGTTACCCAAGTTTTCATACTATTCTTGTATACATATTAACCTCATATTAACCTTATATTTATATTATCTTTGTATTTATATTATAGTGATATTTATGTTATCCTGGTATTCACATTGTTCTTGTATTCATATTAACCTCATATTTATATGATCCTTATATTTCTACTTTTCTCATATTTAAAGTATTCTTGTATTTGTTATCCTCATATTTATGTTATCCTCATTTCCGGTTTGTTGATGACCTTGATATTTTTTCCTTTCAGTTTGTTCTATTTGAAGAATGTATAAAAGGTCTGGAAACAACAGCATCCTCCATCATCTTCAGAATGAAGAATCTATTTCCAGGAAATAAACCTACGGATGGCTTGGGTAAATACAGCTCTTTCAGTTTGCTTGGTTTAATGGTATTTTCGACTATTTTGAACTGTATAATTGTAGGTATCTTTAAGTTTGATGAATAATTTAAATGTGTTTTTGAAGCATCTACACTGGAGTTGATCAGTATTACCAGAGAAGCACTTTCCTTGTTGGGGAGCAGCAAAGTAGTTACCATGAAAGCATTTCTCACTGTTCAGATAGAGGTAAATATGAATTAAATAATATTTGGCTGTGATGAAGATGAGGTGTGTTGAAGCAAATATAACTGCTTTATGCAATATTACTGTATTTATTTTCACTTCATTTTGTAGTGGTAATTTTTAAAATGTCACAAGAAAATAATTCTGTTATACTTGACAAACTTAAGTTTTCAAATGGAAATCCATGATTCAGTATCTAGGAAATATCATTATACCCCCACAAATAAAGTTTGAGAGATACATAGGAATTACTCTTTCCTACTGTTTGTACCTAAAGTAAATCTGTAGGGAGATTTTTATTATAGTGTAAGGGATACGGCTTTCCTACTGCACGCACACATTCACCATAACAAGTACTGCATTTTGATACCAAAACATTTGACCTAGTTTAACCAGATCTCTTTTATAGTGTATTAGACAAGGGTTTTATATTTCACACACACACCCTATGAATCGTAAATTATTCAGCATCACAAGTACAACACACTCAATTTATCATTTTCCAAATATGTTGCCACAGGAAGTATTAGTCCAGCTCATGGACAAACATCTTACATTTTATGCCCCCAGAATCAAGGCTTTTGGGTTATGTAGTTTTTGGCCTGTCTGTTTGTGGCAAAAAATTACAACATTCCATGTAACTTTTCAACTGTAAGAGATAGGACTTTCATTTTTTACATGCATATTTCTTGTTACAAGATCTTTCCGTCAGTACAATAATTTTTGACCTCGTGACCTTGACCATTAACCTTGAATTACATATCAAAAATTTTAACATTGGTTATGACTTTTGAATCGGAGGAGATAGGGCTTTCGTATTTCACATACGTATACTTGTGACAAGACTTTCTGCGGGTACAATAATTTTTGTCTTTGTGACCTTGACTGTAACTTTTGACCTACTTTTCAAAAACTTTAACATTGGGTATGTCTTTTGAATGGTAAGTGATAAGACTTTCATATTTTATAGGGGTATTCCTTGTGACAAGACCTTTTTGTCAGGACCAAAATTTTGACCTTGAGTTTGGAGTGTGAGCTAGTTTTAGACTTATACAGCTTATACTGACAAAGTTGCTAGTGGGGGCATTCACATTTCACAAATACAGCTTGTTATTTTTTATGTTGATATTGTTAACATATTATGGATATGTTAACTTCACTGAGATCATCTACTGATGATACCTAATATTTTATGGTGTTATCCAGTATAGTCGCCATCTTGAAAATAAAAATGTTCTTTCTCTATTGTCTTTAATGATTTTTAAATATGATATAGCAAAATCAGATCTTTGATGTATAACTGAATATTGAAGATGAACATTTCAGAATATATTTCCCACCTGCTATAATGAGCACAAAATGGTTGTTATGAAAGATTTGAAACAGAACAGCCAGCAGTTGACTCCAACACTGGTAAGAATGTTTAAAATGATTAATCATTTGAAGGGGTTATGATGCAATTATATAGTTTTAAGATGTTATGGTATGCTACAACCCAATGCAGACTTTTACTTGAGTGTTGCACGCTGACTAACAGGGTGGTGGGGACTCTATGACGGGCCTTGTCCAAACCTTTTCAGAGGAGACAAGGTCCTGATCCTCGTCCCCTCGGACTGTTAGTTGGGACTCCTATTGATCAAAGATCTGAGCTCGCTTACAGATGGGCAGAGCACGGTTTACTTATGTTGATGTCTTCTTACATATTTTTGATAACAATACATTATTCTATAATTGTTTTGTGTGTAATAGATTTTTATGACCTGTCCCTGAGAAACCTGTTGATCCTTGTTCTCTGTATGGAGGATTATTTATAAATTTTTAAATGTGTGTCCTTTGATTGTGCTGCTTTTGCGGTGATTTAGAAGTTGGGCGCCCATAAACCGGTTAACTACACCATTTGAGTGACGTTTGTTACTTCAATTGACAGTCCTAAGTCGGTATCGTAACCACAGCACAATCGAATATTATTGTAATGTTGTTCCTTGTATATTATGCAGTTGTCATTGTGCAGGTCCTTGGTGATTTGTGTCATACAGCTTTGTCAGATGTCTTCAGTTTTCTCTTTTAGATATGATGTAATTGTATATGACCATGATTTCATAATATATGGTCCTGTATATAGTATATATGATGTTATGATATGAAGGCAATGATGTTATTGTTCATGGTAATAATGTTATATGTTTTCGATGCTGTTGTATATGGTTATGATATTACAGTATATATGCACTATATTTTAGTATAAGGTTATAGTGTTATTGTATATGTTTATGATGTTATTGTTATGAGTCTGATGAATCCATTTCCTATAATGTTCTAATTTAAGCTGAATATGATGATTGGGAAACTGAGAGATGAAGTAAAAGATTATAAAGCCAATTACCTCACTATGTTTGAAAGGTACATGTTGCATTTTATTTCTATCTATTAAAAATAAGGTTATAATTTACTGCTGTGGTTTGATGACATATCCAAAAATGATTTATGAGAAAAAAAGAAAAAAACGATGAACATAACTATTAAAACTGAAATTGAGTTATAGAATAAGTGTCTTATTTTGTATTTTCATGCAGAAATGAATTACAATGGTTGATGCATTTATAAGATATAATGCATGTTATATATATGCTCTTTTAACGCCAAAATATCATACTGGAAACTTCCTTGTCCTATTTATAAACCGCATCAACAAATCCTTTCGGAGGGAAGTTATAAATTGAAGAAACAGCTGGTGTCCCATGACAACGTAATGCTCATCCCAAATGATATACTTTCGTTTAATGTCAAGCACTTTAGCGCAAAATTGGGAATGTTGAACATTTTATTACAATTCATAAGCACAACAATCAAAAGTCTGCCAAACATTGCTTTCTGTGCTGAAAAGTGGATCAAATATGGGGCTTTATGATGTCACCGATCAATGTTACTCACACAGAAATAAACAACATAGGTCTTGAAAGCTTTCTCTCGGGCAATTACCATGGTTGTACATGCTATTGAATTACAAAACATTGAAAATATTTCTATATTCTATTCAAAAATTGATAGAGAAAGTGATTGTTGTATCGTTTGTTCTCTTTCTTGTGTTGTGTATCATTTCATGGCCTCTGTATCATCACACAGTAAACTTCATCTATAACGAATAGGTTTATAACGAAATTCCATTTGTAACAAAGTCAAATAGAAGTCCCAACTGAAGTTACATTTCTGTTCATGTATTTCTCAGTGTCTATAACGTTGTAGCAAATTAATGGCATTCATGATATGAAGCCATATCTTGGTCCCATTGTAATAAATTCCTCAATATGTTAACCTTAGCATGCCTGGTTGACAAATGACGGCTAATCATCATATAATCACTCTACCCATATGTTATACAATCCCCACACTAATTACCTATTATGCATACATGTACGCCTGTGGGTAGTGATTGCCAGTAGTTACTCGATAGGCATATCAAACTGTGAAAACTATTCGATCAAAACTTTAGTGGTGAATACTTTCATTCATTTTATTCAAAATGGCTACACTGAGAAAACGAAAAGCTTTAACCTTGGAAATAAAAATATTTACTTCAAATGAAGTTGATAGAGGGTAGAGTCCAAAAAGGAAATTGCTAAAAAGTTTGACATACTGCAAAGTACGCTCAGTAAGATATGAAAAATCTGTTTTGGTAAGGCAGACTTCATTGCTCTGAATGAGAACCCAGACTCGGCTCCTGATAGTGATGGTGACAACGATGTCCTGCTTTCTGGTCTGTGCTATCTATGGAAGCAATATGACTGTTCTGATGCTCCTTTCAATGATTACATTGAAGTCGATCCCAAGCTCATAACATCAAGAGCTATGTGTGATGACGAAATTATTTCTGTGGTCAAAGAATGTTATGAGACTGAAAGTTCTCAAGACAAGGACACCAAACTTAGGGATGATGAAGAGCCTGCCACTGAGCCCCCACCTTCGTATGACCAGGTATGCAGTTATATTGGCGGATGGGGATGATATTTATTAACAACTGATAATGCTGCTGACGACCTTTTTAACGGACTGCACAAATAAGGACAATTCATCAACCACTGGAAAGATAAAGGACAGTCCATAATCTACTACTTCTTCAGTGGTGTTACCCATATTTAAGGGCTGAACTCATGTGCAGTACATGTATATACTTGTATTTGTTTGTTTAAGATAATTAAATGTTGCATTTTTACTTTTTCATACTTCAACGTATGATGTATCAGGAAAAAATGCAATGGGCAGTTTGTTTGTGAAAACTGGATTTTGCATTAAATTGCTTGTAACGAAATATGGCTCTAATGAATTCTGACCAATGGTCCCCAGGGCTTCATTATAAACAAAGTTTACTGTATACTATATTACATTATATTGTTACACTCTACTTTAAATGTTGTTATTGTCCATTCTTCTGAAACTGTAAATATGAAAGTAGTACCACTCTACATACTTCATTATGCCCCTCTTAGAAGATGGAGGGGCACATTGTTTTTGGTGCCGTCTGTCCGTTGGTCGGTCCATATACAGTTTCTGCTCATTATCTCTGGAACCAATAAAGATATTGAATTGATATTTGGGATATTGATACATCTCAAGGATATCTAGATCAAGTTCAAACTTGGTTATTGTTCAATATTTTTTTTTATAGTTATTCCCCTTGGACTTAGAAAATTATTTTAAATTAGCAGTTTCCCCTCATTATCTCTGGACGGATAAAGATATTGAATTGATATTTTGTATACAGATACATCATCTTAAGTATATTTAGGTCAGATTATGGTTCAATGATTTTTGTCAGAGTATTCCCCTTGGAATTAGGAAATTTCTTAAAATTAGCAGTTTCTGCACATTATCACTGGAACCAATAAAGATCTTAAATTTATTTTGATATACATAAACATCTAAAAGATATTAGATCAAGTTTAAATTTAGGTATGGTTCAATGATTTTTGTGAGAGTTATCCCCCTTGGACTAGGAAAATTTCTTACAATTAGCAGTACTCTTCATTTTCTCAGGAACATGTAGATATATTGAATTGATATTAAGATACATCTTCAGAATATCTAGATCAAGTTAGTAAGTTATAATTTAGACATGGTAGTTTCTTTTCTCAGAGTTATCTACATTGGACTTTGAAAATTTCTTAAAATAATTATGCAGTTTCAGCTCATTACATTATCTCAGGAATGGATAAAGATATTGAATTGATGTTTGGTGTAAAGATACATCCTGAAGATATCTAGGTCAAGCTTTATTATGCACAGTGATAAAAACTTCTGAATGGAATGGGGAGTAGATGACCTCTAATGTGGTCATGTGAGTTACGGTATGTCCATGTTACAAAAAAAACCAGGGAGGCATATGCTACGTTGGCATAGCTCTTGTTATAGTAGTATTGTTGACATGTTTCAGGTTTTTTAATATAGCAGGGATGGCAGCCAAGTCTTTATACAGCTGTTTAATGGATGATGTTGTGGATGTATTCCAACAAAGACAAGATCAAGCACCTGTAAGACTATGTCTAAATTTTTAAAGCAGGCATTCAAAAGACATTGTTTAAACATGTGAATTAAGCATCTGTAATACATTGTTAAAACATTAAGATCAAACATCTACAGGGCATTCAGGGATTGGGATAACCACACGCCCTACTATAGTGGCATTAATCATAAAAATGGTGCATTCCTTGCTGTCTAGCTGCGCCTCAAGCGTGCATTCATTTATATAATAACTGAAGTACCTTTCACTCCAACTCAAGTTCCTTGCATTCTATCCAAATTTGGATATATAGATACTTGTAAATGGGAAAGTTTTCTATTTAATCTGGGGTAAATAGGTCAAAGATCAAGGGCGCTGGTAAAAATAGATTACAGTTATTGGTTTTTGGATGGTAATTCCATTTTCTTGCATCCTTATCCAAAGCTGAAGAGAAGATTTTTATTAATGTGAGGGTCAATAGGTCAGGGTCACAACTGGTAAAAATAGATTGCCATTATTGTTTCTGGATCATAAATCAAGTTTCTTGCATTCTAGTGAAAGCAAATTTGGATTTATTGATAATTTTCAAAGGGAAACATCTACTTTGTATTTGGAGTCTGTAAGTCAAGTCGAGGTCTCTATATAGCTAATGGGAAAAATAGATTGACATTATTGATTTCCAGATGATAAATCAAGTAGCAGGCATCGTAATCATAGCACATTTAGATGTATTAAGTCTTATCAACAAGGAGAGGATGATGTGGCATCAGTTATTGTTTAAACACTAAAATTAAGGAAGACATTGCTTACACTAAGACTAAGTACCTGTAAAATATAGTTTAAAGACTAAGTAAGATTAAGCACTTGGAAGATAATGTTTGTTTGAACACCAAAGTCAAATACTTGTAAGACATGGGTTTGGCTTTATGATAAATTTTAGAATCATGATTTTGTATTGAAGCATTATTTTATTTAAGATGGATTGAGGTATACCATGAAAGAAAGGATGAAAAACTGCATCATTGCATGTAGTGCATTATGCATAAGTTTTCTGTCATTATGTCTCCCCTTCAAAGGGGAGACATATTGTTTTTGTCAATGTTCTTTTATTTCTTTTTTTTGTGATATACCACCATCTAAGGAAAAACAAATTAGATTCATACTTTATCATCTAATTTCTTTCAAACATGTTTTATATTCTCAGAAATTGGTACAATATGTTTGCACTACTTCTCAACATCTCTATACTTCTCTGCAGTGGTGTCAATATATTGACATCTAAGTGACGATAACATGGGAAATTATGTGGTCAGAGAAAAAATTTCTAGGATGAAATTTACTAATTTTTAAACCAATCAAAATGTGTGTTACATGTGAAATTAAATAATTGTAGGATTATTGTATTGTAGCGCCCTCTCTACATAGATAAGCTGATTCTAGGACTAGGTTACAGACTAAATCAACTGGATCAAGTATGGAGTCAGTACATTCCCATGGAGTAAGTCTCTTCCTATGCTATGTGTGATGAACTCTTTCAGATATAATGCTGTTATATATTATACTGGAAAATTATATCACAGTGGACTTGATCTTTAAAGGTACAGATTGGAGAAAAACATTGCTTTTACATATATGATATAGGTACATATCTAGAAATACAGATTCCAATTCCAATTCATGTAATAACTGTAAAATGAGTATGATATGGCATGTTGCAACACATGTAGCTCCATAGGGCATATTGTTATGATGGTGGTTGGACAATAAATGATGACATAGCCACAACTATTCCATGTACCTGTGATTCTCCCTTTGGGAGTTCAAAATCCCTGTATGACATTGGTTCCTTCCAGATCTCCTGCTGAGCCATGAAAGCTCACAATAAAAATAATCATCTATTAAAAACCACATTAAGTGTTATTGGGGTACAAACAGAGTAATCAATTTGGATTAATTAATGAGGGAGGGGTATTTAATTTACCTGTGTAATACTACTGGCAGCATACACTCCTAGGGAAATCTGTGATATTGATTTATTAACTCTTAAAGTATCAAAATATGAATTATTCAGAGTTTTTTAACTACATAAGTTTGTTTTTCTTTTAATTCAATTATAGTGAGGCACATGTCGTTGTCGCTTAATAAGTAAAAATTGTAGATTTAGTCCTTTCAACCATGGATTTTACAGGGAGATGATAATTCAATTTCAATATAAAATATACTAGCAACAAGTCAATGTGGTTTTTTTTTTTCATCTTTCAAATTTCATAAGAATTGAAGTTGAAATAAGTAAGACATGACAATTTGAAAACAGTGTAAGTCATTGCATTGTTTATCGACATCAAGACGGTAGAGCGCGTGCCCAATTACCCGTTGTGATTGATTACTTGCTATGGTCGATTTGAGAAAGAATAACATTCATTGGCGATGTGCATACAGATTTTTAGATATTGTCCAATCAAGTGAGGTTTTATAGATGGGTAGGACCTTCACTTGTTCACAGCTGTTCTTACCTGGAAATTTGATTATGGATGAAGTCACAGGTAAGTTTTTTTTCAATCATTACTTTTTTTAATAGTGGGCTTTCCTACAAATAGGTATGGAATAATACTACCATTGTTAAATTATACTCAGTATTAAGCCAGCATATAGGAAATAGATATTGAACTTGAGCTTGACAACTCTCTGTCCAGGAGCCATGTTTAGATTTTTGATTTGTTTACAATATGCATAATCGTGAAGAATTATTTTATTCTTTCCCTCTGTGGAAAAAAGAATTCAATAAGCAATAAAACTTTATGAAAACTTATTATTTGTTGAAATAAATAACTTTTATTTGCTCTCATATCAGGAACAACGGTGTACTGACGTTGTTCGAAATGTAAAATAGCATTTAGTTTGAATTATCAAGTTTCAAATAAATGCGACTTATAACAAGGATCCATATGCAGATAAATCCATAAAAATGAAAAAAACAAACAACTTTCCAAATTTTTTGGTATCCCGTGGCAGCAACCGGAGAGGGATTTGTTAGGAAGTAATTTAAATGATAATGATGCTCTGTGTGCTTCCTTACAACACAATGTCATATAATTCACTGCTATTCAGGATGTTACATCTGCATCCAAAATTATATTACATTTGCCCTGGAGGAGTGCATGTAAAGCCTATATTTTAATGCAAAAAACATCAGAGATGTTTGGCATATTAAACAGGTTAATTATATATGTTATACATGAAATGTGCATCATTTTATTTTAAGTAGGCTTATTGTTTTGTATTTATCATTAACATTGTTAATAATAACTATATTTTTTGTGTGTTTATTTTGTGATATCTATGAAATATTCAGTAATTCTTTCCTTATTAGTATCTTTTATTTTACAGACAAATGATGATTTACCCTTCTAGCAATCCACTCAACATGAGTAATTAAGTTATTTTAGATCTGTGAAGTCACTATGGCAGTTAGAATTGGATAAAGAAAATGAAACACTGTACATGTACTCAGTTTCTATTGCATGAAGAGGATGAGAGTCAAATAACCCTGTGATCTCACTTTAAGATGGTACCCTTTATAGCTGACTAAGTCAAATAACCCTGTGATCTCACTGGAAGATGGTACCCATTTATAGCTGAGTAAACTAAGTCAAATAACCCCGTGATCTCACTGGAAAATGGTACCCATTTATAGCTGAGTAAACTAAGTCAAATAACCCCGTGATCTCACTGGAAGATGGTACCCATTTATAGCTGAGTAAACTAAGTCAAATAACCCTGTGATCTCACTGGAAGATGGTACCCATTTATAGCTGACTAAGTCAATAATGATGAGGTGCCTTGTTTAAGAATAAAACTAGAAAATCCAATGATTACAACAAGACATTAGGAACCAGTGATACTAGTTTAAAACACTAAATAGTACAATGTCCTCCATTTTTATGCATTGCCATTGAAAATGGTTGGGCATATAGGGTTACCCTTATCTGTCCATTCGTTATTCCATCATCATTTTGTTTCTGTGCCCTATCTCTGCAGCAAGAACACATTGAATTGGAATTAGGTATATAGATACCAGTACATCATGAGATGATCTAGATCAGGTCATGATTTAGTTTTGTTCAAATAATTTTTGAGGGAGTTATGCCCAAATTTCCAGTGATTAACAGTTTCTGTGCTCTATCTCTGCAATGAATTCACGTATTGACGTGAAATTTGGTTTGCAGATACATAATGATCGTATGTAGGTCAAGCATTAATTTGGATGCCAGTTGCCAATTTTTGACGGAGTTATGCCTCTTGGACTTTGATTTCTATGCATATGTGGTAAATTCACATTGTCTTCGCTACTCCTCCATCCCTTAGGAGGATTTCTATGAAACTTGGTAGAACTGAAGATTACAATATGTTTATGTGCATTTTGTAAGGGGAATGCTCTTCAAAATTTTAACAGGAGTGATGACCCTTGGACTATATGTGCTTTTAAAAGATGTTATTATGCCCCTGCCAGGTATGGCAGGGGGCATTTAGTGTTTGCTTTGTCAGTCCTTCTGTCCTTCCGTCACACATTGGTTTCCGAATGATAACTTAAGTACCTTTCAACCTATTCAAACCAAATTTGAGTGTATGCCTACTTATTAAAAGAGGAAGAATTGTTTTGACTTTGGGGTCAAAAAGTCAAAGATCAAGGTCACAGCTGATGGAAACATATTGTAATTATTGGTTTCCGGAAGATAACTAAGTACTTTTCCACATATTTAAACCAAATTTGTATATATACTTACTTATCATGAGAAAAAGAACCCTGTTGATTTTGGGGTCAAAAGGTCAAAGGTTAAGGTCACAGCTGTTGAAAATAGACTGTAATTATTGGCTTCTGGATGATAACTTAAGTACCTTTTATCATATTCAAACCAAATTTGGATATATGCTTACTTATCAAAAGAGGAAGTAAGCTTGTTGATTTTGGGGTCAAAAGGTCAAAGCCACTACTGATGAAAATATACTGTAATTATTGGTTTCTGCATGGTAACTGAAGTACCTTTCATCATGGTGAAACCAAATTTGTATATATGCTTATTTATCAAAAGAGGAAGAACTTTTTTGATTTTGGGGTCATAAGGTCAAAAGTCAAGGTCACAGCTGATGAAAAGAGTCTAATATTATTGGTTTTTGGATGATTACTCAATTACCTTTCATTATATTCAAATCAAGTTTGGATATAGGCTTACTTAAAAAGAAGAAGATACCTATTGATTTTAGGTTCAAAAGGTCAAAGGTCAATGTCACAGCTGATAGAAAAGACTGAACTTATAATTTAGGAGAGCTTTGTTGCTGATATGAATTAAGCCTATGCGGGGGCACATGTTTTACAAACATACTCTAATATTTTACTTTTGCTGCCAGCAGGGCATTCATGGCATATCATCAGATCTAGTGTATATATTGTAACATATTTTCATAAGATGAACAGAATATAATTATAATTATTATATTTCATTGTGTTAAATGTATAATATGATATGATTTAAGTTCCCTGTCTTTTTGTTTTTAAGTTTTTTTTGTTGATCTTTTCATATGTGTTAAAAATGGCAAAGTATTAGTGAAAGTAATAAAATATTAATTAAAAAGATTCAGCATTTTGGTCTTTTTTTTTTGAGACTCAGATGAATGTATTTTAAGGTTAAAGGACCTGATAAAAGTGCAGTTTGTTTTACAGTGTAATGTGTGCACTTTAAAGGTCTTGTGTTAATTTCTTGATTAATTGATATATACGTATCAATACAATAAATATTATTTTCATACCCCTGCATAAAAATGTGGGCTTATAAAGCTCTACTGCTGTTGTCCATCTGTGCAGACCCCCTTGTCTTCGCACTTCCTTCTAAACTCTTAGGGGATTTCGATGAAACTCAGTACAAAGAAAGAACACTATATGTAGATGTGCATATTGAAAGAGGAATACTGTCCGAAAACATTTACAGGAGTTATGGACCTTGGACTTTTTTTAAAATACCTTGTATTTGCAACTCCTCTTAAAGGCCTGGGTGGATTTTGATGAAACATAGTACAAAGAAAGAATACCTTATGGACATGTGCATATGGAAAGGGAATGTAGTCCAAAAACATTTACAAGAGTAATGGCCTTTGGACTTAGAGTTTCTTAGATTTTTCTATGCAAAATACCTTCTCTTTTCAATTTCTCCTAAACCCTTTAGGGGGTTTTGATAAAACATGGATCAAAGAAAGATCACATTATGAAGATGTGGATATTGAATAGGAATTTTCACACCCCTCAAAGTTTAATACAACTGTAGTTGGTGTATTTATGAAAGGAAGGAGGAGAGGAGTGTAAACATAGGAAATGATGGATGCGTGAAGAAGATCAAATAACCAACAAACAATTAAAGAGGAAAACTAAGCTATTTTACCACTATCAAATAGGATCTAAATTTTAACAATTAGATTAGGTTTTTAGTTCCAGTTTGTATGACACTTAGGATAACAAAATGCAGGCATATTAAGTGCCGGTTTAGCAGTGCCCTCTTTTTAATGTATTCTGTAATTTTGGGGTGAAAATGAATGAATTTAAATGAAAAATAGCACCTCACAGCCATTTAATAGAAATTTCACTTGGGAATATGAGAAAATTTTAACAGTTTAAAGGGGTCCATAGTTTGAGGGTCCATATTTTTATGCATAGCTAAAGTAAAAATATTTTCTTCATTTATTTTTGCTGTCATTCCCACAGACTTTCGATATTTTAAAGAGAGCTGGTAAATGTGAATTATTTAGATGTTTTATAGTTAGTGAAAATTGCTCAAAATCATCTTTGGAAAAAATGTGTAATTGCATGAACATGAATTTCAGTTGGCTCATATTTCAAAAAGTATTTAGCTTAGAGCTTTCAAAATTGCAGGAATTTGATTGGCAAAATTTTAATGTTCTTAACATAAATAAATGAATTGTCTCCTAATGATAAGTAGTGTTTGTGTGTTTTAACAAACAAGTAATACTATTTAGTCTCACTATCAATTTCCATTTTTTATTTTTCTTTTTATTCAATTGCCATTCTTTGATGATGCTTGATAAGTATCCAGCGCCACATGTGTTAAATAAAGAGAATAAGTATCACACTTTTTTTTAGCTCACCTGAGCCAAAGGCTGAAGTGAGCTATAGTCATAGTGTGCCGTCCGTCATCCTCATCATCCGTCGTTAACTTTTTCACATTTTCGACTTCTTCTCTGGAACTGCTTTGCAGATTTGGATCAAACTTTGTATATATGATGTACTCAAGGTCCTCTACTAAAATTGTGTTTGGGATCCAGATTCCTTAAGGGGTGGGATCAAGGGCGGGACCAAAAGTGCCCAAAACAGTACCCCTCTTCAAAAATCTTCTCTTCCAGAACCAGTGCCTAAATGGGGAAACTAATAGCTTTTCAACAATCTATAAAGGTGGGTTATCAAAAATTGTGTTTGGGGTTAAGATCCGTCAATAAAAATTTATGCTTTATACCTCACTTGAGCCAAAGGCTCAAGTGAGCTATTGTGATCAACCGTAGTCCGTCGTCCGTCATCCGTCTGTCTGGTGTCCATTGTCTGTCGTTAACTTTTCAAATTTTTGACTTCTTCTTCAGAACTGCTGAACAGAATTTAGTGAAACTTGGTATGCATGAAGTACTCATGGTCCCCTACAAGTATTATTGTCTTTTGTTCAGATCCGTCAATAAGTGTCATGTTTTTCAGTTAATTGATAGTGATGACTTCTTATGGTTTAATTTGATCATAATCATGGTAAGAAATATCATTGTGAAAGAATTTTGTCAATATCTCAATTTTTGGATTTATTATTATTTTTTTAAGACTTCCAAAAAAAATGGGGCGGGGGGGGGGATTTGGCCATTTTTCATATTTTCTACTTTTTCTGCAAAACTAATAAATCTTGGTAGGAATAAATCACTTATGATCCCCTTCAAATTCTGTCATTTTCGTCCAAACCTCTCTACAGGTGGGGCCACCACAGTTAAAAGTAGGTCACAAAAGAGTACCCTTCTTTAACAATCTTCTCCTTCATACTGGCTGTATACAGAGACAATCAGAATGGATAGAAATGATCTAGAGGGATGCATGAAAAACTCTAGTCATTTTTATTCCCTTCCAAAATCAAATTTTAGAAATTTTTTCGACATTCTTTTCACTTAGTGATTTCAATGCAGAAAAGTGTCATATTTCCTAGTTAATTGATAATGATGATTTCTTATGGACTATTTTGATCTTAATTATGGTAAGGAATGTTATTTTGAAAGAATTTTGTCAATATCTCAATTTCTGGATTTTCTATGAATTTTTTAAGACTTCCAATTGAGGATGTATAGAGACAATTCTTCACATTTTAAACTTCTGCTGTTATACCACATGAAAGATTTTAATGAAATATGGTATACATGAAGTACTATAGGTCCTCTATCAATTTTGTACATTTCATCCAAATTGGTCAACAGATGGTGCCACCATGTCTAAAAAATAGGTCTTAAAATGGTACATATACTACTTGGTAATTAAAATATGGAGAGTAGCGGTTCAAATCCAGCTGTGGTCAAATTTTTTTTTCATTTCTTTACACATCTAAATAAGTTTTTAGATGTTTCTCAACACTCAACATATGAAATTAGGCCATTTTAAGTTGGATCTGGACAATATTTGAAACAATTGTTGTTCATGACCCAGATTTGAAATCAGTCAACAAAAGGCCACACCTAAAGAAAATGATGGACTTGTTGCCCTGAATCACATCTTGCAGAGACAAAGCAGATGCTTAATATCAAAATCACGTGAATCGATGTGCAAAAAAGTGTTGTTTTTTATTCTGATCTGAAATAAAATTTGACATATTTTCAACATTTGTATAATGCAGAAATAAATGAATTCTTCCTTCCTGCATGACTGATTATCTAGGTACTCAGGTGGGCGATATAGGCCCACTTGGGCCTCTTGTTTATTATGCTCCCCGAAAACTTTTGGGGAAGCATATAGTCCCTGTCGTGTCCATGTGTGTGTCTGTCCGTCTGTCATATCTCATATACCTTTCATCAGAGTTTGATCATACTTCACTAAAATATCATCAAGGTTGAGGACTCTGGGACAAAGGTCACTCAAGGTCATTTCTGAAAGGTCAAGGGCACTTATTAACTATGACTTGAAATACCATGAAATACTTATATCTCCTATACCTTTCATGAGAATTTGATCATACTTCACCAAAATGTTATTTAGGCAAAGGACGTTTGGAGAGAGGTCACTGAAGGTCATTTCTGAAAGATCAAGGTTATTTATTAACTATTACTTAAAATACCATGAAATATGTATATCTCTTGCACCTTTCATCAGAATTTGATCATACTTCACCAAGATATTATTGAGGTTAAGGACTTTTGGACAAAGGTCACTCAAGGTCATTTATGAAAGGTCAAGGTCACTTATTATCTATGACTTAAAATACCATGAAGTACTTATATCTCCTACACCTTTCATCAGAATGTGATCATATTTCACCAAAAATATTATTTTAGGTTAAGGGCTTTTATACAAAATTCACTCAGTCATTTCTGAAAGGTCAAGGTCACTTATTAACTATGCCTTAAAATACCATGACATGCTAATACCTCTTACACCTTTCATCATAATTTGATCATATTTCATCAAAAATGTTAGTTAGGTTAAGAGCTTTTGGACAAAGGTCACTCAAGGTCATTTCTGAAAGGCCATGTTCACAATAAAAAGTTTTATTTCATAACTAATCAAGGTCAAGCTTACTCAGTTAAGTTTAAGATACTGTGATCACTTGATGTTCTACAGTTGACTCATTTGGATATCCATATGATACATTGAGATTTGAAATTGTCAGCAATTAATACAATGATTTTCTGTATATTGAATCATTCATTTCCTTCAATATTGCTGTTGTTCGTGGAGCATCCATCAGTTTTACTGATTTTTTGTATATGAATTGAGTCATCAATTTCCTGTATTATAACTGCTGTTCGGGGAGCGTCCATCAGTTTTACTGATACTCTTGTTTTAATTTCACAGGAATTTTCTACTCATAGTAAATGTACTAAACAAACTTATGTAAAAATAAGAGAAAAACTGATCTTCATTTCAACATGGTTTGCCATATATATGGCAGTTAATCTTTAAAATCTTTAAACTGGATTCTTCCCTCATTTTCATCAATTATAGGAAAGATAATTTATAGGAATGAAATTATAGGAATGATATTTTCGTAATGTATACACTAGAAAAAAAGTTTCACATGCAGTTTCAATTCAATTTCTCACAAAACTTCTGTTCTTTGTTTTAATTACAGCGGTCAAGAGCAAACTTTCAATATGAAAAATTATAAAAGATAATCCTGTTATGGCATGTTAACACTTTGGATGACTAGAAAAGCTTCATACTAAACAGAATCATGTAAAACATATTTTGAATATTCTGGATTCCAAGAACTTAGTAAAGATATACATAGATATTTTTGGTTTACAGACAACAAGTGTGGCGTGAATGGTTTCAAAGAGAACAGCTTCATTGGTCTTTGGTATTGAGGAGAGATATACAAGCATATATCCTATTAGCTATCAGTCTAGATAAGGTTTGTTTGCAAATAATTAAGCTGTATACCTTCTGTTTCAGAACCAAAGTTATTCAGCGATGAAGTTGCAAATAAACAAGAAAAAAGTTACTGGCTCAGTTATGTGGCAGAAGTCACCATGGAGCTATAAAATACATAAATATCAATAATATACTAGCATAAATAACACATTACAAAAATATTTGATTGCAGTGCAATTACGATACTGACTTAGGACGGTCATTTAATTTGACAAAAGCCAAACAAATGGTGTGGTTAACTGGTTTACGGGCCTACCTTCCCACACACCATAACAGCAGAACAATCAAAGGACATACATTTAAAAATTTATAAATAATCCTCCTTGTAAAGAACAAGGGTCAACAGGTATTGCATATTGAGGTCATAAAAATATAAACACGACTAACAGTCAGAGGGGACGAGGTTCAGGACCATGTCTCCTCTGAAAGAGGTTTGGACAAGGCCTGTCATATAGTCCCCACCGCCCTGTTAGTCAGCGTGCAACATTCAAGTAAAAGTCTGCATAAGTCTGTAGAGGGGCCAAATACAAGACCTATAGTCTTTTTGATGATCTCAATGTCATATTGTCTATTCAGAAGATAAAATAACGATATCAGAGCCTTTTACTTTCCTTAGTTTATATACGAGATCACCGTAAAAATTAGGATGGGAAATTCCATTGGAAAGATAGTGTTGAAAAGAAATATTTCCAAATTTAGATAGAAGTTCTGAATAAGATCTAAAGAATTTGCCGAATGTTTTTCTAAGCTTGTGATATCTGTAACCCTGAGTTAAAAGTTTAGTAGTAATTTGTAAATTTCATTTATGAAAGTCCAAAACATCGGTGCAGCCTCTGACAAATCGAACAAATTGAGATATATAGACACCATATGATGGGAGTCAAGGGACATCGCCATCCAAGTAAGGAAAATTTACAATAGGAAATCCAAAATCCTCATGTTTATCATAAATATTAGTATATATTAGGTGGTTGATAATTTTGATGTTCAAATCTAAGAAAGGTGTAGATTTATCTCAAGTATTAGCTTTATTCAATTTGAGCTCAGGTGGATATATTTCTGATATAAGTTGTTCGAATTCAGGGTTGTCGATAACCAAAATATCATCCAGATATCTTCAAGTATTATTAAATTTGTCAATGAGGTCGAAACGTTTTGATTTTTGAATAGAAACCATAAAATCCCTCTAATAACAATAAAGAAATAAATCTGCTATCAGAGGCGCGCAGTTAGTACCCATAGGAATCCCAAATATTTGTTGATATATCTTGCCATCAAATTGCACAAAAATACTATTCATGAGAAAATCTAGTGCTTTACATAATTCCTTGCAAGTCCAGTATTTATATGAAGAATATTGTTTGTTGGAAAAGAATCCAGAGTTACTGGAAGGACATATGTAAGTTTTAGATTCTCTGTGAAAACACCATTGTATAAGATACAGCAACTTGCTTTTAATCAATTCATGAGGCAGAGATGTAACACAACGTATCATAAGTTTAATTGTAACACAAGAATGCCAATTTGTTCCTGATACCCATTTTCGTACTCCCTGCAAACGGAGTTGGGGGTAGAGGGAATTTATATAGGAATTACCATCTATATGTCTGTGTAAATGAAGGTGGATGAGGAGAGTTGATGTGTAGTCTGACTGGCTCAGGGTTGAGAGTTGTTGTGTGGTTCACTTGGCTCAAGGTCGAGAGTTGCTGTGTAGTTCACTTGGCTCAGGGTCGAGAGTTGCTGTGTAGTTCACTTGGCTCAGGGTTGAAAGTTGCTGTGTAGTATGCTGGCTCAGGGTCGATAGTTGCTGTGTAGTTCACTTGGCTCAGGGTTGAGAGTTGCTGTGTAGTTTGCTTGACTCAGGGTTGAGAGTTGCTGTGTTGTCTGCTTGGCTCATGGTTGAGAGTTGCTGTGTAGTTTACTTGGCTCAGGTTGGAGAGTTGCTGTGTAGTCTGCTTGGCTCAGGGTCGAGAGTTGCTGTGTTGTCTGCTTGACTCAAGGTTGAGAGTTGCTGTGTAGTTCACTTGGCTGAGGGTTGAAAGTTGCTGTGTTGTCTGCTTGTCTCAGAGTTTAGAGTTGCTATGTTTTCTGCTAGGCTGAGGGTTAAGAGTTGCTGTGTTCTGCTTGGCTGAGGGTTGAGTGTTGCTGTGTAGTCTTCTTGGCACAGGATTGAGAGTTGCTGTGGTCAGCTTGGCTCAGGGTTTAGAGTTGCTGTGTAATCTGCTTGGTTCAGGGTTGAAGGTTGCTGTGTAGTTCACTTGGCTCAGGGTTGAGAGTTGCTTTGTAGTTTGCTTGACTCAAAGTTGAGAGTTGTTGTGTTGTCTGCTTGGCTCAGGGTTGAGAGTTGCTGTGTAGTCTGTTTGGCTCAGGGTTGAGAGTTGCTGTGTTGTCAGCTTGGCTCAAAATTGAGAGTTCCTGAGCTGTCTGCTTGGCCCAGGGTTGAGAGTGTATTTGTAGTTTGCTTGACACAGAGTTGAAAGTTGCTGTGATGTCTGCTTGGCTGAGGGTTGAGAGTTGCTGTGTAGTCTGTTGGCTCAGGGTTGACAGTTGCTGTGGTTAGCTTGGCTCAGGGTTGAAAGTTGCTGTGTTGTCTGCTTGGCTCAGGGTTGAGAATTGCTGAGTAGTATGCTTGGCTCAGGGTTTAAGGTTGCTGTATAGTTTGCTTGTCTCAGGATTAAGAGTTGCTGCTTGGCTCAGGGTTGAGAGTTGCTGTGTAGTATGCTTGGCTTAGGGTTTAGAGTTGCTGTATAGTTGGCTTGGCCCCGGGTTGAGAGTTGCCTTGTAGTTCACTTGGCTTAGGGTTGAGAGTTGCTATGGTCAGCTTGGCTCATGATTGAGAGTTCCTGAGCTGTCTGCTTGGCCCAGGGTTGAGAGTTTATGTGTAGTTTGCTTGACACAGAGTTGAAAGTTGCTGTGATGTTTGTTTGGCTCAGAGTTGAGAGTTGCTGTGTAGTCTGTTTGGCTCAGGGTTGACAGTTTCTGTGGTCAGCTTGGCTCAGGGTTTAGAGTTGCTGTGTAGTCTGTTGGCTCAGGGTTCAGAGTTGCTGTATAGTTCGCTTGGCTCAGGGTTGAGACTTGCTGTGTTATCTGCTTGGCTCATGGTTGAGAGTTAAATGTATAGTTTGCTTAACTCAGAGTTGAGAATGGCTGTGGTGTCTGCTTAGCGTAGGGTTTCAAGTAGCTCTGTAATTTGTTTGGCCCAGGGTTGAGAGTTGCTGTGTAGTTTATTTGGCTCAGGGTTGAGAGTTGCTTTGTAGTTTGCTTGACTCAGGGTTTAGAGTTGCTGTGTTGTCTACTTGGCTCAGGGTTGAAAAATACTGTGTAGTTTGCTTGGCTGAGGGTTGAGAGTTGCTGTGTTGTTTGATTGGCTCAGGGTTGAGAGTTGCTGTGTAATCTGGTTGGCTCAGGGTTTAGATTTGCTGTGTAGTCTGTTGGCTTATGATGAGAGTTGCTGTGTTGTCTGATTGGCTCAGGGTTGAGAGTTGCTGTATTGTCTGCTTGGATCAGGGTTGAGGGTTGCTGTGTTGTCTACTTGGCTCAGGGTTGAAAAATACTGTGTAGTTTGCTTGGCTCAGGGTTGAGAGTTGCTTTGTAGTCTGTTGGCTAAGGGTTTAGAGTTGCTGTGTAGTCTGCTTGGCTCAGGGTTGAGGGTTGCTGTGTAGTCTGCTTGGCTCAGGGTTGAGAGTTGCTGTGTAGTATTTTGGCTGTGGGTTGAGAGTTGCTGTGTTGTCTGCTTGACTCAGGGTTGAGAGTTGCTGTGTAGTCTGTTTGGCTCAGGGTTGAGAGTTGCTGTATTGTCTGCTTGGCTCAGGGTTGAGAGTTGCTGTGTTGTCAGCTCTGCTCAGGGTTGAGAATTGCTGTGTAGTCTGCTTGGCTCAGGGTTGAGTGGTGCTGTGTAGTCTGCTTGGCTCAGGCTTGAGAGTTGCCGTGTTGTCTGCTTGACTCAGGGTTGAGAGTTGCTGTGTTGTCTGATTGGCTCAGGGTTGAGAGTTGCTATGTTGTCTGCTTGACTCAGGGTTGAGAGTTGCTGTGTAGTGTGTTGGCTGTGGGTTGAGAGTTGCTGTGTTGTCCGTTTGGCTCAGGGTTGAGAGTTGCTGTGTTGTCTACTTTGCTCAGGGTTTAGAGTTGGTTTGTTGTCTGCTTGGCTCAGGGTTGAGAGTTGAATTGTAGTATGCTTGGCTCAGGGTTTAGAGTTGCTGTGTAGTTTGCTTGGTTCAGGGATGAGAGTTGATGTGTAGTTTGCTTGACTCAGGGATGAGAGATGCTTGGTTGTTTGCTTGTCTCAGGATTGAGAGTTGCTGTGTAGTCCGCTTAGCTCAGGGTTTAGAGTTGCTGTGTAGTCCTGTTGGCTCAGGGTTGACAGTTGCTGTGTTTCAGTGGTGTCTCTTCATTGTCCTGATTAGTGATTTTTTTAATAAAATTGTTAAAAGTCCTGTGTCGTGGTAGATATTGGCACATAAATAATTCTTTGCTGCTTTTGATCGATAAGAGATTCTGTGGAAATAGAAGGGAAATAATCATGATGTGACATAAAGAGTAAACAAAACAAAGTAATCAGTTTCTTTGACCATGACCTTTTAGCCATCTTTACAAAAGTCTGGAGCATTTGAACAAGGAATGGCAAATACAGCATGTTTTCTTTTCTTTAAAGACCTTGATTGATACCATATTTTGTCCTGCTTACTTTCACTTTAACATTGATTGTAAAATACTTGTAACATTCTTAGATTACCTTTTTTTGTGCATAATGTGAAGTACATCTATAGCGTAAATCTAACATGTAAATAAAACTGATGGGTTTTTTTTGTTTAATAAAACTAACGTTTGATTTCATAGTATCCAATGGAGAAATTGACGGACTACACTACAACATCAGAATCACAAAGCAGTGAGGTCAGCCAGCCAAGATATAGGTCCATTTCCACTAAGTCCATTACTCCATCTGTAAATAGTGCATTCAGTGGTCTGATGTCCTGTCAGTCTACACCTGTTAGACAGGTAAGTATACAGTAGGTTCACCTGCATTATCATGTGCTCTACCTATATCTCAGTGGTCAGATACATCAGTTTATTCTCTTAGATAGCTCTTTTAATGAATAAACAACAGATTCTTATCCAAGTTTTATTTTCCATTAAAGTTTATTTATTCAATATGTTTATAATTTCAGGACTCTCCCAAACAGCATCTTCTTTCAAGTGTTTTTCCAGCAAGTTCCACGGAGCACAGTCTAGAATCCAAATGCTCAAAACTTCCTGGTGTTAGTGACAAGTACAGTAGAGAACGAATGATGGACACCCAGTCACTAATTGACTTTGAAGATGATGCTGTGGTAACATTTGCTGGTGTACGTCCTAGTTCATCTTTGCCGGACATCTTGAGTAAGAGCTATGACCATCATTTGGACATCTCTAGAAAAAATTCTAATCTTTCACAACTTCTGCTACATATTAAGGAGCAAAAGAATGGGGTAGAAGAAGCCAGGAATGAGGGAGAACAAAAACAGAAAGAGGGAGAAAATATACATAAAGGGAAAAATCAAATTCAGAAAGAAGGACAACAGATTCAGATAGAGAAGAAACAAACCGAGATAGTTGGAAAAGATACCAAAAGACAAGGAGAAGATACAACAAATGTCTGTGATATTAACTTAAGTGCCAAAATAGTTAAAGTGACTAATACTGAAGAGTCAAGTGCCATTGAACTTAGTCATTATACCATTAATGGTGGAATTCCCACAAGCAGTTCCACAGGTAAAGTAGCAGAAATTTCTCCTGTCATCAGTATTGGGGAGGAGAGACATCCTGTCATCAGTACTGAGGAGGAGAGACATTCTGAGGTAATGGGAGGAGATACTTCCTCATATTCTGAAGAAAAAGTTAATGGTGTTTCATTAGATATGATGTTGGAAAAGAATGCTCAAAGAAATAAGTCACCTTCAAGTCAAAGTTGTGATTCTCTTAAAGAGGAATTCCAGGAGACTGGTTTTGATGTGCTGGATACAACAGGTTGTGATGAGAGTGACAGTGATAGTGACATGTCCGAGTCATCATGCAATAATTTTGACTTTCCGAAGGTGTCAGAGATAGCAGCTATTGAAAGATTCAGTTCAGCTACCCCATGTGCTACAGTCACTGTTGTCACTGACAACCCAACAGTAAACCAAAACAGTTTATTACAATCAATTACTGTAACCCACAATTTTCCCCATGTAGGAGAAACCCCAGCTTCTCAGTCATCAAGCATTAGACCCCTAAATGAGGATATAAAGGGGGCAGAATCAGAACTTTATTCACATTTAGAAGCCTTCCCTGTGATGCGGCCAGTATTTACAGTGACTATTCCAGTCTCTAGTGCTGTGATAGATTTGACTGTGATATTACAGAGACTGGTGGGATTTGGGAGTACCCTTTGTCAAACCTTCTATAGAGTCCGACAACAGAATCATGCAGATTTTGAAGCATCTTTGTCATCTTCAGAGATGTCTGATGATGTTATTCAGTATGTCAACCCAGGCATGAGAAGGAGGCTTTATGACAAATTCCTGGAGGTCAGTATCATATGTCATGGCAGCACCTGTATCATCCATCTCATTGTAAATGATGTTACTCAGTCTGCATTGTTCTTTAAATCAATCAAATAGTATTTGTATAGGTATTATGTCCAGCATTATCTCTGAATGAAGAGAAATCTTTCTGCTGGTGTGAATTCTTGTACACATTTTTCTTATTACAGTGTATTTGTATAGCCTGTACAACCTTTGCTGACAACATGCTTTGTATGGATATATGTGGTACTACATTATCAGTGGCAAAAAAACTAGCAGGACCTCAGGTAGGTCATTTTGTAGCAGGACAATTAAGTAATCTTTAAGTAGATTTAGCTCACTTTAGCCAAAGGCTCAAGTCAGCCATTATTATAATTTGCCTTCGGGTGTCTAGCCATATATACATCTTCTGTGTGGCATAAATATTTCACATTTTAAGTCACTTCTTTGGTTAACCACAAATAGTATCTTGATAAAAATTGGGAAGTGTAAAGTACTCTCTTTTTCCTACAATTGAAGTTGTTTTTGTCCAGATCTGAATGGAGCAATGTAGACCCCAGAGTTTACCCTTCTTTAATTGTGTCTTCAGACTGACAGCATAGATTAAAAAACGAAGTGTTTTAAAGTATTTTAGAATGATGTGGTGTTGTTTTTGGTTGTTCTGATAATCAAAATTTCTGAGAAAGGATACTTTCATAAAAGACATTCTGATGATTATTTGTAAGTTTCTTATTTGCCCAGGTGAGCAGTATTAGACCTTTTTGGAATTTTTGTTTTATAGGGTTTTCTATTTTGAATACTTTGATGTGAATATTTTGTTTGTTCTTTTGTATTTCATTACTTGATATTGATTTTGTAATTGTAGATGGTGGAATATTTGGAAACACAGCAAAAAAGTGACCACATTTGGGGATGTCGACATGACGTGAAAGGAATCCAAAACTGTTTTGAATTTGTAAACAAGAAAACCAACTTGCTGTGTGATCGTTATGAGCAGGTTACACAAGAGGTAATTCTATTTAAGAAATGACTAAAAAAAATTCTGTCTATGGATGTAAAGACAAAAACCGAGGCACAAGCTATATAATCCACAAAGCAGATGATATTTAGTTTGTGCCTCTGTTTTTGTCAGTACATTGATAGATCATTTCTTATAATTTAATCACAGGTGTTTCAAAATAATTCTTTTTTCAAGAACGATTACATCTTGTATTTGAAAGTGATAAATCAAATTTCATGCATCAGTCTTATGTTAGCCAATCAAATCGGGATCTCATGGCAGCCCCATCAATAATAGAGATAGTATATGTACGAGATATAAAGAATACCTTGAAATGAAAGAATAAACAGTAATAATTTTATATTTTTTGTACATTTTATTTAAGACCAACTTCTCATTCAGTTAGAGATCACAAAATATATAGATCTATATGTAGATTGAACTCGAGTTGTGTTTACGTGTGGCCCCGACTATGTATTACTCGAAGGGACTTTGTCTATACAGAAATAGATTCAATTTTACTTGTTGCATTTGTACAGATGTTATACTGTTAATGTGAAGATAATTAAATTATTCAGAATTGATTCATTTTAAGACATTTCAATACATCAAAAATATTTTGTAATATTGCTTCACTGAGAATATTTTGTTTGTTTGTAGATGTGCACCAGGATTAATAATGTGTCCTTTCTTTTAACTATGTTGGACATGTACCATTGGAAGCTGCAGCGGTCATTTGACATTCAGGAAGACTGGCAGATACCAAAGCGAAGTGAAAATGACTTTGCAACTTACAAAGGTGACTCCTTATACTCTAAAGAATATTTGTATATTATAATCTTGTTAAGACTTTCATAGTGTTGACTTATTCTGGTCATCATATTTACAGATTATGAGCTATCAGAGAAGTTCAGCTATAACCCAGATTCTGACAAAGCAGCAGTTGTTGAGACAGGATCACAGAGGGTCAGCCTAGAAGATGTGTCAAAACATAACCAAGAGTCATTTGTACAAAGTCCAACAAAAACCTGTCACAGTCATTTGTTAGCAGTCTTAAGGGCACTTAGTCGCACAGTAGCTTATAAGGTAAGTGTTAATGAATGTACCAAGTGATCTGGAAAGGTGTCTTAAGAAGTGTTGAGGTTTTTAGTTCCATTCCGAAATCAAGTTTTGACTCTTTTTTTTAGGGTCTCTGTTGTTTTTGCACATTTTCTTAAGTGTCATCCTTGTATTTTACTTTGAAATTATCAAAACATGTCACTGCAATGTTTATTGTATATTGATATTCTGATGAAATAATTTTGTAAATAATTTCCAATTCTCAACAAGGGGTTAGTTTGAGTTTATGTATGTCACTTTGATAAAACAGTTAAAAATACAAAGAAAATTGGGCAAAGTAACAAAGACTGACTTCATAGCACTGAAAATTTGTTACATTCACATTCATTCATATATTTGTTTTTTGGATAAATATGAGTTATAGTATCTTCATATGAAGTACAGTGCTTCTGGCAGTGTCATCGGTATTCAAATTAACACTCTTCTACAATATTTGTTCACACTCCTACAGGAGTTATTCATTGTAGATAATGATTTGTTATAGATCAACCTGTTTGTTGATGATGCTTTATCCATTTTGCTGGCTTTACGGGATTCTGATGTACATGTCTTCTCAGTTCTGGCTCCTCTCACTCGATTCCTCAAAACATACATAGAGCTTCTTCGGGAATGGCTGTATACAGATAATTATAGACGAGTTATGGAATGCTTGTGGATCTTTATTGTCCAGGTAATAATAATGATTTAATACACAGATCAGGCCATTATAATGTACATAGTTGCAGGATCACCACATCTAATATTAAACCATCCGTTATGTAGTTTTATTGTGACGTCACAAAGTCTTGTTTGTCTGATTATTTATTTATGATGTCATAATCAATTTTGCCAAAAGCTGTGATGTTTGCCATTTGGTGATCTGTCAGTCATGGAATGTAGTATCATAACATGACCTAAGATAATGATTCCGATTTTCAAAATGGTCATACAGTAGTAAATCATATTTAAAAATATTATCTAAAAAGGTGATAATTGCTTGGCACTTTTCTTTTATCTGGAGAATTGATCCTTATGGACTTTGGAGTTAAAAGGTCCAGCAATATTAACATTATTATGGAAAATTTTTTTCCAGGAAGAACTTATTTTCCATTTAACCTGAAAACATCAAATATCCCAAACAGACTTAAACCACCATATGTTATTAGTTATACAGTTTGTTACTGACGTAACATGGCATCATAGAGGGACTCAGTAAAATCCATAGATCCATGGATTTTACTGACCCTCTGTGGATCTGTGGTAGGTCAGTAACAAACTGTATAACAAATTTGTTACACTGAGGACCTTTTTATACCCTGTTATAAATGAACAAAGGCAATGAAACAGTAACAAGAACTGAGCCATACTTGTCAACAAACTAGATCGCTGAGACACACTGAGGGAGGTAACTAGAACAACTGTGGATGGACTATTTTAGTTTCGTTTATATAGTTGGCAGTAACAAAAAAGACAGGTGTTAGCCATTATGCCATTCAAGAAATTTTACTGACTCCCTGTAGTGTCATAGGAGTTCACCACGTGACACGTTTTTACCCAATAAAATACAAGAATTATGTCCAAGGTGCGATAAAGGGTCATATGCAGGGACTCATTACTGTGATGTAGAGGCTGGGCTCTGAGGCAAAGTGATGCAGCATTGATGAGTTTATTGTCGATTTTCGCCAAAAACGCAATATTTCTATAAAACTATATTGAACAGGGTGTTGTAGATAATTATACATGTCAAATTTGTCACTGTACTTCTAAGGCCCATACTTACCTCAAACACTTGGTCATGTTTCATCAGTAGATTTACAGTGTTGAAATCATAGATCTAACCATATGTACTAGTGGAGTGTAACTCATTTATAAAAACTTGAATATACCAGTAGTACAGTTATTCATATGATGATGATATTATTAGCTGTTTTGTCAGCAGGTTCAAAGACATAAGTTGTTTGTAGGACAGTAATTTTATGTTTAATAGACTGGACTGACTGTTTATGTGGTTGTTAAAATAAACATGTATCTATTGTAAAATTATCAATTCTAAAATCAGTTATTTTCAGAACATCACTTTTCCAGTCACAAAAGCATGTACATTTACTCCTTTTTAGCTCACCTGTGCCAAAGGCTCAAGTGAGCTATAGTCATACTGCGCCGTCCGTCGTCTTCGTCTGTCCATCGTTAACTTTTTCACATTTTCAACTTCTTCTCTGGAACTACATTGCAGATTTGGATCAAACTTTGTCTAAATGATGTACTCAAGGTCCCCTACTAAAATTGTGTTCGGGATCCAGATTCCCTTGGGTGGATCCAGGGCGGGGCCAAAAGTGCCCAAAAGGGTACCCCTCTTCAAACATCTTCTCCTCCAGAACCAGTGCATAAATGGGGAAACTAATTGCATTTCAACAATCTATAAAGATGGGTTATTAAAAATTGTGTTCAGGGTTAAGATCCGTCAAATAGAAATTTACGCTTTTTGACATGTTTCTGGACTTAGTCATTTCAATGAAGAAAAGTGTCATGTTTTTCAGTTAATTGATATTGATGATTTTTTAATGACTATTTTGATCATAATTGTGGAAAGGAATATTATTGTGAAAGAATTTTGTCATTATCTCAATTTTTGGATTTTTTATGAATTTTTTAAGACTTCCAAAAAAAAAAGGGGGGGGGGGGGGTGTTGGCCATTTTTCACATTTTCAACTTTTTCTACAAAACCATATGAAGGATTTTAATGAAACATGGAATACATGAAGTATTAAAAGTCCTCTATCAATTTGGTAAATTTCATCCAAATTGGTTAACAGATAATGCAACCATGTCTAAAAAGTAGGTTTCACAATGGTACATATACCACTTGGTAATTGAAATATGGAAAGTAGCGTTTCAAATCCAGCTGTGGTCAAAAATTTTTTTTTTTTTTTTTTACACATCTAAATAAGTTTTTAGATGTTTCTCAATACTCAACAAATGAAATTAGGCAATTTTACATTAAAGACTTCCAAAAAAAAGGGGGGGGGGGGGTTGGCTATTTTTGACATTTTCAACTTTTTCTACAAAACTGTTTGAAGGATTTTAATAAATCTTGGTAGAAATAAGTCACTTATGATCCTCTTCAAATTCTGTTGTTTTCGTTCAGACCTCTTTTAGTCTTTACAGGTGGCGTCACCATAGTCAAAAGTAGGTCACAAAAGAGTTCCCTCCCTTAACAATATTCTTTTTCATACGGGCTGTATACAGAGACAAACAGAATGCATAGAAATGATCTAGAGGGATGAGTGAAGACGTAGTGTCATTTTGGTTCCCTTCCAAAATCAAATTTTGGAATTTTTTTCGACATTTCTTTGGACTTGATGATTCAGTGCAGAAAAGTGTCATATTTCCTAGTTAATTGATAATGATGATTTCTTATGGACTATTGTGATCATAATTATGGTAAGGATTGTTACTTTGAAAGAATTTTGTCAATATCTCAATTTTTGGATTTCCTATGAATTTTTTAAGACTTCCAAATGAGGGTGTATAGGAACAATTCAATCACATTTTTCACTTCTGCTGTTATACCACATGAAAGATTTTAATGAAACATGGAATACATGAAGTACTAAAGGTCCTCTATCAATTTGGTAAATTTCATCCAAATTGGTTAACAGATAATGCCACCATGTCTAAAAAGTAGGTCTCACAATGGTACATATACCACTTGGTAATTGAAATGTGGAGAGTAGCGGTTCAAATCCAGCTGTGATCAAAAATTTTTTTTTCATTTCTTTACACATCTAAATAAGTTTTTAGATGTTTCTCAACACTCAACATATGAAATTATGCAATTTTAAGTTAGATCTGGACAATATTTGAAACAATTGTTGTTCATGACCCAGACTTGAAATCAGTCAACAAAAGGCCCCACCTAAAGAAAATGACTAACTTGTTGCCCTGAATGACATCTTGCAGAGACAAAGGAAATGCTTAATATCAAAAATCACCCGAATGGATGTGCAAAAAAGTGTTGTTTTTTATTCTAGCCTGAAATAAAATTTGACATATTTTCAACATCTGTGTTGACTTAGTCACATTAATGCAAAAATAAATGAATTCTTCCTTCATGCATGACTGATCATCTAGGTACTCAGGTGAGCGATATAGGCCCACTTGGGCCTCTTGTTTATATGCCCTGTCTGAAGACAGGGCGTATTATGTTATGGCTTTCTTTGTCTCCCGTCTGCCTGACGTCCAGCTCTTGTCCTTCCTGCATCTCTACAGTAAAGTTTTTCTGGGCCATAACTTTTTATCCCTTGCATGGATTTGAAGAATATTTCATAGAATTGTTACTTTGGAACCAGGGGTGTGTCACGACCTTGAACATATGTCATATCTGAAATGTCAAGGTACCAATGAATATGCTGATTAAATTTTTGTTTTGGCCATAACTTCTTACCCCTTGCATGGATTTTAGTAGTATATTTCAGAATTGTTGCCAAGGACCCAAAGGAGTGTCATGACATTAAATCAAAGTTGTACCTGCATGGTCAAGGTCACAATGGATGTGATGGTCAAATCTTTGTCTGGGGCCATAACTTTGTACCTCTTGCATGAATTTGAATAATATTTCACAGGACTCAAGGATTTGTCATCAATTTGAAACAGGTTCATATTTGCAAGGTCAAGGTTACAGTGCTTATGTCAGTTAAATTCTTGTTCTTGCCATAACTTTTTGATGCATGCATGGATTTGGATAATATTTCACTGAAATATTGCTCGTGACCAAGGTTGTGTCATGTCCTTGAACCAAGGTAATTTTTGCTAGGTCAAGGTTACAGTGCTTATGTTTCCTGCTTCAATTTAAGTGACAATCATATAATACAATGTTAGTCGTTGCTCGTTACTCCATTATTAACAAAAGACTTGCAAGGTCTCGTCAACAATATTAAAGGCATTTGGTATAAGAACCACAAGCTAAAATGAGTTTTATGCCTCTGGGATCAAAGATCTGTGGCAAAAACTTTTCACATTACTTTTCCACTATAAGAGATCGGGCCTTCGTATTTCACATGCACATTCCTTGTGATTTTGACTTCATGACCTTGACTGTGACCTTTGACCTACATTTCATATATCATTTGAATGGTAAGTGATATGGCTTTCATATTTTACATGTGTATGCCTTAAGACAAGACCTTTCCACCAATACCAAAATTTTGACCTTGTGAGCTTGATCTTGAGATTTGACCTAGGTTTGGGATTACAGTTTATTATGACAAAGTTGTTGCCGGGGGCATTTGTATTTCACAAATACAGCTTTCTTTATTTGGTATATAGCATCCTCATCACATGTAGTTTTAAGTTTGTTCAAGTGAAAGTCTTACAGCCATATTAGTTCCACTCCAGGAGTTTAGGGTTATAAAAGGTTATACACATAGGGTTACAAAGGGTTATATTGGAAATATTTTTGAAAACTTTCTTTGAAGAGCTGCAAGCTACAGTGACTTCATAATCAGTCTAAAGCATAAGTTTGAAATGTACTTTGATTGAAATGAAGACTTGTGGTAATATTTGACCTACCCCAGGCACCCACAGTTTTTTTTTGCACTTTTCAAAGAGGAGATCATTAGAAAACTAGGAAAATCTCATGTTCATCTGCAAAATATTTTCATCTCCAGAACTACCAAGCAAATCTTTAACTAGGGTTAACAGAGATCATCTTCAGATATTGGATATTCCGTTTGATAAAATGAAGGGCATTGCACTTTTCAAATGAGTAGATTATTGGAAAAATAGTAAAAAATCCATGTTGAGCTATGAAATTTTTCTTCTCCAGAGTCACTGGAACAATTTTAACCAAAAGCTGACATCTTTTTAAATGAAGAACCTTGCTCCTTTTTGCTAAGTGGAGGTAATATAAGATGTGATACAGATCTGTTAGGATCTATCTATATTTTGAGGCATTTCAGAATATCTGTGAGGAAAACATCCAGAAATTTTCATGTTTAGGTATTTTTCACTTTCAATTGGTCTGCATTCAAAGTGCCTGCAGACATTGAAAAGAAATTCAAATTGAAATGGAAAAAGATATTTTTAGATCTTTGATTTACACACTGAAGACATACCAAGGAAGCACGAACAAGGTTTGTGAGGCAAAAAGGTTCAGGTATATCTGTGACACTTATATTTGAATTTATAGAAATATTTTGTATTTTAAAAGAAAATTAAAAATGTTTTCACTGATACTGCTTTGACACTGCCATGGAGCCCAGCCCTTGTATCACAGGATGGGGATCCCCTACATGTAACACTGTACACAGTGTTCCCTGGAGAGGAGGATGATCTCTATTGACTTAAAGATAAAAATTCTAAATGGTGTCTTGGCCATAAATTGTTTACATTTAAATGAACAGCAACTCTAGACTGTTATCAAAGAAATTTATCTTATCTCGTTAAATAAGGTTGTCTTTGGAAGTGGAAAGAAATGGTGTACATGTTTTATGCCAGTTCTAGTTTTTACACTTGAAATGTTTTAGGATTTTGAAAAGGAATTGTCAAAGCTGGGTGTTCGAGATGACTCTGAAGAACATGCAAAAACTCTCATACAAGCTTTAATAGTAAGTATGCATTTATGTTATTGATGTTGAATAAAAGGTTGAAATCAGAAATCAACTTTATGTGATGCCATTATTTTTTTTCCTTCAGTCAAACAGAGATGCAAAAGTTGCACAAAATTTATTCTGATTTAACCACAAGACAGAATCCGTTCTAGGCAAAACTTAATGACTTAACCAGGACACAGAATCCATTGTAGTCATAGCTTATACTGACTTCACGAGAAGACTGTAGGCATAGCTTATACTGACTTTACAAGAAGACAGAATCCACTGTAGTCATAGCTTATACTGACTTCACAAGAAGACAGAATCCACTGTAATCATAGCTTATACTGACTTCACAAGAAGACAGAATCTACTGTAGGCATAGTTTATACTGACTTCACAAGAAGACAGAATCCACTGTAGGCATAGCTTATACTGACTTCACAAGAAGACAGAATCCACTGTAATCATAGCTTATATTGACTTCACAAGAAGACAGAATCCACTGTAATCATAGCTTATAGTGACTTCACAAGAAGACAGAATCTACTGTAGGCATAGCTTATACTGACTTCACAAGAAGACAGAATTCACTGTAGGCATAGCTTATATTGACTTCACAACAAGACAGAATCCACTGTAGGCATAGCTTATATTGACTTCACAAGAAGACAGAATCCACTGTAATCATAGCTTATACTGACTTCACAAGAAGACAGAATCTACTGTAGGCATAGCTTATACTGACTTCACAAGAAGACAGAATCCACTGTAGGCATAGCTTATATTGACTTCACAACAAGACAGAATCCACTGTAGGCATAGCTTATATTGACTTCACAAGAAGACAGAAACCACTAAGGCAAAACTTATATGGATTAACAATACAAAATCCATCATGATTTAGATAAAGCTTATACACAAATGTACTGACTTTATTATAGGACAGAGTCTACCCAAGACAAAGTTTATATTGGCTTAACACCCTAGGAAAAACAAATGATATTAACAAGAGGATAAGTACATACAGAATGTCACCCCATTTACATGACAGTAACCTTGAATAGTAATTATACCCTCTATAAAATTTTTTTGGGGGGATGGGGGTATATAGGAATAACCCGGGCCATCCATCTGTCTGTCCATCAATCTTTTCTTTGCCATAACTTCTACATTTAAATTTAGAGGGAGATAATATTTAATACAATTGTTGTTCAATACCCAAGGATGTGTCATGATTGGAACTAAGGCTATATCTGCAAGGTCAAGGTCACATTGCACATATAACCAGAATTTGTCTGGGCAATAACTTTCTCCTGTTATATTGCAAGGAGATTATATTTTACACAATTGTTGTCCTTGACCCAGGGGTGTTTCATGATTTTAAATCAAGATCATATCTACAAGGTCAAGGTTTCAGTGTTTACATAGCCATAATTCTTACCTGAGCTATAACTTCTTCCTGTTAAATTGGAGGGAGATTTATATTTTGCACAATTGTTGTCCATGACCCAAGGGTGTATCATAACCTTAAACCAAGGTCATATCTTCAAGATCAAGGTTAGAGTGCACAAAAAAGCAGAGTTCCTGTTTGGGCCATATCCTATTCCTTATATATTGGAGGGAGATTATACTTCACACAATTGTTGTCCATGACACAAGGGTGGATCATGACTTTGAACCAAGATCATATCTACAAGGTCAAGGTCAGAGTGCACACATACCAGAACTCTTGTTTTCATTGATTATACCTCAAAATATACAACTGTGACATCCATTACACTTATTTCTGTGATGTATCTTGGGATGAATTATTGCATGTTTCAACTTTGTTGCTGCAGGGTTAGGACAGTTCTGGTTAGACTTGCAGTCACTTCAAAAGAGGCCATTTTGCATTGCATTTCATTCCATCTGGAATTTATATTGCATTTGAATACCAGTATGAATTTTGTTATATTTTATTACAGCATTTAATGAAAGTTATGGACAATGAGGGATCAGGTATTAGACAGGAACTTCTCTTCCCAGAGGCTGTAAGTGCATTAGTTTACAGATGTCGCAAATATTTAAATCTTGCATTTAGAGATTTTCCTGCATCTTTCTAGAGGCTATTCATTTGGATTTTTCTTAAATATGCCTGAATTTGTAACACTAGCTCTCTCTCAGGCTCAGTCTTCTTCATTTTAAATATAATTTTAACATTACACCTCATTTTCGACCTATAATATTCATCATTTCTCTCTTTCAGTATTAAGAGTTGATTTAAGTTAAATTGCAGGTTGTGGCCCTATTTCAATTGATGCTTGGGAATATAGCTGTGTAGATGTGGCTAACACATTGAGAGAAAACAGTGGACACTAGAGCCTAGACCAGAGAGTAGAACACAACTAAAGCTTGTAGTAGGGCAAGTTGAGACTTGCGTTTCTGTGATTACTAGTTCATAAGAAGTAATGATTAGTGTTAAAAGTAATTGTTGGCAGACAGACGGCAGGGTATTACATGAGATCTACTGGTCTTGACTAGAAGAGCGTTTTGACCAATAGAGCTACGTGTTTAGAAAAAACCCCCAAAACATAGTTGTAGCTGTTTATTTACGTTCGTCCTTGGATCAACTCATAACGGCACCCCAACAGAATCTTGATGTATAGCTAGGCGGTTTAATTACATTTAACTCTATTGGTCAAAATGCTTTTCTGGTCGAGACTAGTAGATCTCACGTGATACCCTCCCGTTCTGTCTGTTTTTCAACAATTACAGAAACCTAAGTCTCAACTTCTTGACCCTACTCTAGGGTCTAGTTGTGTTTTACTCTCTAGTCGACTCTTACATCTGCACAGCTATACCTCAATGCAGCAACCATCAATTAAATAATATCTTCGTACTGGTCTAATGGAGACATCATGGAAGATTAAAATTGTTATTGAGTCTGATCACTCGGATGCTTTAATGGATGTCATGAATTTTTGGAACTTTTAATGTAAAGATGTTGAAAAATCGAAAATTTCAAAAATCCAAAAACCTAAACTGATATTTGATTTTAATATTTTGATGTTTTGCCTAAAATCCAAAAATTTTAAACTCTCAAAATGATTTAGATCAAAAATGTAAAATTTTGAAAATTCAAAAACTCTTCAGGATATTTATTATTTTAGGTTATTAGTCAAAATTCTACAATTCAAAAAAACTGAAACGATTATAAACATTTGATATTTTAGGTTTTCGGTTAAATTAAAAAAAAAAATAAAAAACTTCCAAATCATTTTTGAATTGTTAAGTGTGAAGGGACCTCAACCTGTATAGGGGATTCAGCCTATGTAAGATTAACATTAATTTAAGTACATGTATAAAAAACTAAAAAAAAAAACAAACGTGAAATGATCTAGAAAACATATACAGGTACAGTACTAGTATAGTCAGATTTGTTAAACATATTCTATATAAATAAAGGATAATTCCATCAGGTTTTCATAGTTATAACTGTTCATGCATTTTAGAATGTAATTCTTGCCTTTAGTATTAACTTGCTCTCTCGGAATTAAGCAACAAGCATATTTTGCAACATAGGATTTGCTCTTGTTATTGTATAAGTATGAATTTCTAGCTTGTTTGATAATCCAAGTATGCATTTTGTTTTAGGAAGATGTTATGTTCAAGTTACAATTGTTCTCCTCTCCAACAAGCCATTTACTAATACTCTACAGAGAACTATGTGAGAAGGTATGTTTGCCACCAGCATTCAGTCAGTGGGTTTTTTTTTTTTTTTTTTTTTCGATGTTTTCATTTGTGGTATTACACATATCCACATGCACTTACATATGTCAACATAACCATACATACATATACACATACATATACATACATACATACTTACATATACACACATATATACTTACATATACATACACACATATAAGCATATACATCCAAACATTTACATACACATGCACACACATATACATGTACATACATACACATACATATATACATGTATATATATATGTCATCATAAATTTTATGTTACAATGAAAATGTACCATATAGGTAGTATTATCCAAAGTTCATAGTAAGCCGGCGTGGCCTAGTGGTATCGCGTCGGACTCCTGAATGGGAGGCCGGGGTTCGAGTCCCGCTCTGGTCATGCCGGTGTCATGTCTTTCGGATGAGACAGTAAAAACCGAGGCCCCGTGTCGTGGTATGCAGGGCACGTTAAAGATCCCTCACTGCTTCGGGTGGGTCCGTTGCAAAGGTCAAAATTTATATGCCCCGCATCAGGCAGATGCCGTCACCATATACGTGAAATATTCGTGGTGTGACGTAAAGCAAAAATCAATCAATCAATCAACCAAAGTTCATAGTATATTGATACAAATGACATCATAATCTCTGCCACAATTTTGTAATTCAATATTAATCTAGTGTGTGGATTTTATAGTATATTACTTAATCTATCATAAGAATCATCTTTAAGTTTTCCAGCTAGTTGGAGTACACTGTTTTGTTTCCTTAAGTCATCATGAAATTTCAAAATTCAAAGATTCACTCAGTTTTTCCCATAAATATTTTGTGAGTTCACATTCAAATAGTAAGTGATTTGTATCTTCAATGCATAGACATTTTTCACATAATGGAGAAACGTCTTTATTTGATTTGTTAACCTTTAAATTGTTATTCAGAATTCCGTGAAATAATTTGTAGTTAAACTCGAAAATACATTTTTCGTGCATTTTTACAATTTCATATTTGTAAATACTTTTCCATATTCCTTTATCTGTAATAATAAACAGTCTTGACCATTTCTGTTCATACAATGGTCTTTCAAATTTCATATTCTCAAGGATTGCATAATAAAATCTACATTTTAATTCATCAATTGGCAGTAGTCTATTATTACGATTTGGTACGAAGTACCAATCTCGTTATGTCAGCGCTTTGAGAAATTGCCGAATGACATAGCACTACTATATATCTTATACATTTATTCTGAACATCTCCTTACGCGACAAAATATAGAACCCATATTCCTTTATATTCATAGACAGATATCTTGAAATAACATATTCTTGGAGATTAATTATTATTTGAACTATATAGTAAGGTAATGGTTTCACCTTTGACAAGATAAGATTTTATTTGCATGTGATTTCAAATATCACTACGCGCTTTGTTTACATCAACTTCGAGGATAGGGAGATGAAAGTGCAGTAGACCATAGACTACAGTTTCCTCCCTTGTTTCATGTACCACGCACATAGTCCCAAAAAAAATTAATGTTTGAATCTTTTTCGATTTATTTACCAGTGTTGTCATGGTATTTATAGTGATTTAAACATGCCCTCTGGTAGAAAAGAGTTTGAAAAAAATTATAAAATTGATATTAAAGCTTTTTGGTGCTTTCCTGAGTATGTCATGAGGCTGAAATGTTGTCGCATGAATAATAACACTACTTCAAGACTTGAGACTGAGGTCATAGGGGTCAAGATGTGTATTGATAGATATTTTGAGTTTGGCGTATACAATTTTTTTCTGCAGATCATGAAATGACAACTCTTATGTAGTAGAACAACATACATAAATTTCAGAAAAAAAAATAAGCGGTGGGATTTTTGCAATGATTTTTGTTTACAAAGGAAAAAAAAAAAACTGTAGTCTATGGTCAGTATGTGAGCTATTATTAGCGGTTCCGGTCAAGACAAGACGCGTTATCATTGGTATTAGGTCAAATGGGGCGTGTATCGGAGAGAAGTGAATTGTGAACACCTTTACGCGGCGTTGCATAATGTGCAGCGTATAAAAGACTCCTCATTCGATCGACTGGATTGACACTTTACACAGGGGTGTCAAATGTTTTTTGCTCTGTAGCACAATTCTTATGTGCTGTAGCACACTGAAGCCGAAGGGGGTGGATGCGGGAAGGACGCCCCCCCCCCACACACACACACACCTCCCCTCTTTACGCAGGTGGGGGTCTGGGAGGGTCTTCCCGGAAAATTTTGGAAAAAAAAGTTTCAAATTGGTGCATTCTGAGGCATTCTGTCATGTTAAGACGCTACAAAATTGACATGTTCATATTTAATAAATTTCATCAGATTATTTTTAAGTATATTCAATAATTCATGAGCCTTACTCACTTAGAGCATCTCTTTTGTCTATAAAAAACTTGCCAAAATGGTCTATTTTTGAAATAATAAAACATATGTTACATTATATAGCTCTTGCAGCTATTAGATAGAATGCATGAATTAAAGATGACATTTATTCAAATCATTTATTTTTTATTGAAAATTTCTGATAAGGTAGTACATGTAATTACTATATTATTCAATTCTCAAAGAAATGTATGACAAAATATATATTTAATTCCTCTTATTAAGCTAGTATAATAAGAAGTAACCAAAACTTAATATGATAATTCTTTAAATATCTAAAAATTAATTAAAATTTAAATTATGATTATCCTTTAAAATAACATTTTGTTTAAGTAGAAAAAAATTAAATTTTATAAGAGTCTTTCTTAGTAAATTCACTGGTTCTGCATTTTCAAACATTTATGTACATGCTTATAGATTTATTTCAGAAAAAAAAATTAAATTAAAGTTGTATACCCTATAATTTTCAAAATTAGATATCAACATATTTATTGATTGTAAACATTCTGTTTATAAACAGCCATATCTTGCTTAATAAGACGAATTTGAACGCAGAATTTACAAGGGCTCTTTTTAATATATTATAGGCCTATATATATATATAGATATATAATCAAAACAATTTAGAATAAATCTACCTATAATGTGCGAATATAGGGTATACAACTTTAAAACATTAGATTAAAAATCTAGAAAAAGGGGTTAAACTTGAAAATCGCTTGTCGCAAGTTTTGACCCTTTTGTCACACGATCGTGCTACAATGCGACAGGTTGGACACCCCTGTTTACATCATTGGGCAATCGCATCATCTGTGTATGAATGAAGAATTTCATTGGTTGAGTATTTTCATTCATGAACTGGACTTAGTAAAGGCTAAACTGAAATGATTGGGGAGGGGGGGATGCGGACGTGTTGAAGGGTAAATGCAGACATAGCCGTTTTGAACCTTATTTACTAGATAGTTTTACCTCAGTTCGTTATGTGACGGCATCGGAATAAATTTGTGGTACTTCTCCATTAATTTCTGCTATAAATTGTATAGCCCATGAACGGATGAAGATGTTTTAAGGAAAAAAGAGGATTGTAGCTTACTATGGCCACTTACATTTTTCCAATATTCAGTCCTGTAGGATGCAGTTATAAAAATGCCCTTGCATCACATTCATGTAGTTTCGGGTCTTTTATAAAAGGTACAACGAAACCAACGAATTTTTCTGCTCAATTTTCACAATGAATTTGACGTCATGCATCATGACATTAAAGACAATTGATGTGATAAAATTCGATACCTACATTTATAATTTATTTAGACCGACGATGCAGTGCCCTTGGCTATCATAACTTGAGGTTTGATTGAATTTTCCGAGTTCAAGATCTTTCACGACTCATAAGGGCAGCAATATACATATAGATATACATACTTACAAAGGCATATATACACATGTCTCCGATACATTTATACGATACATATAGAACTATCTACTATGCAACAGATATTGCAATTTTTACTTTTTAAAGTGTTTAGAGCACAAGAATGAAATCATAGTGGTTGTATTCCTATAGAGTTGCAAGAGTTCTCTCTCTTTTTATTAATGTATGCGGATGATACCGTGATTTTTTTTCTGATTCCGTAACAGGGTTACAGTGTCTCTTAGATTCATTGTGTGTGTATACTGAATGTTGGTCATTAACTGTAAATGTAACTAAAACAAAATTGTAGTTTTCCGAAACGGAGGCACTGTAAAAGATAATGAGAGGTGGATGTTTAATGGTAAAAATATAGACTTAGTAGATATTTTTTCATATCTTGGTATTTTTGACCGGATTACAAAGCAATTCTGGTCTATGAATTGGCGAAATCCGTCTGTCCGTCCGTCCACACGGCGTCAACATTTTGCTTTTAACTTGGTTTCTTTCATACCCTAAAGGGTACTTATGTCAAAGTTGGTAGGTTTGTAGATACTTGAATGTTCTATCCAACCAATACAAAAATTTAATGATCTTGACCTTAACTTTACGCTTCAGTGAACACACACTGTTTTTTGCCTTTAGGGTGACCACTTGCATACATGTATTGTTAATGTTAATGCAAAGCAATTCCGGTCTATAAATTAGCAAAATCCGTCCGTCTGTCTGTCCGTCCCGCATCAACATTTTGCGTTTAGCATTTTATTAAATTACCGGTACAATGGAAAATTTCAAAAAACACAAAAACAGCTGTCTTTACAATGCAGAAAAGCACTCTTTATAAGGAAATGCTCTGATTTGTCTTTTAAACATGCAACTCTTTTATCTTTATTTAACAGGTATATAGCAAGTATTGCCAATTATAGATGTGAAATATGGGGGATGCACTTTGCCCCGGATTTAGAGAAAGTACACTTATATTATTGCAAAAACATTTTAGGTGTTAAAAGATCCACACCAAATGCCATAGTTTATAGTCAGCTTGGAAGACTACCTTTTATGTGTTTTAGAAAACTAAAAATCATAAAATATTGGCTTACGATTATGCATTCAGATAATTGCATATTAAAATCTTGTCTGAATGAGTTAACATGTTAATTTATAGATAAGCCAAATTGTAAAAGTGGGGTTGCTAATGTATACAATGTATTATCAGAATTGGGTCTAAATAATGTTTGGAATAATTCCTTTAATCTGAATGTCAAGCATATTGTTGCTATTGTAAAAGACAGACTTATGGATGTTTACAAACAGTCAATTTTATCTGAAATCAACACTTCATCTAAATATTTTACCTACAAACATATTCTTGATCAAATTATGCTACAATCATATCTCAAGAAACCTATTTTAACCAGTACAAGAAATATATTAGTAAAATCAGACTTTCATCACACTGTTTATCTGTTGAAAATGGTCCTTACAAAAATATACCTTTACAAAGACGCACCTGTCCCACTTCTATTACCGAAATTGAAGATGAATTCCACTTTATCTTGAAATGTCCCTATTACAACAATCTTAGAGTTAAGTTTTTGAAGCCTTATTATTATTGCAAACCCTCTGTCTTCAAATTAGTTCAACTTTTAAGTACAAATAACACAAAAGATCTATGTAACCTGGGTAAATTTGCCAAACATACTTTTAACCAAAGAAAAAACATCTAATCATGTATCATATTTTTATTTTCATATTCATGTAATGATTGTCATCGCCATCATTAATACTTAACAACTTTAACTATTAGCCTGACCTTATGTACATTGATGAATGTATGCGTGTATGTATGTATTATTTATATATATATGTATATGTATATCTGTCTAGTGTGTTATGATCAATAAGCTGTATTGCTTGAGATGAATAAACATCCCAGCTTTGATACACAAAAGCATAAAATACGCTTTTCTTTAAATGGTCAGCATTGTCGTTCTAAACACCCTGGAATTATACTGTAGAAATTTGTCCTGCGGCGGACGAGATGTTACGTTTATAGCTTAGTTTGCGATCAAATAAACTCTACCGATGACATCGCAATGCCACGTTGACGAATTTAATATCGGGAATCGGAGATAAAGGGGCTATTTAATCATGCTGGAATGCTTTATTTTTTCAATGTGTATTTTACACAAAATTATCTACTTTCCATGCTTTCCATGGTGTGGCCTAGTGGATAAGGTGCTTGGCTCGTGACCGAGAGGTCCAGGGTTCGACTCCCGCCCTGGACACACTGGTGTTCTGTCTTTCGGATGAGACAGTAAAAACCGAGGTCCCGTGTCACGGTAGGCGTGGCATGTAAAAGATCCCTCACTGCTTTGGGTGGGTCCGTTGCAAAGGTCTAAATTTGTGTGCAATGCATCAGGCAGATGCCGTCGCTATACACGTGAAATAAGCATGGAGTGACGTAAAACAATAATCAATCAATCAATCTACTTTCCATGCGTATAATTGAATATATATTGTATTGTTTATTAATCGTATGCATTTCTGCACATAGATATACATGTAATACATATATAACAACAGCAATATAATATAAATCAGACATAGTCAGAGAATGAGATAATAATTGATAATGAAGATGAAGCTTATACAATGTGTTTTCTAATAATAAAAGCATGTTTTATATATTTTCCTAAGTTACATAGTTCTTTTACATTTTCTGTGCATAAAAGTTGAATTAATTTAAAGACGGAGGGCCTAACATAATAGTATTTTTTTCAAAAACTGTTGTCTTAAATGAACATAGTGGGGACATTTCAGTATAAAATGGTACTCATCTTCAATATCTGAAGTACACAAAGGACATAAACGTTTCTCTGAAGGAATTTTCCTATATCGACCAGTTTCTATCGTCAGACAATGTGATGACACTCTCAATTTACAAATCAGTTTCTTATATAGCGTTGGAATAAGTTTCAAAAAATAAGACTGTAAGGTACACTTGTCAACAAGATGTTTATAGATTGAAAATTTTGAAGAAGAATTTATGTCAGAAAATAACGATTGCTTATAATGGTCAAATAAACGTTGTTTGACAATTGCAGTAATATATTGTGCGTTTTCTATATTTTGGTTTGTCCATAACTCCAACAAGCCTAAACTAGACAATAGTTGTTTTACATTAGCGACCCAATTCTTGCAATTACTCTTTTGCAAACATTCACTATACATTGTCTCATAGCAAGCAGCTAAAATACAATTTCCTGTATCTAAAAGTTTGATCCAATATTTTAAAATACGAATTATATAACCGTCCAAATTGTGTATTGTACTTGAACGGCTACAGTATGAACATCCGATCGCAGTAATCGCTGGTATTTTAGTGGTCTAAATACGGACAGCTTATAAACCTACAAAATTGGACAAGACCATTTACAGAGAATTGATCCCATTTTTGCGAGTTCAAGCTATTTCTGGTCGAAAAACCGATATTTAAGTCGCAACTTGGATGAGTGGAATCTATAAGCCACCAATGAAATAAATTCATAATATGCTATAAATCATACAGTCATCATATATACAATTTTGATTCGGTATGAAATAGACGACCTTGTCCGTAATTACACGTTAAAGGCTAAAATTGGGGAGGGGTTTGGTTAAAAAGGATACAACTCCAGTACTCATTCACATGATTTTAAGACGGTGTGGCCAAGAGGATAATGTGCTCGGCTCGTGATTGAGAGGTCCCGGATTTGATTCCTGCCCTGGGCGTACCAGTGTTCTGTCTTTCGGATGAGACAGTGAAAACCGAGGTCCCGTGTCATGGTAGGCATGGCACTTAAAAGATCCCTTAATGCTTCGGATGGGTCGGTTAGAAAGGTCTAAATTTGTGTGCAAAGCATCAGGCAGATGCCGTCACCATATACAGTAAACTAATAACACGTTAAATAGAGTTAAAAATGAAAAAGGAGAAATTTTTCAAGATAATGAAAAAATAATGGATAATATATATGAATTTTAGAAGACATTATACACTATTAAGTATATTTCTGAAACAGATATCAATAAATACCTAGAAAATATTGAGTGTATGTCAGTAACAGAGAAAGAAGAGTGTGATCATTTACCTACTATATATGAATGTGAGAATGCAGTAAAGTTGATGAAAAACAACAAATCGCCAGATAATGATGGTTTACCTGATAGCAGGGAGAATTGTTGGACGAGAACAGAGTGCTTACATTAAAGAGAGGTATATTGGTGAAAATGCGTACATGATATTAGATATATTTGAACATTGTAAAAATAGTAATACAGATGGAATTTTACTATTTTTGGACTATGAAAAGGCATTTCATTTAGTTGAATATAATGTTATGTTTAAGGTATTAGAAAAATTTAATTTTGGAAACGGTTTTATTAAAATGGTAAAAACACTTTACACCGATCCGATTTTCAAAATAAAAACAATGGCTGGATTTAAAAATTATGTAAAATGGAAAGAGGCATACGACAAGGTTGTCTGGTTTCATCTCTGATCTTTATACTAATTCTTGAAAATTATGGCAAGTCAGATAAGATGTAATAATGATGTAAATAGTTTTTTCTCAGATGAAGCTAACTCTATCAAAATAATCCAACATGCTGCTGTTTGTACAAATGTGTTAAAAGATGAAAAGTCTTTAGAATACACATAAAAATGTCATTAACGACTTTAGCAAAGTGTCTGGTTTAAAATTAAATATAGAGAAAACCGAGTGTCTCCTAACAGATTATTTAGTTGAAAATAACAAACAATTGTGTTAAATCATTAGGAATTTACCTTGGATATGACAAAGATCAATGTTATTATAACAATTGGTCTAGTAAGCTTGAGAAATGAGAGAGAATATTAAGTGTTTAGAAAAGAAGAAATTTGTCAATCTTTGGAAAATGTACAATTATAAATAATTTAGCTTTGTCTGAACTGATATATAATGCATTTGTATTACCTAATCCTACTGTATCATCCTTTAAAAAAGTAACAAAACTTATCTATAATTTTCTATGGACCAAAAGGGATAAAAGGAATAAGAAGAAATACATTGATTGGTGATTTTGAACAAGGTGGTATAGGTATTATAGAGATACAAAGTAAATTTAAAGCTGCTAATGCATCATGGGTATCTCGACTAAAGAATAAAAATGGTACGATATACAAATTCATATCACAGCTGTTAAGGAAAAATAATATGGCAATTTATGATATTCTTAAAACTTTCTGTCATGGATACAAATACTGTACATCCTTTTTTGATATGCTCAAATTGCTGCAATTTTATCTAGAGGTTATTAATGCATTTAATAGATGTAAAAAAGCATTCAATCAGTGTTAAGTGTTGTACAATCACTTCTACATTATTTCTTTAAAAAGTCCCTGCTTTTTCATAAGAAAATTGTAGAACTTACAGTGATGTGCTAGTTAGTTTAACTTACTTTTCACAGTGGGATAAGTGTGTGACTTTCTTTTGTCTTTATGTAGCCTTGAATACTTTATTTCTTAATTTGAACAAAGCACAGTCCTTTTAAAACACAAACTATTTATGTACATAATTCCTAATAGAGGTCTCTAAATTACCTTACAGTGTTCTTCTTTCTGTCAGTTTTGGTGATGTATTTATTGGTTTTTTTTCAGATCTGTGGCTGTGATGTTACAAGCACTTCATCTGGAGAGAATTCATTGTCCCACATTTTACACAAAATGAAATCTGATCTGATGAAAATGCGAAAATGTTTCACAGGAAAACAACTCGTGTCTTGGATTATGCAAAATTCAGAGTTGTTTGAACCTATATTAGGTATATTTTTACTATGTAGATATATTTACATATTAATATATTTACACAATGGTTATGTCAGTATGAATTCATGGTCAGTTTAGATATTGTCTGAAATGTTTCAATAACCTTTCATCAGAAGTCTTGATAACATTAACATATTGTAGATTCTTCATTGAGTGTAGAGCTTTTGATGAAGGAAAGGAGACTTTGTATTGACATAGCTGAGTGGTTTCTTAATCAGGACCTGATCCTGGATCTCGATGAAGAAGTTTCTGGTTAGTAACTTGTCGTAATGTATATTTAAGGTTTACTACAAACCTTCATATTGTTTCAGGATTATCTACACATACATGTAACACCAATCAAAAAAAAATTAAGAAATGATGTACATTATCCAATATGACCACTATGGCAGTCATATTGAAAAATATAAAACTGTATATTTCCTTCATTTTTCTTGTCAATGACTTATCATAATGTACCAATCTATGGCAGATAATGAACATTGAGATGTATAATCAGTTTGAATGCAATAACACATACATGTCTAGATAGACACATATTGCTATTAGTTATAAATATAGCAAAGGAATGATGTGATGATAGGAGTTCAGCAATCTTTGGTTATAGAATAGCCTTTACTGTACCAGAAGGTAGATTTATTTGAGAATCATGGAAACATGACTCACAAGATCCTATAACCAATATGTTTGAAAGTTAAGCTTTCAAAGTTGATTAGAGCTTGATATTGATTCATATTTATCAATAGGCATCTTGTTCTCTTCATGAATAAGGAAAGTTTTGTGATCTGTCTGTCATTTTTATGGCAGATACTTTACCCATGTAGCATTCAAATATTTTGTATATATACATGACGTCATGACAATAATATTAAGCGCTGTATGTTGTGTCATAAATGGAAATGGATCCGTGTATATTCATTGTATAATGAAGAGCATTAAAACATAAGTCATTAGAAAGCCCAACTGAATCAATACGAGTTATCTTCCCGTTTCAGCAACCCTTACTGCATAAATCCAAATTTGGTTTGAAACAGGTATTTTGTCAATGCCTGAATCAAGTTTATTTCACTACAATAATATAGAAATTGACCAAAAGGCTGATTCTTGCTATTTGTGGCTCAACCCCTATGGTTTGAGTGGGATGTATGGTTCTTGTCAAATTATCCAGAAACCATTGTGTTTCAGTTCATAGAAGCCAGAGACTGTATGTGGTCCAACCTTGTTTCAAAATTAAATGTATGATACTTAAGAAATTATCCAAAAACATGGTGCTTGCATCACCTAAGTAGAAAGCTCTTTGTGACCCAACCTTATCTATTGTCTCTGTACGTTTACTTTCTACATTTAAAGTACTTTAGAACCATTGAAGGGATTTTCATGAAACACAATAGGGATAAAGTAAGTAAAGTCCCCTACAAATGTTGTTGATTTCAGCGACACTATTAATTGTAATCTTCAAAGTGAGACAGGATATATCCAGGAAGGTACCCTCTTTTGATAGACTTCTACAGATTGGTGCATAGATCAACAAACCAAATGAATTAGCTTATCTAAAAAGTGCCTCTTAAGATTTGTTGTTTTGACTTTGGTTAGTTATCATTCCAAATAAACTTTTCAAAAATGTTCAAAACATCATTCTTTCCCTTCATTGGCATTTTCATCTGCTGTTCTTTGTCCTTTAGTCGTATGACATATGTGTACCAAGTTTGTCAGTTTTAGCCCAAATTGTTCAATTATGTATATTTTTCACACGGTTTATCATTGGTGTTAAAGGTGTGACATTGACATTAGTCTGTTTGATGGTCCTAACCCAAATGATTTGTTATGTTTCATGTTCACTAGCTTCATAAGCAATATTAAGTATGTGACTTTGACCTTTGAAAACTATAGGCATCACCCTCTTGTCATAAGAAGTATGTTTGACGGTCCAAGCCGAAATGATTTGGTCTGTATCTTATTTATGAGGTTTATCAATAATGTTAAGATTGTGAATTTGAACTTTGACCCCTTACCTTGAAAAATGAGAATTATGAGTACCAAGTTTGACGGTTCTGGCTCAAATAGTTTGGTCTGTATCATAAGCTTTATCAACAACGTTTAGCATGTGACCTTTAGTTTTGACCCTTAAAACAGTGGTATCAAATTCTTATCATAAGGAATATATGTACCAAGTTTGATGATCCTGGCTTATTCAGTTCAATTTGTATCCGTTTTACACAGTTTATTAATAATATTAAGCATTTAACCTTGACCTTTGGCCTTGAAAATCATTCTCTCAGTATCAGGAGTACCGAGTTTGACGGTCCTATCTCGGTGAAGGGGTTTGATGTGTATCATGTTTATTAGCTTTATTAACAATGTTTAACTTGTGATTTAGTCCTTAGATCTCTAACCCTGAAAACATGGGTACCAAGTTTGACGGTCCTTGCCTACTTAGTTTTGATGGCCCAAGCCTAAACAGTTTGACCTATATAATATTTACAAACAGAAAGACAAACTCTCCAACCACACCAATCAAGAGGATGTTGGTCTATGACATGCATATAATAAAGGTGATTCTATTTTGAGATTTGGTTAAACATGTAGTTATGTAGTGATGTAATGCAATTTTTATACATTATTAGATTCATCAGAGTCCGATAGTGACCTGGATAGAGACTATCCATCTATGACAATAGCATCTGCAACAGAGCACCAACAGGAAAATTGTAATAATTCCAGAATATCCACCCCCACTCAAGTCCCTTCAGCAAGTTTCAAAGACATGCATAGAAAACACACAAAACATCAAAATTTCCTTGAAAATGTACATTCAATAACATCACGTAACTCATTGCGAATGATGCGGACCCCAATTCATTTAGACAAAATGACAAACAAGTGTCCAAGTGACAATTCAGAAGCCACAACTGATGCTACTGGAAACTTAAATGAGAGTTTGAGAAGCAGCTTCTCAGACGGTACAGAATTCCCAACGCCTTACATTCCTTCTTTTACCCCTGCAGCAGAATTCCTCTTCAAAACTTTTGCAGACAATGACAATAATTACTACATTATTTCGCTGTTAGAAGAAGGTCATGTAAACAAATTAAAGAATAAACATGACTGGAAATCACAAGAAATAAAGATGCTTGTGGAGATGGTGTTTGAGAAGAAAATATCACTTGATTTCATTCTGGGAATATTATACAACAGAAGGAAATATGACAAAGATGCTAGAGACTTCTTCATAAATCGTCCAAAGTATGCTTCTAAGTTCAGAAAGCAATCAGATCCTGAATTCTGTGAAGTTAGTTAAGCTATTGTTTCCACAACAATTCAAGTACATTGTTAAATTTCTTTTTGTGTTTAGCTCGCCGGGACGAATGTCTGGAGATCTAATGTCATACCCCCTGGAATCGTTGTTGTTTGTTGTTGCTGTTGTTGTGGTTTGTAGACAAAAACTTAAACCTGGATCATAAGTATAGATCCATTAGAGACTGGGCTTTGATATTTCACATGTATATTTCTTGTGCCAAGACCTTTATTTGGGTACCAAAAGTTTTGACCTCAGGACCTTGACCTTGAAGTTTAAGCTACTTTTAAAAAACTTTAAACTTGGTCATAACTTATGTACAGAAAGAGATCATATGTATTTCTTGTAACAAGACTTTCATTACTTGGCAAAATTTTTCATGTTTTGACTTTGACCTTGAAGATTGACCTACTTACAAAAAACTTTCGTCAATTAAATTTGGTTGCCACTGGCGAGCCAGTGTTGTCTTCTGACAACACATGTTCTTACAGGGTTATAGAAGTGATTGTCGAAGAGCCAATTTGTCATATTGCTTGTTCACAACTGCCTTAATATAATCTTAATATGTTCGTCTAATATTGATATGCTAAAACAATTATTTTAACATGATACAGTAGAAAGAACACAGTGTATGATAGACTTTTTTGATGATGAAGGATTAAATAGAAAAGAAAAAGTAATGAAATTAAACTTTCTGGAAACAAATTCTTACAAACATAGGTAATGAAACTTTCATTGGAAATGTGACAACAGATCTCTATACATGTATATAGATTTATATTAATACTTGGGGTTTGCCAGGTTGGAAAATTCTGTTCCAGAGAGTATATGCCCATGTTTATGAGTTTTTGTCCTTTAAAGCAATATAAACTGTAACTTCTGCTTAGAACTCACAAATTACTAGGTTGTCAAATCGGACGTTTTTCACTAACCGGTTAATCGGTACTTTTTCCGATCTAGTAATCGGTTACTCGTATCAATAGACTTTGTTTAAAGTAGGCATGATTCAATCATGTACGCTGTCAGGGGCCCTCTATATCATAAACAACGTCTGTTGCATATATTATGCTCGTAGACAAACTTACTCAAACAGACAAATGGAAATCAAGTAGTGCAAATGAAATTTAATTTAAGTGAAGTTCATTCGTGATATAAATCAAAAATACAAAGAGTGCAGTAATACATTCCCAATTAAACACGTTGCAACTGTCTGGGGAAATAGCCATTAATAAGGTCAAAAGGTCACAAACAAGAACGGTATACGGACACAGTTTGAATTTTTATATGCAGAAAGCTTATTTTTGTGCAGAAAAAGAATTTTGTCAACACAAGTAGATGAAAGTTGGTTTCGAAGTTTTGTAAGAATAAGTCTAGCTATGGAGAAGATTCTCTCCGATGGTACTGATGTGCCGGGCACAGCCAAATAACGGCGTGCCAATACGGACAACCGGGGATATTTCGATGAATACGTTTTCCACCATTGCAGTGGGTCGATATCTGGATCGACGCGATGCCTTTTATACATCTCGACTTCAGATTTTAACGAGCTCCCCTTGTTGTTAATCAAAAATGCAGGACGTGCTGCACCTTCGGTTTCTTTGGAACGCAAAGTTCATTCGATACAGGGGGTAATAACGGGACGCGGATCTAGAAAAGAAGCGACAACGTCGCTTCACAAATACAAGACAAACCGAGCGGAATAAAATCTTCATTCGGTTTTTCTGTAAATTATTTTTTTTTCACCGAGTACCCGAGTACTCAGCTTACTAACCGATACTCGGTTCGTTCGACGGTTAACCGGATACTCGTTGACAACCCTACAAATAACATATTTACACATACAACTCATACAAAAAATAATTAAATTTAGTAGAGAGAAATATGCGAACTTCGGTCTTATAGGATATATAACATGGTTTTCTTTTCTCTCCAACTTATTTCCGTCCCAAAGAGAATGCTTAGAATCGCAGCATGAAAAGACCTGTTTTATAGGTCTGTAAGTGATCTATTTCCACTGATTTTTTTTCACACATTATTAATTTTGTGACAGTTGTAAAATAATTTGGACAATACTGAAGAAAAACAGAATGCTTAAAAGTTACAGGTTGTATTGTGTTAAGTACTGAATTAGAGTATACATGTATGTAAATGTATCAGAATAACGATATTTCTTAAAAAAAAAAAGGATGATTATAAAAAAAAACCCCAAACCAACTTTAGGAGGACTGTAGGTTTATGCTACTTCTCCGATTTGACCTCTTATGAGTTCTCATTCTGATGAATGCAACTCATTTTCTTGAATATGTAATCCAGTCGTTCCCAATAACTTTCGGTCCCCATAGGTCATTCGGACCTATGTAGTGAAGTTACACACAGGTCCGAAACAAAAATGTCTGTCCGAAAAAAAAAAAGAAGAGAAACATAGATGTATTCTGATATATTTAATCTCATCTAACAAAATCATCGATCATCCGCAAATTAGCTCGAATAACATCTCCGAAAGAAAAAACTTTGACCGATTCCTCAATGAGACAATCACAGTGAATCACGCTCTTGTAAAAGCCTTCGATAAACCCGCTTTTGCGAAACGTTTACGTTACGGTTTACTTCATCATGGTCACCAAAACACTTTAATTTGAGGGAGTATAAATAAACGAAACTCTGCCCAGGGCCGTCTCTGTGTATTTTGGGACTGGGGCCAGGGCCTTTGCAATTGGGAAAATTAGCGTCGTTTTGGACCAAATTGGGAAAAATTTAATAAAATGAGGAAAGCAGTATTATCAATGGCATTTGTTTATTTCAAGTACATCTAGTTTTATTAATTGATATGCCCGTCCTTCATTGTTTGAATTTATTTATGGCTGCATCCAATTGACATTGAGGCAGCTGGTTTTGATTGTTGGCCGTGATCACTATCAGTCCTTTGATTTCTGTGTTCTCGTGTTGCTTTATGCGATTTTATAAGACACAGCGTTCTCATTAAATATATAAAACCATTACTCGTGTTCAAATGTGTTCAAATGTGCATCGAAAATACTTGTCACGAATACGACCATTCGAAATAACCTCGCACCTGTCGATTAAAGGATCCACAAAACGCTTCAATACTACTTTTAAAAACACTGCATTTACAAGTGCTATTTGTACATTGATGGTGTTTACATTTTGTGTTGGACGCGCTGATGTTACGGTTTAAAATATAACGCGATTGAACAAGTTTCGGTAAATAAATCTGACTACGTACAGTCGGGAATTTTAAGGAAACAAGGTGGGAAAAAATCCTATTTGGCATTGGGAATGGGACCGAATATCGGCCCCAGATAAGCCCTAGCGACGGCCCTGCTGCAGGACGCATCGGTCATTCGGACCGGCAATGTGACAGTGGGACATCGGTCCTTACGTAAATGTGTCGGTCAGGACCGACGGACCGATGTAATTGGGAATGACTAGTAATCTCAATACATACACATCTGACAGTCTTAGTCATCAGTCCAGATAGCTTTTTGATTACTGATGCGAGTCATAGTCTGGGCATCATTTTTACCCCACTTATCAGTTCGTTAGCCTCTTGCACGGGTATACCTGTAGTATTAAAAAAATTGGGCAGGCAGAATCGTGACACTTATGCCTTTTTTCAGTTCCAATTTGGCCATTATTTTTTACTGTGTTACATAAACTTATCTGTGATAATGTAAATTCTGCAAACATATAGTGCAATATGGATTAATATTTAATTATTATGATTTAAGCATGTTACGATACATATTATTCAGACTTTAAGAAATAAATGGTTATTTTCTCATGCTTTGCTCTCTTCTATCCGTCTTACACTTGGTTGATAATACAGGGTGTGTAACATAGGTATACACTTCATAGTGCTAGTTTTTGTTCTTGAGCACTTGTTAAGAATCTGTTTACTATCTGAGCGTCTCTAAGGAACCCTTAGGTTTCGGTGCATTCTCAATAGTGATTCCTGACAGTGCTGTTGGTGCCTCATACTTCTCCAACATCTTACGTTTGCCCTGTGCCATGATTAAATGTATGTATAATAATTAATAGAGCAATCAAATATATCTCTGTAAATCAATTATGCCAACACTATCTCTGTAATTCAGCTAGTATTCTAAAGAGATTTATAAATGCGTAATTATTTAGTTTTTGGTTTAATCTCAAATCTGTTTATTATTTTGTGCCTTTTCAATTGTATTTCATTTATATATAGACAGATCCTGCTTAGAGTAATGTAATTTGAACCTAAAGAACAAAATCTTCCTACAGAAACAAAGTGAATGCTTAAATTAGCATTAAGAATATGCATATGCTTACATATGGATTCATTTGCGAGTTGTTTATTGGGTGAACCATTGAATTTTGTTTAACTTCTCTCTTCTCTTGAACTATGATTATTTTACCACTGCACCACAAAAGAGAAGAGTTTTGGTTCATGTATAATTCAGTGACTTTAATGCACATAAGCTTACCTTATATATCTTGTCTTTTTCTACCATGATTCTTCTTCGTCTGGTTGCCTATATAATGATGAGTGACTTTAACAAAACAGAAAAATGGCAAAAATCTATATACAGTAGTTTTTCTTGAATTCTTAATTCTTCATCATTTTCACAATTTGCCCCATGTTTTTTCTCTCGGCTTATTTAGCCTGAATACTGAGTTCATGAAATTTTAAAAGTGCTTTACTGCCTAAAAAGTATTTTCTCATACTCTTTATTACAAAATAGTTGATTAATTAAACACAGAAGTTTTAATTGAATAACAATCTGTAGTAAAATGTTGCTTACTGTATAAAATATGTATAATCCAAATATTGTGTGGAAGAGAATGAATACTGCAGCTAAGGAGATCATGGAATAGTCGTCATAGGCTTCTACATCAGCTTGTGAGGAATGCTTAGCCAGATGTTTCATGCAGGCATTCTGAGTCGCATGCATTCCCAAAAACATAAGAGCTGCCAAAACATACAAATCCTGAAATATAAAAGAATTGTTACGCCATAACTGCTTGTAAAAGATCTTAAATTTGCAGTAACTTTAAAACATGTACGATTCAACCTGAATACGTGTACAGTAAGTTTTGTTGAAATGTGACCCCCTTATTTGGCATTGTAAGTTCGAGGAGCCAAAGAGAAAGAATGGAGGTAATTCTATGTAACATTTTAACTCGCTCGGGGTTATTCATATTGAAGAAATAAAACCTCTTGCATCAGACTTTGTAAATAGCCAGGCCCAGTCACCTGAGAAAGTAAACCATTCTTAACAAAATTCATATGGAGAGTGTCATTGAATACTTCATTTCTACCTCATTTGATCACAATTTCATGTGTAGTAAGTACTATGCTGTAACATGCTCCCCTGAACAAAAAATCTCTCGAAAACAAAATGAACAAGCTTGCAACACTCCCTGCCTTAATCTGTAACTTCGAAGTGACTAATACCTTGTTAGCAACATGAAACAGTTATAGAGTTGACCTTTTGACGCCAAAATCTAATCCTTTATTATATCTTTATATCAGCTAACATTGTATGAAGTTTGAAGCAAATTGGTCACTCCTTTCTCAAGTTATTGTCTGGAAATTATCTAGACAGACAAACAGATGAAGGGACAACGACAAACATTATACTCCTTTCAAGTTACGTAAGGTAGCCTTATATGAAGTTTAAAAGAAATCAATCATTCTTATCCAAGTTATTATCTGGCAAATGAAATGCGTGATAAATGTCTATTTTTAGTAACAGTTATTTTTAGAATTGACCTTTGACCCCAAAATCAATTCCACCCTAGACCTTTACGTGAGCTAGCGTTGTATGAAGTTTGAAAGAAATCAATCCTTCCAAACTCAAATTATTATCTGGAAACCGAAACACGATAAATGCCCTTTTTTCAGTAATAGTGGTCCTCAAGTTGACCTTTTGACCCCAAAATCAATCCCACATTAGATCTTTATATAAGTTAACAGTGTATGAAGTTTGAAGCAAATTGGCCATTCCTTATTGAAGTTATTGTCTAGAAACCATCCGCACAAACAGAGGGACAATGACAAAACTATACTCCCTTCCAGCTTCATAAGCTACCCTTATATGAAGTTTAAAAGAAATCAGTCATTCTTAACTCAAGTTATCTGGCAAATGAAACGCAGTGATAAATGTCTGTTTTTAGTAACAGTTATTTTTAGAATTGGCATGGCCTTTTGACCCCAAACTTAATCCCACCCTACACCTTTACATGAGCTGGCCTTACATGAAGTTTGAAAGAAATCAATTATTCCTAACTCGAGTTATCATCTGGAAACCGAAATACAATAATAAATGTCTATTTGTCATACAGCTTTGTCAGATGTCTTCAGTTTTCTCATTTTTAGTAACAGTGACCCTTCGACTTGACTTTTTGACCCCAAAATCAATTCCACATTAGATATTTATATAACAAATTGGTCATTCCTTACTGAAATTATTGTCTGGAAACCATCTGAACAGACAGACGGACAACGACAAACACTATAGTCCCCTCCAGTTTCACTTGCAGGGGACTAATAATCGTACATACACTACAAAATAGTACATTGTAACATTTTCTTATATGTAGTAAAATGATCAGTTCGAATGCCTGACCGTTGCAAGATGTGTTGTAAACCACAAATGCCCTCGGCGGTAAACAAAGTCCAAATAAGGCAAAGTTTGCAATGCTATTTATCTTGATTACACCCCAATCCAGGGAATGTACGCATGTGAAATATGAAAACCCCAGCTGTTATGTATCAAACGTTATCAATGTTTAAGTTTTTAAAAAAGTAAAAAATTATTGTTGGTCAAAAGTCACGGTCAAGGTCACGAGGTCAAAACTTTTGTACCGACAAAAAGGTCGTGTCACAAGGAATATGTATCTATCTTTTGTAATTGAAAAGTTATAACCAGTGTTAAAGGGTTTCTTTGCCACAGACAGACAGGCCAAACAAGATGCCCCCGAATCACTGATTCTGGAAAAAAACATCGCTTGTAGGAGACCGTGGTCATCCCTACCAAGTTTGGTTAAATTATACATTTTCTGAAATGTCAAAATATGAATTGTTTGTGCGTGACTCATGACAAAACTTCGGTGTCTATTGGCTGAAGTAAGAGGTGATGGTAATTACAGGGATAACAACGGACAATTGATATTGCTGCATCCTTTCATACAAAGATAATTTTGAAACTTTTACATTGTAAGGGGCCTCAACTGGCGAGTAGACTTAAAACAAAAGTTTGCAACGTCATGTACAGTAGTCTCCAGCTATGACCTGTGTCAGTTGGAATTCATGTGTATGTGAAGAACTGCCTGTGTATCAGTTGAAAGTTGGCAGTTTATTCCAATTTCCTTCAAAGGGCATCACTATAAGGCAAAGAGTCCTGACACAGTATTGCAATATTTGACAAATTTCCTCCATTGGTCATCTCTAAAGGTTAAATAGTGTTGGCACGGTGTTACGCTATATGATCAATTACCTTCCATGGCCACCATTTTAGGTGAAAAAGTTTTGACATAGTGTTACACTGTTTGATAAATTTGCTCCACTGATCACCACTATAAGTGAAATAATCCTAGCACGGTGCTACATTATTTAATCAATTTTCCTATTGGTCACCACATAGATGAAATAATTTTGGCATGGTTTTTACACTATTTGATAAATTTCCTACCCTATTCACCACTTTTGTTGAGATACTTTGCGTAATGTTACAAGTTTTGATCAATTTTCTCCACTGGTTACCGCTTTAGGTGAAATAATTCTGGCACGGGGTTAAATATTTGATCGATTTATCAAACATCTGTGAATATTATGAAAATATACCTCATGTCTTTGTGTTCGTCATTTCCTTTGGAATGCATGTTTATCTTTGGATATTTACGAAGCAACTTACAAGATAAGTAAGATAAGATATTGTAGGAAGACTTTGCTTTACTACCAACTTGAAGGCGACGGCTGTGAGGAAAAGAGTGATAGTAACAGCAAGTCTATCGGCAGAACTTGGCTCTATAGTAAATGTGGCAAATGTTAGGCTGATGATCAGAAGCTGAAAAGATAAAGAAATAAACTTACAAGCCAAGTAGGGACATTAGTGTTGGGGATAATTACTCTCATGCCCACTATAATTGTGACGGTCGTAAATAAAAGAAAAAACGTCAAAGCCAGTCTCTCTGGTTGGTGTGGCTCAATTGGAAAAGTTGAAAAAGCAAAGATGTATATCATATTCTGAAACAAGAAATAGAGCAAATATCATTTAATAGATATGTACCAGTAAGTAATATAAAACAACTGCCTCATAACCGCACAGTACGTCCGTTTGTAGGTAGAGCAAATGTGTGATCTCAACTCGATATATCTACTTGTATACGCATTCCGTGTAATAGCAATTTTTGTACGTATGGCTATAAAACTAAGCCTAAATGTCTTCTGGTATCTCCAGAAGGAGATAACTGATAGATCTAACTAGTTTAAAGAAAACTGGCTACGACCGTCTGCACTAACAACGTTATTTGTAAAAACTTTAACGAATAAAGTCCCATAACTCCATTACGAAAAATAATACAGCTTGGTATGTTAAAAAAGGCAAAACTTTTACGATGTCCAATAACTACAAATAAAACTTCTAAATTTGATCAAAAGTATATAGAGGTTATCACAACAAACACCTAAGTGAAGTTTGAAGTAATTCACAGTAAATATTCTAAAGATAGGGTGCGACGGATGAATGGGCATTTATATACCCATCATACGTTCGTCATAGACGGGTGTATAACTGTGGCGGATTTAGAGGGGCCCACTTTTTCGCTAAAAGTATGAGTAAAATTCAGATTTGGCAGCCAAAATGGCTGAGTATTTTGGTTAATACTTGACTTTCACATGTGCTCTCCCCTTTTTAGAAATTCTAGATACGCCACTGTATAATAATCATAAAGTTATCGAAATAAAAAGTAAAGCTATAGACACTTTACACATATTCTAAAAAGCAACAGAATATCCTGATATTTACCACAATGAATATGATATTCCAGACAAAGTAGCCTATCTTCCTCGCAACTCTGCACTGAACATGAAGAATAGGATGAACAGTAGAACTGGCGTACTCTACAGTGGTTTTGTCTCTGTAAGTCTCAACATGGCTGTATATGGACCATTCTTGGGCATCCATAAATGTCTTTGTATTTACAGAACTCAGGGAACGCTGATCTTCTATAAGGATGATTTGATCTTCAGCGAGTTCAGTAGCAACAGATATACTTAAATCCTGTATGTAGTAAAATGAATTTATGTCTATAAATCACTCAAATTAGCTTTGACCAGCAAAATAACGATATATAGCCCTAAAGACAAAGAATGTGATCTTACTTCACGAGGTGGTTCTAAAACGTATGTGAATCACGTCAGCGCAACGTCACTCGACACACGGTGAGTTTAATCTAATGGAATTAGAATTCACTGTAACATAAAGTTTCATAGTAATGACATCATTTGATGTCTGAGAAGCCTTCGACAGAAGACATAAAGAAAAAACAATAAACAAAAAAGAAAGAAAGAAAGAAAGCCCCATTATACACCCCATCCCCCCAAAACACCCCCAAACAAACAAACAAGAGCAACGCATAACGTTGCATAATATATGCCCGTCGATTAACTGATTAATATGAAGAGGATTTAATATATGGGGAAATTTCCTTCCCCCCTTATTTAGGGTTTCAAAATCATCCTTCTTAATCTTCTACATTTCTGTTTAATTTCAGTAAAGAAACAAAACTTTTGTAAGATGATACTAATCATGACATTTAACCTTGGATCAATGTCATGAAACTCCTTTAGGACATGGGCAACAATTCTGTGAAATATTATTCAAATCAATGAAGGCAGTAGAAGGTTACGGCCCGGTCAAGTCTTTACCTTACATAGCAGAATGGCCATGATCTTTCAGATATGACCTTGGTTCTAGGTTTTGGCACACCCTTGCGTCAATGACAACAATCCTGTAAAATATGATTTAAATCCATACAGGCAGTAAAATGTTATAGCCGGGACAAAGATTTACCTGACATAAGCATTGTGTCCTTGATCTTTCAGATATGATCTTGGTTCTAGGTCTTGACACACCTTATGGACCTGGGCAACAATTTCATGAAATACTTAAATACATGCATTCATCAAACAGGTATGGCCCGGTAAAGAATTTAACCGACATTGACCTTGCCAATATGATCTTGGTTCAAGGTCATGATACACCCTTGGATCCTGGGTATCAATTCTGTGAACTATTATTCAAATCCATGCAAGGTATAAAAAGTTACCTGAACAAGAATGTAACTGACATAAGCACTGTGACCTTAACCATGTAGATATGACTGAAAATCAATGGGTTTCGTCCTGACCTCATGACATAAGAAATAAGTGTACAAAACTCCTGGCCTAAACGGTATGTTCTGTATCTTGTTAACAAGGTGTGTATAGACCAACAGACCTGCAGACACACAGACCAACAAGACCATACCATAAATTGATAATACGACGGGCGTGTAAAACAAGAGGCCCAAGTGGGCCTATATCGCTCACCTGAGCACAAAGTGCATATTTACAAGCAAGCAAGAAATTCTGTGCAGGGGTTCTGGAGAGGAAGATGAAAATGTGTCAATCAAACAGAGCCAATGGCGGCCATCTTGGATTACGGATCGGCATGAAAAACCTATACTTGGTAGAGGACCTTGAGTACTTACTTTCTATGCAGTTTGGTGAAATTTTGTGCAGCAGTTCTGGAGAAGTCGAAAATGTGTCAACCAATCAGAGCCAATGGCGGCCATCTTGGATCACGGATCGGCATAAAAAACACAAACTTTGTAGAGGACCTTGAGTACTTACTTTCTATACAGTTTGGTGAAATTTTGTGCAGTGGTTCTGGAGAAGAAGTTGAAAATGTGTCAACCAATCAGAGTCAATGGCGGCCATCTTGGATCACGGATCGGCATAAAAAACACCAAACTTGGTTGAGGACCTTGAGTACTTACTTTCTATGCAGTTTGATGAATTTCTGTGCAGTGGTACTGGAGAAGAAGTCGAAAATGTGTCAACCAATCAGAGTCAATGGCGGCCATCTTGGATTACGGACTAGCATAAAAAACACAAACTTGGTAGAGGACCTTGAGTACTTACTTTCTATGAAGTTTGGTGAAATTCTGTGCAGCGATTCTGGAGAAGAAGTCAAAAATGTGTCAACCAATCAGAGTCAATGGCCGCCATCTTGTATCCCCGATCGGCATAAAAAACACAAACTTGGTAGAGGACCTTGAGTACCAACTTCCTATGAAGTTCTGTGCAGCGGTTCTGGAGGAGAAGTCGAAAATGTGTCAACCAATCAGAGCCAATGGCGGCCATCTTGGATCCCGGATCGGCATAAAAACACGAACTTGGTAGAGGACCTTGAGTACTTACTTCCTATGAAGTTTGGTGAAATTCTGTGCAGCAGTTCTGGAGGAGAAGTCGAAAATGTGTCAACCAATCATAGCCAATGGCCGCCATCTTGGATCAAGGATCGGCATAAAAAACACAAACTTGGTAGAGGACGTTGAGTACTTACTTCCTATGAAGTTTGGTGAAATTCTGTGCAGCAGTTCTGGAGAAGTCGAAAATGTGTCAACCAATCAGAGCCAATGGCGGCCATCTTGGATCACGAATCGGTATAAAAACACAAACTTTGTAGAGGACCTTGAGTACTTACTTCCTATGGAGTTTGGTGAAATTCTGTGCAGCGGTTCTGGAGAAGAAGTCGAAAATGTAGAAAAGTTAACGACGGACGACGGACGGACGACGGACGCCGGACGACGGACGCCGGACGCTGCACTATGACAATAGCTCACTTGAGCTACGCTCAGGTGAGCTAAAAAACCCTAATAAAAACGAAAAAAGGGAGAATAAATGATTATTAAAATATGAAAATCGAAATGAACATTTGAAAAAAAAATTCCCTCCGTGCCTTTGTGTTGATGCGTTTTCTTCAAGGGGTGAGTGGCAAAATATGGATCTAGAATAATTACATATCTAACAAATGTGTTGTCATATTCTCGAAATCGGCGTGACATCACACTAAGTTCGAAATGAAGACAATCCCGAAACATTCCGAGGATGACCTGGGGATAACCAAGGTGTTTATCATAGAACGTAATGCAACTTTGTTGAATCACATTTTGAATACAAGACCTATATGATTCATAAAACTGCCGAAATTCATTGAAGAATCTTACAAAGATTATCTCCCATTTTTTTCTTTCGATTTGTCCTTATTATCGCAGTTTGAAATAATTAGATTTCAATATATAAGATTCCTCGTATATAGCTACGATAAATCCCGATACTTATCCCCGAACAAATATGGTGCGTATTGGGTCATGTGACCAATCCGATTTCCAGAATACCTGAACGTCCATTGGAAAGTGTTCTAACTCTAAATTCTCTTTGAAGAAACCTTTAAATCTCCAGAGGCAAAGCACGAGAGGATATTTGTAGCCTGGTACTTCTTGCAGAATGTTATAACTAATCCTGGAGGTTTGAAATTCGCCATCGAGGTTCATGATAAGCAGTCTGGGGGTCCACATGGTGTTGGGATCGAATTCCTTGAAGAATAATGATACAGAGTACTATGGCTAAGTAGGATATGAATATATAGTGGTTGTTCCGACATGATAAATTTCTTGTTAGTAAGTAAATAGAATACATGGTACCGAATTCAAACAGCAACGCAATTCATGTATATTACATAGCACCATCTGGAAATTGACTGGAATAACTGTTAACACACCTTTCCGACAAACAGAAAAAGGTACCATGATGGAGAAAGGATACTCTACCAATCGGACGTACCAACTTCTTGATTTGTAACAAGAACTAATTATAAATATATACGATATATACTAAGGAGGCACCATCAGACATGGTAAACAGGCTAGATGCTTAATCATTTACAAACGTTAGAAGATGATGTATCTTTATTGTGGAAATAGCTATGACATCGAAATGTCGTTCAATTCCCGCGAATGGTAATTGATAGTACATCCAAATATAATGCTTAAAAATGCATTGCTTTTTACATGTTGTTTCTAAAAAGACATTAATATCTAATGGCATTATAGGTCTAGTTTTGTTTTCTTGAATATTATGGAACGTATAAGTTTATCTTGACCTTATTTTGAATAAGTCGGATATTACCTTTGATGAAAGTTTTAAAAGTAAAGGTTCCTCCCACTTTGCTTGGATGAAAATTTCAGCTTCAAACTGCTGGTTAACAGTGTCAATGTCATTTATTTTCATGAAGGTTAATTTAATTTCTACCAGCACCTGTTAAAAGGAAAATATGACAATATTATCTCTCTGCAACTTTATTACAGCTTAGTACTTGGACCATCTTAAGAATACGTAGATTTGCGGTAACGCGATTCACCATTTACAAAGCAAGTAGAAAGGGGGGAATTATCTTTTTTCTCAAAAATTCTATTACGTGGGTTGGGTTCCCCCCTCAGATTTAATATTCAGATTAAATAACAGATAGGCATTTCATGCGGATGACAGCCAGCTTTACAAAATTACCTGTATTTAAAATCAAATATTTCAGACCATTTTGTATATAAGGGAATATAAATATGTACGTTGAATCCATGTCTATTTGACTAAAGTAGCATGTCGGCAAGTTTTATCAATTTCCATTTTCTTTATTCTGTATGATATGGAATAAAACGATATATTGTTGAACATTTTCAGACCGCGGGGCAAATAACAAGATATTGCCGATACCTGTACTTTATTAAATTAAAATTCATCCTTTCCCGCATTTTCATGCGAGGCACAACAACAGCTAACTTCTGCTGCTTCAATATATCGCACCCAAAACATCACCAAATGAATTTTTCTAACATTTTAAAAATCTTGCTAAAGGTACCATCTCAGATGACGGCAACAATGATGATGATATTAATGATGATAAAATTAATATTTTTGATGAACTTGATCAAGATATTACTATGGAAGAGCTGGATTCTGTTATTAAAAAGTTAAAACGTTCGAAAAGTCATGGCTCAGATGGTATCTTGAACGAATATCTACTGGAATTCAAAACTGATCTTCTTCCACTGTTGTTAACAATATTTAATGCTATGCTAACCCATGGTTACTTTCCAGAGGTCTTATCTGAGGCACTTATTGTTCCTATTCATAAAAAAGGCAGTCTGTCAGATCCCTCTAATTATAGAGGAATAAGTTTAATGAGTAACATGGGTAAACTTTTCACAGCTGTTTTAAATGAACGTTTATTGAACTGGTCAAACAGCTATGACGTCATTACGGACGCTCAGTTTGGGTTTCAACCAGGTTCATCTACCACAGATGCAATTTTTGCGCTTCATTCTATTATTGACAAATCACTAAAATCTAAGAAACGTTTATATTGTTGCTTTGTTGATTTTAAGCAAGCTTTTGACTCAATTGATAGATCTAAACTATGGTATAAACTTTCTAAACTCGGCGTACGGGGCCGAATACTTTCAGTTATCAAATCATTATATACCAATATCAAATCAAGAGTTCTAGTGAAAAGTAATTTTTCTGAGTCCTTTGTTTGCAACGCCGGTGTGTTACAAGGGGAGATAATGTCCCCGATAATGTTTTCTCTCTACTTGAACGACTGTGAAACTGATTTTTTACACAATGGAATTCAACATACCGAGTTACAGGAGTTGTCTCTCTTTTTGTTATTATACGCTGACGATATGGTTCTATTTTCAGAAACTATTGAAGATTTACAATCTTTGTTAAATGCTTTACATACATATTCTGAGAAATGGTCTCTCACTGTTAATACCAATAAGACTAAAATTGTTGTTTTCAGAAGTTCAGGTATTGTTCATGATTATGAATCCTGGCAATTGAATGGAATACCAATTGATATTGTAGATCAATTTACATATCTTGGCTTAGCCTTTAATTACAACAACAAATTTAGCATAACTCAGATACAGCTTGCTTTGCAGAGCAGAAAATCTCTTTTTGCTTTAAAGAAAAAATGCATGTCATTTGATTTGAATTATCCAACTTTGCTATCTTTATTTGATTCTTATGTTAGTAGTGTTGCTTGTTATGGTTCGGAAGTCTGGGGTTTTCACTCAGCCCCAGATATTGAAAAGGTTCAAACTGATTTTTGTAAAAATATTCTAGGTCTCAAACGTTCAACTTCTAATGTTTTTGTATATTTTGAACTTGGCCGTTACCCTTTCTTGATTAGACGCCAATTGAGAATTGTTAGATATTGGTTGAAAATCTTAAACTCTGAAAATTGTATATTAAGAGCTTGTTATAAATATATGTATGATGAGTGTATGTCAAAACCTAATAGCAAAAATTGGGCAGCGTCAGTTAAAAATCTATTTGAATCTCTTGGTTTAGCAGATTATTGGCTCAACCAAGAAACTATTAATCATAAAGAAGTGTTTATTGTTACCAAGTAGCGAATTTTTGATCAATGCAAACAAAAGTTTTTAAGTACGCTGGAAACTTCCTCCAAATCTCATTTTTATAAGCATCTTGTAGATAATTTTGCCTTACAGTCTTATCTATGTAAACCTATCCCACATTCCTTGAAGAAATACATTGCAAAATACAGACTTTCGGCACACACATTATGTATAGAAACAGGAAGATTTCGTAAACAGCCTGTTTCCCAGCGCATATGTCCACTATGCAAAACTGACATAGAGGACGAATTTCATTTTATTTTAAAATGCCCATCATACGTATCCATCAGATCAAAATTTATTAAGCCTTACTTTTTTCGCAAACCCTCCGCTTTCAAACTGGTTCAATTACTGAGTTCTAATAACAGCAAAGAACTTTGCAATTTAGGTAAATTTTTGTTACATTCTACAAAACTAAGAAATTCTCTTATTTGACTGTACTACTTTTATTGTTTCACTCATTGCTTGTACCTTATATATAATGATTATTTATGTTGTCTTATATTTGTATATATGTCTATACGTTGTATAACTTTTGACAAATAAACTACTACTACTACTACTTGTTATAATTCGGTCGTTATTGTGTGCTTCAACGCCGTGCCATTCGCCGAAATGACGCAAGCCGATTGTGAATCACAATCGCATTTTATCGGTTGATTTGAAATAAAAAATCTTCACGTCAACTCTTCTTTTCTTACTTTTCATGCATGTAGTCTAGAATTATATCTTACTCCATACCTTCATCCTTTATATCTGTATCGAAGTTTGCAGGCGATTTGAAAACTTTCTCAGCGGACATTTCCTATGACGTGGTGGGAATTCCCCAAATATCGGGAAGACGCGTAACATTTCACGCATCATCTTCATTTAGGATTGTATGAAATACTTCTCTTTGTTTCTTTTTTTTTTTTTTGACTGAAATTTATATCTTAAAAATTCAACATAGACACTTATATGTCAAAACTATGGAACACCAAATTAACATATATTCAAATAATTGCACCTGTCTTCAAATAATTGTACCTATCTTCAAATGAATTAGACATAGGTTTAATTCAAATATACCTATCTTTAATTCATTTGAAGATAGACACAACTGATCTGAAGATAGGTACAAATGCAGTGAATTAAACCTCCATATTTCTCGCCATGATCAAATCTTTCCAAGGGACAGTTCAATAACTCAAAAACGAATTGAACCTAGGTATAATTGACCTCGTGCATTTCTGTAAAATGATATCATCGTAATCAATGTCAGGCCTCGTGCATTTATGTAGAATGATATTATCATTATCAGTGTCAGACTTCGTACATTTATTTAGAATATTCTCGTAATCAATATCAGACCTCGTACATTTATGTAGAATGATATTATCACAAACAATGTCAGACCTCGTAGTTTTATGTAGAATGATATCATAATCAGTTTTAGACTTTGTGCATTTATGTAGAATGATATTATCTTAATCTATGTCAGACCTCGTACATTTATGTAGAATATTCTCGTAATCAATATCAGACCTCGTGCATTTATGTAGAATATTATCATAATCTATGTCAGACCTCGTGCATTTATGAAGAATGATATTATCATAATCTATGTCAGACCTCGTACGTTTATGTCGAATGATATCATAATCAGTATTAGACATCGTGCATTTATGTAGAATGATATCATTACAATACTTGTCTGACCTCGTACATTTATGTAGAATGATAATGCTATAATCATTGTCAGCCCATGTATATTTCTATGTAGAACAGTAATATTATGGTCACTATCATCTTCGTACATTTATGAAGAATGAAAATGTTCGTACACAATAACCATTACAGACAATAATTGTCTCGTGCATTAATGATCGTAGAGGTAATAAAATACGCCACTATATTTCAGAGGTTGGTTACCTCCTACTTCCATGTCACGATATTACTGAAAAATTATTGAAAGCGACGTAAAACACCAATCAATCACTCAACCAACCAAGTAACCAATCGTAGACTGTAACCAGTGCCAATTAATATATAAATCATATAGATAATAATTACTGTCGGACCTCGTACATTAATGATCGTAGATTGTAACCAATGTCAGTTTACATGGAAATCATAGACAATAATCGCTTAATTCATTTGAAGATAGGTACAATTGATTTGAAGATAGGTACAAATGCAGTGAATTAAACCTCCGTATTTCCCGCCATGATCAAATCTTTCCAAGGGAGAGTTCATTATTTTCAATAGCTCAAAAAACGAATTGAACCTAGGTATAATTGAATTGTACCTATCTTCAAATCCTTTGTGGATATGTTTCAATTATACCTATCTTCAAATCAATTGCACCTATCTTTAATTCAATTTTACCTATCTTCAAATGAATTATAGATAAGTAAAATTCAATCGAACCTATCTTTAATTGAATTGCAATTCCATTAAAGATAGGTGTAATTTATTTGAAGATAGGTTCAACTATTTAAAGATAGGTATAATTGTTTACACCCATCTTTAATTCATTTACACCTATCTTTAATTCAATTGTACCTATCTTCAATTCATTTGAAGATAGGTACAATTATTTGAAGATAGGTGCAATTATTTGAAGATAGGTACAATTATTTGGATATATGTTAATTTGGTGTTCCATAAAAACAGGCTGTGGTCGTGTGTCTTACGAGCATTTACTATGATTTCTCCAATTAAGGCAATGAAATAATATTTCCCATTATTTGAAAAAGTTCCCACAACGTCATACAAATTGCTCACCGTTATCAAATCCCTACAAACTTTAATGCAGATATAAACGATGATAACATGGAATAAGATGGAATTTTAGACTAGATACATGAAATATAAGGTAAGTAGAATCGACATTTGAAGTTTTTTTTTTCGAAAAACCATAATTTTGAATGGAGACTGTTGTTATTGGTCAATTGTCGGTGAAAAAAAAGCTCGGTCCCATACGTAAGATAAAGAAAAATTCGAGTACAAAAATGGACAATATAATATATATATATATATATATATATATATATATATATATATATATATATATATATATATATATATATATATATATATATATATATGTATATATATATATATATATATATATATATATATATATATATATATATATATATATATATATATATATATATATATATATATATATCAGTCGCTACGAATTTTGTGAGTCGATCGCGTTACCTCAAATCTACATATTTTTAAGGTTGGCCTCCTCTGGATTCTTACAGAGTTTCTATAGTCACATTCCCCAAAATTCATATATCTGTCATATACAAATAACACGAGCAAAGATTGATTAATGGTTGTGTCATTGGTTTATTCTGGTACTGCCATAATAATTCAACGAAATTGTGGTTACACCTGCCTTGTGCTTTGTTAAAGTATTTTACCTACTGACAGATCTTCCTAAAACACTGGACACCGGATTCTAATTACCTCACAACACTAACTAAGTCACATCATCTACAGAATATGAATTCATAAGTTTCGTAATTGTTTTAAGAATTTCTTGTCAAACAGTCTATTATGAATCGTCTAAATATTTAAAGGGAATGTCTCATATATATCGCTAATTTTTCCTAAAATACTCTCGTTTCATACTAGGCTACTGTGACGGACATTCTCTCACTGTTCGCCATTCTCACAATTTTGTCCAGGCAGTGATGCATTCACACCTATATAGATCTACAGTATACATGCAGATCTATATCTGCACATGTTAACTTATCAGCATAAGAAAGTTTTAATAAAAAATTTCCCCCCTTTCAGAAATGACGTATATAAATTTTAGAAGTACACAAAAATAAAGAGAATAAAGAGAGGTGAGATTTTGTTGATCAAGGTTAGTGTAACGCATGTATATTGCTGGATAGCTTCTACGCTTTACTTTACAGACAAAAACGAATAGAAAGGACAGAAAAAGCTATTCGATGAAGAAAGCCATTCTTTTGTTAGTCGATGCAATGCCATCTCTTCCCTCAACGCCTACTCGTTGCAACGCTCAAGAGCCAAAAGCACAAACGACCAATCGTGATTCACAGGAAAATACCTTTTATGAATCAAGAAAGTACTGAAGTAATACTAGCAGTTTTCCGCGATAGCAAGCTGAACAAGTATCTGCACATTTGAAAAGTTACCATTCCATATCTTTTTTAAATCATGATTTTCCATGAAATCAAGGTCTTCTGCCGATTTTATCTTCATTTCTGATTGTATAGGGTTTGTATCCATCATTATGTCAAGTACGGTTGACATAGTAGCCACAAGTTACTAGTAATCATTCGATTTATAATTTTATATAATAGCATTTGCTTCTCAAATTTCACAGTTGATTTTACGAGTCTATGAGAGTCAATTTCCGACAAAAACCCACGCCAGAAGGCGCTCTGAGGGTTAGGATTAGGGTTAAAATAAAACCTAACCCTAACCCTAACCATTTCCATCTATTATCGAACAGAAATAGTCCGGATATTCATATAGTTTACTAAGTGATGACATTGTGTTCGGAAAGACTTCTCAACGGTCCTCTTTCTATTGATGTAAGTTCCTGTTATACTCTGCGTTTTACAAGATTCTTGTAAATTAACCTGACAGCGCCCTCTGGTAATTACGTAGTTGACGTCTGTATAGCGACACAGTATCAATTACTGAATGCGGAAGCTGAAAAAAAGAGGCCCAAATGGGCCTATATCGCTCACCTGAGCACAAATTGCTGATTTACAATAAAATGACAGCTTTCTATAAGGTTTGGTGATATTTTGTGCAGTCGTTTTGAAGTGTCCAAAATGTGTCCACCAATCAGAGCCAATGACGGCCATCTTGGATTACGGATCGGCACGAAAAACACAAACTTGGTTGAGGACCTTGAGTACTTACTTCCTATGAGGTTTGGTGGAATTATGTGCAACGCTTCAGGAGAAGAAGTCCAAAATGTGTCAACCAATCAGAGCCAATGGCAGCCACCTTGTATTACGGATGGGCACGATAAACACAAACTTGGTCGAGAACCTCGAGTACTTATTTCCTATGAAGTTTGGTGAAATTCTGTGCAGCGCTTCTGGAGAAGTCGAAAATGTATCCACCAATCAGAGCCAATGGCAACCATCTTGGATTACGGATGGGCAGCAAAAACACAAACTTTGAAGAGGACCTCGAATAGTTACTTCCTATGAGGTTTGGGGAAATTCTGTGCAGCGGTTTTGGAGAAGAAGTCGAAAATGCGTCAACCAATCAGAGCCAATGGCGGCCATCTTGGATTAAGGATGGGCAAGAAAAACACGAACTTTGTACAGGACCTCAAGTAGTTACTTCCTATGAGGTTTGGTGAAAATCTGTGCAGCGCTTTTGGAGAAGAAGTCCAAAATGTGTCAACCAATCAGAGCCAATGGTGGCCATCTTGGATTACGGATAGGCAAGATAATCACAAACTTTGTAGAAGACCTCGAGTACTTACTTCCTATGAGGTTTGGTGAAATTCTGTGTAGCGCTTCTGGAGAAGAAGTCCAAAATGTGTCAACCAATCAGAGCCAATGGCGGCCATCTTGGATAACTGATCGGCACGAAAACCACAAACTTTGTAGAGGACCTCGAGTAGTTACTTCCTATGAGGTTTGGTGAAATTCTGTGCAGTGGTTCTGGAGAAGAAGTCGAAAATGCGTCAACCAAGCAGAGCCAATGGCGACCAGCTTGGATTATGGATCGGCAAAAAACCCCCACAGACTTTATAGAGGACATCAAGTAGTTACTTCTTATGATGTTTAGTGATATTCTGTTCAGCGCTTCTGGAGAAGAAGTCCAAAATGTGTTAACAAATCAGAGCCAATGGCGGCCATCTTGGATTACGGATCGGCACGATAAAAACACACACTTGATAGAGGACCTTCAGTACTTACTTCCTATGAGGTTTGGGGAAATTCTGTACAGTGGTTCTGGAGAAGAAGTCGAAAATGTTCAACCAATCAGAGCCAATGGCAGCCATCTTGGATTACGGATGGACAAGAAAAACACAAACTTTGTACAGGACCTCAAGTAGTTACTTCCTATGAGGTTTGGTGAAATTCTGTTCAGCGCTTTTGGAGAAGAAGTCCAAAATGTGTCAACCAATCAGAGCCAATGGCAGTCATCTTGGATTACGGATCGGCACAAAAACACAAACTTGATAGAGGACCTCGAGTACTTACTTCTTACGAGGTTTGGTGAAAGTCTGTGTAGCGCTTCTGGAGAAGAAGTCCCAAATGTGTCAACCAATCTGAGCCAATGGCGGCCATCTTGGATAACGGATGGGCACGAAAAACACAAACTTTGTAGAGGACTTCGAGTAGTTACTTCCTATAAGGTTTGGTGAAATTCTGTACAGTGGTTCTGGAGAAGAAGTCGAAAATGTTCAACCAATCAGAGCCAATGGCAGCCATCTTGGATTACTGATGGACAAGAAAAACACAAACTTTGTACAGGACCTCAAGTAGTTACTTCCTATGAGGTTTGGTGAAATTCTGTTCAGCGCTTTTGGAGAAGAAGTCCAAAATGTGTCAACCAATCAGGGCCAATGGCAGCCATTTTGGATTACGGATCGGCACAAAAACACAAACTTGGTAGAGGACCTTGAGAACTTATTTCCATTGGTGAAATTCTGTGTAGCGCTGCTGGAGAAGAAGTCCCAAATGTGTCAACCAATCTCAGCCAGTGGCGGCCATCTTGGATAACGGATGGGCACGAAAAATACAAACTTTGTAGAGGACATCGAGTAGTTACTTCCTATGAGGTTTGGTGAAATTCTGTGCAGCGGTTCTGGAGAAGAAGTCGAAAATGCGTCAAACAATCAGAGCCAATGGCGGCCATCTTGGATTACTGATGGGCAAGAAAAACACAAACTTTGTAGAGGACCTCAAGTAGTTACTTCCTATGAGGTTTGTTGAAATTCTGTGCAGCGCTTCTGGAGAAGAAGTCCAAAATGTGTCAACCAATCAGAGCCAATGGCAGCCATCTTGGATTACGGTTCGGCACGAAAAACACAAACTTGGTTGAGGATCTCGAGTAGTTACTTCCTATGAGGCTTGGTGAAATTCTGTGCAGCGGTTCTGGAGAAGAAGTCGAAAATGCGTCAAACAATCAGAGCCAATGGCGGCCATCTTGGATTACTGATGGGCAAGAAAAACACAAACTTTGTAGAGGACCTCAAGTACCGTAGTTACTTCCTATGAGGTTTGGTGAAATTCTGTGCAGCGCTGCTGGAGAAGAGGTCCAAAATGTGTCAATCAATCAGAGCCAATGGCGGGCATCTTGGATTACGGTTCGGCACGAAAAACACAAACTTGGTAGAGGACCTCGAGTACTTATTTCCTATGAGGTTTGGTGAAACTGTGCAGCGCTTCTGGAGGAGAAGTCGAAAATGTGTCAACCAATCAGAGCCAATGGCGGCCATCTTGGATAATGGATCGGCACAAAAAACACAAATTTGGTAGAGAACCTCAAGTAGTTACTTCCTATGAGGTTTGGTGAAATTCTGTGCAGCGCTGCTGGAGAAGAAGTCCAAAATGTGTCAACCAATCAGAGCCAATGGCGGGCATCTTGGATTACGGTTCGGCACGAAAAACACAAACTTGGTAGAGGTCCTCGAGTACTTATTTCCTGAGGTTTGGTGAAACTGTGCAGCGCTTTTGGAGAAGAAGTCGAAAATGTGTCAACCAATCAGAGCCAATGGCGGCCATCTTGGATAACGGATCGGCACAAAAAACACAAATTTGGTAGAGGACCTTAAGTACTTACTTCCTATGAGGTTTTTATGAAATTCTGTGTAGTGGTTCTGGAGAAGAAGTCCAAAATGTGCCAATCAATCAGAGCCATTCATCTATTGTTTCTCATTTACACATTATGAGTCTATTCATATTATTGTTATATACCGAATGCTAATTTATTTAGACTGTTAATGTTACTTACACTTCATTTTAATTGTAACTTACTTCATCTAATAATTTTCAATTTGTTTTCATTTTTAGAGTAATTCCTATCAATCGTTCATAATTCAATTACTTGTACTATCCAGGCCATTGCTTTAAAGTAAAACTTTATAAAAGAATTATTCTTGTTGCTCAATTCTTATATAATATGTCTTAAAACAACAAATAAATACTGTTTAAACCAACCAATCAGAGCCAATGGCGGCCATCTTGGATTACGGATAGGCACGAAAAACACAAACTTGGTAGAGGACCTTGAGTACTTACTTCCTACCGGTATGAGGTTTGGTGGAATTCTGTGCAGCCATTCTGGAGAAGAAGTTGAAAATGTGTCAACCAATCAGAGCCAATGGCAGCCATCTTGGATTGCGGATGGGCACATAAAACACGAACTTGGTAGAGGACCTTGACTACTTACTTCCTAAGAAGTTTGGTAAAATTCTGTGCAGCGCTTCTGGAGAAGAAGTCGAAAATGTAGAAAAGCTAACGACGGACGGACGACGGACGACAGACGACGGACGGCGATTGATCACAATAGCTCACTTGAGCCTTCGGGTTCAGGTGAGCTAAAAAGAAAAAAAAAGAAAAAAAAACCAGAGAGATCGACAATAGGTTCTAGATATAAAACACGGTTTAATGATTTATAATACGAAAACGGTATCAATAATATTACATAGGGCTCTAATTGTCCCAAACATTCGTAAATTTCATTCCAATCATCAGTTTTCCCCGGTTGATCATTGCTCCATTCATGGTAAATACGTCAATTTCTATGCGCTCTCTACTAGTGACAGTCCAATGAATATAGAGCTCAAAAAATGGCGGCGGTCAGTATAGGTCAGTCCACACCGGCTCTCGCTGGAGATCACTATCCTGCAGTTTCGGACTGTGCATGGGTCAGGAAATCACTGGAAAGATGGAGATGGCCAAGGTTTCCTGTGTGATCAGGTTGTTGATGAGTACTCACCAGATTATAGCTTAGTGAATGTATTTACTGGTAGCAAGAATCCCGCCATTGACTACACCCATGATATCTCGTTCGGAGATGTACCCCAAAGTACCCAAGCTACACACGATTCTAATGTTCTACTTCAACAGAATGATATCCAGCATTTAGACAATGAGCTTTAAAATCTGCCTAGGGATATGTATTTTAAAAAACTTATTGGTCAAGTTGGACATAATGAACAGCTTATATTATATGGTACAGGAATGTGTTGCTAGAGGTACTCAAGGGTGCCCATAGGGTAGATTAGTTGCTCGCAAGACAACCAAGTGTTCATCTAATATTGAAAAATATGCATATGATTGCTACACTCCACATATGTTCTTGCAAGGTGAACGAGGGAATATCGACGAGCTGTTTGAAAAACAAAGGGCTACCCTATCTGTGGACTCTATCCCCCGTGCTGATATGGTCGAAGTGAGATCCACCCTACAAATACTCATGCAAGAGTACACGTATTGGAAAATCAAAAAACCATTGTGTCGTTAACTCTGGAAGTTAAAACATTGAAATCTCGAAACGAACTTCTTACAACACAATTCGAGAACCTCAAAGCTATAGACATGAAATTTCGAGTCTGCGTCGAAGATCATACTAAGCGAGTAGATGACCTCAGCAAATATTCTTTTGAGAATGTTAGAACAGTATCAAGCGAAATAACACGTCTTTCAAAAGTTTGTGTTAATCTTCAACAAGAACTGACGGATACCTCAAAAAAACAAAACGTTTGCATCCATTGTTAGTACCCCTCTAAGGTCCCCAATAACTCGTACATGTACTGCCACAACAGACAATGGTCAAGGCACAAGTTCATCTGACCGTGACGGTTATACACATAACCCAGAACCGGTTTGCTCCGTAACGCCGATAGTAATCAAAGTACTGAAAGTACTGATATACGGGGGTCACAAGCTGCATTAATGGTGCATTTGATGTGTTTATACAAAAAGACTCCAAACCTTCAAGTTTGGACAGACGTGTCAGGATTTGATGTTTGAACATGCATTTAACATGTCTGAACTTCTGTACTCATTTATGAAATAGAAGAAATGTTCAAAATCTTAATTTTTCATTTAATGTTCATTCCTTTAGAATGGAAAGCGACGATGAAAAAAGTGGCTAGTTCTTTTTATTTTTAATATCTACGACTGCATGACTATAATACTGACATTCTTGTGCACATTTCTCTTGAACTGTTGATGGCTCAATCACATTTTGTCATTGTCATGTAAATCATGATATACCATGACAGTAAAGTAATAAAAGCAGGGAAGTATAAATAAAAGGAAATACAGATAAAAGTATAAAACAAAGTTTAATATGTAAACATAGCAAAAAGATAAAACATGGTAGTTTAGATGGAATCTTTAACAATGAATATTTCTCAGGAATGACACCAATGAAACCAATTGTTGTAAAGGGATCACAAAATATTTTGGAATTGCAATGAAATAATGATCTAATTAGGAATTCACAACATAATCTTTTAATATCACAGGAAATGATAGAAAATTAAATGGACATACAAACACTCTATTCCTTCTGTAAACAAAAACAAAATTGTAATGATCAGAAATAACTATAAATATGTACATGTACATAGTTAAACGAAGCTGATTAAATGGTAATTTTATAATTTGGAATAGAGGTTTCATACTCATAAAATAGTTATAAGCAACAGGCCAATATAAACAAGTTATCCATTTTTTTAAAGAGTGGAACAATATCAAAATATGAAAACTTTAATATTCTACTGGTAAATTTGAATGGTTTCAATGGACTAATCGTGAAACCAAATGCCTTAAATGTCACAAAGATATCGATAAACAAGCAAATTCAGAGAATTGTGGTCCCACGCTTTCGGGGTTCTATCAGTAATGGTGCAGTGATCTATGACATATTGTCATGGCTGTGCATGCATGATATGTTAACTATACAGACGAATTCATATGTCATAGACAATTTTTTGCAATGTTCTTAAAGCATTATAAGTAACCACAGGGCACTTTCCAGAAATTTTATTTCTAATGTCATTTATACGTCTGAAATTTTTAATTTCATTCGTAATATGGCGTATATATGCACAGAGTAGCGCATAAATCAAGAATATTTCAAATATCAATAAAACATTTTTCTCTAAGATTATACCCTTATAAACTATATATTTTTAGAATCGAAAGATCCCCTTTATCAAAATATCAAATTATTTTTTCAGATCCCCTTAATCAAAGTATCAAATTATTTGGTCAATTTGTACCACATATATCGAAATAAAATCTTGTTTTCTTTTGTGTATAACTAGTTTTCTATAGTATTCTTTACTTAGATGCACCGGGAAAAAGATAACCAGGATAAAATGATAATTTTCTATGTTCATAGGGTATAACAGTTTTAGGTTGCGGACCTACCGATATTTAATGATCTTTCTGCGTCTAATCTAATATAACAAAGGGGCCAAACCGGTTTTTGTCCGAAATCTCTTGTCCGAAACCTCTCTTATCCGAACAAGTCTTTGTCCGAAAACCTCTAGCAACCTGCCAGTCTATTAGTGGTGACAGGCATTGCCAGCCTATCTGGGGGCATTCCGTACAAAGGCCGGATGTAAACAGTGTAAGAATATGCGCTTTAAACAACAACAACATTAATTAGTTATTCGTTTATTTCTGTGTCCGAAAACCTCTAGCAACCTGCCAGTCTATTAGTGGTGACAGGCATTGCCAGCCTATCTGGGGGCATTCCGTACAAAGGCCGGATGTAAACAGTGTAAGAATATGCGCTTTAAACAACAACAACATTAATTAGTTATTCGTTTATTTCTGTAAAGAAATTTTTAAATGACGTTTGGAAGTCATAAAAACGATTAATACACGTTTTATTTCAAAATAATGACTCAAATTTATTTGATGAATTAGATGCACTCTTTTTATATGCGGAGATTCAAATGAAGTGTCATACGCGCGGCTTCCGCTTGAGGCTTCGGCTGACAGTAAACTTATAGACGTGGTCACGTGACCCCGTCTAAAAATCATCTGAACAGGAAAAAATCAGACCGTGCTTTGGACGAAAGTTTACACTCGGTTCCTATGTGTGATACCTCTGAAAGTGAAGTTCATTCACAGGATGACTATTTTCGAGGAGTGTCATACAAACGAAAAGCGCGATTTCACACCTCAAGAAATGATCGAAGATGTACAGAAGATGAAATCCTCCGATTTGCAGAGAGGAAAGGCGTTAAAGTGACCCATATCCGTATTTTCGCTCCGAGAAATAAGTGGTCGTTACTATCAGCTAAAATAAATGTACCTGTCGAACATGCTCGTATTGTCGAATCCGGGAATTTCTGGCCAGAAGGAGTTAGATGCTGCCGATGGATTAGTAGAAGTCGGTGGGATAGGTTCAAGTCTTCTTGTCAAGATGATTTGAATGAGGACTGGGATGGCGAATATGACTATGAGTAGAATAAACTCAAATCAATTCACGCTTTATTTTCACAGGTTGCTTTTCAGACGTTTAATTATGGCAAGCTTTACATTAATGAGAGTCTTATTGTTCTTTTATTTACTAATGGTGCTTATTACTGCATGGAATGTTAGAGGAGTTATCTCCTCCATTTTATCACTCATCTTTGTTAGAGCGATCAAAGTGCGACATAGCGATTATTTCTGAACACAAATTACGCAAGGAGTTAGCGTTATACATGGAATCCATTCACACTGATTATAGAAGTTACGTCAAAATTGATATGAGTAGAAATTTACATGACACAGGTCAAACACAGTTTAGGGGTAAGGGTGGTATTGCTATCTTAGTTCATAGAAACATACAATTTTCTGTTTAAGAAATCACTCACATTGACTCTGATATAATAGTAGGAATTGAGTTAAAAGACCATAATAATAGATGTATGTATGTGTACAGGGTAACGGTATATTTATCCTCAGATGGTGATATTGACTCCTATATGCATCATATGAGTATTATTGAAAACCTCTATCTTCACTATATTTCATACGGCAGTGTTATACTTGCAGGTGACTGGAATGCTAGCTGTACGGATTCGTATGGTGTTAATCACACAAAATCAAATATTTTTAAATATCTTATTGAAACGCTTGATTGTAGCTTTCCTATGGTGGATTTCACTGTATGTGGTGAGCAATTTTCCTTCACACAAAAAGGAACAATGTTAAATTATATTTTGTTTCCAAAATACGAACTTGAAAATCTTATAAGATATGAGATAGAAGAAGAAGGCAGTATATCTTCTGCTTCTGACCACTTGCCTGTTTTTGCAAACTTTGAATTTCATTGTTCTTATCATGATCTTCAATCATCTAAAACGTACGTTCCGGCTTGGTATAAAGCGACCGTGGATAATATCGCGGAATATAGTAATGTAGTTTCTCAGAGACTTGAACGAGAACTGTTAAGTCGACAATTAAATAATATGGTGGATATAGATACTTTCAGTATTGACCTTACAACAATTCTGATCGAATGCGCGGACGTGCATATACCTCGATCTAAGTACAATCCTCGAAAACGACCATATTGGACGCGTGACGTTAAGCAGCTTCATGATGAAGAGAGAACGAAGCGTCGTATCTGGCTAAGCGAAGGTCGACCTCGGGGTTGGCATTATACTTCATATAGTGAGTATAAACGCGCTAAGAGAAATTTTCGGAATGCACTTAATCGTGCACACGAGAATTATATGACAAACGTGCTCCGGGAGATAGATGAAGCTTCAGAGTTTGATCTACGTTTATTTTGGAGACTTGTGCGTCGCCAAAAGCCTCGCTCGTCTCGAATTTACCCAGAAATTATCGATGATTTGGGGAATCAATATAATAACCCCACAAATGTGGCCAAAGCTTTTGCTGACCACTATGAGCGAATATATTCTCCTAAGTCAGAGTCCTATGACAGTGATTTTGAGGGCTCAGTTGCTTCTGAATTCCAGTTTATTGAAAGCATTTGTACATCATCAAATCATACCCTCCCTAGAGGAAACATAACAAATGATGACGTAGTTAAAGCTCTGGGCAATTTAAAAAAACAGGAAAGCACCGGGTGACAATAAACTTACTAATGAACACCTCAAATTGGGGGGGGGTGTTATTGATTGTCTGTCAAAATTGTTTCAAGCCATTGTTAGGGTTTGCAAAGTCCCAATATCTTGGAAAAGGGGCCTGATAATTCCCATTTACAAGGGTGGAGGCAAAGACAAAAAAATCATGTAAAAATTATAGACCAGTAGGTCTTTTATCATCTTTGCTGAAAACGTTTGAGTATGTCATTAAATCCAGAATAACGGAATTCGTTATTGATGCAGAATCCTTTCCAAACTCACAACAGCAAGCATCTTTCAGTATGCAGGAAACAATATTTCACAATCTTGAAAATGGTAGCAATATATATGCAGCGTTTCTTGATACCAGTCAAGCCTTTGACACAGTTTGGCGACATGGCTTATTTGTAAAACTTTACGAATCAGGAATCAATGGTGCACTGTGGTCTTTGATTGTTGACTGTCACACTGATACAACAAGTGCAGTTATTGTGAATTTTGTTCAATCAAGGTGGTTTCCGGTACAACAGGGCGTGAGACAAGGGGGAGTTATGTCTACATTCTTCTATCTTGCCTTTATCAACGATGTAGTTTGCAAACTAGAGGATTCGAACCCAAGTTTTGGCATACTTAACGTAAACTGCAACAGACCCACCTTGGCGGACGACATTATGTGTATCGCGCTATCGCCGCTACAGCTTCGACACATGCTCAATACTGCATATAATTACTCACTTCTCTGGCGCTTTAACTTTAATGCAGATAAATCTTGCATTGTAATTTTCCGTGCCAACGGTAATATTGTAAATAATACTTCATCTCAATTTACTTGGACAATGGGTGAAAAAACAATTCTAATCAGTGACAGTTATAACCATCTTGGAGTCCTTGTAAACAATAAATGTACTCTTTCTGAAAGAATACTATTGGCAGTTGATAAGGGTAAGAAATTCATCTTTGGAATCACAAACATGATCTTGACATTTTCGAACCCTCTTTCACTGATACATCTGTACAAAACAGTTGTCCGTCCGTCTGTCCTCTATGGCTGTGAGTTGTGGAATAATCTCAAATCTCAAGACATTCGTCGTTTACATGTTTTCCAACATTATGTTTGTAAACATTCTCAAAATTTGCCAATGCAAACACGGTCGGACATGGCAGAGAGTTTAGTAGGCGTATTGCCCATTGAATCAGAAATCGACTCTCGTAAGTTACTGTTGTTGGGTCGTCTCTGTAGATTAGATAGTCATTACCTTCCCAAGAAAATCTTTCTTCTGAGATTGTTCTAATTTGCAGAGACTCTACCCAAAACAGGTTATACAACTCGGATTTATTCCCGTCATTCTGCAAATTTTATCCGAATATGGACTAATGGATTCTCTAACAACTTGGCTTAATAATGGTACCTTTCCTGACAAACTAACATGGAAGAAAACTGTACACCGCTCTGTAACCCGACTGCATGTCCATAGGAGAGAAACTCGAATTACAAATGACCCTAATTTCTCGTATTTTACCTCGGTGTTTAGATTCCACGATCCCTTAGTATTTTGGCATCTGGCGAAAACTATGCATGACATTTCAATATGCAAATTCGTATCAAAACATTGCACAATGGTCCCACAATACCATATAGAAATATGTACGCTTTGCGCTATGGCCTACCAAAATGTTTTTGAACATGCAGTTTGCGCATGCGTTTTCACCAAAAGTATCCGTGAGGAATGGTACAAAAATATAATCGAACTGTTTGAACCTGGGTTATGCGCCGAGTTGTTTAATCTCTCAGATGAAGATCTCTATTTTACCCTTTTGGAACAGAAGCACGAAGATATTTCTGCCTTCTCAATTACAAATTTGTGAAGGAATCTTGTATGCTCTTCAATAAGTATGTTTAGCCTATCATATAGGCCTAGTTGTAAATCGTATAAATAATACATGTAATATAAACACATAAGAGCTCGTATCATATCATATCATTTGATTTCCGAGTGTTTACACACAAACTGTCAAACATATATCTATATTTATATTTTTCATTAAGACTCGCACTTTATTCTTTTCATATGTTGAATTGCACCACTTGAATTAATTCTATGTATTTTGTAAAATCTCTAACTTAGAGGAAATAAAGATTGAATGAAAAATGTAAAACATTGTACTTGTTTTAATAGTAAACACACAATTGCGGAACGTCAAACACATACGGACGGAGACAAACACGATAGAATTCAAAAGTTTGTTCTTTCTCGGACGTCCGACTCCGTTGATGTTATCCGGTTTGACTAATATATGACAATGATAAAACATAATGAAAGTAACGATGGTGAAGATATACAAGATCATTTACCAACATTGGTCGTTTGATTATTGCAGTAGAATACAAGCATAGCTTTTTAAAATGCTAAGGTTGCAATCGGAATAGCATTAAATCTTCAAGCTGTTGGTCACAAAGCCAAATAGCTTTATGTAAATAGGAATTACATGTACTTGTCTTGGAAAACATCTTTTATGCGCAGTTGTGAATTTTCCCGCGAAAATTTCTGAAACCACACCTCATTTTTTCCGTATTAGGAATGTAGCCGCGCCTTTTTCCTTAAGGAAAGTTTCTCGGATGTTATCGTTAATATTCGGAAATAAGTTGGTTTTTGTAGTGAGCAAATCTTTTTTTTAATTGTGAACATTTTATAAGTTTTTTTCTAGAAATCTCAATATTTACAGCAGAATTGTGTGTTAATATTTTCTCTTAGTACTAGATTATTACCCAACGTGCCACGCTAATGGAGTTTGCACATGCGCTCGCAAAGCGAATTTACTATCTTAACATACAATCGGCCGAGGCCGATTGCAATAACGTTGCTGCCATTTTTATAACTGAATTTTATTGCACTTATCATCATATCTTTGGTAGAGTATCAGGCTTTCCGAGTGATTTTGTGCCACAATGTCTGGCAAAATGTACCTCAGACTCCAGCAATTTGCAAACAAACATTCTTGTTCAAATAGACTATAGATTGATAAAACTGAACCATATCCTGAAAAATGAGCATGCACCAACCAGTAGAATTCCGTTATTTATAGCTGAAACCCCCCCCCCCCCCAAAAAAAATAAATAAAAAAAACAAAAACCCAAACAAACAAACAAAAAACAGAAAAAAAACATTCACGTGTCAGCTTATATAGAAAATTTATGAAAAAGTAGCACAGAATTAATTTCTGTATTATCATTTATAATTATTAACACTAGAAATAACCGACTCACTTAATGACATAAATGATAAAGGACTAAACATGCCTAAGGAAGATTTTCAAAACTATTGCAAACAAACCTGGTCATCTCGTTTATCTTTCTCATCTTCTAATTTATTGATAGTAGAAGGAATCTCTGTCACTAGATGTGCTTGACTTCCCGATGAACGATATTCAAGCTTTCGTGATACTTTATCTAACACATCATAGTTCCTATCTAACGCTGAAATAAGTCTTTTAAAAATAGCAGTCAAAGGTTGCTCTCTGGAAACCGATCCTCGGGCCTCCATCTATATACATTAGGTCTATATTTCCTCTCTCCAGGATTTATACCTGCTTATCACAATAAGAAAAATTTTATACTCGCTGTGATATCGAGAATACGAACTTTTAACAATTATGAAGTAATGCAGGGATGGAAATTGGCAAGAATTTCCCAGGAGCCAAACGGGCTCGTAGGTTTGAAATTCTGGTAGCCCGTTCTAAAACTTAGGGGCCCGTTATATTTATGTAAATGTTTAAGCAAAGTTAATTTTTTTTTAAAATCTTTATTCCTTTAATTGATTACATTAACTCGTCATACTCCATTTCTATTTCATGTATTCTTTGAAAGACTCCCTCCTCCTCTGATAAATCTGAATCACTCTCTGATTCACTCTCAGATTCATCCATTCTCTCATTCACTGATTCTGACTCTCTCTCATCCACAGACTCTGCCCCTCTCTCATTCACAGACTCTGCCCCTCTCTCATTCACAGACTCTGTCCCTCTCTCATTCACAGACTCTGCACCTCTCACATTCATAGACTCTGTCCCTCTCTCATTCACAGACTCTGTCCCTCTCTCATTCACAGACTCTGCCCCTCTCTCATTCACAGACTCTGCACCTCTCACATTCATAGACTCTGCCCCTCTCTCATTCACAGACTCTGCCCCTCTCTCATTCACAGACTCTGCGCTTTGTTCCCCCGCTACAGCCATGCTGCTTTTCGTAACATAACGCTTTTTCATTCACGCAATGAAATCTCGGGAGACAGCCCGCAATACTTGCCTATAGGGGGGTATACAAATTGAGATTAGGAAATAGACGTGGTTGGACAGATGTTTAACTGACGGAAGAAACTACGTTAAGCATTTACTTGATCAAGACGAGCATCGCCAGTCTAGACAATTCCCCAAACGGGCGACTTCGGATATAAAACAATTCGCCGATCGTAAATTCGGTCGCTTCGGGCGAACGGACCACCGCTAATTTCCATCCCTGTAATGCAAAGCAAAATGCAACACTGGTGTAAATAAATGCAAACCAATAAAATCATTTGAAATGGAGAGAAAACTAAAGTTTGATAAACTCAGTAACGAAAATTAAAAACAACTGCAATTCTAATCATCACAAATTTTTGAATATTTTGATATGATACATCGATTAAAATAATATAATCATTTAACAATATTGTATCCAGGAATACCACAAAGCCCTTAACCTTATCTTTAGGCAAAACTCTCTTTTTGAGGTCATAAATACTGATAAAGGGATCCATTGCCTTCAAGCTCTTTTGTGTTCAGTCTTTCTTCGCAATGCAAAGAAATTGTCGAGAAGAAGAATTTGGAATATTTTGTACATTATTACTATATGGTTATTTCGATCAAGCCTAAGGGACGAGTCCCAGGCGTCAGGAATATCAAAATTTATCTTTTTTCTAACCATATATTCAGCTTCTATGGAGAAGATTCTCTAAACCTTAGTATGTTATAACTATATTGACCCCATCTTAGGGGCTGAAGCCCTGTCCCGTAGATAGGGGGAGGGGTTCGGTTAAATAGGGTTACACCAGCATCTTTCTATCAATTGATTTATTTTAGTAGTTCTTGGCCCTAATTCACAATTTACATTACTCTTATGCCATGCTCTATGTGAAATTTGGTACAAATTGATCTTAGTCCTTACAGCCGTAGTCAGACTTTGACTTGAACATTTGAATCCCTTCCCCTTTGACTGTTAGTCAAGATTCCTTCAGAGCAAGGGTCTGAGCTCGCCTCCAGATTTACAGAGCAAGGTTTATTCTTGTTGATGTAAATTTATATACTTTGATATTTTTGTCTTACTCTGCGTTACTATACGGATTTATACATTTTCAATTTCATGACCTGTCAACTTGAAAAAACCCTGTTGATCCATGTTCTCTATATAGAGAATTAGTTAAAGGTTTTTAAATGTGTGTCCTTTGATTATACTGCTTTTGTGATGAATGGAGGGTGGGCCCGTAAATCGTTTTGCCACACCAATTCATTGATTACTGTCAAATCAAATGACCTCCCTTAGTCGGTATCGCAACTGCACTTTAATCGACAGATTCAGTGTGCGAAACTAACAATAAAAGTCCTATAGACACTCTGTCCACACTAATTCTAGTTCCTGTAGACCACAGGAATTTTCTATAGACCAAAAATAAAAGGCACGTAAAATCTACTTTAGATATGGTTTAGCTGATTTTTAGTTGGATGGCGACAAAAGCTGTCTATTTTGTTATTCCTGTAACTAGCTACCCACCCTCAGCTATATATTAAAACTGCTAGAAGAAATAAGATGAAAGTAAAAGCATACTGACTTATTGTTAAAATGGAAGATTCTCATACTAATTGTCATTGGAGGCTCAGAATTCTCTTTTCTAGTAAATGGATGCACAGGAACAGATACATGAGCAGAACGAAATTATGTTTTAGGACTAACGTTTACATGTGGTTTCGTACAGACAAGTTGGTCACAGCCTTCTCAATTGCTGTAGACCGACCAAATTTTCTGTAGACTTTGTCTATCGGTCCACTGTAAATTTCGCACACTGCAGATTTTGTGTTCTTAATTGCGTATTTTTCAAACAATTACATTATTAACAGTGCATCTCTGTGGTAATTTCTGTCATACGGCTGACTCAGATATTTTTTCCTTACAAGGAGTTTAAAATATTCAATTTGATAATGCATATAAATCAATTAACGAAAATAGATTTCCTTGTTCCTTGACACATGCAGAAATAATAGATTCTTTTCTCTCTCATTCAACTCATCTATTACTTTATGACGAAGAGAGGCAATGGTATATCAAATTCATATTTACAAAATCCCACAATAGTTCTCAATCCACATTTTCTTCTTAATAGGAGTAAATAATTAGTAAGAACAAAAAGTCACCCATTGGGTCAAACAAATCTGATTGAAACATATATCTTTATTCCGCTTTCTATTTGTAACTTTGCGGGGTTTCGTCAGATCTTTATTCGCAAGGGGACTAATAGATCAGCGGATTAAAAATTTGGTGTTAATGAGATTGCCGCCCCAAGAAATCCATAACGGTCTGAAAAGTAGGTCAGGGGCAGCCAAAGGCTAACAGGCATTCTGAGATTTTTAATATGTGTCTATTAGCTAGAGTTGTTCACGCTTTTCTTTCTTTTTTTTTGGGGGGGGGATTGTTTTGTTTTGATTTGTTTGTTTGTATTTTGATTTGGCATTTGTTATATAATTTTGCTGGATCTTTGTGGTCAATGTCATGGCGTTAATCAAATAAATGTTTTTCTTTTTTCAGCTCAAGAAACTTGTAATTTAGTGTCACAATGATGTTTTCAACAAAGGGCAATAACTCTAAAAAGTTGGTCAACCGTAACCAAAGTCGAACTTGGTCCCATGTATCTATTGGATATATGTCATCAAACCTGATATTGAACAAAGGACAATTACTGGAAAAAGTAGGTCAACCGTGACCAAAGTCGGACCTAATCTTTAACTCCTCGTTGGGAAGCTTGATGCCACGTTTCAGCTTGAAATCTGTGAGCATGGTCAAGAAAAGTCTGAAATACCAGCGTGATAGGCAGACGGACGGACAAACGGGAGAGACTGACGGATAAACAGGACAGAGTGGAAACCTAAAGCCGAGGGGGCTACCAAACATGTAATCGTACTTAAGATTAGATCTTCTTGTATAATGAACCTCAACAGAACAAGATATAAACATAATACTTTGCATTATGGCTGTTTATGGTATTGGTGTTGGTAATTGTATAATTTGGGGTTGTGTCTTTATAGCAATTATCTCCCATTATTGAAATATGACAGTTACTATGAAAACTTAAAAAATGCAGTAATTCTGCTATATAAAGTTTTGCTTTTGTTTATTGAAATTTGATATTACAGAACTTTTTTCATAGTTTTGTCTTTTTTGAAAAATACATGCAAAACAAAAGTATTTTCCAGAGTGTTCAATTCAAATTTTAACGCTCATCCTCTGTTTCAATGGAATACTATTACTTTAAAAGAAAAATCCTTTGGTGAAAGGTCCTCTTTTGTTTCATTAATAGAAAATTATGATATTCTTTGCTTCGTTGAAACGAAAACTGATTCCTTAGATGTTATTGAGTTTGATATTTTATAACTGTATCCAAACACAGACGTGATATTGCCGTCAGACGCTCAGGTGGTATTATTTTATGTTATAGAAAATCACTCTCTAATTATATCACGCCAGTCGTAACTGAATCTAAATATATTCAATGGTTCAAGGTCGATTGTTCTTATATGAACCGTGACGACATTTGTGTATTTGGTATTGTGTACATACCTCCTGAGGGATCTATTTATAGCTCACCTGACGCATTTAGTGAAGTAGAAGCAGAATATCTTAGCTTTGGTAGCTTGTATGATAAAATATGTCTTATTGGAGATTTTAACAGCAGAGTAGCAGATTGTAATGATTATTTTGAAGATGATGATTTATCAGAATCTGAACTGCATTTTGATGAAGTCGAATTAGACTCAGTAACTAATGTTAATCAACTAGATTTACTGGGTATAGATCGAAAGAGAAATTCATTTGACCGAAAGAAGAATAATTATGGCAATATTTTACTTAACATGTGTAAAGCCAACAATCTTTATGTATTGAATGGAAGGTTTGAAGAAGGTAAATTTACTACGATTAAATCCAGTGTTGTTGACTATTGCATTTCTACTTTAGAATTTATGAAACTTATGGATAATTTTTCAATATTGGAATTTAGTAAATCGTTTTCTGATATACATATGCGAATTTCAATTGAACTGATCGGTAATATTACTGAACATGTGAATATAGACACTGCATATGATGTAGATAAATCCACTGATAAAGAACATATATGTATCAATAAATGGTCGAGTGAAAAAGCACAGGAGTATGTAGAAAATATTGATATTGAGCGTATATATTGTTTATATGAGGATCTTGATCAAATTGATAGGAATAACATCAATAAGAATATTTTGAATGATATCTTTTCTAAAACGGCAGATATTTTGTTAAAACCTGCAAAGATTACTTTTGGTACTAGAATTATCAGACCAGGCATTAACAGTAACAACAGTAAGACATCAAAAGTTTGGTTTGATAAGGAATGTCATGTATCTCGAAAATATTATAATAAGTCTAAGCGTTTGTATAGAAAGTATGGCTCAAGAGTATTTAGAGATGAAATGTACGTAGCAGAAAAGAAATATAAAAACACAATGGACAAAAGCATCAAACAACATAGAATTAACATGATGAGAAAGATAAAGAATCTGCAAAAATCCAGTCCAAAAGAATACTGGAAAATCTTAAATAAAAATAAAAATATTTCAAATTATCGTACAGTTTCCATTGACAATTTTTATGAATATTTTAAAAATGTTAATGATGGAAATGATAATACCATGGAAGACCCTTTCCTTAATGATGAACATGATTTATCTATGGACACTCTTGATATCACACAGTTAGATGCTGCAATAACTCAAGAGGAGATAATTAAGATCATTAAATCTCTCAAAATCAACAAATCAGCAGGAATAGATAATATTATAAATGAATATATTAAAAGTACAGTAAATATCATGCTATCTGTGTATGAAAAATTATTTAATTTTGTATTTGAATCAGGTATTTTACCTGAAGCATGGGTAGTAGGTAATATAATCCCTATATATAAGAACAAAGGAGATGAGTGTAACCCTAATAACTACAGACCTATCACATTGTTAAGTTGTATGGGCAAACTATTTACAGCAATTCTTTCTAATCGTTTGAATATCTTTATAGACAATAATAGTATTCTGTGTGAAAATCAAGCTGGGTTTAGAGCTAAATATTCAACTTTGGATAATATGTTTTCTCTCTATAGTTTAATAGAGTTATCTATGATGTTGAAGAAAAAACTGTTTTGTGCATTTATCGATTTTAAAGCTGCTTTTGATCAAGTATGGAGGGTTGGATTATGGCAGAAGTTGTTAAAGTGTGGAATTTCCGGAAAATTTTTGAATATTATTATAAATATGTATAATGAATCTAAATCCAGAATATCAGCTAATAACCAATATTCAAACTATTTTCCATGTAGAATTGGGGTTAGACAAGGAGAAAATTTATCTCCTGTGTTATTTGCCCTTTTTCTTAATGATCTTGAACAATTTTTTATCTTACATAATATAGTTGGCTTGGAAACTATTTCAAATGAAATTGATTCTGAATTGAATATTTTACTGAAAATAATGTTTATTCTGTATGCAGATGATACTATACTCTTAGCTGAATCTAAAACTGAATTGCAACATCAACTCGACATATTCTATTTGTATTGTGAATTATGGAAATTAGAGGTAAACACTGATAAGACCAAAGTAATGATTTTTAGCAAAGGTCGTATTCCAAATAATATAAAATTGTTTTACAATGGACAGGAACTTGAAATTGTAAATAGTTTTAAATATTTAGGTATATATTTTTCAAGATCTGGTTCTTTTATGGATGCAAAGAAATATGCTTGTAGTAGGGCACAAAAAGCTATGTTTGCTGTTCTTAAAAAGGGTAGATGTTTGAATTTATCTATAGAGGACCAATTACATTTATTTGATAAAATTGTTATTCCAGTATTACTCTATGGATGTGAAATTTGGGGTTTTGGTAACCTTGATATTGTTGAAAGAGTTCACCTAAAATTTTGTAAATTACTTCTAAATCTCAAACCTAGTACTCCAAATTTTATGGTATATGGTGAGCTTGGAAGACTGCCAATGGTTATTTATATTAAAACAAGAATTGTCAACTTCTGGGTAAAATTAATATGTGGCAAACAATCAAAATATTGTTCAATTTTTCATAACCTTTTACATCAAAAATTCATAAATGGTATAGAAACCAGATGGTTAAGAAATCTTAAATCAATTTTTGATGACTGTGGAATGAGTAACAACAGAAATCAAGGTAACATATTTAATGAAAAATGGATTTGTATAAGTGTAAAACAAAAATTATTAGATCAGTTCAAACAAATATGGTCAAATGACTGCAACATATCTTCAAAAGGAAATATTTACAAATTATTTACTAATTCAACTTTTAATTGTCAAAATTACATTTCTTCATCATTAACTAATAATAAAAAGTGTATCTTAGCCAGATTTCGAACAACAAATCATAAATTACCTATTGAAACGGGTAGATGGTATAAAGCTGATAGACATCTAAGAAAATGTGAATTGTGTAAAGAAGATATAGGTGATGAATATCACTATATTTTATGTTGTAAATATTTTAAAGAAAGCAGACCTATGTATATTTCAAGATCTTTTTATAACCGACCAAATACTGTAAAATTTTATGAATTGTTTTCATGTAAAAATGTACATGTACTCAATAATTTATGTCAATTTATAAAAATCACTTGTGAGAGGGTAAGCCCTCCTGGCTAAATTTATGTATGTTTGTGTATACTTATGTGGGTGTATACTTATATATGTGTATGTATAAGTATGTATGTATATGTGGATGTAATTGCATATATGTCTATGTGTATATGTATGTGAATGTATATGTATGTATATGTATGCTTATATATATGTATATGTACATGTATATGCATATTGGTATTTATGCGCATGCGTTTAAATTATGATAATGTATTATGTATATATGTTCTCGATGTTGTGTAAACGACTTATGAGAAATAAAAAAACTTGTAAACTTGTTGTAAACTTGTAAAATTCATACGTGAAAACGATACATAAATTCAAGTATCTGGTGTTTGTGCTATAAACTGTCACTTCGAAAATTTGAACAATACAAAATAAAATTAAGCTCTTAAGATTCAAAACTAATATGGTATGTACACATTATTGTAGTAGAATGAGGACTATCTCATAGTTACTTCTCACTTTACATTGAGAATAAAGGGGCAACCCAAGAAAGTAAACAACGAAAAAGTACCGAAAGGTTAATTACAGTCCATGGAATAAAGGGACAATTATCAATGCAGAATGTCATATTCAGACAAATGCCAACCCTAATTAAATTGAGGTGAAATCAGGTGCCCGGGAGGAGTACGTGTTCCTTGCTTGCATGAAACACCCATCACAAATGTACTGAAACAACTATTCAAGTTTTGGAAGTAAACAATCTGATTAAAACCATATCTTTATTCCGCTTCTCTAATTGTCCCATTACGGATAAAGATCTGGCAAAACTCCGTAAGGGGTCATGTTCTGGTGAACTCTGATTTTCAGCCAATCAGTGGAACAGCTACAAATTCCTAGAAATTAACATCCATAGCGTGCGTAACCCACAAGAATTTTTGAACAGTGTTTGTTATACATTTTGCGTCACAATCAATCACGTGCCTAGCCGAGTCATTGATTGGCTTTGGGAAATAACGGTTTCGGTGACTGAAACGTCATCAGAGTTCACCAGAACATGACTTCTTACGGGGTTTCGCCAGATCTTTATCCGCAACAAATAGAGAAGCGGAATAGATATGGTTTTAATCATAATGGGAAATAAAGAGATTTGCTTTTCAGATATTTAAATGTATCATAAAATTCCAATAATTCGGCTATGAGCATCACTGAAGAGACACACGTTGTCGAAATGCACATCTGGTAGATTAAACAGAAGACATCTGACACAGTTGTATGAGACAAATCACCAAGGATATGCAAATATAACATGATAATAGTGCAATATACACGGGAAAACGACAATACAAAAAATATTCCATTGTGTTGTGGTTATGATATCGACTAAGGACGGGCAATTGAATAACAAACGTCACTCAATTGATGTGGTTAACCGGTTTACGGGCCCCCACCTTCCTACTCACCGCAAAAGCAGCACAATCAAAGGACACGCATTTAAAAACTTATATATAATCCTCTATATAAAGAACAAGGATGAACAAGTTTCTTAAGAAGAGAGGTCATAAAAATTTTACTACACACGAAACGTTTATAAAAATAATATATTGCTATCCAAAAAAAGGTAAGGCGACATCAACATAAGTAAACCGTGCTCTGCCCGTCTGTAAGCGAGTTCAGATCCTTGATCAATAGGAGTCCCGACTAACAGTCGGAGGGGACGAGGATCAGGGCCTTGTCTCGTCTGAAAAGGTTTGGACAAGGTCTGTCATAGAGTCCCCACCACCCTGGTAGTCAGCGTGCAACGCTCAAGAAAAAGTCTGCATAGGGCTGTAGAGGAACTCAATACAAGAACTATAGTGTACAAAATCCTGATATATATATGCTCTGATATTTACTATACCCACTTAAACACATGTAGGAGACAATGACACTAAATCTAATTAATCCATTCACGGTATGAAATGCTGTTCAACAGAAATTCCGATTTCAGAAATGCACGTTAACAATTGTATACATATACTGTCAAATCAAGGGTAGTCAAAAAGTAAAAGATGGTTTATTGAATATTGGCATTGGTATGATCATATTCTTGAAAAATACGAAAGTAACTGGTGTCACATGACTATGGCACTAACAACAATGTATCACAGTGGACATTCACGGACCACTGAAATTCAGAGGTATGACCAGGTGTCCGGGAGGAGTAAGTGTCTCCTGTTTGGCTAGCCAAACCCGCCGTGAATGCCCTGACATACAGACGAAATAATATAATTCAGTACTGTATATATACATGAATGTGAACAAACACTTGAAAGAGACATCTAAAAGTAATATTCTGGACTGAGACCGATTTCGATCACTTTACACAGATTTGACACCTTCTATACTAGAAGGTTACCTACTTCGACTTCTCCATATATAAATACATATGGAATTCACACGATTTTACTCTTTCTACGGGGTATATGTGACGGGTGTTGCTAGCAAGCAGGAAATGCTCACTCTCCCCGGGCACCTGATCTCACTCCATCACAGGGGTTCACATATGCTCTTCAAGTAGACATATTTTCTTATTTTCCATTTGTTTTTCATTTTCACTGATTTTGTGTCCTATGGTTTCATGATTTTTGGACTTGTGGTTTGGATTTATCCATCATCTTTACATTGCACCAGATCCCTATATCAACCATAGAACTTCCTTAATAATTTCAAACGTTCCTCAATACATCCTTGTGAGAGTAGTTTCGTGGCAAGAAGCCACGCTCTCAGGACAAAATCTTCATATTTAGAACATGCTTTGATATAGCGCATTAGTTGTGAAATGAAGACGCCGTATGCGAGCGAGGAAAGTATGTTGCTAGTTAGGAAAAGGAAGTTGGTGATAATGAAATTGAAATCGTCACGTTTGTCATAAAGAGAGATAACTAACGAACGATCATCACTAATTGAGAGGAGTATATCGAGGTATGAAGCAGAAGATGCACTCTCAGTTTTATCTTTTATCTTGATTTCTTTTATTTTTTGTGTGCAGGTCTTTGGTGATTTGTGTCATACAGCTTTTTCAGATGTCTTCGGGTTTTCTTCTAGATATATGATGATGAGATGATCTTTAACTACAGGTTTGTTAATCGACAAAACGTCATCAATGTATCTGTATGTAAAGTTGAACCGAGATGCTAATTGGTTATTGCCTTTGGTGAGCAGAGACTTATGAATTCTGCTTCGTATGAAAACAAACAACAGGCAGAAGGGGGCCTGTATCTGAGCACAATTTGCTTATTCACAAACAAATCAGCTCATTTTTAATAGAAGACTGAGAGTACTTTCAATACTTACTTTCTATATCATTTGATGAATTTCTGTGAAGTAGTTAATAAAAAGAAGTCAGCCAATCATAGCTCTTGGCAGCCATCTTGAATGACAGACTGGGTCAAAATCACAATTTTGGTATGGGACCCTGTACGTTTTGGTGATACTCTGTGCAGCAGTTGCCCGAAAGAATATAAAATGTGTGTCAGTCAATCAGGGTCCTTGCCAGACATCTTGGATAACTGATCTGGTCAAAAGATACAATTTTGGTCGCGGACCTAGAGTGCTTGTACTTTGTATGATTTGGTGAAATTCAGTGAAGCTGTTAATGAAAAGAAGGTGAAAATGTGTCAGCCAATCAGAGCCCTTGGGGACCTTCATGGATGATTGATCAGGTCGAAGGATACAATTTTGGTAAAGGACCTTAAGTACTTCCTACAACATTTGGAAGAAATCTGTGAAATAGTTAATGAGAAGTCGAAAATGTGTCAACCAAATGGAGCCCATGGCGGCCATAATGGATTACCGATCGGGTAAAAAATGCAAACTTGGCAAAGGACCTTGAGTACTCACTTCCTGTATGTTTTTGTGAAAATCTATGTAGCGGTTTTGGAGAAGTCGAAACAGTGTCAACCAATCAGAGCAAATGGCGGCCATTTTGGATTACGGATGGGGTCGAAAAACACAAACACGGTAGAGGAATTTGATTACTTACTTCCTGTAAGGTTTGAAAGACGCCCGACGGCGCGCTTAAACACTAGCTCACTTGAGCCTTTGGTTCAGGCGAGTTAAAATGTCGGCCAGAAGTGGAACGTAATTTGTATCGGAATGCCAATAAATTAACTATGGTCGGGTCTTCAAAAATATTGCTCCACTGCTTAATCGAGAAGCGGAATCAATCAATCCTAAAGAATTTCAAGGAACTTCTAGAACACGTGAAATCTCCTATTTTAATAATGTCACTAGCTTTCAGTCTTTTAACTTTTCAACTCTTTATACTACCATTGCTCATCAAAAACTGAAGAACAGAGTAACATCAATACTATTCAAAACGCTATCCTTAACAGAAATGGAATTCGCAAGTATACATATCTCATTTAGGCCGGAGCAATATATATTTTGTAAACGAATAGTCATGTTTCAGCAACAAGTATACAGAAAAAGATTCTTACAGAGAATATTTTGTGATTTTTGGTAGCAAAGTGTTCCAGCAGATTATTGGCATTCCAATGGGTCCAAATTGCGCGCCACTTCTGGTCGACATTTTTGTACTGATACGAAGCAGAATTCATACAGTCTCTGCTCTCCAAAGAGAAAACAGAAGACACCTGACAAAGCTGTATGATAAAAATCAACAAGGACATGCACACAAAACATAATAATAGTAAACTATACACGGAAAAACGACATTACAAACATATTCGATTGTGCTGTGGTTACGATATCGACTTAGGACGGGCAATTGAAGTAACAAACGTCACTCGATTGGTGTGGTTAACCGGTTTACAATCCCCACCTTCCTACTCACCGCAAAAGCAGCAGCACAATCAAAGGACACACATTTTAAAATTTATAAATACTCCTCCATATAGGAAATAAGGATTAACAGGTTTCTCAAGAAGAGATGGTCATAAATTTTTTATACACGAAACGTTTAAATAGAACAATATGTTGCTATCAAAAAATATATTAGGCGACATCAACATCAGGAAACTGTGCTCTGTCCGTCTGTAAGCTAGCTCAGTTCCTTGATCAGTAAGAGTACCGACTAACAGTCAGAGGGTTGAGGATTAAGACCTTGTATTGTCTGAAAAGGTTTGGACAAGGCCCGCCATAGAGTCACAACCGCCCTGTTAATTCATACAATAGCCAGAATTCAAATAGGCCTATAGGCAAACCACGAATTAAAAAATTAAACGGGCGACTGAAATCTATCTGTGGACAGCCAATAGTCGTCTACGTGTTCCCCCACGTGCGAGTTACAAAATCTGGGCAAAAGTTTTCGTTTAGGGTTTAATATATAAGATAGTGTACAAAGACGAGATGTCGACGTCCTAAAGTACTGTAAAAAATACAGTTGTAACGTTACGGTACTGTGATTAACACAATAGAAGTGGTATGGAAGAAAAAAAAAAGATACAGTCAAACAATATAGCTTCGATTCAGTAAGAACGGACCTTTAGTCCTTTACTGTTGGAAAATCGCTTGCAGACGAATACCGTATGTATGAGAAAGTGTCCGCCCTTAGTTTTTGTTTTTAAGAAGGTGGACAGAGGAGGAAAAGGCCAAGACTGAGGAGGTAGGGGGCTAAGCAGCAATACCTAGACTCTGTGATGTGATGCTAGAATAACTGAAAATATTGATCTAAGTTATTAATTTACAAAACACGTCAGGGACAAGGTACGTGATTGAAGCCAAATTACTAAAATGTACTTTCTCCTGTGACGGATGCCGGTCTCTGTTCAGTTTGTTGGGTTTCCAGGTTTGGAAACATTTGCAGCGGGGAAGTGTGGCGGATGCCGGTATCGGCCCGGATAGTTCAATGGTGAAAGCGTCCGTCTTAATAGCGAAAGTTTCTGGGCTCCATTCCTGGGTCCGGCCGCAATTTTTCACCCTGCCTGTTACACTCCATTGTCAATAGTATAATGTGCATCGCACTATACTAGATTCTATTTGATACCATAAATTAACAGTGGCGGATCCAGGATTTCCGAAAAAGGGGGGGGGGGGGCAAATGGGTATTAGCCAAACTTCTCAGCCATTTTGGTGCAAAATCTGGAGTTTTACTAGTAAATATGTGACCAAAAGGGGGTGTCGGGCGGGCCCCCCCTGGCCTCCCCTCTAAATCCGCCACTGCTTAACTCCAAAATCCTCTACGGAGATCAAAATAAAAACGTTCAGTGTAACAAAAAATACTCCAAGCCGTAGATCCACACAAATATATATCTGGAAGCAAGCGGTTCATGTAAGGCCAGGGGTCAGTTTTTCGAAACGTTAACCACTGGTTAAGCTAACTAATGATAAAATTTCATCTGATTGTATCTTTGAAACGAGAAGACTAGTACTTTAAGTCATAGTCTGTGTACTGATTTGTAACATATGAAAGAAGTTTCGTAAAGTAATATATATTTTTATAAAGAAATGTTATAAACTAAATTAATTGTCTCCAAAACTCTAACCACTTGAAATTGTAATTGCAAGGGTGTAGGAGAAGGGGGTATCGGGGCACGTCCCCCCCCCCCCCCCCCCCCACACACACACACACTTTCGCAAGTGGAGGAGCACAAGTGGGTTTTTCCACCCCCACCCTTTTGACGTATTTTTTTTTTCTCACACAGCTGCAAAAAATGCAAAATACCTAAATGCATGTTTAGCAGAAGTTATGATAAAGTTTGATTTCTTGAATAATAAATATTCCTGGAATCGGTACTTATCAGTACTTATTCGACCGCAGTTGGTTTTCTACTAAATAGTGTTACGTAACATGCGTGCGTTTATAAGCATGATGCTGTGATACCGAGTTCGCGCATCCGTGGTAACCATGCAAGGTATATTTTATTTAAAAATTAAAAACTGTTGGCATGTATCTGTGATGATAATGTCGGACAGTCGAGTCATAAGACTAACCGTGTGCAGATCTGTGTATAAAGTGCAAAAATTACGGTAACCGTAATAGATTCGACCCCTGCTGTTCATAAAAAGAAAAAATGCCTGATTTACTAGTAAAGAGGGCTCGGATATGGTGAAAGGAAGAAGAGGTAGGGGTGGAAGGCAAAGAGGCGGGAGGGGAAGGGAAGGGTGGGAAGAGGGTGTGAAGGGGGCAAGAGGCAGGAGGGTGAAGAAGGGTACCCCGTGTGTCCCGCAAAATAATATTCAGTTTTATTTGTGTACTTTGATAAAATTTTGATAATTTAAAAGAAAAATGAATGAAAATTGCACTTGTAGTTTCACTGTTCTGTTTATTTTAATCTACAAGTTTTATAAAATGAATGCTTGTCTCAGCAAGCATCAAATGCCTGTTTTACTTAGTAACTTACGAAAATTCGTAAATTTTTGCCAGCTCCGTTTTCCTGTATTAAATGATGACAGTTTTACTTAATAACTTGATTGAAATACTTAATAGGCATCAAGCTATATAATTTCCAAGCCTTAATCATAATGTCTGAGAATTTTATACATACAAACACTAATTTCAAGAAACAAATATTAAAGAATTTTCGTTAGTTGCTCAGTAAAAGGGGCACAAGAATTATACTTCAGTAGCGTGGATATTGTATTGAAATATAAGCCGATTTTGATAACATTTTTGCAAAGCCAAAGGAGATCTTGATTATATAATTAATTCATTCATTTTTCTTTTAAAAAATTTAAGAAATATCAAAATACACAAATGAAACTGATCATTATTGATTACAGGTAACAAATCTCTAACAGACCTATTAAGTCATCTGAAAAGCGAAAAAATACATAATGATATGAAAGTATGTAAGTAAATTCTGTGAATTCATAGCAAAGCTACAAATTTTGCTGGCTTATCAGAATTGGACAGATTTCCTTGGTGTTTCAATGTGTTAAAAATATGCTAAACTTTCGGTACCGTCTGCAAAATATTTCTGCCGAATCCTCAAATATTACAATAAAGGATGCATTTTCAAAAACCCCTTTTTGAAAACTGTAAACCCTCGTGGTATGGCAGTGTGCATGCAGTAATCAATACTAATTCTTGACTTATGGCATGTACAAACTTAAATATGAAATCAAATCTCTTTAAAAACAACTAAATAAGTATTTGAGGTCAGTTTTTCTAAACATATGGGAAAAGATCGCTCAAATAATGAGAACGGCAAGCTTAGAAACTATTTCAAATTCAAATACCATTTTCACAGGGAAAAGTATTTGTCCATCATCAAAAATTTTAAGCTGAGAAAACAATTCACCAGATTTAGAATCTTCTGTCATTGCTTGATAACTGAAGTGGGTAGACAAACAAATATCCCATCCCACCTTCGTATATGTACTAAATGTAATTCTGGCGAAATAGGTGATGATATGCACTCTCTGCTTTGTTGTAAAAAATACGAGAAATGAAAGAAAAGCTTAATTTCATGAAATAAATTCTACCAGTAGTAATTTTCAAAACTTTGGTCAGAATTAGAAAATGATTTAGTTAATGGGTACTGAAAATAAAGAGATATTGGTAAAAACTGCAAGATTTACAAAGTCCTATTGCGATTAACACTAAAACAAACCACAATTTGTCTTGTAACATGTATATTCATGAGTACAATGTATTGATAGTGATTGGTTGCAATGATAGCCTAAAATGTATTTGATATATATCCTGTACTATAAACCTGGCTTTCAACATTAGGTACGAGGGGGAACTAATTATGCAATTTAATCGAACATAATAAATTGCAATGATACTACATACATGTATATTTATAATATTTGACGAATACACAACTTTAATAGATTGTTATATGTCATAGTTCCCTGAGCAATGTTCCTTAGTGCCTTCTGTTGTTTGCTGATACATGTACATGTACATTTCGTTATTCTAACAACTAAAATAATTATGGCTATTTGAAAAAATGAGTCTATATATATACATGTATATACACTGAACATTGAGTGGTTTAATCGTGAAAATTTACGACGTCCTGTGCAGCTACTTAAAGACAAGTGGTCGGTGCGGGACTGACCTCCCTTTGATACTCAATAATTGTTTCAGTAGTAAGAGGGGATAACTCCCAATTTGAATATTATGAGGCATCGTGAGTATTGGGGGGAAGTCTTCCATGCGCCGCTCATATGTCCAAAAATATGTATCTTGTAACATGCATGTTATGCATATAAAGCCAGTGTAGCCTAGTGACAAGGTGCTTGGCTCATTATCGAGAGGTCCCGGGTTCGACTCCTACTAGGGCGCACTGGCGTTCTGTCTTTCGGATGAGACAATAAAAACCGAGGTCCCGTGTCACGGTAGGCGTGGCACGTAAAAAGATCCATCACTGCTTCGGTTGGGTCCGCTGCAAAGGTCTAAATTTGTATGCAATGCATCAGGCATATGCTGTCACCACATGCGTGAAATAATCGTGGAGCGACGTAAAACAATATTCAGTCAGTGTTATGCATATACATATATATATATATATATATATATATATATATATATATATATATATATATATATATATATATATATATATATATATATATTTATTTATTTATTTTTTAAAAATAATTATTCATATTCAGTGTTGTGGCTGTAAACATCTTTAATTTTCTTCCTTTTTTGTAATTCCATATAGAGATAGTTCCTCCTCGTGCCCAGTGTTGATGGTCAAGATTGCAGTATATTAATTTGTTCAGACCCATAGTGTACCAAAGACCATCATGACTGCGTTCCGCGATAATTCTATATCGCGGAACGCAGTCATAAAGGTCTTAGGTACAGTCTATGTCTACTGTATGGGTCTGAACAAATTAATATACTGCAGTCACTTTGCCATTTCGGGCATTTACAGCCATTTATTCTATATGTGCTTATAATATAAGTCTATCATGACCATCAATAGTGAAAACCACATACAAAAACACAGAATGTTTCTTGATCATTAAAAATTATTTCTGCCTTACTGTCAGTTTCTTTTGTCTATTGTTGTCATTTCTGGCGCTTGGGAAGTGACGGGGAGCATAAAACACATGAAATCCACTTACGAAGAGCAAGTTATTATTTGAAAATTCACCGAGAGCGTTAAAAATACTCCGGTTTGAACCTCAACAAAGCTCTCTGACGTTGTGACCGGAAACTTTTCTCTACTCTCCTAAATGACGTTAGACCCTCTAGAGACTCGAAATGACTCATCTTTTTGACATAAGAAGATCGATTTTGTACATACTGGCACTGTACCAGTTTTCGGCTAGTACCAGTTTCCGGCTATTTCGTGATTTCAATCATTTAAACGCGATTTTTCGAGATTTTGATTACCTGTCGTCTGCAAGCACAGCAAATGAATGTAAAATGCCCTTAAATATTTGCTTTAACTGCTGTAAGTAATACATCACAGCCAATTTTATGATGTACTCTTCTCAAGTGTACATTTCACGTGCAGGGGAAGTGACGTCACATGGATAAAAATAGAATTCAACCTCTTTTCATAAGAGTTCATGACCCTGTCTACGTAATTTGTTGGGGCTCACTGAAGGAAATTTACTTCAATGCATGCGAATTTGAATACAAAATGTGATAAGAAAGAAAATGATAAAATTGATGAAAACGGGTCAAAAAACATTTTAGTATGATGATGTATAATATCAATGAAAAAGAAAAGAAAGAAATTGACAAAATTAATAAAAAGTGGCAAACAAACATCTGTAATATGACATGATGATGCATCATAATCATATCGGTGTAGTAGATTTACCAGCCCTAACTATATTAACTATGCCATAAAACCATGAATTGTTTAAAGAGAAAGAGACGACTGAGAATATTTTATAAATCATTGACCAAAAGACTGAAGAATAAAACTAAGGAACAGACCTCTAATCACACAAAATTAAATGGTATGCAGTGGCGGATGTAGAGAGGGGGTGCCAATTTTTGCAGCAAATTTACAAGGCATATATATAGACGATAAGGCTGAAAACACTTGAAAAAACTTGAGTAAAATGAAAACTCCAGATTTGGCTCCCTAGATGACTGAGCACTCTGGCTTATACTAGACTTTCACATGTGCTCCATAAACCCCCCCCCCCTTTTTTTTTTTCGGAAATTCTAGATCCGCCACTGGTATTTTCCACCTTATACCATAAAAATAAAGAACAATAAATAGATCTACCTGGAACCCGTAACTTCGACGGTCATTTACAAGAACTATAAATGATGCGGTTGTCCAGAATAGGCGTACCAGAGCATTAACACACTCCAACAAACAAGAAAGGGGGATGGTATTATAAATGAAGACCCGCATAGTAGAATTTCAGATTTGTCATTTCAGTTTATGATTTGTAGAATATGTTAAAGAGAAAAAGAGAACCATATGCAGACAGGTCTTTGCAGCTTGCTGTGGGAGATGTGAAGGCAAACCGCCTCAACTGTTACAAGGCTGCCTTGGAATACAATGTCCCAAGATCAACGATATATGATCATGTAAAAGGGAAGTTTGTTAATTCAAAAACAGGTCCACAGCGGATGTTGACTGACTTGGAAGAAACTTCCCTAGTCAGTTATATGAAATATGTAGGAGACAGAGGGTTTCCCATATCGAGGAAAATGCTTAAGGTGAACTTCACATGACAGTAATACCATTTACTGTACTTCAATTCAATATATAACAATTAAAGAACATTATTATTCCTTATATAAATGATATGACAAATAAAGAAATACGATTGGTGTAGAGAAGTCAGGTGGGAGGGAGACAAAACTTCGTGTCTCACGGTCGTGTCGCACGGTTCGACATCGTGTCTCCCCCACCCCAATCGGAATGGTATTTTTCCTATTTTAATATGAAACATGTTAATGTTAATAATAAATTGTTGAAAATACATTGTATTTCTCAATGTCAAGTTGACTAGGTAATACTTTGTCTAGTGTCTGTCTCACTGTGTCTGTTTGTCTGATAGTCCTGAATCACAATTCTAAAAGTATCAAAGCTACTGAAGGCCACATGTGTTTTCTTGACAGAAAAATTTCGTAAGGTAACACTTTGTCCAGCGTCTGTCTCACTGTGTATGTCTGCCAGTCTGTCTGTCTGTATGTCTGACAGGAATCACACTTATGTATCATAGCTATTGAAGGCTATGTCATGTTCTAATTTTTGAATTTACTTGGGGGGTGGTAAATACAAAAATTAGAACTGTCATGTTCTAATTTTTGTATTTACCACCCCCCAAGTAAATTCAAAAATTAGAACATGACAGCTATATGTGTTTTCTTGATAGAAGTATTTCGTTATCAATTGCAAGAGAAACATGAAGATTTCACGTCAACTGCTGGTTGATAACAATTTTCCCGAAATCTGTCTGTATGGTTCTCTACCTGGTGTCAAAATATTATTACAGCTAGCTATGGCAGGCTACATGAAAACAAGTTTTAAAGAATGGCCTTAGTATTTCTTCAGCTTTCGGTATAATAAACAATTTATTGCCCAGTTTGGAGGAAGACATGAAAATCTGTTCAACCCAGAAAAACCATGTCTCCCTACGGCGACGATTTTTCTGTATTGAACAAACCTTCATGTCTCCCTCCCAGCTGGGCAATAAACGTAATGTTCATAAATCTTTTCATTGTTACTGTAAAAGCCATTTTAATTGTTTTCAAATTTGTAGATAGGCATTAGTATATCTCATCCATGTATTATTCTTCAACGATGTAATTTTCGTCGTTTTCGTTATTGTGATGTCAATGTTGACACTTCAACGGAAATTAGTGAAATAGTGTAAACATGACGTATCATAACCATATTATACGTACATGTTTGAAAGGAAAAGAATGAAGACAAAATATGCAAACAAACACGGGAAAAAATATAAACAAAACCAGAAATAGAAAGTAAACAAACCTAACAAAAAAGAAGAAAATGTTTGTTGGTGTTTTACGTCGTTTTCAGCAATTTTTCAGTTATATCGCGTCATGAATGCGTAAATGGCCAACCTCTTGAATACAGTGGTGCAATCCGGGAGTCCATCCTCGGACCGTCGACCCCGCAAGCCAAGCGTTAACCACTACACCAAGCCAGATCATAAGAATGAAAGGTAGGAAAACTAAATTATCATGCGCAAATTGGATTCATTAAAAACCCCTTCATATATTTATTGTTTTGATGCTTGATAGAACATGTACAAGTATTAATCTGTTTTCATCATTTCCGATTTAAGTCCTTTGTGATAGCCATTGTAAAGGAATCAGGGAGAGACACATTGTTTAATATGGAAAAGGGACCAAGTGATAAGTGGTGTAGGTCATTCCTGGAAAGACACCCTGACCTTAAAGAAAAGACGCCAGAAGCACAAGATAAAGCAAGGGCAAAAATGTCAAATTGGACAGTTATGAATCAATACTTCAACTTATTAGAAAAAACAGTGAACGAGTTGGGATTGACAGCAAAACCATCACAGATTTTTAATTGTGATGAGAGCGGATTTAGCGGTACTTCTTTCTTTTCAAGATACATAATCTACAATTTGAATTATATTTATTATTTTTATGTCCCCGGATCGAAAGACCGATGGCATATTGTCTTTGTCTTGTCTGTTTATCTGTTTGTCTGTCTGTTGTCAATTTTAGTCCTGGCTATAACTTTTGAACTGTGAGGGATAGAGACATCATATTTGACATTCGTACTCAACTAATAAAGCCCTTTCAAATGACACCAAGGTCGATGACCTTTCGACCCTGACAATGACCTTCACGCTAAAAAATAACTCTTTGGACTTTGGTGCCACCAGGGCATTAGTGTTTCACAAGCACAACTCATTTTTCTTTTGTGCATGTTTGTGTGTGTTCTGCTCAAAAGGTGAAGTTTGCCTTAATTACATATCTAAGTTCATTTTGATATCAGAACAAAGAATCTATATGTATACATAAAATTAGCGACGTGCTTTAACCTATCTTGGGGATATGAATTTCGCAATGAACGCATGCACGACCATACAAAAATGTAAACAAGATAATGAAATTAATTTTAACTTTTTTCTTCGTCCTTCCGTCCGTTTTCCGTCAGTCACAAACATTTCAAACCTGACTATATCTTTTGAACAATGAGAAATAGGGTTCTCATATATCTTTTGTGTATTCATTACAGGTAAGGAGAGGAGTCGCCAAAAAGTTATTGTCACCAAAAATACCCATGCTTATCAGCAGTCGAATCTAACAAATTCTCACATTACGGTAAATTGCCCTTTGTAATGCAATTTTAAAAATACGAAAGAACTAAGAAGATGTGTGAATATACAACATATAGTTAAAATAATATCTAGCAAAGCCATTAAAGTACACAGACTGAGAAAAAAAACTTGTGCTTTAAAATAATGCAAATTCATTTAATTTTATATATTTTTTTGTGATAGGTACACTTATGCATTGGTGCAGATGGGAGAGTTTTGCCTGCCTATGTTATATTTGAAGGAAGCCTCCCTCACAGATCTTTCACAGATGGCGTTCCCACAGATTGGCTATATGGAACCTCTGAGAGTGGATACATGGACTTTGAACTGTTTGAATCGTGGTTTGAAAAAGTGTTTTTGCAGTTTTGTGGAAGTAGACGTCCAGTGCTGCTCATTTTTGATAACCACGATTCTCACATTTCATTGCCCCTGCTTAAAAAGGCCAGAGAAAATGATATCCACATACTGGGACTACCACCTCATACCACTCATATACTCCAGCCTCTATATATATAGCTAGATGTTGCCATTTTTGGGCCTTTGAAGGAGAAAGTGGCTTCTTTGGCTACATCGCTAGGATTTTTAAACGCAAACTTACTAATCGGGAAGGCTAAATTTCCAGCTATCCTAAGGTGACAGAATATGACAATATTCAAGTTATAGCACGAATGAATAGAAAATGAATGAACTGAATAAGAAAAAAATAAAAATAGATTTTTAAAGTGTGAATTTGTGTCATAAATGTTTTTTTTTTTTTAATTTCATTTAAAGCTGAACAATCATAACATACATACATAAGGAGTAGTACATTCATTTTATGTTCCATCGTTTGCGAGACAGCGCGAAAACATTAATTCTCATTCGTCCAGTCGTCTGTCTGTAAGAAACTGAACTTAAGCCTTTTCTAAAACTACTGCACCATTACAGATAGGGTTCATATATTTCATATACATGTATTTCACATGTATAATTAAATATGATGAATTTTGCTTTATATACATGTACATGAAAACAAGACATACACATTGCGTGGGACCAATAATCTCAGAATCTGCTTGTTTACCAGAAAGTCTGTTTGAATTGTAGTTCTGCCATTGACCATATATGTTCCCCAGCAAAGATCAAGTACGGATTTTCAAAATGCGGGATGTACCCGGTAGACATCAATGCCATTGATAAGACACAAGTTAGACCACTTGATGACCATAGAAAACAAGATAAAGAATCAAATAATGATACAGGTAAATGATTTCTAAAAATATGACAGTAAATGAACATATTCATGCATGCACAAATATTACCATACATACTAGAGGAAAAAAGAAACTGTGTACTTTTAATAGTAATTTCATTTATAGATTTATATATACAAAATATTATTTTGCATTATGTATATCATTATTTAATTGATTGATTGATTGATTGATTATTGTTTTACGTCACTCCACGATTATTTCACGTATTATTTAATATGATGCATTATCTTCAATTCAAACATCAAATTACGAAATATGTTTATTATGACACATGCGAGCAGCCGCTGACATTAAGGGAGGAAGGGGGGGGGGGGTTGCAAAAAAGTTTGACAAATTTGATAGTGTGTATGAAGATCATTTGCACCTACGACGCATTGAACGAATCAGTTTATGCAGAAATGCCCGGAAATGTTCTGTCATATAGAGCGATGAAATGTGTCCAACGTAAAAAGATTTGCCTCTTTGATGATTGTCTTGTCTGTCTTACATCTATTCAGGAGGATTAATGGTAGGAATTCCTTTATTCTTTTGAATTTCCCTTCTTTTATTTAAGGCACGTTCACCTCATCCATTTTATACTACTTGTATAACTTTGTATAACTTTTCATTTTAGAGAAGATTATATCCAGTGATGTGGCAAATGTTCTGTGCCACAATTGTGGCACTTCCATTGATGTTTGTGTAGAAGACTTTGCACCTGTAAACCCCTTGGTGGCAAACGGTTTAATACCCGAGAACCTCGCAAAAATCTTGGTGCCACCATCTACTGTCAATGGAGGGCAAAAGAAAAAAAGTGCAAAACTAGTTACCGAGGCAAGGGTTCTGACAGGTATGTGATACAATGATACTATTTTCCAAACAAAATGTTGTCATCTGTCAGATATTAAAGAAATATATGGATTTAGTAGATGAGTCATTAACTCCTTATCTGAAAGTGGTATCTAAATGAAATATTCATGAACACAAGACATATATTTTTTATTTCTAATCAATACATTTCTTTTATATTCATTTCAGGAGAAGACATGATAAGGAGATTAGAGGAAAATGAGGAGAATGCGAGAAAAGCAGAAGAAGAGAAAGAGAATAGGAAAATAGAAAGAATTAAGAAGAGGGAAGAAAAGGAGAGGGCAACAGAGGAAAAGAGAGAAGCAATGGAAGAAAGGAAAAAGGAAAGGGAGAGAAAAAGAAAGGAAAAAGAACAAGAGAAAAAACAGAAAAAAGTCACAAAAGAAAGAAAGAGGATGAGAAGAGATGATGCACTAAATCTGTGTATTATGTGTTATGAAGCTGACCCGGAAGGCGGTATCCATAGCAACATGGACATACTCTGGTATCAGTGTTCAGTTTGCGACGGTTGGGCCCATCAACTCTGTACAAGTGTTCAACTTGGAGAAGAGGAAAATTATGTTTGTGATGAATGTGTTTTTGCTTTGGAAGAATAGACCATAATCAACTTTTCTTGTGATAACTAATTGTGATAGTAGGACATTAAAACCTGTGATACATTAATTTCTTGTATCAATATAATCTACTTTTGAATGGAACTGACAGAAAATCATTCAAACTGTAATGAAGTACAAAACAATTTATTATTTGTATTATCATGTAAGTAAAGGTGTGTACATACATTTCCTTTTTCAGCTAAAGTAAATATATCTGTAATTTTCTCATTTTAACTCTCTGGGATGAAGGTCCAGAAAACTATTGTTATCACCCTGGTGTACATTTTTAACCTTGACTTTTATATCATTTGTACCAGGGATAGAATTTTGAATTTCTCATGACCGGAGTTTTCATTTGATACCAGGGTCCGACGCCATAAACTGAGAATATACTGAAGTCTAATATTTCATTTTAATTTATTCCATTGTCAAACGTTCAAATAAATTCTCTTGCAGAATAGTTTAATTCTATTTATCAATAGAATAAAACTAAATGAAATCCAAATCCCAGTTGTTAATTCATTGATGAACAGAAAAATATGAAATTTTGACTTAAGTATATTCCCACTTTATGGCGCCGGACCCAGGAGTTTTCATTTGATACCATGACTTTCGAGCTACTGACCTACTTTTCAAAACCTTAACTTTGGCTATATCATGAAATGTAAATTAACAGGTAGATCTATACACACACACACACACACACACACACACACACACACACACATATATGTATATATATATATATATATATATATATATATATATATATATATATATATATATATATATATAAAGATTAAAGCTGTAACAAAAGTAACATTTTCATTTTAAGATACCCCCCCTCTCTCTCTTTGTTTCTCTTCTTCTTCTTCCAATGAAAAGTGTACTAAAAGTTGAGCGTTATACTTCTCTCTCTCTCTTATTTATTTATCATTATTTAGTTTTATATATTTTCTTTTCTTTATTCATTTATTTTATTTTTTTATTTATTTTATTTATTTATTTAGATCTATTTTATTTATTTATTGTTATTATTATTATTATTATTATTTTTTTTTTTTTTGCTTTTTTTGGGGGGGGGGGGGTTCTTCTTTCTTCTTTTTTGCTTTTTACCATTTGTTTTTATTTTCTCTCAATATATTTCTAACCCCCTCTCTCTTTCTCTCTGTCTCCACTTTTCCACATTTCTATTTCTATAACAGTTAATTGAACCCGCGCGGAGCCCCAAATTCCGGAAAAATGACGTAGCCGGAAACTGGTACAGTACATAAACAATAATGGCGGCGTACATGGTTGTATCGAACTCTTTAAAATACTAATTTTCCTCCGAAATATTTAGATAGAAATTACCAATATATGAAGACGTAGAAGTAACCTATATCTTCTGTAAATATTATTTCTGTGAATGCCTTATTAAACGAACAATTTAGGAAAAACCGCGAATTTTAGCCGAAAACTGGTACAGTGCCAGTAGATCTATTCATGAAGCTAAACAACTTATCTTTATATCTGCTTGTTTTCATGATTGTAGGGAAGTTTTTGACTATTAAAACCCTCGAATTTTAACCGGGAACTACTCCCACACCAGTAAACTTGTTTTTCTACTGCAGTACTACTGCACAGTACTGTTTTACTGGTACTGGTAGATCCACTGCAGTACAGTACGCCAAAACGAGATTGATTAAGAATAGAAAAGTCGTCGTCACAAAGTCCTTTTGCCAGAAACATAAAATACTTAATTTTGCTTAAACAAGTAAACCTAATTCACTCCAATACTTACAACATATGCAACATGTTACCTTATTTTAAAAGAGATAATTTACGAGTAACGAATATCTTCCACTAAAAGCAGACGACAAAGACAATAACCCGGTCATGGTAATTGGTACATAAACAGTAAATTATAGCGATGCACAGAATTTCCGGAATTAGTTCACAGTGTTCTTGTTCTTTTTTAAAAACACTTTTAAAGCTGATTATCTGAAGTTCAAACGTTCATTGGGATTATTGTTATTTCGATATTGTTAATTATGTAACTTTACTTCGTGCAATGAATTTCCAAGAAATATTCCAGATATGTGAACGAGGCAGATGAGAATAACATGATAACTATTATCGATAAGACTCCATTAAGTCGCAGGACACGACATGCATATCAAATAGGATTTTGTTTAATTAATTCATGAATGAAACGTCAAATTTTGCTTGACATTTCTAAGGGAGACTGAAAAAGTAATATAGCATCCATACTGTCGAAATATAATAAACTAGAGAGTATGTCGATACACCATAGATCAATATTGGCGAAACAAATAGTGGAGAAAAGATTTTTAAAGGATTGTTAAATATCTAGATCTATGAAAGAAAAATAGAATGGATACGATAAGGCAGAATGTCATGATAAAATGACCCCCCCCCCCCCCCCCCCCCAAATAAAATAAAATCCCAACACACATACATACACGGGCACAAGTTAAGGATAAGCAAGGGGTCGTTTGACAAAGGACCAATACATTGGTTGGGATAATCATTTGATCCTGAAAGGAGGGATAGCTGTCAAATCTCATGCGGCTTGAATATTATTTTTAACATGATTCCCTCCGGAATATTAAGGCGAACATTCACATTAAGCAATCCAATCCTAGATTTATACATGTGACTGTCCCTTCACAGAGGTTTTTGGGTTTTTGTTTTCTTTCTTTTTTTTTGGGGGGGGGGGGGGGCGGGATGTTAGTTTTTTGTTTCTTTTTTGGGTTTTTTTTTGGGGGGGGGGATACTGAATAACACAAAATTTTTGACGTCATTATAAAACGCCACTTTGCAGGAACAGTGATGATTTCCCCTCCAAAACGTCCATCCCGCAGTTAATGTGATAGTACATGTCAGTATAAATATACATATCTAACTTGAATCTGGGGAGAGGAGGAGGTGTGTGTGTGTGTGGGGGGGGGGGGGGTTCCTGTTCTCCTCCTATGAAAATTTGGGCAAAAATTAGGTAATTCTAGACTCTTTGGCACACGTCAGAAAGAATATCAGTCATTACAAAATATATCTCATTCTGAACAATTTGTTGTAGTATGAATATGCTATAAGGCTACATGAAATTATAAGGATAACATGTAATATACTGATACATGCCTTGTAGGTTATCAAAGGACAAAATCAGAGACACCAAAAGACACTTTCACGTTAACTGAATAACTGACGTTTTGGTTGGCAAAAGAATCTGTTCCTGTAAATTATTTAACGTTTATTCCTTCCAGATTTACCACGTCATAATGTAATTTGACGTTATTCTGGTCGATTTGAAGGGAAGTTAGGGAAAGTTAATGATTTTCCCGTCCAATGTTAAGGAATAGGGTCTATTGTTGTTTGAAACTAAGATCATGCAAGCAAATTATTTTCTGTTTAGCCTTTTAATCATATAACTTTGCAATAAACAAAACAAAACCAAATTAAAGAAAATCTTTTCAAGAAGTAGGCGCATCGACTTTCTTGCTCTTCCTAACTTTCTTGGGAGTGTACAAATAATAGCCTACATTTAAGTTAGAATTTGCTACCGAAGCAAGCCAGAAATGTTTAATATGCGTCAGTGTGCGCGAAGCGAATTTTTGTGCTGTTTTGGTATGTTCTTTTTGTGCAGATTTATCATACATTTTGACCGGAATGATGATTTTCTTGTTAGAAGAGGTCATATTTATTATATTCAGTATTTTAGAGGACAGTGTATTTACTCACCGCTCAGAATCAAATTGTTGTGCCCATTATAAAATATAGGCGGGAAGGTCCAGTGTCAAGTTGACAACGCACTGGATTTGACTGACGACCGACATTCGAGTCCAGTTGTTATGAAAATTATATGGTGATACACCCTCTGCCTCTCTATCTATTCTTATAGGATTAGACCTAATAGCCGAGGCCTCATGTCACAGTATACATTGGCTAATAAACTATCCCTCCCTCCGCGGGCTGATTCCGTTACATGGTTCATTTTCAGGCTATGATGCCATGGAGTAATAATGTGCCACCACAATTTAAATCACATAATCTTGGTGTGGTGTAAATAAATTCTAGGTATACATTATTATAATGGCATGTAATTTATATATTTCCTTCGTATGATACAAAGCAGATACCATACGCTGTTAAGTTGTAACTACTTCGGAGCGTAAAGGGTGATCATATGTATTGATCTCGGCAACAATTCTATGTGGTAAGTGATGTTAAACACAATTAATTTAATCCCCTATGTATATTTTCATTGTGTAGCGCTTTTCTACAGAGTTTAAGGAAACAGCCATTCAGCTGTACAAACGAAAGAAATCATTCTGATGATTATATATTGAAAGCCAGTGACATACAACGCCTACATGACTAGCTAGCACATGTACTCATTTGAAACAGAAATTAAGTCCATGCATTCTTTTAAAAGAAGACGGATAATTCGACCCATTATAATTTCTGAAACCATACGATTGATATTCATGTCCTCAAATGCGTCGTTAATTCCTTTAAGCGAACATACACCTATACGTGTATTCAATGATATTTAAAGTTCTGTGTTGACAATGTAGTTTTACGTTGGCGTTTCTTATCTCTACATATTTGTTGAAAGTGTATCTTTTTTTACGACCTCCACGGATGTGCTCTGTACCTCAGTTTTTGGAGTGAATGTCAGCTGGTTTGAAATTCACGTTTAATGAGAAAACAGTGTATAATCAACATGGACAGGTAAGTACTATTTTATATCAACAAACTTTGACCAGGATAAGGTGTTTACCTGTCTGATAGAGTGTGATCTATTTATAGAATGTAAACATTTGCAGTGTAGATGGTTCCGTGTTCACTGCAATATTGCAATTTAAGTGAAAGCCTTAAAATCAATCTAACAAATGAAGACTTAACGAGTATTTTATAAAAAGCAAACACAACGAAAATACTTGACAACGGTTGAATGGTGACGGTGAAAGTGTTAATGAAATTGTGCTTGAGATAACGGGTCTGGCGGAACATGCCTGTCATGCAGCAGCCAGTCACAATATAGCCGGGTCTTTTGTTCCGTGACTGTTGATCACTTGCCGGTGCTGTACTACCAATGTCTATATTGCATTATGATGTGTGACTATGGGACGGAACGACACATTATGGAGGTACCAAATGTCATTATCGTCCACCCCGGAAGATGCAGGTAAGTCATTGGACTAGTCAGGTATGTGAGGTGATAATCGCAGGGTATTTTGAATTTCAGGAAATATTAAATAACTCATACCATTTCAAACATGGTACCTAAGCGTAAAATTATATAGAATTTCTTGTATCGAACCGAAATTCCATTCTCCTTCAGATGAGGTTGTTTTATCCCATTTACAAAAATTAATATTTTTTTATTTTCAATAATGGGAAATGTGCACATGGCATTTTTTCAATTATTTAAAAGTGATAGTTAAAAATGACACAATAATGTCAGATTAAGTATCGTAACAACCACATTAGAACCAGATATTGCAGTGATTTGATGAATCACGGTAACACATTAGTGGTTGGATCATGCCAACAATGCACTGGATTGGATGCATTGGATCATTCATACGGGAGATTTAGGACCACAGTCATCGGAATTTCACACTTAAATGTATGCCATGAAGATAAAAACTAAAGGAGTATGTCTGTGTTTTGCTTTAAACTGGTTGTAAATGATTTCTTTCACGAACTCATATGTTTTGGTCACATTAAATTCTTAAAATATTTGAAACGTAGTAAGATTGTGCTCAGATATTTTGTATAGGTATAATAAATCTATGGTTTCTGGTATATATTTCTTTTTGTCCTATATGGATAAATGGGCCAGCTCGCCGCACTAAATAACTCAAAACCTATGGTCTTGTTTTATCTCCAGTAGGAATAACAAGGCTGGTATAAAAGTGTATTTGTCGAAAGTTGTACCGGTTGCTGCAGTTTCCTTTACCTATTTACTCTGACTGTCACCAAATAGGTGAAATGATATTATGCAAAGAAGTCCCCAGAATTATGCTTCTCCTCCTCAAACTTTCAGACGAAAATGACCGTATGCAGGAAAGAAATACTATGTAATTTTAGAGTGTATTGTAATGTAAATGATACAGATTATGGACTACATTGTAATCAATGTCCGACCTCGTACGTTTTTGTGCTATCGTGGCAACAGCCAGGCCTCGTACATCTCTGTGAAATAATATGGTGAAAAACACTATTCGACCTAGTACACTTATGTAGAATGATATGATCATAATTAATATTAGACCTCGTGCATTTATGTGGAATAATATTACCATAATCATTGTCAGACCTCGTGCATTTATGTAGAGTGATATGATTCTTATCAATGTCAGACCTCGTGCATTTATGTAAAATGATATTGTCATACTCGTTGTCAGACCTCGTGCATTTATGTAGAATGGATATCACCATAATCAATGTCAGACCTCGTGCATTTATATAGAATGATATTATCATAATCAATGTCAGACCTCGTGCATTTATGTGGAATGATATTATCATAATCGTTGTCAGACCTTGTGTATTTATGTGGAATGATATTATCATAATCGTTGTCAGACCTTTTGCATTTATATGTAAAATGATATCGTCATAATCAATTTCAGACCTCGTGCATTTATGTAGAGTGATGTGGTTCTTATCAGTGTCAGACCTCGTGCATTTATGTAGAACGATATTATTATAATCGTTGTCAGACCTCGTGCATTTCTGTAAAATAATATCATCATAATCCATGTCCGACTTCGTGCATTTATGTAGAATGATATTATCATAATCAATGTTAGACCTCATGCATTTATGTAGGATGATATTATCGTAATCACTGTCAGACTTCGTGCATTTATGTAAAATGATATCATCATAATCAATGTCAGAACTCGTGCATTTATGTAGAATGATATAAGCATTATCAATATCAGACCTCGGGAATTTATGTAGAATGATATCATAATCAATGTCATACTTCGTGTATTTACGTAGAATGATATAATCATAATCAATATCAGACCTTGTGCATTTATGTAGAATGATATTGTAATCAATGTTAGACCTCGTGCATTTATGTAGAATGATATTGTCATAATCTATATCAGGCCTCGTACATTTATGTAGAATGTTATATCATAATCTATGTCAGACCTCGTACATTTATTTAGGAAATTATCGTAATCAATATCAGACCTCGAACATTTATGTAGAATGATATAATATTCAATGTCATACCTCGTGCATTGATGTAGAATGATATCATCATAATCAATGTAATACCTCATGCATTTATGTAAAATGATATTATCTTAATCAATATCAGACCTCGTGCATTTATGTAGAAGTATACTATCATAATCAATGTGTCAGACCTCGTACATTTATGTAGAATGATATAATCATGATCAATATCATACCTCGTGAATTTATGTAGAATGATACAATCATAATCAATATCAGACCTCGTGCATTTATGTGGAATGATATTATCATAATCGTTGTCAGACCTCGTGCATTTATGTAAAATGATATCATCATAATCAATGTCAGACCTCGTGCATTATTGTAGAATGGTATTATCATAATCAATGTCAGACCTCGTGCATTTATGTAAAATGATATTGTCTTAATCGTTTTAAGACCTCGTGCATTTATGTAAAATGATATCATGGTAATCAATGTCAGACCTCGTTCATTTATGTAGAATGATATTATCATAATCAGTGTCAGACTTCGTTCATTTATTTAGAATGGTATTGTCATAATCGATGTCAGACCTCGTGTATTTACGTAGAATGATATTATCACAATCAATGTCAGACCTCATGCATTTATGTAGAATGATATAATCATAAGCAATATCAGACCTCGTGCATTTATGTAGAATGATATCATAATCAGTAGCATTATTCATGCATTTACGTTGAATGATATAATCATAATCAATATCAGACCTCGTGCATTTATGTAGAATGAAATTATCATAATGATTGTCAGACCTCGTGCATTTATGTTGAATGATATCATCATAATTTCAGACCTCGTGCATTTATGTAGAATGATATTATCATAATCAATATCAGACCTCGTGCATTTATGTAAAATTATATTATCATAATCTATGTCAGACCTCGTACGTTTATGTCGAATGATATCATAATCTATGTCAGACCTCGTGCATTTATGTAGAATGATATCATCATAATAGTTGTTACCACGTACCAATATATAAATCATATAGTTAATAATTACTGTCGGACCTCGTACATTAATGATCGTAGATTGTAACTAATGTCAGTTTACATATAAATCATAGACAATAATCGCTGTCAGACTTCGTGTAATAACGATTGTATATATTAACTAGTGTCAGTTCACGTATAAACCATAGACAATAATCGCTGTCAGACTTCGTGCATTAACGATCGTATATAGTAGCCAGTGTCAGTTTACGTATAAATCATAGACAATAATCGCTGTCAGAATTTCTGCATTAACGATCGGATATTGTAACCAGTGTCAGTTTACATATAAACCATAGACAATACTCGCTGTCAGACCTCGTGCATTAACGATCGGATATTGTAACCGGTTTCAGTTTATATATAAACCATAGACAATCACTGTCAGACCTCGTGTATAATCATCGTATATAGTAGTCAGTGTAAGTTTACGTATAAACCATAGACAATAATCGCTGTCAGACATCCTGCATTAACAATCGGATATCGTAACCAGTGTCAGTTTACATATAAACCATAGACAATATTCGCTGTCAGACCTCGTGCATTAATGATGGTAGATTGTAACCAATGTCAGTTTACATATAAATCATAGACAATAATCACTGTCAGACCTCGTGCATTAATGATCGAAGACTGTAACCTGTGTCAGTTTACATATAAACCATAGACAATAATCACTGTCAGACCTCGTGCATTAACGATCGTACATTATAACCAGTGTCAGTTTACATATAAACTATAAACAATAATAGCTGTCAGACTTCCTGCATTAATGATCGTATATTGTAACCAGTGTCAGTTTACATAAAAACCATAGACAATACTCGCTGTCAGACTTCGTGCATTAACGATCGGCTATTGTTACCAGTTTCAATTTACATATGAACCTTAGACAATAATGGCAGTCAGACCTCGTGCATTAATGATCGCAGATTGTAACCAGTTTCAGTTTATATATAAATCATAGACAATAATCACTGTCAGACCTCGTGCATTAATGATCGTAGACTGTAACCAGTGTCAGTTTACATATAAACTATAGACAATAATCGCTTTCAGACCTCGTGCATTAACGATCGGATATTATAACCGGTTTCAGTTTATATATAAACCATAGACAATAATGGCTGTCAGACTTCCTGCATTAATGATCGTATATTGTAACCAGTGTCAGTTTACATATAAATCATAGACAATACTCGCTGTCAGACTTCGTGCATTAACGATCGGTTATTGTAACCAGTTTCAATTTACATATGAACCTTAGACAATAATGGCAGTCAGACCTCGTGCATTAATGATCGTAGACTGTAACCAGTGTCAGTTTACATATAAACTATAGACAATACTCGCTTTCAGACCTCGTGCATTAACGATCGGATATTGTAACCGGTTTCAGTTTATATATAAACCATAGACAATCACTGTCAGACCTCGTGTATAATTATCGTTGATTGTAACCAGTGTCAGTTTACATATAAACTATAGACAATAATGGCTGTCAGACCTCGTGCATTAATGATCGTAGACTGTAACTAGTGTCAGCCTTCATAAAAAGATTATTGACAGTAATCGCTGTCATATCTCGTGCATTGTATTGTACGATAATGATCACTGATAGTAAGTGGTATTATATCTCATGCATGTAGGTAGAATGATTATCAATATTAAATCTTTAATCTTTAAACTATTGCCAACCTACTTATAAAAGACTGAGGATAGAAATCGCTGTCAGACCTTATGCATTCATAAAGAATGATAATGATCATTTACCGCTAACACTGTCAGATCTTATGCATCCATGTATATGAAGAATGAAAGTGATTATCGATAATAATAAAACGTTCCTATTACTTGTCATGAAAGAAACCAAAAACCCTGTCAGTCATGCTGGTAAGATATCGCCTTGATCAAATGATTGTCAAGTCCATAACGATTAGAGATGTACATGATAAATATAACCAAAATTCTGCCAGTGCCATACAACATAACTAGAAAGCAGTATGAATAAAACAAAATTACTTTCAGATAAAAAAGCTGAATATCACATACATGGCGAGGATATTCATAGACTTGTGAACATATTGATTTGATGTACATTTTGATCAGAAGCCGGCGGCGTGGCCTAGTGGTATCGCGCTGGCCTTCGAGTCCCGCTCTGGTCATTCCGTAGCCGCAAGTAGTGGCCCTAAATGAATGATAGGGCCACAATTCCTTACGTTGCGTTAACTTGCATTTTTGATCAACGGAATGGTCGGCACGATTCTACGCATTTCGGCATCAAATGGACGAAAAACACATGGTCTTTGTTATTTTTATGTCATTTCTCTGTTTACATTTTATTTATCGGCTAGTTATTCATGAAGAAGAAAACTGAATTGAAATGACCAGAAATGCGGTAACTAGCCGATAAATAAAATGAAAACAGAGAAATGACATAAAAATAACAATGACCACGCACACATGACCACGTGTTTTTCGTCAGCTCCGCGTCTTTTTGTGAGGTTTCTTTTAACGAGATCTCGCGAGACCGAATGGCTGACACAGAAACCGGCAAATTTGAAACAGGTTGGGAAAAAATGGGTGTAGAGCCTTCAGACGACAGATCAGGGGTAAGTTATCATTGCCGATCGTTTGCTTTATGTTTATATATGTTAGATATTTGCTCCATTTGATGCCGAAATGCGTAGAATCGTGCCGACCATTCCGTTGATCAACAATGCAAGTTTACGTAAGGAATTGTGGTCCTATCATTCATTTAGGGCCATTACTTGCGGCTAGTCATACCGGTGTCCTGTCTTTCGGATGAGACAGGAACCCGAGGCCCCGTGTTGTGGTATGCATGGCACGTTAAAGATCCCTCACTGCTTTGGGTGATTCCGTTGCAAAGGTCAAAATTTGTATGTCCCGCATCAGGCAGATGCCGTCACCATATACGTGAAATAATCGTGGTGTGACGTTAAAAAAAATCAAACATTAAAAACATTTTGATTACAGCTGATTTGCTATCAGTCAGATATATATTTTGATATCCCACATAATTAATATCGCCGAATGGCTCTTATAGATATTTGTTAGTTATCAAAATAATAAATATTACCAAATCACATTTTACTGTTTCACCCAAAAGATACAGTGCTAATGGTATTTTGTTGGGAATTGAACCCTCAGACCTTTAAATATTAAACTGAACACCCCAACATTTGATTTTTATACGGTAGATTTATTATAGTAATACATCGCTGTTAAAAAATGGATTGTACCGGAATATGCTCAGATTCGTCTGAACGCAAGATTTATCTATACTTGTAATATATGTATGGATTTGAAAGAGGTAGGTTAATATTAAGAATTATTAAGGAGTAGGGTCTTCCTCTGCGTACATGATAATACGCGAGATGTTGTGAAGACTGCAACATCGAAATGACAGCTCGATCGTTTGCTTCCACATAAGTTACACCTTATCAATTCATCAAAGAGTAGGTGAGTGCAAGCTTTCCGACTCCATCGGAAGATCTTGCTGATACCATCCGGGTTTCCTCAGCATTGCATTTCACAAGTTTAGCTTTTAAGACTTTTGAAATGTGATTGTGTATTTTTTTTATAATTCATGAGGAATAATGACTATCTATGTTGCTTAACGTCACAAGATGTACACACCTTTGACACTTATTCAGAACGGCTACATGGATCAACACAGTGATTCCATAAGAGACATCTAGAAAAGTGTCTTAAGAAAAGTTATTCATGTTGTTTTTAAGTTGTGTCATGTTCTAATTTTTTATATTACTTGGGGTGGTAAATACAAAAATTAGAGTTGTCATGTTCTAGTTTTTGTATTTACCACCCCAAGTAAATTCAAATGTTAGAACATGACAGTTGTATGCTTTTTCATATCTTCTTTGACTTCGTGATTTTTGCATGTTGTTTCTTTGATTTTCTCACTGGAAGATGCTTATTATGCATTAATTCCTGTATTTGAAAGAAATAATTGTAATTACAAAGAAAAGAAATGCAAAACTACTTTTTAGATTTTGTTTTCTTCATATTTTTGTAGATTATACCAGAGAAAAAGGGAAGTACTTTTGTGTTGTATATTAAGCTATGATAATGTTCCTCAGAACCAGTGAAACGATTTTGACGAAACTTGTCATAAATGATTTCCAAGGAAAGATTTTCTCATTTGAGAACATTTTCTTACTTTTTAAATTTCTCGTGTGCATAATATGCAGATGTGACCGATATACCCCCATCTTGGTTACTTGTTTAGATAAGCTATTGAGAAATTTACATTTTGAACATAAGGTTGATTTTAACCAATGCAAAATCATTCGCGAGTGTGACAAATGATTTACAAAGAGTTAAACAGACAAGTATGTCTCATAAATCCCCTAATATAGACAAAGACGGATAGGCACACAAACAGACACGAATGCTTCTAGATTCCTCAATACAGACGTAGACAAATGCAAATGTGTTTTAGATTCTTCAATAATGACGTAGAAAACAAAGACAAGGATATCCCTTTGATTCTACAATAATAACTCAGACGGGCAAAGTTTTCTTTTTGGTTCCACAATACAGACGCAAATAGACAAGTATGCCTCTTGGAATCTTCAGAAATGAATTGGACAAGCAAGGATGTCTCTAAGAGTCCACATAACCGACACAGACACACAAGGAGATCTCTTAGAATCCAGAAAACAAGCGCAGACAAAGATGTCTCTTAGACTTCGTAATACAGACACAGACAGACATGAACGTCTCTCGGATTCCAAGATACAGACACGGGCAGACAAGTTTGACTAGGGCAAGTATAATTGAGATTCCACACTACAGACAGACAACGGTGTCTCTATAATCAATAATACAGACATAGAAAGGAAAGGTGTCTTATAGACGAAGGTTGACACGGATGTGTGTCTTCATTCACGATAAAGGCAGGGCAAACAAGGATGTCTCTTAGATTCATCAATGCAGAAACACACAGACAAGCATGTCTCTTAGATTCAACAATTCAGACACAAAGTTGTCTCTTAGATTCAATAATACATACACAGAGAGCCAACAATGTCTCTTAAATTCCACACTACAAACGAAGACAGACAGGGAAATGTCTTAGAATCAACGTGTCTTTTAGACTTAACAGTACAGGCACAAATAGACACGAATGTCTCTCCGTTTCAAAAAAAAAAAAAAAAAGAAAAACAGACGCAGGTAGACAATGATGTCTGTAAGATTACACAAAATAGACACAGAAAGACAAAGATATTCTTTACACAATACAGACCAAAACAAACACACATAACCTTAGATTCTATAGTAATGACGTGTCAATGATGTTACAATACAGATGCAGACAGTCAGGGATGTCTGTCCGTTTCCAAAAATACACATGCAGAGAGACAATATTGTCTCTCGGAATCCAGAAAAACAGGGATAAGAAGACAATGATGTAGATTTCACAACACAGACAAATACATACACGGCTGTCTTTTAGATTACATATTAAAAAGAATAACAGACACATATGTTACTTCGATTCTACGTTAATGACATAGACAAGGATGTCCCCTAGATTCCACAATAAAAATGCGGACAGATAGATGTGTTTTCCCAAGAGTGAATTCTATCACCGTTCTTTCATTAATGTTTTGACTATTCATTTCTGAATTCATTTCATTAATTTTGAATGAACTCTTAAAATTGCTGCACTGGGTTTATCATCAACGCCTCGTGTTACGGAATTACAAAATGTTATCATGCAGAACAAATGAAAAATGATGAGGAAAAATGTGATTAAGGATTAAGGGAGGTAGTTGCAGTGTAAATGAACATATTACAGTAGTTGCTCTTGTAATTACCAACCTCTGCGGCTTATCAATCTCCGAATATAGCCTGAAATCTAAAGATATTTTCAATGAATTATATATTGACAGTAGAAGGCAAATTTCCTTTAAGCAGTATCGAGATAAACTTCCATTAGCTGCCCACGAACCCATGTACCATTGATGTTACTTCACCTGAGTGATAATTTCATTAACGTAATCAATTTCCACCTTCAGCGTAATGCAGTGATCACGTAATACTTCAATGTTAACGTCAAACACACAGAACCACTTCATTGGTAACAACATGGATACCGTAGCATTCCAATGATTGATTGTAGCACAGAAACACATTTCAATGGTAAAGTCACAGACTTTGTGTCATTCCAGTGGTGAAGTAAGAGACTCCGTGTCATTTCAGTGGTTAAATCATAGACTACGTGCCATGTCAATGGTGAAATCAGAGACTCTGCCATTTCAGTAGTGAATTCACAGACTACATGCTATTTCAATAGTACACTCACAGACTCTGTGTCATTTCAGTTTTAAAGTCACAGACTCCGTGTCATTTCAGTGGTAAAGTCACAAGCTCCGTGCCATTTCAATGATGAAGTCAGAGACTACGTGCCATGTCAGTGGTAAAGTCACAGACTCTCTGTGCCATTTTAGTGGTGAATTCACAGATTACATGTCATTTTAATGGTAAAGTCACATACTCTATACCATTTCAGTGGTGAATTCACAGACTGCGTGCCATTTCAGTGGTAAAGTCATAGACTCTGTGCCATTTTAGTGGTGAATTCACAGACTACGTGTCATTTTAATGGTAAAGTCACAGACTCTGTGCCATTTCAGTGGTGAATTCACAGACTACGTGCCATTTCAATGGTAAAATCACAGACGCTGTGCCATTTCAGTGGTGAATTCACAGACTACGTGTCATTTCAAAGGTAGTCTGGGACTCTGTGTCATTTCAGTGGTGAATATACAGATCATTGCCATGTCAATGGTGAAATCAGAGACTCTGCCATTTCAGTAGTGAATTCACAGACTACATGCTATTTCAATAGTACACTCACAGACTCTGTGCCATTTCAGTTTTAAAGTCACAGACTCCGTGTCATTTCAGTGGTAAAGTCACAAGCTCCGTGCCATTTCAATGATGAAGTCAGAGACTACGTGCCATGTCAGTGGTAAAGTCACAGACTCTCTGTGCCATTTTAGTGGTGAATTCACGGATTACGTGTCATTTTAATGGTAACGTCACAGACTCTGTACCATTTCAGTGGTGAATTCAGAGACTACGTGCCATTTCAGTGGTAAAGTCATAGACTCTATGCCATTTCAGTGGTGAATTCACAGACTACGTGTCATTTCAATGGTAGTCTGGGACTCTGTGCCACTTCAGTGGTGAATTCACAGATTACATGTCATTTTAATGGTAAAGTCACATACTCTGTACCATTTCAGTGGTGAATTCACAGACTGCGTGCCATTTCAGTGGTAAAGTCATAGACTCTGTGCCATTTCAGTGGTGAATTCACAGACTACGTGTCATTTTAATGGTAAAGTCACAGACTCTGTGCCATTTCAGTGGTGAATTCACAGACTGCGTGCCATTTCAGTGGTAAAGTCATAGACTCTGTGCCTTTTCAGTGGTGAATTCACAGACTACGTGCCAGTTCAATGGTAAAGTCACAGACGCTGTGCCATTTCAGTGGTGAATTCACAGACTACATGTCATTTCAAAGGTAGTCTGGGACTCTGTGCCATTTCAGTGATGAATTCACAGATTACATGTCATTTTAATGGTAAAGTCACAGACTCTGTTCCATTTCAGTGGTGTTTTCAGAGACTACGTGCCATTTCAGTGGTAAAGTCATAGACTCTCTGTGCCATTTCAGTGGTGAATTCACAGACTGCGTGCCATTTCAATGGTAAATTCACAGACGCTGTGCCATTTCAGTGGTGAATTCACAGACTACGTGTCATTTCAAAGGTAGTCTGGGACTCTGTGCCATTTCAGTGGTGAATTCACAGACTACATGTCATTTCAAAGGTAGTCTGGGACTCTGTGCCATTTCAGTGATGAATTCACAGATTACATGTCATTTTAATGGTAAAGTCACAGACTCTGTACCATTTCAGTGGTGTTTTCAGAGACTACGTGCCATTTCAGTGGTAAAGTCATAGACTCTCTGTGCCATTTCAGTGGTGAATTCACAGACTACGTGTCATTTCAAAGGTAGTCTGGGACTCTGTGCCATTTCAGTGATGAATTCACAGATTACATGTCATTTTAATGGTAAAGTCACAGACTCTGTGCCATTTCAGTGGTGAATTCACAGACTACGTGCCATTTCAATGGTAAAATCACAGACGCTGTGCCATTTCAGTGGTGAATTCACAGACTACGTGTCATTTCAAAGGTAGTCTGGGACTCTGTGCCATTTCAGTGATGAATTCACAGATTACATGTCATTTTGATGGTAAAGTCACAGACTCTGTACCATTTCAGTGGTGAATTCAGAGACTACGTGCCATTTCAGTGGTAAAGTCATAGACTCTCTGTGCCATTTCAGTGGTGAATTCACAGACTGCGTGCCATTTCAATGTTAAAGTCACAGGCTCTGTGCCATTTCAGTGGTGAATTCACTACGTGTCATTTCAATGGTAGTCACAGACTCTGTACCATTTCAGCGTTGAATTCACAGACTACTTACCATTTAAATGGTAAAGTCACAGATTCTGTGCGATTTCAGTGGTGAATTCACAGACTACGTGTCATTTCAATGGCAACGTGTTTATCGGTCTCTTGACCAGTCAGATCTAGTGAAGGTATTTGCCAGTCTACGTTCCACTTGGAAACGTCACAGACAACGTACCACTTTAAAAATGGTAACATCACAGACACCGTACCACGTCAATGGTATCGTCCAAGACTCCATATTACATTATTTATAAAGTCATGCACTATACCACGTCAATAGCAACGTCACAGACATTGTACCATGTCAAAGGTAACAGCGTTCACTGTATCTATTCAATGGTAACGTCACATTGTTCTACGTGAATGTAAACATCACAGTTACTTCACCACACGTCAACATCACAGTCTACGCCACGTCAATGTAGCATTCACAACTAAAATTTGAAATAGCAATTATTTTGCTCTAACCGTGTTTTTCCTACTCCGAAGTGCATCCGAAACTCGTTTTCAAAGATAGCCATCATCAGATTGCGATATTTTGTTAAAAAAAAATTAAAGAATAAAAACATGTACTATTTAAAAAATTGTGATAAAAGGGCGTTAACTCAATAATCAATTATAAATCGCATTTTGAAAACATCCTGACTCCCGCCAGTACAAAGAATGTATAGTCTTTATTATGGTTATACATGTATTTAAGAAATAATTACTCGACAAACTTCTTCAAGAAGCAATGTTTCGAAACATTATATCATTGTATGAATATTTAGAATATATTGCTATATATAATGTACTTTACTGAGATGAATCACCTGTTGTAAAAGTTGAGGCAACTGAAAACAATTATTTTTGAAACGAACTATGTACAAAGAACGATAATTTTGCGCATTCTGATCGATTTTTTTTCGCTTCAGCTTTTTAATCGTCGTGTGCATCTCTGTGCATACTTCAAATCAATTAAATACAAGCTTTTCCACAAGCTGTTGTAGTAGGTTACCATCAAAATCTCCGACAGCTTCCAACACCTCTTCTTTTCCAAAGAATGAGAAAATATATACGTTTTCGACAACCCTCCTCAACCTTCCACTTTTGAACAGTTTTTAATCATTGTCATGTCAAATTGATATTCTTACATACAACTTTTATCATAATTGATTCTTGCAGATGCCACCTTACATCCCAGTACTTTTTATTTGAGTCGATATTTACACGTGAATATGATTGGGGTGTTACGTTCAAATGTGTCTTCTTTATGACTTTTATTCTATTGTCAAATATCACAAGTGACGTTGAATGGCGTTATCGGTCTTTGACATTCCCTAGCGGCTAATGTGAATGCTAGTCATTGGTACCGTTACACAGACACTTTACCACGTTAATTGTAACGTAGCAGACATCGTACCTTGTCAGTGGTCGTCACAGACACTGTAAAGCATCATTGAAGCTGATATCACAATAAGGCACTGCTTAAATGTCAATGTCACAAACATCAATGACGCTGATATCACAATAAGGCACTGCTTAAATGTCAGTGTCACAAACATCAACGAAGCTGATATCACAATAAGACACTGCTTAAATGTCAGTGTCACAAACATCAACGAAGCTGATATCACAATAAGACACTGCTTAACCCTCTGACTACGCTGCGGGACACATATGTCCTTTACCGACTGACTGCGCTGCGGGACACATATGTCCCTCGGAACCTCGTAATGTTCTATGACCTATAATTCGCTTATTCCTGGACAGATTGAAGTGAAATTGGTATCAATAGAAGCGGAGAATCATACTCCACATAGTGGTAATCAACATTGTGCTTGGTTATGGCGAGTACAATTATAAGAACACAGAAACTTGGATTAGCAGCCACGTTTAGACCTTGACGTAAAATCCAGAGTCGTCAACGTCGTCTTCACAATTTTCGTAGCGCATTGCATATAAACGCTACAAAATACTGTTATTATATTTTCAGAATGAAAAATCAAATGCCTTGGTGATAATTAAGTTTGAAATAAAATACAAATTTCCAAGCTGTTCATAAAATATTCTATTAAAGAAAATATGACAGACCAAAAGTTTTTCATCTTGGCATTCAAGAGTAAGTTTTGATATGATCAATAACGCGCAAAAAATTATGTGGGAAATGACGTTGCAAGATGATGACGTCACAGTGACGTAACGTAATTTGAACTTTAACGTTGCAGTCAGAGGGTTAAATGTCAGTGTCACAAACATCAATGAAGCTTATATCACAATAAGGCACTGCTTAATTGTCAGTGTCACAAACTTCAATGACGCTGATATCACAATAAGGTATTGATTAAATGTCAATGTCACAAACATTGTAATTTGTGAATCGTTTCGCCAGAGACATCGAACAAAGGCAATGCTAATAGCACAGACTCCGTCGTACTTCAATGTTAACGTTCTGGACACCGTGCCACGTAAATGGTAACGTCACATTCACCATAATTCACAATTCCACATATCAATGTTATTCGATTTCCAAGAATACTCTGACAAATGAGGACTCGTTATGGCGTCAAGGATATGAATACTGGAAAATCTTTTGAATTTATCAATAATAATGTTGTAGCACCTTACACTATCATTTGTTACGTCATAAACACCTAACTTCGTTAATGTTAACGTCAATGGTTACGTCATAGACACCGTACTACGTAAATGTTTACGTTAATGGTTACGTCATAGACACCATACTACGTTAATGTTTACGTCAATGGTTACGTCATAGACACCGTACTACGTTAATGTTAATGTCAATGGTAACAGGCACCATACTACTTTTTGAATGGTGACTTCACAGTATTACGCGTAAGTTGTAACAGGAAATGTATACTCCAATCCAATGTTAAGAATTTTAGCGCAAAAATGACTTTGATGACGTCACGCAAGGTTGGACAAGTCGGATATTTGATAATGCTGTCATCAAAAGTCCGCTAAACATCGCTTTGTATGCTGAAAAGTGGATCGGTGTATTACATCAAAATCTAACTTTACATACACTGTAATTCATCCTTCAGCAAAACATGGTCATACGAGGTCCCACAAAAATCTGACAAAAGAAGATTGGCTTATTACGTCCTGAATATAAATACTGAAAACCACAACAACTTTTGTATTTATATAGTTATATGTGTTTATCCTTCAACCAAATCCCACGGATGCCCAAATCATTTAATTTTCTTTGTGTTCATGGTTTTACAGCGACTCTGATTGGTTAAAAAATTTAGTTCATTTCTGCATGAACAAAATTTTGAGTGCAGATATGTCACAATTGCCGGCGCTACTTTCTTCTGGAATGCGAAACCCCGTTCTATTTATGGAATCGTGATTCCCGTGTTGTTAATCGATTGCATAAAATTGTTTTGTTATATATTACGAATGCAAAGTACAAAAGAAATCGCACTTCACTTCAGAAACTATTAAATATAGAATATAATTTCTTACTCTTATTAAAAACAATGTAAAATATAATTAGGTCTATCAGTACAGTGCTGTTTGGAAATGCATGCAGTCAAGTAAAAAATAAAAACAGTACTCGTCTGCTACTAGCCGATCGTTTGACAACGGATGTTGATAACTAAAATGTCTACGGTATCATACCCGACTGAGCAAACTGAAAAAAGCACCAGAGCAGGTGCTGCCTCCGATCCAAGTCCTTGAGGCTACATTTTCCACTTTGTGACACGCACGTGCACCATTCAATACTCATACTGTATGCATTGCATTTCTAATGATACTAATACCATTTAAAATATAAATACCCTTGGTAACAGATTATCATCCTCATATGCATCTTTCATTAAGTCGTGTTTTTAATAATTGTTCATTCTTTTTCACTTCTAATCTTTTCAATAGACACTAGGATCAAATTTTTCGAATTTCGTCTTAGCCGCCATTATTGACTTCAAAATGTTGTTTACCTTGTTATTATATTACTACGCGATCAAGTCACATGTATTCAGAGATAAAAAGTGATGTAGTGCCATAATAAATTATGTTAATTGGACACTTATTAAATTTTTGTTTTCATATATAAGCTAAATAAAATGATAAGAAATGAATCCTATATTTTTTTGGTTGATTGAGGTATCAACCTAAAATTTGGACGGAAAACTTTTGCATCAATGCGCTTCGCGCACTGATGCAGTTTTCCGTCCAAATTTTAGGTTGATACCTCAATCAACCAAAAAAATATAGGATTCATTTCTTAAATACTTCGATTGATTTAGCAGTGCCAAGATGTGTGTGTGTGTGGGGGGGATGTCTTAACATCTAAGATACAGTCGATATTTTATGTAAATTAAGTAATTCAGATCTCATCGCAATATAATAGAAAGGTTTGAAATGTATACTTATATCAGAATTTTTCAATTATCTTGAATGATTTCACATATGTGAGGATCCAAAACGCTTGTTCAAATATATAGCATTTAGTAAGGTACAAGAATAGCATGTGTTTGGTCACGTCCACAGTGACTGCAAACATTGGAAATGCAGTGCAGTTACTCTGCTACGACAATGCTAACGTCACAGACGTCATAATAGTCATAAGTAGCGTCACCAACATCATCATAGTCAAAGGTAAAGTTACTGACATCCTAATAGTCAATGGTAACATTAAAGACACCCTGTAGTCTTATTCACGAAGCATCCGAATTTCGATTCCGCAATACCTATTTTCCGGGTGCTTCGTGAATACGATGTTGGTCAATTTCGCAACGTTTCCGGAAGGTTTCCGCAAAAATAAGCTTTTTGGATGCTTCGTAAATAAGACTCTTGATAGTCAATGATGATATCACAAACCCTTTCATAATTAATGGTAATGCAACAGACGCTGTGGTGATAATGTTTACACCAAGTATATCGTAATGGCCTTCACCAAGTTACAAAGGCTGAAATGATCCAGTGACTTTGGATGGGACACACCCTCAGAATTTATTTTCAGTTTCTAAGTAAAATCCTATATTTCGATCTTTTTTGTTTCAATGTAACAATTACTTAAAGTGAGGAAATAATTATTGATATTACATCTGTGTATACTTCTCCAGTGAATTTGAATGCTGATATTCATATATTTGCAATAGTAATGGTGATGTAGAACTGAGAGTTTGAATTCTCTCTTACGATAAAACCAAAGTCATACCCTATAATACATTCAAAATATTTTTGGACTCACTAAAGAATCAGGCATTATGTAAAACTCGAAGCGGACGCATAAAGCTGGTTAACCCATAACATCACAGATCTTTTCCCTTTCGCTATCCGGTAAAGGACCACACCTATAGGCCATTTCAGCTCTTTTTCCCTTTCGCTATCCGGTAAAGGACCACACCTATAGGCCATTTCAGCTCTTTTTCCCTTTCGCTATCCGGTAAAGGACCACACCTATAGGCCATTTCAGCTCTTTTTCCCTTTCGTTATCCGGTAAAGGACCACACCTATAGGCCGTTTCAGATCTTTTTCCCTTTCGTTATCCGGTAAAGGACCACACCTATCGGCTGTTTCAGATCTTTCCCTTTCACTATCCGGTAAAGGAACACACCTATAGGCCGTTTCAATAAAGTGAGTTCTCTGTCTGTTTGTATTCATCCGGAACACCTCATCAGTTTTGAATGTTGGATACCAGATCCGGACATGAAGGCTCTTTAGTTGGCAAAGAAATGTCACATGACATTGTAATCGCGAATATCAACACGCATGTTATAACGTGCCCCCCCCCCCCCCCCCAAAAAAATATATATAGTTTGTCCCTTGTCCGAGTTATACAGAAACAGCTAATATGCCTTTTCAGATAAATTTCGATCTAAAATATTAAGGAAGAAAGAAAAGTTACTGACTCAGCCGTATTACAGAAGTCACCATGGAAATATACAGTATATATTGTAATTGTATAAAAAAAAAACCCCACACATTAGGGCATTTCAAAAATGGCGTGGACTAGTAGTATCGCGCTCGTCTCCTGATCGGTAGGCCGGGGTTCGAGTCCCGCTCTGGTCATGCCGGTGTCCTGTCTTTCGGATGAGACAATAAAAACCGAAGTCCCCTGTCGTGGTATGCATGACACGTTGAAGATCCTCACTGCATCGGATGGTTCCGTTGCAAAAGTAAAAAATTGTGTGCCGCTCATCAGGCAGATGCCGTCATCATATACGTGAAATATTCGTGGTGTGACGTTAAACAAAAATCAATCAATCAATAGATTATAGTGCAGCCAAGAATAATCGATCCTCTGCATGTTTAATGCTGGATTAGTTCTTGACCTTATCACGCAGTTTCAAACTTGGGCAATTTGCATGTAAAATTCTAACGTATTCATACATTGACATCCGAGTCTGGTTACTGTCACGTAGTGTAAGAACGGACTCGGTGTTAGATGTCTGTGTGTTTGGGCTGTCCGCAGAAGTGGAAAGGTATAGTATTAAAGTATAAAATTTGGCCATTAAGAGGGGCATAGCTAGGCTCTAAATAATGTGGAAGCACAAAAGACGGGGCGTTTGGGGATCCCTTTGGTCACCATTGCGTCCAGGGCGAATCCCTGGTAGGGGACCAAGGGGGCAAAGCGCCCCCCCCCCCGGACGATACAGATTTTAGCATATTCAAGACGCATTTAAATGCATTTTGAAGAGTTATGTTGGTAATGCCAAACGTGTATACATGCAGCTTAAATTGATTGAATATGTATAAATTAAGTAATTTTAATATATCGTTACTATTTGTGCGTGTTATCTCTCCTCCATATTACAAAATGACTTAAATGTACGAGTACCACTCTCCTGAAAGATTAGAAACATAGATTAAACATATTTAATCTTCCAAACAACACAACATGACATAGATACACGTACATATTACATAATATATATCAATGTATAACAAGCGACATTTCATGTAAATGTTCCTACGCATATTCCACTGTGAGCAAAATACAAGTCGAATACAAAGCAAGTTGTGACCATATTTTAGCAATTTAGAGGTGAGACCAGATGTCCGGAAGAAGTGAGCATCTCCTGTCTGGATAGGAACGTCCGCTGGCTCATCACATGCATGTAATTAAGACTAGACTGATCACAGGTGTGTCGCCTGCCGAATGTTTGACCTTTTGTATTTGGCCTTGACCTTTATGGCCACCTAGACCCTCAAAGGGCTTTGAGTTTCATCATGATTGATCTGGCTGGCAAGTTTGATGAATGTATATTGTGAGTAAAAGAAGTAAAAGCCATTTATATAAATGCGTGACTATCGGATGGACGAACGGACAGACAGACAGACGCCAGAAAAAGTGAGTATGTCTCGCCTTTAAAAGTAAGAGTCGGAACTAAAAGGTGACGAAGTGACAATTACGAAATTCAAATTCAAATTCAAATTCTTTCTTCACATTGAAATACGACTGCTCAAAAGTTTTGGTTTTAACAGAAAGCTCCTAGCTCCTACTACCTACCCAGCAAAATTCAAATTCTCTCTCCACATTGAAATACAACTGCTCAGAAGTTTCGGTATTAACAAAAAGCTCCTAACTTCTACTACCTATCCAGCAAAATTCGGATTCCTGCTTTTCTTTGGATTGAAACTTATTTTTACCCCGACACGACGGGTGCAACTTTAGGACAAACAGAAATATACACGTTCACTGCAGAAACACATACGAAAATTTTCTTAAGCTATAAGGGAAATCAAATTTATGCGATGTATTCCATGTAGATATTAATACATTAAGCTTGTAGAAGTCATTCTTTAAATTTACGTTGTTACATGACCGGCTCCGGTGGTTGCATGTCCCACATGCAAATAAATCGGGTTGTTTGTACACTCAATTAAAGACCAGTTCAGAGTGTTAGGTTCACACTGACAAAAACGATTTAAAATTTGTTGTGACATGATTAACCAGTCTTTTTATCAACCAGAATCCAAACCGACGAATTTAAAAACTATCTAAAGCTTGTTGTGACCTCATTTACAATCTTTTTTTATCAATCTGAATCCAAACCGATGAACAAAACCCCAAAACGGTAATACGTCACGAACATCAGTTTTATTGATGAGAATTAAAAATATGAAAGCAGTTTTAAATTACATCTTCTGAGTTATGATATTCTGAATATTATAATGCATAAGCAAAAGAGCTAGCTTAAAACTGCGAATCCAAAAAAAAAAAAATAATAATAATAAAAAATAAATAAATAAATAAATAAAATAAAATAAAATAAAATAAAATAATAATAAAAAAAGAATAAAAAAAATCCGTAAAAATGAATGTGGAAAGCACGTGCTTCCGTGCACACGCCTAGCTACGCCACTAGTTAAATCAATTTTGTTTTCTTATCTTTATGGTCCACTATGTAGCAGTTACCTTTATATACTTTCCCCACCACCTTCACCATAAAAGTTATTAAATGACTTGTGGTAAGCATTTTCCATCGAAAAGGGGAACTTAAGCGATCCCCTCTAGATCGGCCAGTGGATAGTCCGGATTGGAAAATTGTCACAATGGTCCGAGCTGGTCTTGTTGAATTAAAAAAGGAATCGTTTTTGGGTTCATACCCTTCAGTTCCTAATTAAGGTGTCTCTTTGGCCAGTCCATACATGTGACTGATAAGTTTGTGTCCAAAGATACTTGACAATTGATGAATTTTGCCTAGATGTATATGTATGCCTTAGAGATATAGGGTTCCAGTTGGAGACTACTTACATAGTGAAATTTACCTAAACGTCCTAAAGGTAGATGTATCGGTACAAAGAATTCCATAGGGAGAAAGCTCCAAGAATCCGATTTGAGCCAATTCTATCAATCGTTGATATATCTTACATTCTAGCTACAATTCGATGCTATATCATTTCATCTTGATTGTATTATCAAAACAAAATAATCAGCTGACAGATGTTAAAGAGTACACTACCAGTGTACGCGTTTTATGTTACATTAGTTTATTTACTTGACAACATAATTGATTAAGTTTACTTTGTCGGTACATGTAATGACGCAATGAAGATCTTGGATCGTTTTACATGCACTAGGAGCAAACACGGAAATTCCTGTGTTACTAAACTGCTAAACCAATTTACTTTTAAAAAGGGTTCTTTTGTTTACATTATTTTCAATAAAACGGTTATTGATGTTTTAATGGTTGTATTTATTTAATGCAATGCCGACGGATAAAACATGATATATGTACAATCGACTATTTTGGAGATGCTTTTCATGCGTTTTTGTTCGATTGCTTTGTTCATGGTGACTGTTACGATACAGCTCAGTAAAAGGTTTTCTTTCTTGTCTTCGATGGCATGAATAGTAATGACAATGTTCCACCCTTTTTATCGCCATATTCAAGAATTATTTGCGTATCTTGACGGCATGTTATTTGTGCATACTTTAACTTGCTGCAGTCGCCCTCACTATGGGCTGTCAAATATATTCTACGCGTGTGCCATTTTGACACGAAGTCTGGCTTGAGATGTATACTCTCGGACGTAAAAACAATATGACAATGAGTTAATATGTCTAAATATTATGCCAAGCCAGTAGCGCAGATAGACTAAAAATATGTGTATGCTTTAAAGTTGGAGGTTACATATCCGAGCGTCGTAGGCGCCAGTCTGTCTACGGGGTTTGGGGCATATCCGAGCGTCGTAGGCGCCAGCTGTCTACAGGGTTCGGCGCATCCCCCCAGAAAATGTTTGAACTTTAGAGGGCACCAGAGGCCATTTTAGACCCTGAAATATAATTATATACCTGAAATATGATTAAATTGAAAGGTAAAATTATGCTTTATTCTGTAAAGAAATGAACAGTTTCTCTGCAATATTTTCAATAATTATCAGGATTGGGTGTTAAACCATTTCACAAAGACACTTTGATGACAAATCTCTTAAATTCTACAGCGTTAAACCTTTGTTGAATGAATATTAATGAATGTATGTGGAAGTCTTCATCAGCTGAATCCAATAATTTCACGACCCTAAGTGATGAAGCAATATTATTATCATAAATTATGTTCTATAGCAAAATCAACACTAGAAAGGATGTCAGAATCAAGGAGATAAAAGTATATCTTAATAACTGCTGTAATTTGAGAAAGATGAGAACTGGTGCATAAATGTGAAATAATAATGTCACTTAAACAACAAACGGCGCTCTTTCTTATTCACAAACTTGCAAACGACTCGCGCATCATCCTATGAATGTGCAACAAAGAAAGTGAGATGTCATTGATCTGTAAGTGAGATGTCATTGATCTGTAAGTGGGGTTTTTGTGAAAATCATGTGTATGCTTGAGCATACACGCATGTAAGGTAGTTACGCCACTGCAAGCACGCGTAATACCCCCACCCATTTTCTTACAATTTCCATAACAGTATTCTAAATGTATTGACATAGTCCAAATATTTGTGCAGGATATACCATGCACGGATACAGAGGGGGGGGGGGGTTGGGTTCCAGACCCCTAGAATCCGAAAATTTTACCAAAAAAAGGTAACATTTGGGCATTTTTGGGGTTGGCCCCCCCCCCCCCCCCCCTCGTCTCAGAGAAAAATTTAACTTTTTTGGTTGGACCCCTTCTGACAAAGATTTCTGGATCCGCGCATGATATACTGTTATGTATAGTCCACTATATCGACTGAGTCCGTCTCTTACAATCACAGGAAGTCTTTTGTACCTTACGCCGTCATGTATATGATGTAACCAACATAATCAAGGAGTTGGCAAAAACGATGATTCAAATGGTATCTAATTTCAGTTACTCAATAAGCTGTTGTAAGTTTACCCTCCCCCAGTTGGATGTACTCGTGTCAGTTACCTTCAAAGAACTGTATTCTGGTTCTGGATTTTAGTTCTTCTTACGTCTATTATGTAACTGTCACATCCGCCTGCCGACGTGATTAATAAATCATAAAGAGTCATTAACGAAATCAGTGTCACTGGATCGATTTTAAGATCAATTGTTTGTAGTACAGTCACGTGGTGTATTTCAGGTTGACATGCACGGGGCTTGACGATATAAAAATATCTTTTTCCACAAATAAGCAGACTTTGAAAAGTGTGTTTAGGTCAAAGGCACAGAAAGTGTTCTTGGTTATCTGTAAGTATATCTGCTTACAGACTGTCGACAAGTAACAAGTATACATCCTGTAGACAAGATCTACATTTATAGGCAGTAGAAAAAGTACGGGAAGACAATTTGTACATTTACAGACTGTTGACAAGTTATACGGTCACTAGGTGTAAACAAATGATGGGCTTATAAGCTTATAAGCTTACAGACCGTAGACAAATGCACGATTACAGGCTGAAGACAAATTATTCGCTTTGAGGAAAATTATTAAACTTACCCAGAGAAAGTGTATGTTTTATGGAAGTATAACGTGTTCAGCATCGATTTGTTTGATTCACTCGATCATTTACAGATTTATATGTGAATGTCATTAAAAACTGATTTTACATTTGATGGGAATATAGCCATTGTCATGCAAAAAGACACAGTATTTTGATTATTCTGCTAGAATACATATACAATAAAATCACAATGAAATTTAATAAAATTTCAAAGTACAGTGTGCCATGAAAATACCATGTAGAGTTTATCAAATACTAGTATGCATGTTCCGGATAGCAAACACTCATCAACGTTCAATAATAACCCCCCCCCCCCCAAAAAAAAAAAAAAAACCCTGTCGAATTCAGTATCCGTTCATAAATCGAAAAGGGGAACACAACCCCCCTCCCCCCAAAACAAAAAGAAAAACGAAAAACAAAACAAAACAAAAACAAAAAGTTAAAAAAAAAAAACCAAAAAAACAACAAAAAAAAAAACCCCAACAAAACAAAACAAAAAAACAGAAAAGAGAAGTGCGAAGTCAGGTGAGAGATGTGGGGACCGCGTTGGCCTGCAGCTGATGGGTAATCGAAGCATTTTGTGATGTAATATGTGACCGGATTGCAAAGCAAGTCCGGTCTATGAATTGTCGATGTCTGTCCGCCTGTCCGTCAGGCGTCAACAATTTGCGTTTAGCTTGATCTCTTGCATACCATTAATGTTACCAACTTCAAACTTAACAGTTTGTAGACATTGTTGAATTCTTTCCGACCGACACAAAATTTGGTGACCTTGAGCTCGATTTTACACTTCAGTGAACACAGTCTGATTTTGCGTTTAGCTTGATCTCTTTCATACCATTAATGATACCAACTTCAAACCTGGTCAGTTTGTAGACATTGATAAGTACTTCCCGACCGACATAAAATGTGGTGACCTTGACCTCGATTTTACATTTTAGTGAGCACAATCTGATTTTGCATACCGTTAATGATACCAACTTCAAACTTGGTCAATTTGTAAGCATTGATAAATTCTTCCCGACCAACACAAAATTCGTTGACCTTGACCTCGATTTAACACTTCAGTGAACACAGTCTGATGTTGCGTTTAGTTTGTATTCTTGCATACCATTAATGTCAAAAACTTCAAACTTGGTCAGTTTGTAGACATTGATGAATTCTTCCCGACCGACACAAAATTCGATTACATTCACCTCAATTTTAAGCATCAGTGAACACAGTCTGATTCGGCGTTTAGCTTGCTTTGTTGCATACCATTAATGATACCAACTTCAAACTTGGTCATTTTGTAGACACTGATGATTTATTTCCGACTGACACAAAATTTGGCGACCTTGATCTCAATTTTATGCTTCATTGAACACAGTCTTATTTTGCGTTTAGCTTAATGTTTGCATACCATTAATGATACCAAATTCAAACTTCTGGAAACAACTTCAAACTTAAAGAGACATGATTCTGGGTAATATTATACAGGTAGGTTATAATGTGATACTTTGCAATGCGGTTATACCGTCTTTAACGGTTTCTTGTTGTCTTTTCTGTACCTTGTTATTCTGGTTGTACCTGTGGCTGATCTTGTTATACAGCAGAGTCAGGTCTAATTTTCTAATAAATCTGAATCAGCTGCATCGCCAAAGCCGTCATCACCTATTGCCTTCACTCACGTACATTACTTTTCTTGGACAGTACGACTTACAACATATGCTTTTCAGTCAGGAAATGAAAGGGGATGAAACCCTTATTTTATCCAAAATGACCCGAAGAAGTCCAATTGAAATACAATTATCGGTTTCCGTACTGGTGCGTAGACAGGTACAGATGATAATCCCCCTTCCCCCATCCCATCTCTTTCACTCTCGTCCGCTCCGCCCCTTATGATTCCACGACTGTAGATTTTCATAGAAATGCGTGTTTGTTAATGGTGAAAAATAATGTGCTCTATCTCAAAATTTATTTTACGTTTCATATTTGAATATTAAAACCAATATACAGTTACACCACTGGAATATTTGAATTATTTCTCTAATATTTCCGTTAGATTTTACTTTGTTTTAATTTCAATAATGCAACTTTGTAGCTCTTTTGGGTATATATTTGATCTGTATGGTGGTATTTATATATCTTTTGTATATTTACCTTTTGCTTTTCTTTTGATCTTGTTTAGTTCTTACATTGTGAATTAATTTATTGTATTTCGTGATGATGTAAAGGATTTTGAGATTTCGTAGATGCCCTGTGCTATATTGTTCGGGCTGGCTACGCTGGTCTTAGTATTCCGTGTAGTATTCCCTCAATCCTATTAATATTCCTCTCCTGTACCATTTACTGTCTGTAATTATTTGAGTATACCCCGGAGACGAGATTTACAGGTATATATAATTATATATATATGTGTAAGCTATGTTACATCACCGGCTTACATGTTGTTTGTGGTAGACTCTGAGAATGCTATATTGACAATGGAGGTAATCAGGGAAGTCTAATTTAGGAAGCAGCAGCTGTAGATTCCCGGAAAGACGGCAGTTAAACTTCATTAAATCACCATGGATACATCCAGGGACACATGGGACGACGAGTAAGATCACTTCTCTTGATAAAAGATTTTGTTAATTTGTTGGACGCTGATTCAATAATTACGAACGTTCTCCCATTTCAGGTCAGGCCAAGCGATTACAGAATCCAATGAGCTGTTGACATCTACCAACGCCAATGAAAGTATGCGAGTAAGTCACGTTAATCTAGTATCAATATCAATATGCACTTTTCTTTAGATATACTATTGTGATGTAACGATTTGCTTTAATGCTTTTTAATCGATCATGATGTCAGCATCAAAACTTAGAAGCTTTATATGACAAGAACTTTGATTTTCATAGTAATAACCATTCGTTGTACAAGTATATTTTACGGGTAGATATAGATTTAAGTCCCAGTCAGTTTGTGTGCCGACATGGATCTCCGAATCACTACAAATAGTAGATGATATGGTTATTTATTATGTATATTCCCATACCACATGCAGGTTAATTGATAAGACAAATAAACTCGCTATCATATATGTACAGAATGGGTCTATGTGAACGCAGAAGATATATATGTAGCTCAAATATCAACGAAAGTGAAGATTTATACGTCTGAGATATGCAGCTGTGGTCAATCCTCATGGTCTTTGTTTCTGTTAAAACGGTCACATGACTGTATTTCAAAACGGTATTCTGATTTAAACATTCTTTGCATTTCTATCAAACACCCCATTTCGACCCAAACTCTGGTGTTTGCACCACGTTGTTCCTTGCTTAAAGTTTTATATGAACTGTATTCAATGCACAGACGTCCGATCTCACGCTATTTTAAAAAGTATAAGCATTTTCATTGATCGATTTGGCAGAGGAAACGCTCATCGGCCAATCAAAACTGTGCTTTGATATTGACTACGATGAACTAGCGGGAAGAAACCAAAGACGCGGACGGACAGTATTATCGACTGGCAAAAAATACCTGCCCCTCGGGCTAGCTGAATACAGAATTTACTTACCGGCTTGATTTTTTATACGGCACGGGCAATCGGGAATCCTCTTATTTAAAATCCTGCAGTACAAGAAGTGCTGTCCAAGGGTGGGTCCATGACGGGTCACATATAGGTCCCTTTGACAAACTTCCGATACCGTTAGCATAGATCGACAAACCAAACGCATTAGAATGAGCTAGAAGGGTGTCTTACGAATTGTTGTTGTGTTTGGTTCTAGTCCAAATTCAAATGTTTGAAACATTATTACATTTTTGGCATTGTAGAATGATGCATTGATTTTATACATTCGTCCTTAAATTAGGGAAATAATGGTGGAAATTTGACTAACACACACACGCACGCACACACACACCTACACACACACACACATGTATATATACAATATACAATATAAAAAACTACATAAATAGAAATATGAAAAAAGAAAAAAGAAAGCTATATACAAAGCATTAGTTTACTGATACGGTGATATCGGGCGTCAGCTACATTTTGCGTGTTTGTAGTTCGCTGTCTAAATGTAAAATGCATCTATAATTTTAAAAAATATATATATTCTTAAAAATCTGGAATCAGGAGATCCATAAGGGTACACTGATTGTGAACAGGAACTTCTAATAAGCTGTCCAGAATGAAAAAGTAAATATGTCGCTGTTTTAGGAGTATATGGTGTTTTGGTAGGTTCTAAGTTATTCACTCATTCATTCACCCAACACTTTACTAAAGTCCAGATACCTTTAATCCTATCAGGCGCGTAGCCCGAGTACTTTGGATGTGGAAGCACAATCAGACAGGGGGTTTGGGGGCCGCCTTAAGGCTCCCAATGGGTCCAGGGCGAACCCATGGTGGGGGTCCAGGGGGCGAAGCCCCCGGAAGCGAATTGATTTTACGCATTTACAGCGCAGTTTTCTACTTTAAAAATGACCCTTTGTACACCTTTTTGTCTGTAATATTTACTTAATAATTACATACAAGCGATAGCATTTCAACATAACATGTATGTTTGACATTATTCAAACAGGAATGAGAGCCTGCGTGGCTTTTTGTCTACAAAAGTGGCAATAACATTGTCTACATTTATTTTTTTTTTTTGCAAAATGATGTGGAAGCACCTGCGTACTTGCGTACGCCTGGCTACGCGCCTGCCTATCTTGTGATACAAGTGCTCAGGTAAGCGACAGAGAAACACTTTGAGCTTTCCTTTTCATACACCCGTCATAGACGGGACGTATCATGGTATGACAATGTCCGTTTGTTCATCTGTCCGTCCGCTATGGGATGCGATTAATTTAGTAAACGCCAGTGGTTTCATGAAACTTGTACAGAATACGTTAATATACGAGATGATACGAGAAAGAGCCCTTTCTTTCGATTTTGTAAAAAAGTCCGTCTTGTCGTTACGGAGTTAAATGGGACTGATTTTTTTAATAGATAAAATAATGGCAGTTTACAAGGGATACAATAACTTTAGTGATCGTGAATAGATTTTCATAAAACTTAAACAGAATGTTTAAATAACATGGAGGAAGAGTCCTGTCGATTTTGAAAAAAAAAATCCGCCATGTTGTTACGGTGTTAAAGGACTTTGATTTTTGACATTGATAGAATAATGGTAGTTTCTATGTTGCTCGGTAAGTTTAGTAGACGTGTGGTTTTTCATTAAACTTATACAAAATGCGTTTTACTTTGGATGAATCCGTCTTGTCATTACAGAGTTATGCGACTTTAATTTTTTTTTTGGTGGATAGAATTATGGCAGTTTCTATGGGACACAATACCTTTAGTAATCGTGAATGGATTTTCATATAACTTTGCAGAATACTCTGATAAAATAAAAGAAGATGCCTTTCCAATTTGAAAATATCCCCTTTTTCGGTACAGAGTTATGGGTCTTTGTTTTTTTATTACGAAATTATAAGAAATTCATCACTCACTCCAACTCTTTCATATTAAATTGGTGCTAGAGTTATGTATGATCTTCATATATATATATATATATATATATATATATATATATATATATATATATATATATATATATATATATATATATATATATATATATATATATTACAAACAAACAAAACAAAACAGAAAAGGGGGGGGGGGAGGAGAGGCTAAAATTCTTTTCTTTGACAACTTCTTACTTCCTTCATGGATACCCATAGTATTTCATAGGGTTGTTGCTCAGGGCCAAATCATTCCCTCCCTCAAACTAAGCGACAGGCGTATTATGCCATGCTGGGCGTTGCTCTTGTTATACATAGCAGGCAAAACAACTTTCATTGTCTGTCAAATTCTTATGACTTTGGCTACAATACATTCTTCTTTTCAAGCTGAAATGATCTTTATTAAAAACGACACTGGATCAGTGAATTTTTATACGCCCGTCTTAAGACGTAAGGCGTATTATGTTACGGCGTTGTCCGTCCGGCGTCCGGGATAAGCTTGTCCGGGCTATTACTTGTTCCCCTGTGCATGGATTTCAAAAATATTTCACAAAATCGTTGCTTAGGAACCAAGGGTGTGTCATGACCTCAACCCTAAGTCATATCTCAAAGGTCAAGGTCACAGCATGCAAAGTGTGTAAAACCTTGTCCGGGTCATAACGTCTTACCCTGTGCATGGAATTAAAAAATGTCACAAAATTTTTGCTTACGTTCAAAGATTGTGTCATGACCTTGACCCAAGGTCATAAGTCAAAGGTCAAGGTCACCACATGCAAAGGGAGTAAAACATTGTCCGAGCCAAAATTTCTTCCTCTGTGCATGGATTTCAATAATATTTCACATAATTGTTATTTAGGTCCAAGGGTGTGTCACGACCTAGACCCAAGGTCATAAGTCAAAGGTTAAGGTCAGAATATGTAAAGAGAGTAAAACCTTGTAAGGCCATAACTTCTTCCCCTGTGCATGGATTTCAATAATATTTCACAGAATTGTCATAAGGAACCAAAGGTGTGTCATGGTTTTGAACCAAGGTCATAGGTTAAAGGTCAAGGTCACAACATGCGAAGTGATTAAAACCTTGTCCGGGCCATAGCTTTTTCCCCTGTGCATGGATTTCAATATTTCACAGAATTGTTACTAAGGACACAAGGGTGTGTCATGACCTTGACCCAAGTTCATAGGTCAAAGGTCAAGGTCACAACATGCAAATTGAATAAAACCTTGTCCTGGTAATAACTTCTTCCCCAGAGCATGAATTTCAATAATATTTCACAGAATTGTTAGTGTTGGCTTAAGAGTGTGTCATTACTTTAACCAAATGTCATAGGTCAGAGTTCAAGGTCACAACATGTAAAGTGAGTAAAACCTTGTCCTGGCCATAACTTCTTCCCATGTGCATGGATTTCAGTAATCGCAGAATTGTTACTTAGAACCCAAGTGTGGGTCATGACCTGGACCCGAGGTCATAGGTCAAAGGTCAGGGTCACAACATACAAAGTGAGTACAACCTCATACTGGCCATAACTTCTTCCCTTGTGCATGGATTCCAGTATTTTACAGAATTGTTACTTAATACTCAAGGGTGTGTCATGATCTTGACCCAAGGTTAGACGTCAAGATCACAACATGCAAAGTGAGTAAAACCTTGTTCTGGCCACAACTCTTCCCCTGTGCATGGATTTCAGTATTTGACAGAATTGTTACTTAGGACCCAAGGGTGTGTCATGACCTTGACCCAAGGTGATAGGTGAAAGGTCAAGGTCACAACATGCAAAGTGAATAATACATTGTTCTGGCCATAACTTCTTCCCCTGTGCTTGTTTTTCAATAATATTTCACAGAATTGTTACTTAGGATCCAGGAGTGGGTCATGACCTTGAACCAAGGTCATAGGTCAAAGGTCATAGTCACAACATCTGAAGTGAGTAAAACCTTGTCCGGATTATAACTTCTTCCCCTGTGCATGGAATTCAATAATATTTCACAGAATAATTACTTAGGACTCAAGAGTTTGTCATGACCTTGACCCAAGGTCATAAAAGACATCAAGGTCACAACATGCTAAGTGAGTAAAACCTTGTCCGTGCCATAACTTCTTCCCCCTGTGCTTGTTTTTCAATAATATTTCACAGAATTGTTACTTAGGATCCAGGAGTGTGTCATGACCTTGAATCAAGGTCTTAGGTCAAAGGTCACAGTCACAACATCTGAAGTGAGTAAAACATTGTCCGGACTATAATTTCTTCCCCTGTGCATGGATTTCAATAATATTTCACAGAATTGATACTTAGGACTCAAGGGTTTGTCATGACCTTGACCCAAGGTCATTAAAGACAGGTCAAGGTCACAACATGCTAAGTGAGTAAAACCTTGTCCGTACCATAACTTCTTTCCCTGTGCATTGATTTTAATATTTCACAGAATTGTTACTTAGGACCCAAGAGTGTGTCATGACATTGACCCAATGTCATAGATCAAAGGTCAAGGTCACAACATGCAAAATGAGTAAATCCTTGTTTGAGCCATAAGTTCTTCCCCTGTGCATGGAGATCAATATTTCACAGGGTTGTACACTTGACCCAAGGTCATAGGTCAAAGGTTAAGGTCACAACATGCAAAGTGAGTAAAACCTTGTTCGGGCTATAACTTCTTTCGCTGTGCATAGATTTCAATAATATTTCACAGAATTGTTACTTAGCACCCACGAGTGTGTAATGACCTTTACCGTCAAAGGTCAAGGTCACAACATGCAAGGGGCAGGCGTGGTATAGTGGTTAAGCGCTTGGCTTGCGGCGCCGACGATCCGGGTTCGATTCACGGGTTGCGCCACTATGTGTAAGAGGTTGGTAACCTCCTGCTTCCATGTCGCGATATAACTGAAATATTGTTGAAAGCGACGTAAAACACCAATCAACCAACAACCAACCACAACATACAAGTGAATAAAACCCTGTTGGGGCCATAACTTCTTTCCCTGTGCATGTATTTCATTAATATTTCACAGAATTGTTACTCAGGACCCAAGGGTGTGTCATGACCTTGACCCAAGGTCACAGGTCAAAGGTCAAGGTCACATCATGCAAAGTGAATAAAACTTTGTTACCATGATAAGATGCTATGTAACGTGATAACTCAAGTAAACCTCAGTTGTTTTTCATGAAACTTAAACAGAATACCTAAATAGTGTAGTGGAAGCCACTTTTCAGTTTTGAGCAAATTCCATTTTGTTGTTACAGAGTTATGGGACTTGGATCCCTCTTTTTGGATTTCAATATTTCATAAAAGTATTACCAAAGAGACCCATGTTTGGGGGTAATAAAACCACCCGTTCACATTGATCCCTTCTAAAGTAAGCGACGGGCGTATTATGCCACGCTAGGCGTTGCTCTTGTTAATCATGTCGTATTGTCAAGGGCCCATTACGTGTCGTAGTGAAATCCTGATCAATCGTAGTCACTGTCAGCCCTCACAAATCGTGACGCATCGTAGCGAGTGAGTGTAGTAAAATAGGGATTCGAGAGGTGTCCTGATTTTTATGACATTGCCACGATTGACCAAGACTTACTTACGATTACTTGATCCTCGTTTTTGCTTCTCTATAACTTAAGTGAGCCGTAGCCTGACCGCATTTTAAAGCAGTTGTAGCCGCTTTTCGACATTTTTCATCTTCCTTCGACTCGTCACAATTCGCTACGATTACCTCCCAGACCGGTCTCATTTCCCCTGATAAAGCGGTGCATTATAGCAGAAAGATATAGCTTTAGCCATATAGTAATAGCAATGACGATAATACATGTGCATGTGCAATATCTTATTCTATGTTTTACAATTGGTTTTCCGATATCAATGAAATGTCATGAAGGATATTTTTGTCATCGCATGTTGTAATGCAGTGGTTTTTTTTCTGTACAGACGCTATTGTGCGCCTGTAGTGTAGCTTGTCTGAACCGTGTTTCACAAAAAAAAAAGGCGTGCGCTTTTACTTTATATACGCCTCACGAACTGGGTACGCCAAAAGTTTAGTATTACTGAATGTGCGTTTCACGCGACAGTATAAGCATGATCGTAACAAATAATTTGACTTTAAAAAGTTATTACTAAATATTCTTAGAATTAAGTCCAGCTTATGTCCTTAGTAACGATCAACGCAAATGCGCAAAATGAAAATTTTAAAACTTATAAATAGAATCTGTATGGATGTGTAATTAATATTTAGTATCCACAGAGTAATATAGAACATACAAATAATCAGTTTGATTAAATATTTACATCTGTAAAAAGATATATATTTTCTAGAAATGATTCATATACAAGTAAAACCAGTTCTCGTTTGATATTCAAATTTAAAAAGAATTGTGAAAGTGCATGTATGTGCAAACAGTTATTTGTAAAACTCTATCTCATATATAAATGCTCTGAATCCTCATCAAAAGTGAAATCGTACATAGATCTAGATAGATAACCATTTATTTGAAACATTTAATTATGGTTATTATTGATAGTAGCAGTAATTCTTCATGGATATCATACTGCAACCTTTCTAATTATGATAATATCCACGCACATCCTAAACTCTCTGGTGCTTTAAATCTTTGACAGCATCTCTTTCAATACTGTCCTTTCAGCTGTTCTGTTGTTGATCGATTACCGTCCTTTCGGGTGTTCTGTTGTTAATCGATTACTGTCTTACCAGCTGTTCTGTCGTCGATCGATTACTTTCCTTTCAGGTGTTCTGTTGTTGATCGATTACTTTCCTTTCAGGTGTTCTGTCGTTGATCGATTACTGTACTTTCAGGTGTTCTGTTGTTGATTGATTACTGTCCTTTCAGGTGTTCTGTTGTTGATCGATTACTTCGATTACTGTTTCTCTGTACACTATCCCCTCCCTCCCCAACAAGATAGCTTTTTAAATAACACGTAAGCCTCACGTGTGATTCTGCACTGGGATTTTTCTATGTTGAATTCCGCACTAAATAAAGGTTAAATGCAATATAGAAATGCAGTATCCTCATCCTAATCATGTAAGAAATCATACAGGTAGACTGTCTCTATAGATTACATTTTTTTTGCTTTTTAGAGTTTATCTTCTGTATCTTTGATATGGATGGATATAGTTTCTGTTTTATTCTATATATTACATATATGTACAGTGTCTAATATCCTCTAAATTTCTTAGTTTTCATTTTTATCTTTTTAAGCCTCATTCCCGCCTCTATAAGGCTAGTGATTGTGCTCGACTGATCTTGAAATTTATTCTTCATATTTTCTTAAAATATGTTCTAAAAGAATCATAGTTCACCTCGCTCTATATTTCTCAGTTTGAGGTTAAATTTTGACAAGGATAGATGTGTTGTCTCCGACTAACTCTGCTCATACCAATACCCAAACACTTCCTTTTATAGTGCGCATTTTTATCTGTCATGTCTGGAGGTATCTTATTCATTGTCCTTTTCTCAGGTGAAATCCCAGCCCATTTGTGAACACGAGTGCATGTATTTATCCCCCGCTTTTTGCGAAAGCGGGGGGACATATAAATCTCATTCGTCTGTTCGTCTGTCATAAGAAACTTTAACCTTCGTCATAACTTTTTAACCGTTAGACGTAGGGTCTTCATATTTGGCATGCGCGCCCCTAATTGCAATACCTTTCCGTTGCTACCAAAATTATTATCATGTGACCTTGACCGGGACCTTTGACCTACTTCAATGTAACTTTTTAACCGTTAGACATAGGGCCTTCATTTTTGACATGACAACATGTCACATATCACTGCGCCCTTACTGATAGAACCCAAAAGCAGGGGACCACAAATCTCTTAATTTGCTTGTTATCGTGTAGTTTCCGACACCGGAATTTCAGGCAGGCAGCATTTCTTGCCTTGAATAGGAAATTTGACTTCGTGTTCCTGTCTACTTTGTATGTTCATGCGTGTATATTTATGTATTTGCCTCCTCGATTTGAAAGAAAGGTTATTGCAGGACTTTTGGGACGGGTGTTGCATGCAACCAGGGGACGCTTACTCCTCCTGGGCACCTGGTCTCACCTCGATTTTATTGGGGTTCGCATTTGTCTGAATATGACACTAAACACGATATTGTCTCCTGTATTCCATGGACTATGAGATGTGGTGTACCCTTCGGTACTTCTTCGTTTTTTAATTCACAAAGTTGTCAAATTAGCTGGTATTGGGCTTTTAGATAAGATATTACATGTTGACAATTGTTAAGTTTTGTGTTATCTATAATTTGTAATTTTGTTGCACTACGTCTATCGGTAAGATCATTGTTGATGTACCTTTTACCATTGTATGAACGTGACAATGTAAGGATGATGGATAAATACAAACCACAAGTCCAAAATCATGAAACCAGAGGACATACAAAATCCGATCCGTGAAAATGAAAAACAAATGGAAAATAACAAAATATGTCTACTTGAAGAGCATATGTGAACCCCTGTGATGGAGTGAGATCAGGTGCCCGGGGAGAGTGAGCATCTCCTGCTTTCTAGCAACACCCGTCACATATACCCAGTAGAAAGAGTCAAATCGTGTAAATTACTCATGTATTTATATATGGGGAAGTCGAAGTAGGTAACCTTCTAGTATAGAAGGTGTCAAATCTGTGTAAAATGATCGGAATCGGTCTTATTCCAGAATATCATTTAAAATTCTGGATAACGAGATATCATATGGAGTAATAAGAGTCTCGTAACGACCGTAGAACTTCCTCAGTAACGTTGCTAGTCTAGCACATATATAACCCTGGTTGAGCAGCTTAACTGAAAGTCGCCTAGCCCTCAGAACAAAGTCATTGTAATTTGAACATGCTCTGGAATGACGTATTAACTGAGATATGAATACGCCGTATGCGGGCGATGATGGAATGGTGCTACTTATGAAAGGAAAGTTTGTGATAGCGAAATTAAAATCGTCACGTTTGTCATAGAGTGAGGTGTTCAATTGACCATTGATGTCGAAAGACAACATAATAACTAAATACGAAGTAGAATTACTACTTTCTGTGGTTTCTTTGACCTCCAGTTCACTTGGATAGATGATGCTAAGGTAATCCGCGAATGAACGATTATTAATTGAAAGGAAGTCATCTATAAATCTGTAAGTAAAATTGAAGCTAAGAGCCGATTGTTTTTTTGCCTTGCGAAAGCAAAGACTGAATGAATTCAGCTTCGTATGAGTAAAGGAAAAAGAAGAGTTACTGGCTCAGTTATGTGGCAGAAGTCACCATGGAGCTATACAGTACATGAATATAATATACTAGAACATATAACACATTGCAAAAATATTTGATTGTAGTGCAATTACGATACCGACTTAGGACGGTCATTTAATTTGACAAAAGCCAAACAAATGGTGTGGTTAACCGGTTTACGGGCCCACCTTCCCACTCACCGTAACAGCAGAACAATCAAAGGACGTACATTTAAAAATTTATAAATAAACCTCCATGTAAAGAACAAGGGTCAACAGGTATCGCATATTGAGAGGTCATAAAAATATAAACATGTAAGGTATTGTAAAACACATAATGGTATAAAACTATATGCGACATCAGCATGATAAACCGTGCTCTGCCAATAGAAAGCGAGCTAAGACCCTAGATCTGTAGGAGTCCCGACCAACAGTCAGAGGGGACGAGGTTCAGGACCATGTCCCCTCTGAGAGGTTTGGACAAGGCCCGTCATATAGTCCCCACCGCCCTGTTAGTCAGCGTGCAATGTTCAATTAAAAGTCTGCATAAGGCTGTAGAGGGGCCAAATACAAGACCTATAGTCTTTTTGGTGATCTCAATATCATATTGTCTATTAAGAAGACCTTTGTTTATTTTATTTCATGATAAAATAACGTTATCAGAGCCTTTTACTTCCCTTAGTTTATATACGAGATCACCGTAAAACTTAGGATTGGAAATTCCATTGGATACATACTGTTCAAAAGAAATATTTCCAAATTTAGATAGAAGTTCTGAATAAGATCTGAAGAATTTGCGGAATGTTTTTCCTAGCTTGTGATATCTGTAATCCTGAGTTAAAAGTTTAGTAGTAATTTGTAAATTTCGTTTATGAAAGTCCAAAACATCTGTGCAGGCTCTGACAAATCGAACTAATTGAGATATATAGATACCATATGATGGGAGTCGAGGGACATCGCCATCCAAGTAAGGGAAATTTACAATAGGAAATCCAAAATCCTCACGTTTATCAGATATATTAGTATATATTAGGTGGTTGATAATTTTTATGTTTAAATCTAAGAAAGATGTAGATTCATCTCAAGTATTAGCTTTATTCAATGTGAGCCCTGGTGGATATATTTCTGATATAAATTGTTCGAATTCAGGGTTGTCGATAACCAAAATGTCATATGTCATAGGAATATGTCAGCCAGAAGCGGAGCACAGTTAGTGCCCATTGGAATGCCGACAATTTATTGAAAAACCTTACCTCCATACATCACAAAAATGTTTTCGATAAGAAAGTTCAACATCTGGATGACAGCTTTTTCAGTGTATTTATTTTTGGAATCAGAATTTTCCCTAACAAAGTAAGTTTTATCGTGGCCTATTACTATATATTTGAATTTGCTGCTTCCGTTTTTACTAGTAAATGCGTTTTGAATAATTTCCGTTAAACTTGTCTTTTAATTTCTGATGAGGGATCGTTGTGTAAAGAGTCGAAAAGTCAAAAGACTTGATGGAGTGAATTTTAGTAAAACTTTTTGATTTTAGATGTTCTAACAACTCTTTTGAATTTTTAAGGATCCACATTTGATTAATTCCACTTCTGGAATATACTGTTTCGCAATATCTATGAAGGCCAGATTTAATTTCTGATAATATTTTTGTGAGTAGCATCGATACAGATTTTGTGGAACACTTCGAGGAACCAGCGATAAAGCGTTGTTTGTAAGGATTTTTGTGCATCTTTGGAATGCAGCACAAATATGGAAGTTCTAAATTTAATTCATTTGAGTCAATACCAAACGTATTGAGGACAGATTTATGATTCTCGAGTACTTCCGAAACCGAAAAGTTCGTGAGAGTATAAGTAGGATTTCCTGGAGCTGAATTTAATCCAAATTCTTTCACTAGGCTGTCAAAGTAATATTTCTTACAAGTAAATGTATAATTATTAGATGCTTTATCTGCTGATGTAATGATATAATGTTCTTGGAGGAAGGTAAGTTCTCTGACAACATCAGGATCTTTAAAAATAGATTCGAATCTGGTGTTTACAGAACATTGTAATTTTTTAATTTTTGATCTCAGCAGTACTGCAATAGATTTTATCCATTCCGAAAGAGTGTCGACCTGTACTTCCTCTCTTTTTGCCCATCGTGTGGCATATTCCTCGCAGCAGTTCATAATATTCTCAAAATTTTGGCTCCATTTGAATGATCTGGGTTCTCTGTATTTTGGACCTTTAAGTAAAAGTTCTCTTAATTTAGTGTTTTTAACAATATCGAGATCACCAGTAATGACATGGTCACAAGGAGAATATACAAAATTAGATGAGGAACATGCACACGGTTGAGGATGGCATGCAGAGTTGCTAAAATCAAGACACTGTAGAAACCCTTTGTAATTATAAATTTTGGATGCAACTGATGGCATGTAGCTATAGGAAATACATGGCGGATCTTTGTTTTTGAAATATGGAGGTATTTTATTTAAAACAGACTTATGATTTAAAATTTGGCCAAAATTTAAATAATCAATGCCTTTATTTGCAAATTTAATTTTGACGAAAGGGCGATTAGATTTTTCCATAGAAATATTTGACTTGACGGGACGAAAAAGTCTAGCGGTCGATATGTCCATAATAATGCCATCTAGTTTATACTCTGCAGAACTTATATCAGTAAATATACGGTGTCTGGACGATACGTACCACTCATGTAATTTTCTGAGTGAAATAGAATAAAGTTTTGTACAAATGTGACGAAGGCCCAAAGATTTATTTATAAATGGCAAAAGAGCATCAAAGGAAATATTATGTATTTCAGGTTTGTTGTATTTGCGTTTACCATGACTTCGATGCCTCCTCTGGCTTTTGTTGAATAAACCGAGTACGTTAACTGATTGACACGCAGGACTAGTGAGGTTACCAATACTACTAATATTGTCATTGCATCCATAGGGCGAAGCAGTGCCGAGACGTCTTATCCAGTATTCTTCTCTTTCCCGACGAAAAGGAGTGCTCAAATTGGCATTGTTTGTGGGGTGATATTTTTTTCTATAATTATAATTTTCATTGAGAGAATAGAGTGGTCAGGCTGGTAGTAGGCTTAATTTGCTTCCTCTGTAGAATGTTGCTTAGGAGTAAAGACGCAATATCAAAGATGTGAGATGGCACCTTGTAATATACATGTCTGGTTTATATCGTAAATTGCATCATAATTTTAATAGTGCACTATGCTGTAACTGCCTTTTTTACTATTTTGTATTGAATTGTGGATATATTTATTGAACTACTGCTCGGTATCTCGTGGATAAGTATACTCTGATGTCTCTGTCATTGTACCCGTCAACTGACATTATTAGAGTCCTGCTGAAAAGATTCTGTCATTCACTGATGTCCATACTGTCGTACATTGGTTTTTAATTTCTTGGTGCTTAATGTGTCTTGATGTTTTACTACTTCTTCTTTGGGGAAGAAAAATAATATATATATATATATATATATATATATATATATATATATATATATATATATATATATATATATATATATATATATATATATATATATATATATATATATATAGATAGTATGAGTTTGAATGTAGAGACGAGTCGATTTCGATTTTATGATAATATAAAAAGAAATGTAGAAAGCATACGCTATGCCAGGACATGCTCTAAATACGAAAATTTCGTCCTGAGAGCGAGTTTTTTTGTCACGAAACTACTCTTACAAGGATATATTTAGGAACGTTTGAAATTGTCACTGAGGAAGCTCTGAGGTCAGTATAGGGATCTAGTGCAAATTCAGATTCCTCTTTCAAGAATGTTAACCGATATTTTGGGACCTCACCATACAAACTAACCATCCTAACTTTTTGACTATATTTGATTTGAAATAATACGTATATATACAGACACTTGCTCACGTGCATTTCCGACGTCGGAATTTCAGTGTAACAACATTTCATGCCTTAAATACATGTAGGAAAATTTGACTTCATGTTCTTGTCTCCTTCATGTGTTCGTATGTGTATATTTCTGTATTTATTTCCTCGACTTGAAAAGATATTGTAGGACTTTTGCGATGGGTGTTGCATGCAACCAGGGACGCTTACTCCTCCCGGGCATCTTGTCTCACCTCGATTTTGTTGAGGTTCGCATTTGTCTGAATATGACACTATACACGATATTGTCCTTTTATTCCATGGACTATGACATATGGTTTACCCTTCGGTACTTCTTCGTTTTTAACATCAACGTAATTAATGGGCATCGTACTGTCCAATGCAAATAATTTTCAGAATCATCCCCATATTTGCGTAATTGTATCTCGACCGCAGAATCAAGCATGTGGATGATTAAGATTACATATAAATAAACCACCAAATTTGACACAGTCTGGGGGAAAATTTTGGAGAGTCTTCAAACGAAAGATCAGGGTAAGTTAATATTGCCGATCGTTTACTTAATGTTTATGTATGTTTGATATTTGCTCCATTTGATGCCGAAATGCGTAGAATCGTGCCGGCAATTCCGTTTATCAAAAGTACAAGTTCATACAACGTAAGGAATAGTAGCCCCGTCATTTAATTAGGGCCACGACTTGCGGCTAATATTGACAAAGAAGTCTTTTACTTCAGATGTTCTTTTGTAATTACAATTTTCATTTTCCTTGACGTATACGTTGCGTCATCTCAATAAAATAATATAAATTAATACTGAGCATTTCTAACCAAATATGAAACACCTACCTCTCCCGTATACTCGGTTCTAACTCTGGAATCTAAGGTCTATAAACATTCCCTGTGCTATTGTTGCTGAGTGTCACAGACGCATTGTATCAGAACTTGCTTATTTCAAGTATTTCAAAATCAGCATATAATTTTTACATTTTTCTTTTGAATACATTTAAACGTATTGGAAATGTTCAATTGTGGACTGTGTCTAAAATCGTTGTTTGTCCCATATTTTCTACATGTCTAATTACGTTAGATTAATACTTTTCGGAATTGATCTGTATAGTAAGACGGTTTGTCAGCTTTAAGTAATGGTCATAACTCCAAATTAAAGGTCATAGAACTTTGATGATTTTTTCCGACCCATTAAGTCTTTCCGTAATCCCAGAAAAATGGGATTAATGTTCCTCAGTGGAGGGCTGTTTGAGAAACCAAGGGCAATACTCCAAGGTCAACCTTAATGTGAACTTTGAGGATTTTATTTTGTCTGCTTCACCATATTATGCATAAAACATACATTTGAGATTATTCATTATTAGATGCAACGTCCAATGAAGGGCTAGCTTACATTCAAAGTCATGATCAGTTGTTTTATGTAAAATGTAGGTCAGGTAACATATTTTCCACTGCTTTCCTAAAATAAAGCGATAGGAATATTTTGCAACATATGCTCTTGTTACCGATTGTGGCTACAATTTTACATTTTGTACTCAACATGCCGAGTCACAATAACTCGATAAAGCTAGGACCTCGCGGCGAGTGTAATACGTCATCAGGGGATGCTTTCTCCTCCATGACAAGTGAACTCATCATTTGTTTTAACAAGTACTCATAATCATGATTACCTTTATATCCCTTTTTTATCTTGTATTCTTCTCTTTTGTGTTCAAAATGTTCTTATTTGTTTAATTCTCGGTATCCTAGCATTCAATTATAATGAAGTTTACGTTGTTGTATTTAACGCTGTTTAGTATTTGTTCTGTTGTTCAATTTTGTTTCAGAAATCATGCTGAACTTTGTTTATCATGCCTGAATATTTTAATTTGTTTCAGACATAGTGTAAATGTAAACATTCATTACGTGGACCAACTGCAATTTCTCATGTTACGAATACACTGCGTTGTCTTACACTCTCCTCCAGTATGTAATCACAGTGATCTCCGACGTTAGCAAACACTACATTAAGATTAGTGTAATATTAAAATTGATCGACAGTATATATTGTTTTGGAAATGAGGGACGAGGTGATTGTTAATTGATCCTAAACTTGAAAAATACAACAATATTTGATATTTTTGATCTGCAAGGAGAATACAGTAATATAAAAATGTAGTTGATGGTTAATAAACTTTACATAGTAACGTATGTTTTTTTTTTATTATATAAGTAAAATGTACAGTAATGAAAAATAAGCATGTAACAAAACTTTGGTTAACTACCAATTATTCAGTCATCTAGTCGTCATCCAGCTGGTTCTGCCAATAACATTGTGTCATCGGCAACTCCATGTGTATGCTAAAAAGTACCAAGACCAGAAATATAAAGTATTCTTCAGTGTACAATGCCATTCTGATATAACTTGTCAAATGGTAAGATAAATGTCTTCTTTGTAAAGGAAAAGAATGTATGATTTCAAGGCAGGATTCATATTTATAATGATAATTAACATTTTACCATTGACATTGTGAAAGCGATGAAGAGAAGTTTATACCACAGTTCATCTTTTTGCAGGTAAATGAATGTTTTTTCTTTTCTTTCTTTCTTTATAAAAGCACACGTAAAGATCAGTATAAGAATAGTTAAAATGAACATTGTATTTAGGGATAAACAGTAATAATCACACATTTTATAGTTATTTCGATATCATTTTACATCGTAAACTAAATGTACGTACATGTATGTGGAATAACCGGAAATAAAGCTAATGCACTGCCATTAATAGATGGTAAGTATGGCAAGTTTTTGGTACTTTGGTACTAACATGAAAAGAATATCTTTTATCATTTATCTTGATACAAGATCGTAAGTCAGCTAAAACATTCTTTATGCACAGCTCTGCATGTGGAAAGGTTTTGCCACACCTCTCAGGTCAGTATGATAATATAATAATGTATATAAGTAAATGGAAGTGTATTACAGTCAGTGCGACAGTCACATACCATCGGTTATTTTTAAAAGTTTGCATTTGCTTACTCCGCAAATTATTTTCTTAAAGCTGAATTGAACTCTACTTATACGTATGTTGAAATCCCATTGTTTAGAGACAAGATCCCATCTGTCCATTGTAAAGCTATGTTTGACTTCTATTTAAGCATCGATAAAACGATCTTATGTATTGGCCTCCCAATTTACACAAAAATCTATATAAATCACGTTTTATATATATCAAATTCTAGTCATTGCTCTACAACTGTGCTTTCTAAACATATTACTTCCGCTGTTATTGCAGTTTAAGACCATGTTATCAAGTATTGCAATGCTGTTTTAGCTATAGTAGCGTCAATTACTTTTGGTCTATAAAAATATCTAAGCATGTCATTGAAAAATTCCGTTTGAGAAATTTTGAGACCAATAACGTTTCTGCTTTTCATTTTTCGACACTAATATACCTCACTACCTCTACCAAATTGTGGTCTCTAATACGCTGGTGAGAGAGAGTCTAAATCATACCTCTGTACTTCAGTTACATCTGGATTTTTCTCTAAGAAACAATATGATAATTATAAATATTGGACTTGTACTGAGTTGTGTAATGCCATCACATTTTTGATGGATAATGTTTATGTACAATTTAATGGCAAGATTTATCAACCGACTATTGGGATTCCTATGTGCACTAATAGCAGATTTATTTTTATACTATCATGAAAGAGACTCTATGCATTCTGTTCAAACCTCTAAACGTTTAGGTCTTATTGATAAGTTCAATGACACCTTTAGATATCTTGATGATATTTTAGTAATCGATACCCTGAGTTTGAAAAATACATTGCTGACATATATCCATCTGATTTTCAGTTAAACAAAGCCAATACTTCTGATCAGGAAACACCTTTTTTGGACTGAAATATTAAAATTATTGATAATTAAATTATTAGAAATTATAATTAAATCTAATAATAACAACAACACCCATACTAAGATAAATGAAAAACGTGACAACTTTGGATTTCCTACTGTTAATTTCCCTTATTTAGATGGCAATGTCCCTGGACTCCCATCATATGGCATGTCAATTGGTTTGGTTCGCTAGAGCCTGCACTAACGTTTTGGATTTTCACGCAAAAAATGTACAAATCACTTTCAGACTTCTAACTCAGAGTTATAGATATTATGAACCTCGAAAAACGTTTGGTAAATTTTACAGATCTTATTCAGACATTTCGTAAATTCGAGTTTTCAACAATACGTATCCAAAGGAATTTCTAATCCTAATTTCTACAATGATCTAGTGTACAAACTAAGAAAGGTTCTAGGTTCCGATAATTTCATATTCATTCGTTGTAAAATAATTAAATGCATTCGACATCGACAGTATGACCCCGAGATCATCGTAAAGACAATAGGTCTTGTATTGGGTCCCTCTACAGCCTTGTACAGACTTTTACTTGAGCTTTGCACGCGGACTAACAGGGCGGTGGGCACTCTATGACGGGCCTTGTCCAAACATTTTCAGAAGAAACAAAGTACTGAGCGTCGTCCCCTCTGACTGTGAGTCTGGACTGCTACAGTTCAAGGATCTCAGCTCGCTTTTAGACGAGAAGTTTACTTATGTTGATGTCGCTTAACATATTTTTGATACTAGCATATACTTCCATAATGCTTTTCGTGTGTTAAAATTTTTATGATCTCTCGTCTTGAGAAACCTGTTAACCCTTGTTCTTTGTATGGAGGATTATTTATATATTTTTAAATGTGTGTCCTTTGATTGTGCTGCTTTTACGGTGAGTGGGAACGTGGGCGCCCGTAAACCGATTGCCCACACCAAATGAGTGACGTTTGTTGCTTTAATTGACCGTCCTAAGTCGGTATCGTAACCACACTACAATGGAATATTTATGCAATGTCATTTTCTGTTTTTGTTTCACTATCATCATGCTTATGTGCAGGTCCTTGGTGATTTGTATAATACAGCTTAGTCAGATGTCTTCTGTTTTCTCTTTTGATCTTTTTCTTTCGAGTCACATAATTAATTTGTTTTCTTTGTAAGTTAGTTTCGATTTCACAGTTTTATGGTGTAATAAATTAACACTGATTTATATACTATTATAACCTCTTACTCCTCTCGGGCACCTGGTCTCACCTCGATTTTATTGGGGTTCGCATTTGTCTGAATATGACACTAATCACGATATTGTCCCTTTTATTCCATGGACTATGAGATATGGTTTACCCTTCGGTACTTCTTCGTTTTTCGCTCAAAATCATCTGCGGATGGTGGATTATCATTTTCCGAGAATATCATCCTCAATGCTTTCAGTGCTTGAATGGATTGTGTCATGTGGTTTGTTGAATCAGATCTCTTACGTCTAATTTGTTTAAAGCTACTGGAATGTGTTAACACTCCTCATCAAAATCGTAATAAAATTTTGATTCCAGAAGTTGGTATTTACCTTTGATATCTTATATCCGGGGTTAAATATACTGATTGCTGTCCTACTGAAACTTCGGTGCAACTTTGTGACTTTTTGCAGTATGGAGTCGTATAAAGTGCACCGCGGAAGGTTTGACTTGAATGTTATAATATCCTTTTTCCTGATGTGGTAGTGGCATTTTCTACACAGTGTTTGTTCATATTCATGTATATATAAAGTGCTAAATTATAAGTGTTTCGACTGTATATATAGGCATTCACGGCGGGTGTGACTAGCCAATCAGGAGACACTCACTCTTCCCGGGCAGCTGGTCTTACCTCTGAATTTCAGTTGTTAGTAATTGTCCACTATGGTACATTGTTGTTAGTGCCATTTTCATGTGACACCAGTTTTATTTGTATTTTACATTTGTATTGTTTAAATTTAGATATATACAAAGCAAAGAAGCATTAAATTATGATGTTTATAAATAAATTTTGAGATTAGATTGATCGTACTGTACTTCTATGTTTTTATTTGGTGATCAGAATTTGAAAATTATTGGCGACAGTAGATGAATAATGCAGAAGATGTAAACTTTTGAAACTTTAATAAGGTGCTCGGCTCGTGACTTAGAGGTTCGATTCCCGCCCTGGGCACACAGCTGTTCTGTGTTTCGGATAAGAGAGTAAAAGCTGAAGTCTCGTGTCACGGTAGGCATGGCACGTAAAAGATCCCCCACTGCTTTAGGTGGGTCCGTTGGAAAGGTAGAAATTTCTATGCAGTGCAGCAGGCAGATGCCGCCACCATATACATGAAATAGACGTGGAGTGACGTAAAACAATAATCCATCAATCAATCAATCAGTCGAGTAAAGATTCTATCCTTGGTCAAGGACAAGATGGTCCGTTAGTCTATTTGTCGATGGCAGGTGAATTCTCAGGGTACTTAGGTGGCCATCATTTTGGAACAAGAATTAAAAAGAAAAAAGAGGAATTACTGGCTCAGTTATGTGGCAGAAGTCACCATAGAGCTATACAATAAGAAGAAATGAAGTAAAAATCGAATGAAGTATTGCTTCTTAATTTTCAAATTGAGCTACATTGAACACAGAAGATTGATATAAATTCAGTGTGTGTATCATAATGTTATCGATTTGTTATGTTGTTAGCTACATTTTTTATATGGAGAACTATTTGTTGAATGTGATAGCGTTGTTGCTGACATACCAATTAGCTTCTCTCTGACCGTCTACACATCTTCAGCAATAAAATCTCTACACCACTAATTGATTATCTGAAATCTTCACATAGAGTGTCCGCAGTCTCGCATATTATTCTGTTCCTTCACAAATTAGAGAAGTGATTTCGTGGTATTGATGAGGGAAGCTCTCTAGATATCAATATTGGGATAGGTATAGGAGTCAATAGGATTTCTTTTGTGAAATGGACTTTGTTATCAATTCAATAGCTTATCATTTACAAGGTGAGAAATGATAAAATTAGTTTTTCTCTCTCATCAACTGTATGAATTTAGGGAAATTCTTAATTAGGGGTCATAAAGACATTGCCATATTTTTTTCATGTATATTGTATTAACCACCGCAGCACTAATTACCATTTTGGTTCATTAAACGGCATGTACATGCACTATTTTTATCTTGGGCTTAATCGCACACTCGACCAATGTTTTCTCTATTTAATTTTTCATTTATTTGCATTGCTTTCCGTCTTCAACTGAATAGTACTTGTTACAAGTTTCAATTCATGGTACTATAAAGTATGCATCATGCATGTGTCATAGTCTTATGAAAGAAATATCTTCATGGTTGTCAAAAAAACCAAAAAGAAAAAAAAAAAAACCAAAACAAAACAAAACAAAAAACAAACCTCAAAATAACAAACTAACTAATTATACATATCAATATCGAAAAGTACCAACCCGTTAATCATTCTCAAAGTCCAAGGACAGATACAAAATCGTGTAAGTTTCAAAAAGGAACTGTTGTGAACCCCGAAATAATGAAAAATTTAGAGGCGAGACCAGGTGCCCGGGAAGAGTATGCGTCTCCTGTCTGCATACATCACCCGTCACAGCAGTTCTCAAGAAACCTGTCAAAATCAAGAGTTTTGGTTTCATAATTGTACATACGAAAGTAGGTAATTTAGTCGAATTCCAGAATATTATCAATCCAAAAAAAAAATATATATATATATATATATTCTAGGAAGAGATTTGCATTCACAATAAAGTCATGACAAGGTTAATGGATTGGTGACCTTAAACTCATTACAAGTTATTGCATAAAATATAAATCAAATTTTGGAAACTGTAAATAAATAAGGGACATTATTCGACAATATCATTCGTAAGTGACATCTATATAGAGCGTATATCAGGCGCAGCTCCTACATATTTGTTGCGTTAGCAATATCATGCCGAGCACATGTCAGACACAGTTTCCTATATGTTGATGCATTAGTAACAATATACTTAGTGTATCAGACGCAGTCTCCTACAAATGTATTGTGTTATTGGCATCATACTGAGCGTAAGCAGTCTTTTTTATTTGATGCGTTAGTGACATCAAATTGAATATATGTCAGACACAGTGTTCGACACATTTCGTCACATCATATTGAACATATATAAGAGGCATTAATCTACAAATTTCATGCATAAGTAACATTACACTGGGCATAAATCAGACACAGTCACCAACCTATTTAGTGACATCATACTTAGCGTATTTGAAAGAGATAAGGAAAACATCATATTGAACGTATATCAGACGTAGTCCTACATGTTTAGTGACATCATACTGAGAGTGTATCAGAGCCGGTCCTCTACATTTTAGTGATATGATATTGATCAGATATACACGGTCCGAGTCTTTTATACCGTTTTGCTGGATTTCACACACATTTACCAGTGACGTGTCTGGTAGATATATCTTTGGTAGTTACTGTGGGCCGGCTAGTGCCGGCCCATCTATTGCTATAATTGCTATTTTGAAAAGTTGCATGCGTGTCTGCGGTACAGTACAGCCACACCCCCAATATTTTACACCAATGATAAAATTAGGATTATATTCATTGCGGAGAGAGCATGCGTCACCTCGCTGACCCACTTTGATAGATTTATGTAATCGTAGTATCTTCGAGACTTTCGCTGATTTAGGTTACAGCAGAGGAGTATTAAATTTGTTAGAATATATTTTAGAATAGAATTTTTAGAATATTTGACGCGATATATTCTACAATTCTGTTTTTTGCAAGACGATAAACCATAATTTTTGTTTATTAATTAAAACGTGAGAATAGAAGGTTTGCCACCCAGCTCGGCTACACCAATACCAATAGTTTAACCAGTAAAGGCTTGGTCACCCCAGCAAACATCCAGCTGCTTATAGATTGGATAGGTTTTGTTGTTAAAAATAAATAGTAGATTAATTGATTAATTATTGTTTCACGTAACTACACGATTTTTTCACGTATATGGTGACGGTATCTGCCTGATGCATTGCATAGAAATTTATACCTTTGTAGCAGACCTTCCAGAAGAAGTGGGAGATCTTTTGCCTGCCGCGCCTACTGTGACACGGGACCTCGGTTTCTACTGTCTCATCTGAAATACAGGACACCGATGTGCCCACGGCGGGAATCGAACCCGGGACCTTTCAGTCACCTAATCCACTGAACCCACCGGTTTAAAACAAATATTAAATGATATGGCTAGTAATTTAACAAAAAAAAAAAAAAAAAAAAAAAGAGGAGTTACCGGCTCAGTTATGTGGCAGAAGTCACCATGGAGCTATACAATACATGAATATAAATAATATAATAGAACATTTAACACATTACAAAAATATTTGATTGTAGTGCAATTACGATACCGACTTAGGACGGTCATTTAAAATACATTTCCATATCATATGCAGGCTAATCCGTAAAACTATAAACTCGCTATATTGCTTTAAGTACAGAATGGGTATACATGATCTAAATATATACTATTTGTCTGCGGATGATCATCATGGTGACAGTCTTTATATGTCTGCTAATTAACAGTCACGTGGCTGTACAAGAAAAAAGAGGAGTTACTGGCTCAGTTATGTGGCAGAAGTCACCATAGAGCTATACAATACATGAATATAAATAATATACTAGAACATATATCACATTACAAAAATATTTGATTGTAGTGCAATTACGATACCGACTTAGGACGGTCATTTAATTTGACAAAAGCCAAACAAATGGTGTGGTTAACCGGTTTACGGGCCCACCTTCCCACTCACCGTAACAGCAGAACAATCAAAGGACGTACATTTAAAAATTTATAAATAATCCTCCATGTAAAGAACAAGGGTCAACAGGTATCGCATATTGAGAGGTCATAAAAATATAAACACGTAAGGTATTGTAAAACACATAATGGTATAAAAATATATGCGACATCAACATGATAAACCGTGCTCTGCCAGTCTGAAAGCGAGCTAAGACCCTAGATCTGTAGGAGTCCCGACTAACAGTCAGAGGGGACGAGGTTCAGGACCATGTCTCCTCTGAAAAAGGTTTGGACAAGGCCCGTCATATAGTCCCCACCGCCCTAGCCTGTTAGTCAGCGTGCAACGTTCAAGTAAAAGTCTGCATAAGGCTGTAGAGGGGCCAAATACAAGACCTATAGTCTTTTTGATGATCTCAATATCATATTGTCTATTTAGGAGACGTTTGACTATTTTATTACATGATAAAATAACGTTATCGGAGCCTTTTACTTTCCTTAGTTTATATACGAGATCACCGTAAAAATAAGGATGGGAAATTCCATTGGATACATACTGTTGAAAAGAAATATTTCCAAATTTAGATAGAAGTTCTAAATAAGATCTGAAGAATTTGCCGAATGTTTTTCTTAGCTTGTGATATCTGTAACCCTGAGTTAAAAGTTTAGTAGTAATTTGTAAATTTCGTTTATGAAAGTCCAAAACATCGGTGCAGCCTCTGACAAATCGAACTAATTGAGATATATAGATACCATATGATGGGAGTCGAGGGACATCGCCATCCAAGTAAGGGAAATTTACAATAGGAAATCCAAAATCCTCACGTTTATCATAAATATTAGTATATATTAGGTGGTTGATAATTTTGATGTTTAAATCTAAGAAAGGTGTAGATTTATCTCAAAGAAAAAAGAGGAGTTACCGGCTCAGTTATGTGGCAGAAGTCACCATGGAGCCATACAATACATGAATATAAATAATATAATAGAACATTTAACATATAACAAAAATATTTGATTGTAGTGCAATTACGATACCGACTTAGGACGGTCATTTAATTTGACAAAAGCCAAACAAATGGTGTGGTTAACCGTTTTACGGGCTCACCTTCCCACTCACCGTAACAGCAGAACAATCAAAAGACGTACATTTAAAAATTTATAAATAATCCTCCATGTAAAGAACAAGGGTCAACAGGTATCGCATATTGAGAGGTCATAAAAATATAAACACGTAAGGTATTGTAAAACACATAATGGTATAAAAATATATGCGACATCAACATGATAAAGCGTGCTCTGCCAGTCTGAAAGCGAGCTAAGACCCTAGATCTGTAGGAGTCCCGACTAACAGTCAGAGGGGACGAGGTTCAGGACCATGTCTCCTCTGAAAAAGGTTTGGACAAGGCCCGTCATATAGTCCCCACCGCCCTGTTAGTCAGCGTGCAACGTTCAAGTAAAAGTCTGCATAAGGCTGTAGAGGGGCCAAATACAAGACCTATAGTCTTTTTGATGATCTCAATATCATATTGTCTATTTAGGAGACGTTTGACTATTTTATTACATGATAAAATAACGTTATCGGAGCCTTTTACTTTCCTTAGTTTATATACGAGATCACCGTAAAAATAAGGATGGGAAATTCCATTGGATACATACTGTTGAAAAGAAATATTTCCAAATTTAGATAGAAGTTCTAAATAAGATCTGAAGAATTTGCCGAATGTTTTTCTTAGCTTGTGATATCTGTAACCCTGAGTTAAAAGTTTAGTAGTAATTTGTAAATTTCGTTTATGAAAGTCCAAAACATCGGTGCAGCCTCTGACAAATCGAACTAATTGAGATATATAGATACCATATGATGGGAGTCGAGGGACATCGCCATCCAAGTAAGGGAAATTTACAATAGGAAATCCAAAATCCTCACGTTTATCATAAATATTAGTATATATTAGGTGGTTGATAATTTTGATGTTTAAATCTAAGAAAGGTGTAGATTTATCTGAAGTATTAGCTTTATTCAATGTGAGCTGTGGTGGATATATTTCTGATATAAATTGTTCGAATTCAGGGTTATCGATAACCAAAATGTCATCCAGATATCTGCAAGTATTATTAAATTTGTCAATGAGGTCAAAACGTTTTGATTTTTGAATAGAAACCATAAAATCCCTCTCATAACAATAAAGAAATAAATCTGCTATCAGAGGCGCGCAGTTAGTACCCATAGGAATCCCAACTATTTGTTGATATATCTTGCCATCAAATTGCACAAAAATATTATTCATGAGAAAATCTAGTGCTTTACATAATTCCTTGCAAGTCCAGTATTTATATGAAGTATATTGTTTGTTGTATTCAAGTATTAGCTTTATTCAATGTGAGCTCTGGTGGATAAATTTCTGAAATAAATTGTTCGAATTCAGGGTTGTCGATAACCAAAATATCATCCAGATATCTACAAGTATTATTGAATTTGTCAATGAGGTCAAAACGTTTAGATTTTTGAAGAGAAACCATAAAATCCCTCTCATAACAATAAAGAAATAAATCTGCTATCAGAGGCGCGCAGTTAGTACCCATAGGAATCCCAACTATTTGTTGATATATCTTGCCATCAAATTGCACAAAATATTATTCATGAGAAAATCTAGTGCTTTACATAATTCCTTGCAAGTCCAGTATTTATATGAAGTATATTGTTTGTTGGAAAAGAATCCGGAGTTATTGGAAGTACATATGTACGTTTTAGATTCTCTGTGAAAACACCATTGTATAAGAGACAGCAACTTGCTTTTAAAATACATATTTTAAAATAATGTTTTAAAATACATATTTTAAAACGATATTCTGTTTTAAAAATTCTTTGCAGTTTTATCAAACATCCCATTCCTTCCTACACTTTGGTGCTTGCACCATATTGTGTTTTTTTGTCTTCCTATTTATTTGTTTTTGTCTGTGGACAAACATTTAATGACTATAAATTTGATGATGTGTTTCTATACTCTTCGAAGTATAAGTTTATGCAAAACTTCTGTCTTAACATTAGAAGCAGCTGGCTGCGTCATTTAGTTTAACATCCAGACGGTATGACACTTCGTTATCCAGACTGTGTCTACATAATCTGTTAACTCCTCAATATGCATCTTATGCGACCCTGGTTGTTCGAGATGTCCCTTCTTTTCCCCTTTCCTTTCTGTGTTTTGAATCTTTGACTGCGTGCTTTGTATCTTGTCAGAGTAAAGTATACATGTCCATTCGGAATTGCTCTCTAATTTCGTTACACAAGTATTTAAGTAATAATTGTCTTTACTTCCTCAGAGATCTAATAAATGATCCAGTATACATTTAGGAGTGTCAAATGTTCCGATACAAACTTTTGTCTTCGACATTATTATTAAATAATCGCATCTGCTATCAATCCAGTAGTTGGTCTTTCTCCATCCCTATGTAGACTATTCAATGAGCGTCGCACTCTGACTAATATGCCTTTAAGGACGTTATGACGGACTCAACAAATCTTTTCAGATGAAATTGGGTCCTAAATTTTGTACTCTTTGTACTTTGGAATTGTTACAAACTCTTCTAATCTCTTGCAGAGGGCACCTCTACAAGTTTATGCAAACATCTCCTTTAGGACGATGTCGGACTCTATGATGGTTTTTTCTAAACCTTGTGAATTCAATTGATCTTCCTCAGTCTGTACCTCGTCTGATTAACCGTGGAATATTCTGTGTCTGTACCTCGTCTGATTAAACATGGGCTATTCTGTCTCTGTACCTCGTCTGATTAACCATGGGATATTCTGTCTCTGTACCTCGTCTGATAAACTATGGAATATTCTGTGTCTGTACCTCGTCTGATTAACCATGGAATATTCTGTCTCTGTACCTCGTCTGATTAACCATGGAAAATTCTGTGTCTGTACCTCGTCTGATTAACCATTGAATATTCTATGTCTGTACCTCGTCTGATTAACCATGGAATATTATGTGTCTGTACCTCGTCTGATTAACCATGAATATTCTGTGTCTGTACCTCGTCTGATTAACCATGGAATATTCTGTGTCTGTACCTCGTCTGAATAACCATGGAATATTCTGTTTCTGTACCTCGTCTGATTAACCATGGGGTATTCTGTGTCTGTATCTCGTCTGATTAGCCATGGTATTTTCTGTGTCTGTACTTCGTCTGGAATATTCTGTGATGTCTTTTCATTGGCTTCTTATTGTTTGTTCTTCATGTCGATGGCGACAATTGGATAAGATGTCTTTTAAATTTCTTGTCAAGGTCTGCTGAATCTCCAAAATAATATCAAAACATTTTTTCACCCCCTTTCGATATATTACCACTATCGTATTTATATTCAAAACTGTTCCAGTGTATATGGTTGCGTTCCGATATAATTGCTAAATATATTTAACACGCCTTGAAAAAAATAGATAAGTAGAATAAAGATAGTGGAAGAGTTTTTGGCCTTCAGTACTAAATGCTGCCTATCTTTTATTTGGCTTATTTACATATTGATGTCGAAACAGTATTATATAGGTTATTAGTGCCTTGTGATTTCAAATCAATACATTGATTATAGCGTATACATATACGTCTTAATGGTATGGAATCTTAATCTTATCCAGGCGTATGGTATATTCATATACATGTATAAAGATAATACGAAATCCCCTATAATTACGAAACGATAAAGTAAAAAACAGAAAAGTTTGGTTTTAATTTTTATATTTTCGTTCCAGAGGGATAAGATAGATATCTGAAAATAAATGAGTACTGATTCAAAACTTTCTACTGGAGATAAGTGACGTGTGTTTCTAAGTAGATGCTGTTTGATTTGTTTTCTATTTGTTTATTCTTTGATGATTTTGTGTGCCTCTCGGCTTTATAGTATTTGAACACTGAGTTGGTTTCATTTATTATTTTATCATGCAAGCATCATTTACAAAATGTTGTTTTATTCAATTTTGAAAAATACTTTGTAAATTAAGCACTTGCAAAATACTTATAAATGCCTCAATCAAGCAAAGATTTATATGGATATTCAGGGAATGACCTTAATAATAATGAAGGGTGTAACTACCCGCGCCCACCCTCATCCTGTGCGAGGCGTTTTAACAGCGACAGATGCTTGGTTTTACCATTGTTCTTTTTAGACGGATGCTATCTACCTCCCTTTAATACTACGTTATTTTAGTACTAGGCTATGGAAGCCGGTTGTTTGACATTGGAAATAATATCTGTATTCTGCATATGCTTGGTCGTATAAATATCAAGACATACATATGTGAATGTTTTGCAGCATATAGGCATTTAGATAACTTATGTGTCTTCAGAAATGCTCAGGGCCTAAACTATGAAATTCAAAAATATAAACGTTTGACAAGAAAACACAGAACAAAATCGTCCTAAAAGTAAGAAAAGGGATACTCCTTAGTTTTAGGATATATTTAACTGAAAGCTGGGCTGAGAACACCCTCAGCAACTAACAGTGCAGAAGCAGTATCGACCCAGTGGTAATATAAATATCATAATATATATGATATGTCCTTGAAAATAATGTGCAGAATATTCACATTTCGACATCGTACATCTCCTCAGTGATGCTCAAGGCCCACACTGTGAAAATCGAAAGTATAAATATTTGACATGCAAAGTCGTTTTAAATAAATTGACCTATATGTAAGAGCCAAAAAAATCATCTAATACAGACCTGTGCATGGGGGAGATATTATGCTGGTATCCAGATGGGCGTGCACCCTCTCGGAAAATTTATTGGGATATATTATATTATATATATTATATATTATCTATTGAGTCTTCTAGTACATGTAAAGATGATGGATAAATCCAAACATATCTAGTGTACAAACTAAGGAGGGTCAAAGTTTAAAAAAAAAACTTTGTATCAGCGGGTTCTAAATTTTCAAACGACTTCGACATCGACAGTATGACCCCAAGATCATCGCTAAGACCATACTTTTGGTATTTGGTTCCTCTACAACCCAATAGAGATCTTTCTTTGAGCGTTGCACACTAACAGAGCGGTGGGGACTCTATGACGGGCCTTGTCCAAACCTTTTCAGAGGAGACACCATCCAGATCCTCGTCCCCTATGACTCTTAGTCGAGACTTCTTTCGATCAAGGATCTGAATTAGCTTACAGACGGGGATAGTACGGTTTACTTGTTGAGGTCCCCTTACATAGTTTTTATGGCAACATATTATAGTATAAACGTTCCTGAACTGTAATACTGTCTTTAACAATAGTAACGTCAAAATTTTAACGGAGTCATTGAAAAATAAATTCTGTTTGAGAAATTTTTCCACACTGTATACCTCTCTACCTTATGACTTAATCAAAATCAAACTGTTGTCTTTCATACACTGGTGTTTTAACAGAGTCTAAATCATTCCATCATCGCCCGCATACGGCGTATTCATATCTCAGTTAATACGTTATTCCAGAGCATGTTCAAATTACAGTGACTTTGTTCTGAGGGCTAGGCGACTTTCACTTAAGCTGCTCAACCAGGGTTATATATGTGCTAGACTAGCAACATCACTGAGGAAATTCTATGGTCGTTACGAGACTCTTATTACTCCATATGATATCTCGTTATCCAGACTTTTAAATGATATTCTGGACTGAGACCGATTCCGATCATTTTACACAGATTTGACACCTTCTATACTAGAGGGTTACCTACTTCGACTTCTCCATATATATAAATACATATGGAATTTACACGATCTGACTCTTTCTACTGGGTATATGTGACGGGTGTTGCTAGCAAGCAGGAGATGCTCACTCTCCCCGGGCACCTGATCTCACTCCATCACAGGGGTTCACATATGCTCTTCAAGTAGACCTATTTTGTTATTTTCCATTTGTTTTTCATTTTCACTAATTTTGTATGTCCTCTGGTTTTATGATTTTTGGACTTGTGCTTTGGATTTATCCATCGTCTTTACATCATACCTCTGTATTTCAGTTACGTCTGGATTTTTCTCTAACAAACAATATGATAATTATAGATACTGGACTTGTACTGAGATGTGCAATGCCATCACATTTTTGATGGATAATATTTATGTACAATGACAAGACTTATCAAAAAAATATTGGGATTCCTATGTGCATTAACTGCGCTCCCCTTACAGCAGATTTATTTTCATACTGTTATGAAAGAGGCTTTATGCATTCTATTCACACCTCTAAACGTTTCGACCTTATTGATAAGTTCAACGACACCTCTAGATATGTCGATGATATTTTAGTTATCGATAACCCTGAGTTTGAAAACTATATTACTGACATTTATCCATCTGAACTTAAATTAAACACCTTGTTTGGACTTAAATATCAAAATTGTTAACAACAATATTTATACTAACATGTATGATAAACGTGAAGACTTTGTATTTCCTTTTGTTAATTTCCCTTAACTAGATGGCGATGTTCCCAGACTCCCATCATATCGCATTTATTTTAGTCAATTGGTTCGGTTCGCTAGAACCTGCGCTAAGGTTTTGGATTTGACGCAAAAAATTCTCATATTACCTTTAAACTAATTCTTACTCAGAGTTATAGATATCATAAAATTCGAAAAACTTTTGGTAAATTTTACAGACCTTATTCAGACATTTTATCTCAATTTGGAAATGTGACTTTTCAACAATACGTATCCATCGGAATATCCCATCCGAATTTTTACGGTTATCTAGTGTACAAAATAAAGAGGATCAAAGGTTCCAATAATTTCATATCGGCGGGTTTTAAAATTATTAAAGGCCTTCGACATCGACAGTATGACCCCGAGATCATCGATAAGACCATAGGTCTTGTATTGGGTTCCTCTACAACCTACAACCGACTGTAGACTTTCGCTTGAGCGTTGCACGCTTTCAGAGGAGACAAGGTCCTGATCCTCGTCCTCTCTGACTGTTAGTCGGGACTCCTATTGATCAAACATCTTAGTTCGGCTTACAGACGGGCAGAGCACGGTTACTTATGTTGATGTCGCCTAACATAGTTTTGATAGATACATATTATTCTATAAGCGTTTCGTGTTTGATAAAAGTTTTATGACCTCTCCTCTTGAGAAACCTGTTGATCCGTGTTCTTTATATGGAGGGCTATTTATAAATATTTAAATGTGTGTCCTTTGATTGTGCTGCTTTTGTGGTGAGTGGGAAGGTGGGCGCCCGTAAACCGGTTAACCACACCAATTGAATGACGTTTGTTACTTCAATTGACCGACCTTATTCGGTATCGTAACCGCAGCACAATCGAATGTTTTGTAATATTCCGTGTATATTCTGCTATTATCTTTTTTTGGTGTGTGCATTTCCTTGATGATTTTTGTCATACAGCTTTGTCAGATGTCTTCAGTTTTCTCGTCTATAAAAATTTTTTATGACCTATACGCTTGAAAAACCTGTTGATACTTGGTCTCTATATGAGGATTATTTATAGATTTTTAAACGTGTGTCCTTTGATTTTGCTACTTTTACTGCTTTTACGGTGAGTTGGAAGGTGGGCGCCCGTAAACCGGTTAACCACACCAATTGAGTGAGGTTTGTTCAAATTTCTACATTTGATTTTTCTACACTTTATACATCTCTGCCTCATGATTTGAATAAAAGCAAGTTGCTGTTTCTTATACAATGGTGTTTTCACAGAGAATCTAAAACTTACATATGTACTTCCAATAACTCCGGATTCTTTTCCAACCATCAATATACTTCATATAAATACTGGACTTGCAAGGAATTACGTAAAGCACTAGATTCCCTCATGAATAATATTTTTGGGCAATTTGATGGCAAGATATATCAACAAATAGTTGGGATTCCTATGGGTACTAACTGCGCGCCTCTGATAGCAGATTTATTTCTTTATTGTTATGAGAGGGATTTTATGGTTTCTATTCAAAAATCAAAACGTTTCGATCTCATTGACAAATTTAATAATACTTGCAGATATCTGGATGATATTTTGGTTATCGACAACCCTGAATTCGAACAATTTATATCAGAAATATATCCACCAGAGCTCACATTGAATAAAGCTAATACTTGAGATAAATCTACACTTTTCTTAGATTTGAACATCAAAATTATCAACCACCTAATATATACTAATGTTTATGATAAACGTGAGGATTTTAGATTTCCTATTGTAAATTTTCCTTACTTGGATGGCGATGTCCCTCGACTCCCATCATATGGTATCTATATATCTCAATTAGTTCGATTTGTCAGAGGCTGCACCGATGTTTTGGACTTTCATAAACGAAATTTAACTCAGAGTTACAGATATCACAAGCTAAGATAAACATTCGGCAAATTCATCAGATCTTATTCAGAACTTCTCTCTAAATTTGGAAATATTTCTTTTCAGCACTATGTATCCAATGGAATTTCCGATCCTAATTTTTACGGTGATCTCGTATATAAAAGAAGGAAAGTAAAAGGCTCCGATAACGTTATTTTATCATGTTGCACGCTGACTAACAGAGCAGTGGGGACTATATGACGGGCTTTGTCCAAACCTCTTTCAGAGGAGACGTGGTCCTGAACCTCGTCCCCTCTGACTGTTAGTCGGGACTCCTACAGATCTAGGGTCTTAGCTCGCTATCAGACTGGCAGAGCACAGTTTATCATGTTGATGTCGCATATATTTTTATATCATTATGTGTTTTACAATACCTTACGTGTTTTATATTTTTATGACCTCTCAATATGCGATACCTGTTGTCCCTTGTTCTTTACATGGAGGATTATTTATAAAATTTTAAATGTACGTCTTTTGATTGTTCTGCTGTTACGGTGAGTGGGAAGGTGGGCCCGTAAACCGAACCACACCGTATGTTTGGTTTTTGTCAAATTAAATGACCGTCCTAAGTCGGTATCGTAATTGCACTACAATCAATTATTTTTGTAATGTGTTATATGTGCTAATATATTATTAATATTCATGTATTGTTTAGCTCCATGGTGACTTCTGCCACATAACTGAGCCAGTAACTCCTCTTTCTTCTTTCAATCGAACCGTCCTAAGTGGGTATCGATATTTTTGTGTATATTTTACTGTCATCATGTTTTGTGTGTCCTCGGTGATTTGTGTTATACAGCTTAGTCAGATGTCTTCTGTTTTCTCAAGTTTCATACTTTTCGATGTTATTATCCGACCTCTCTTCGGTATACACATGTAAGATGAGGTATCCATATGTAAAGTTAAGTGTCTAATATACTTTTATCCGAATACAGTAACACGACACTAATGTAGTTACGTAGAACATCTTCCCGTTAATTTGTTAACTCATACAAAACTTTGCGGGATAGCCTTACATGTAAATCAGTCACAAAGGACAAACTTGAAAAACTAATAAACGAAAAGTTTGTAAAAAAAAAGCTTTTAAACAAGTAATTTTAGAAAATGATAGTATTACTGAAATTGCGAAGTTTTAGTTCTTTCTCAAATGGAGAGTTATTCTCATAGATTGAACTACGTAAGTGACAAATGGGTAAATTGGCCCGTTCCCCAATCATCGTTGTCTTAGTAATTGACCGTCTTAAGTTTGTACTGCAGTTGGGCTTTTCCTACTGTGGTTATTCTTATGTTTGCTATGCTCTTTTTCCATTTTTGGTCCTCTAATGTTATAGATTTAACTATGATGATAAATAAATACATCTCCTAATTGATCTTGTATGTGACCATGTAGATGATAAATCGGACGATTCTAGATATTCATATACATGTCTCACTTGAACTGGTTGTTAGTGGTGATAATTAGGAATGCACTGTTTTTATGCCGATGACGTAAGTGTTAGTTTCCGATCATGTTAATAATGTAAATATGTTATATACGCTTGCAGTACTGGTTTGTCGGGGTTTCATTTGTATTAACAGTGTTATTAATGAGACCGATTATTAAATGAATTATACAAAGTTCTTCATGTGATAGTCGCCATTTGTTTGAATATAAAATTTGTAAATGGTGTTTTAGGACTTTGATATTTACAACACGATGCACTTCATGTACCTCTGGGATTCAAGGGTAAGAACAGGTGCCCTAGGGGAGTGAGACTTAATGAATAATATGAGGCAGATCATATTGTTGTGATCGTTTTGTTTGCATTGTTTCCTTGTTGCCTTTGATTTAACATACACAGTTAACAGGTGCAAGTTTGCCTTAAGTATTAATTTCTGCTAACAATGATAAATTCAATGCACGATTCATTTTGCCAGAAACTTCAGTGAAATATTAGTGAAATACTAATTGATGAACGTTACAATCATAAATCTACCAGAGTGTGGTATACTTAGATGGCCGTCTCTAACTTCCCTTCGACGTGTTAATCAACACAACAGAGATTTACACAATTGGTCAAAACTAAAATGAATCATAATTCCAAAGTAGGAAAACAGTTGAAACATTAAATATAAAAGATTTTGATTTCAGTAAAAGTGCATAAATCAAATGGATTGATTGATGTATTAACCGAACATAGAAAATTTCCAACTTAATTCCCTCAGCTCAGTGGTAGTGTAAATTAATCAACGGTATGTTTTGCGACACAGAATTCTAAAATAATTAGAAATTGATTTTATGTTTTTTTCCTTCGTCATAACCTGCAACATACTCAGTAGTGTTTCAAAATATTGGGATTTTGATGCAGAGAATTACAGCGATATATCAAACTGTTAGTATCCATGGCGCGTCTACCACACGTCATCCATAAGGTAATTGAGGGAAGTATTATAGTCTTTTTGACGGCTTTTATGGTAATGCATGAAAAGTAAGTTGTGTATTGATGTAATCGTCAATAAATCGGGATTATGATTCGGCGTAGAATGCCATATCACATAATCCAATGATACTATTGGTAGTTCAATTAATGAAAGCACTCTAGAGGATAAAATCGGGATGAAAGAGTCTGAGTGCAGACAGCTTATTCCCTGATCGACTGGGCTAAGGTAATACTTTTTATATTTATTTTATACCAGTGCCATGTATATTTTAAATGTTAGACGTGGTAACTTATGTGCATATATTCCCATACTGACAGAAAGCTTGTGAAATATGTAGATGTAGTATACCATATGAATAGGCAATAAGGAGTGTGATACGCGATCGCTGCAAATCTCCCATACAGACAGAGCGATTGAACAGAATTGACCAGAGGATCAGATTCTTTGTCACAGATGTAAATATGTTTATAGCGTAGGCATTGAACTTTCAAATAGAATTATTGTTATTTAAATGGTAAAATGAATGTGTGTGAGGAGGGATATGATAGTATGAAGTACTAGTGTATGCTTAAGTACAAAAAATGTTATAAAAATGTTTTCCGACTCCGGAATTTCAGTTCGGCTGCATTTCTCGAATGGGAAAATTTGAGTTCGTTTTCTTGTTTTCTTTGTGTGTTCGTGCGTGTATATTTATGTATTTACCTCCTCGACTTCAAAAGTTGTTGCAGGACTTTTGCAACGGGTGATGTATGCAACAAGGGGACGCTTACTCCTCCCGGGCACCTGTTCTCACTTCGTTTTTATTGGAGTTCGCATTTGTCTGAATATGACACTAAACACGATATTGTCCTTTTATTCAATGGACTATGAGATATGGTTTACCCTTCGGTACTTATTCGGTTTTTACTTAATGGTGAGGGGGGGGGGATTCACAAACGCTGAGATGATTCAGACAAGTGACTTACCAAGGAGTACACCCCCTGGGATTTATCTTCAGTTTCTTAGTAATATCTTATTTTCTATATTTCTTATGATGATATATATTTACATCAATTTTAGTAATATATGACTGATAAAACCAAAGCCGTAGGCTATAATGCATTCTGGATGATGTTGACCTTTTTCCACTAATGAATCTGGCATTACGTAAAACTCGATCCTAACCCTAACTCGAAGCCAAGGCGTTCAGCTGATGAACCCCATTTTAGTTATACAAAGTTTGCTTCTATGTTTCCCGATAACGGTAGAGTGTCCAGTTGGGGAGTGACAAAATACACCAGTCTATTTATGTTTTGTTTCTAGCCGATTAGTGCCAAATTTGATAATTATCTTATTTTAGGTCGGACAATTCGGACATTACACTATGGCATCACATGCTTTCTTCATAATAAAATAGTGAGGAGTATTAAATAAATTTTCATTTACATAAAAAGTATTCAATAATAGTAGAATGTCAATAACAAATTACTCAAGAGTACATCCATGCATAAAATATCAGTAATATTCTATATTCGTGTTTATCTTTCTTGAATTTAAATGGAGTAATTAACTATAATTTTGAAAATATATAAATGCATAACAATGTATATAATTGAATATTTATTAGCAATGCATTATTGAAACTATAATATTTTTACAAGTTTGAGTGGTTATTAAAATTCACATTTTGTTATTATCAAAAATAGAACAAAATTAATGTAGTTTATATTGCGGTGTAGGAAAATGTAAAATACGAAAATAACTGGTGTCACATGACTATATGTGAAAGACACATTTCTGAATTCTTATTCATTTGACCTGCATTATAAGTCCAATATCATAAGCCCAGTATTCATCCTGAACGGTTTAATGCCACGATAATAGAATTTGGTTGGAACTCCATCCAACTGGATTAATGTGATAAGTGCTCAGATAGTTTTATCTGCATTGTCACCTCCACTTAATGGGCATGAGGATGACTGATAAACCGTAGAAAGTGAATATATCTGATTTCCGAGACGACGAGGTAAGAGATGCAAATGTTTCATACAATGGCTCAGTTACGGGCAAATAAGTCTCGGATTTAAAGTACAGGAAATCGTTTCTGAGCAGGTTCCAATAAGATTGTACATTGTTGGGTTGTATTTTGTTCAGTGTTTGATAACGAATATCAACAAGAAAAGACATACCAATAATACAATAGTTACAACACATTTATAAGCAGAATAGATATAATGAAGGGAGCGAGTGATATGTTTCTATTAATATTTCAATTGTCTCTTAGGATAGTTTAATTGTCGATGCTCAACTAAGCATATGTATTATTTATATTAATCACTAAAACATCTGTGTGGATATTATGTGATTTTGATTGAATCGACGGTGGTATAGAAGTTACTATGACGATATCTTGATTATTCATTATGAACCTTTTTTGTTTAAGATGAAAGAATTTGACCGTGTGGATTCTGAGGATGATATTCTTGGTGAATATGGGGAATGTACAACGAAAACACAGTGGCTTCGCAGCAGGACATTCCTAGAGAAATGCATGTTCGTGGTTCTCATCATTACATTGATTATAATCGTGATTCTATCTTGCATTATATCTAGCCATAAGCAGGTCAAAGGTATTTCTTATTTCTTTATCATCTGTGACATACTTTTATAGTAATTGTGTATTCCATTTATAACAGATACAGTATACTACTTTATAACAAATACAAAACTGTGCATTTGCGAGTAAATTAGGAAAGTTTGCTAGTGCATTGTACAATTTCTTTGTATATGTAAGATGGACTGATTATCAGTATTATCCAGTGAACAAGTTTTGTTTTCGATATAGCAATTGCCATCATATCTTTGGCATATTTTCTATCTCTATACATGTAAGTTGTATAATATCTATAGGTGATTTAAACCAAGGTATTTTGCATATTGATGTCAATGTTTGGTTTATAATTCGTTTGGCTTATTAACACTGCTAAAATTTAAAATGACCGTCCACAGTCAGTATCATGATTCACCCTTCACAAACGCTATTTTCATTGTGATGACGTCATCTGAGGTCCGACAAAACACAGACAAAAAGAGCATTTTTTATGACGTCATGAATATGTAAAATACGATATTAACTGAAAATCAATGGAAAATAGATTAATTGAATATCCTCGGAATGCCACGTTCTTTTATGAACTGGGGAAGGTTCATTGTAATCAAATATTTTTTTGTGATTATTCTTTTGTGATATGCATGTCCATAGTGACTTTGTCATAACAGCTGAGTCAGATTCTTATTTTCATTCCTTTTAATAACCTCAAGATGCATGTATGTTCTATTTTCAATTTTCTATCGGGATGTTAATTGTGCACTGACATCTTCATTTTCATGACATTTAAACACGTACATTGTGTACTCTGGTATGTAGCTGGGAAATCGGTTAGACTATATCCATCATTTTTGTTATGAAATCATCATCAAAATTGGTATGAAATACGAAAAGAAATAATGCTATATCGATAAGATATCACAATGCATCACGGAGGACCTCTGAAAAGTTGATACCAAGTACTCGATAAGACTAAGCATATCATTTCCGGTGAGCCAAAACACACACGGTACGATAATATTTAAAGGCTGCATTCATGAGATGATAGAAGAACTACTCTGTTTGGGACGTTACTTACCCACACGATATTAGATAACTATTGGCAAGGACTTTTATCGCAATACATACGCAGTGAAACGAAAAATTTAATATCAAAATAACTAAAATTCCCGAATATTAACACTGGTGGTTATATATTGCAAACAATTGGTATGTTTATACAGTTGTACACACGATATTTTGAAAACAGCTCGCAATTAAAGAGAAAATAGGAACCAGTTCCCACGCTTGGATCCACTGAATATTGGCCAAGACGGCAAACTTACCACTTCATTATATGATAATCAATATCGAAGAAGTACCAAACCATTAATCATTCTCAAAAGTCCAAGGACAGATACACAATCGTGTAAGTGTCAAAAAGAAACTGTTGTGAACCCCGAAATACTGAAAAATTCCGAGGTGAGACCAGGTGCCCAGGGAGAGTAAGCGTCTCCTGTTTGCATGCATAACCCGTCACAGCAGTTCTTAAGAAACTTGTCAAAATCAAGAGTTTTGGTTTCCTAATTGTACATACGAAAGTACAAAACTGGTATACAAAGTCATATTTGGTGTTCACTGAACAGGTCATTTAGTCGTATTCCAGAATATTATCAATCATTCTAGAAAGAGGCACATCATATTTTCGTACAAGATCCCCATAGCGACCGTAGAACTTCCTCAGTGACGACTTCAGACGTTCTTTAACATATCCCTGCATGAGCAACTTAGTGGCCAGTCGTTTGGCCCTTGGAATAAAACCGTCGTATAGAGAACAGGCTCTTGCGTACCTTATAAGTTGAGATATAAAAACTCCATAGGCAGGTGAGGACGGGATATTGCTGCAAAGAAACGGAAAGTTAGTTATTTGGAAGTTAAATCGTCACGTTTGTCATACAGAGAGGTGTCCAAATGACTATTACTGTCGAAAGTTAAAAATATATCCAGATACGAAGCGGAATTATTGCTGTCGGTTGTCTCTTCTATCTCAAATTCATGGGGATAGATTTCATGTATGTAATCCTTAAAGTTAGGATTATTGATTGACAATACGTCGTCTATATATCTATACGTAAAATTAAACTGAGATGCAAGGCTTTTTCTGCCTGTGGAGAGCATGTCTTGAATAAATTCTGCCTCATACGAATACAAGAAAATGTCAGCAAGAAGAGGGGCGCAGTTAGTTCCCATGGGAATGCCAATGATTTGCTGAAAAATGTTCCCTCCAAACACCACGAAACTATTGTCTATTCAAAATTCGAGCATTTTGATGATTTGATCTTCGGTATACTTGTGTTTTGCATCAGAGTGTTCTTTTACAAAATATGTATCTTCCCGCCCAATGACAAGATATTTATATCTACGATTTCCACTTTTATGGAAATAAGAATTTCGAATAATTGTAGCAAGTCTGTTTTTGAGCTTTTGATGCGGAATTGTAGTGTAGAGCGTGGAGAAAGAAAAAGATTTGATGCTGAAAATATTATTAGATTTCGGAGATTTTAGATTCTCTAAAAGTTCTTCAGAATTCTTGAGGATCCACATCTGATTTATTCCGCTTCTTGAGTATGCAGTATCACAGTAAATTTGAAGACCATGCTTGATGTGTGTCAATATCTTCGTTAGCAATATGGATAGAGGTTTGGTGGTACACTTGGAAGAACCAGCGATGAAACGATGTTTGTAAGGGGTTTTGTGCATTTTTGGAATCCAATAAATATAAGGTTATTCAAGGTCAGAGTTTGTTGTGGTAATTCGAAAAGACTCGAGGACAGATTTGTGGTTTTGAAGTATTTCAAAAATAGATAAATTTGTTTGTGTGTATGTTGGATTTCCATGTGCAGAGTGTAATCCAAGTTCCTCTAACAGACAATTAATGTAAAATCTTTCGCAAAAGAAGGTATAATTGTTTGCTGCTTTGTCAGCTGAGACAATAATAAATTGTTCGTGGAGTTCAGAGAGTTCTCTGACTACATCAGGGTCATTAAATATAGACTCGTGTTTGGTTCTTACCGAATGCCTGAGACGCCCTATTCTTCCTTTTGAATAGTTCTTCGATGGATGTCATCCACTCGGAGAGAGTGTCAGGCTCCACTTCTTCCCTTTTTGACCATCTCCTGGCACATTCCTCGCATGCATCCATAATGATTTTGAAATTTTCACGCCATGTGAACGAACGGGACTCTTTATATTTAGGACCTTTCTTCAGGAGGTCTCGTAATTTCCTGTTATGGACTGTATTGAGGTCACCAGTTACCACATGGCCGCATGGAGGGTAAAGGTACTTTGATTTTACCCTGTTCCGTCATTCTGTCATTCCGTTAATCCATCATTCTGTCATTTTATCACTCCGTCATCATTCAGTTTCCAATCATTTTTTTAAGGTTTCATGAATTAAATTGATATTTGGTATACAGATGTATCAAGGGAAGATGCAGGTCATGTTCAAGGGCAATAATTAAATTTCTTAAAAATGACGTTTTCCGCTCATTTTCTCTTTGAACGTTCGATGAATTAAATTGATTTTGGGTGTATAGATGAATCAAGATGTATCACTTTTTGGTCTAAACTGCTGCTGGTGAACTGTTAGACTCAAACTTTTGATATACATGTACGTGTAATTATATTCATTCATCACTTGAGTTCACCTAGTCTCACCTCGATTTTATTGGGGTTTGCATTTGTCTTAATATGACACTAAACACGATATTGTCCCCTTTATTCCATGGACTGAGATATGATTTACCCCTCGGTACTTCTTCGTTTTTTACTTTGATTTCTATATGTCTCAACTAATCCGATATGCCAGAGCTTCCACAGACAACAGTTTCTTTCATTTACAGATAGATAGATACTTAACATAACATACACGTTAACATGAGAAGCGGGCACGAGGGTTGCTTTAGCACTACCAGGATTGCTCAACCGGGCGTGCGGATGCTCATTGCCTTAATGAGGGACGAAATTCGAGGAATCGCGATTTATTCCCTTGTGCGCTCGGTCCACGTGTACATGCTTGTTATATGGACACGTCCTTGGTGATTTGTGTCATTCATCATGGTCAGCTGTCCTTTGTCTTCTCTTTTGAATATTGATACTTGTTGGCTTGCATTTCAGCATTGCACTTTTATTGATATATTCATAGTCTGTAATCTCACTACGCCGTTTGTACAGATATATTCATCTAGTATTAAAGATTTTCCATTTAAAGTGTATTAAGCAACACTTTCTATTTCAGAGGAAAAATCAACATGTGAAACCAAGGACTGTATAGAGACGGCGAGTAGCATACTAAATTCTCTAGATGTCACTGCTAATCCATGTGAAGATTTCTACCAGTATGCATGTGGAGGTTGGGAAAAGGATACACCTATTCCGCCTGCCTATCCAGTCTGGGACAGATTTCAAGAACTTTCTTACAAAAATCTTCATCACTTAAGAGATCTTTTAGGTGAGAACCAAAACATGGATTAATGTTTATCCAATTTAGTTTTTGTTTTTCATTTTTTGTGTAAAAATATGTATAGAAATATTACTCTTTAAGAAGTAGTAAATTGTAGAGATGCACAATTGAATCTGTAAAAAAACTAGTGATAAATATATAGAGAAATAATAGATTTATGGTTGTCACTTAAAGTTACATGCTATTTCAGTACTGATACCTTGAAAATTTAACAGAGTAAATACGCACTGATTGCATGATGTAAATTTAACTAAGTTAAATAAACATGTGGAGATGTATGTTAACATTGTACGAGATGCTAGGTCTTCTTCAGACAACAGCTCTTTCATTTATCGAGGTAAGATACTGAGGAAAACTTTATTATTTCAAGAGCACAAAACCACGTTGAAGTTTACATTGGCAAATTTTACGATCGCTATAAAGGAAGAAAGAAAAGTTACTGACTCATCCGTGTGACAGAAGTCACCAATGTAAAATAAATAAGTATATAATGTAACGATTTGGAAAAAACCACATAGAACATCACTAAAATATTCGATTATGGTGCAGTTAAGATACCGACTTAGGACGGCCACGTGATAAGATAATAGTCAATCAGGTAATCAGGTTACAGGCCCACCTTCCCACTAACCGCAACAACAGAATAATGAAGGACACACACACAAATATATACATGTATATATATTCCTCAGTATAAAGATCAAGGGTAAAAAAAGTCTTAAGTTGAGAAGGCATAAAAATATAGAAAAACGTACATGTATGGTAATGCAGAAAAACATCATGGAATCAAAATTGTGTAAAGCGACTTCAAAATGAAAAACCCCGTAAAGTCAATATCGAAGAAATACCAAAACCGTTAATCATTATCAAAGTACAAGGACCGATACAAAATCGTGTAAGTTTCAAAAAGAAACTGTTGTGAACCCCGAAATACTGAAACATTCCGATGTGAGACCGGGTGCCCGGGGAGAGTAAGCGTCTCCTGTTTGCATGCATAACCCGTCACAGCAGTTCTTAAGAAACATGTCAAAATCAAGAGTTTTGGTTTCCTAATTGTACTTACGAAAGTACAAAACTGGTATACAAAATCATATTTGGTGTTCACTGAACAGGTCATTTAGTCGCATTCCAGAATATTATCAATCATTCCAGAAAGAGGCACATCATATTTTCGCACAAGATCCCCATAGCGACCGTAGAACTTCCTCAGTGACGACTTCAGACGTTCTTTAACATATCCCTGCATGAGCAACTTAGTGGCCAGTCGTTTGGCCCTTGGAATAAAACCGTCGTATAGAGAACAGGCTCTTGCGTACCTTATAAGTTGAGATATAAAAACTCCATAGGCAGGTGAGGACGGGATATTGCTGCAAAGAAACGGAAAGTTAGTTATTTGGAAGTTAAAATCGTCACGTTTGTCAGACAGAGAGGGTCCAAATGACTATTACTGTCGAAAGTTAAAAATATATTCAGATACGAAGCGGAATTATTGCTCTCGGTTGTGTCTTTTATCTCAAGTTCATGGGGATAGATTTCATGTATGTAATCCTTAAAGTTAGGATTATTGATTGTCAATACGTCGTCTATATATCTATACGTAAAATTAAACTGAGATGCAAGGCTTTTTCTACATGTGGAGAGCATGTCTTGAATAAATCCTGCCTCATACGAATATAAGAAAATGTCAGCAAGTTAGTTCCAATGGGAATGCCAATGATTTGCTGAAAAATGTTCCCTCCAAACACCACGAAAATATTGTCTATTCAAAATTCGAGCATTTTGATGATTTGATCTTCGGTATACTTGTGTTTTGCATCAGAGTGTTCTTTTACAAAATATGTATCTTCCCGCCCAGTGACAAGATATTTATATCTACGATTTCCATTTTTATGGAAAAAAAGAATTTCGAATAATTGTAGCAATGTAAAGATGATGGATAAATCGAAAGCACAAGTCCAAAAATCATAAAACCAGAATACATACAAAATCAGTGAAAATGAAAAACAAATGGAAAATAACAAAATATGTCTACTTGAAGAGCATATGTGAACCCCTGTGATGGAGTGAGATCAGGTGCCCGGGGAGAGTGAGCATCTCCTGCTTGCTAGCAACACCCGTCACATATACCCAATAGAAAGAGTCAGATCGTGTAAATTCCATATGTATTTATATATGGAGAAGTCGAAGTAGGTAACCTTCTAGTATAGAAGGTGTCAAATCTGTGTAAAATGATCGGAATCGGTCTCAGTCTAGAATATCATTTAAAAGTCTGGATAACGAGATATCATATGGAGTAATAAGAGTCTCGTAACGACCATAGAATTTCCTCAGTGACGTTGCTAGTCTAACACATATATAACCCTGGTTGAGCAGCTTAAGTGAAAGTCGCCTAGCCCTCAGAACAAAGTTACTGTAATTTGAACATGCTCTGGAATAATGTATTAACTGAGATATGAATACGCCGTATGCGGGCGATGGTGGAATGTTGCTACTTATGAAAGGAAAGTTTGTGATAGCGAAATTGAAATCGTCACGTTTGTCATAGAGTGAGATGTTCAATTGACCATTAATGTCGAAAGACAAAATAATATCTAAATACGAAGTAGAGTTACTACTTTCTGTGGTTTCTTTGACCTCAAGTTCACTTGGATAGATGATGCTAAGGTAATCCGCGAATGAAGGATTATTAATTGAAAGCAAGTCATCTATATATCTGTAAGTAAAATTGAAGCCAAGAGCCAAATGTTTTTTCCTTGCGAAAGCAAAAGACTGAATGAATTCAGCTTCGTATGAGTAAAGGAATATGTCAGCCAGAAGCGGAGCACAGTTAGTGCCCATTGGAATGCCGACAATTTGTTGAAAAACCTTACCTCCAAACACCACAAAAATGTTATCGATAAGAAAGTTCAACATTTGGATGACAGCTGTTTCAGTGTATTTATTTTTGGAATCAGAATTTTCCCTAACAAAGTAAGTTTTATCGTGGCCTATTACTATATATTTGAATTTGCGGCTTCCGTTTTTACTAGTAAATGCATTTGAATAATTTCCGCTAATTTGTCTTTTAATTTCTGATGAGGGATCGTTGTGTAAAGGGTCGAAAAGTCAAAAGACTTGATAGAGTGAATTTTAGTAAAACTTTTCGATTTTAGATTTTCTAACAACTCTTTTGAATTTTTAAGGATCCACATTTGATTAATTCCACTTCTGGAATATACTGTTTCGCAATATCTATGAAGGCCAGATTTAATTTCTGATAATATTTTTGTGAGTAGCATCGATACAGATCTGTTTTTGAGCTTTTGATGCGGAATTGTAGTGTAGAGCGTGGAGAAGTCAAAAGATTTGATGCTGAAAATATTATTAAATTTCGGAGATTGTAGATTCTCTAAAAGTTCTTTAGAATCCTTGAGGATCCACGTCTGATTTATTCCGCTTCTGGAGTATGCAGTATCACAGTAAATTTGAAGAGCATGCTTGATGTGTGTCAATATCTTCGTTGGCAATATGGATAGAGGTTTGGTGGTACACTTGGAAGAACCAGCAATGAACCGATGTTTGTAAGGGGTTTTGTGCATTTTTGGAATCCAATAAATATAAGGTAATTCAAGGTCAGAGTTTGTCGTGGTAATTCGAAAAGACTCGAGGACAGATTTGTGGTTTTGAAGTATTTCAAAAATAGATAAATTTGTTTGTGTGTATGTTGGATTTCCCGGTGCAGAGTGTAATCCAAGTTCCTTTAACAGACAATTAATGTAAAATCTTTTGCAAACGAAGGTATAATTGTTTGCTGCTTTGTCAGCTGAGACAATAATAAATTGTTCGTGGAGTTCAGAGAGTTCTCTGACTACATCAGGGTCATTAAATATAGACTCGTGTTTGGTTCTTCCCGAATGCCTGAGACGCCCTATTCTTCTTTTGACCTTTTTTGCGTTTCTCAGAAATAATTGTTTGTAGATTTTAGTCCTTGTTTAACCCTTTGTACTGTGAAAATACAATATCACACATTTTGATTATTTATTATGATTTTTACCATTTAGTGAATCTTTTGGTTTCTAAATCAATATATGCATGGGAGATATAATAATATAATATCCAATCAGAAAAAAAATTGGCATATCAAATTTAGTTATTTATTTCCTAATTTTGGGATCCAATTAGGTGATTACAATCAATAGAGAAAGAGAGGGCAGATAGAAAAGCAAAGAATGACTAGCAATTTCAAATAATAAACTAGTTTTTATATCTTTTGTAATAAAGAAATGGAATCGATAATTTATTTTGCTTTGGAGGTATAAAAGAGAAAAGGAAAAAGAAGACATCTGACAAAGCTGTATGACACAAATCACCAAGGACCTGCAAAATCTGACAATAGCATAATATACACGGAACGACATTACAAAAATATTCGATTGTGCTGCGGTTACGATACCGACTTAGGACGGTCAATTGAAGTAACAAACGTCACTCAATAGGTGTGTTTAACCGGTTTACGTGCGCCCATCTTCCCACTCACCACAAAAGCAGCACAATGAAAGGACACACATTTAAAAATTTATAAATTATCCTCCATATAGAGAACAAGGATCAACAGGTTTCTCAAGGTATTAAGACCGAAGCTTGGCAAGAGTAAGCGTGTATTTGTAGTGAGACCAGGTGTTTAAGAGTAATGTCTCCTAAATGTAGTGAGACCAGGTGTCCAGGAGGAGTAAGCGTCTCCTATACTAGTGAAACCCAATGCCCGGGAGGAGTAAATGTCTTCTCTTTGATCTGAGACCAGGTAGTTGGGAGAAACGTTAATGGCTCCTGTTTGTTGAGACCAGGTGCCTAGGAGGAGTAAACGTCTACCATTTGAACTGAGACTAGGTACCGGAGAGGAGTAAGCATCTTCTGTTTGTAATAAGACCAGGTACACGAGAGGAGTTAGCCTTTTTTGTATTGACCAAAGTGCTCAGGAGGAGTAAGCGTCTAAAGTTAAATGGAAACTAGGCGCCCGGGTGGAGTAAGTGTATTCTGTTTGTAGTGAGACCAATTTGCTTAGTCACACTCGCCGTAAAGGTCACAAATTCAGACGACACATGACTGCCTGGTAACGAGGAATGTTGACAAACCCTGTATAGAAAGTTTCGGAACGATACATCATAAAAATGATATAATAACGGGTATGTCATTTATTCCATCCGAGAAAACAATTTACAAACTCCATACTGCAAAAGGGACGTGTGGCAAGGCACTATGTAAAACAGTAAAGTAAATGATAAAATTCACTGTGACACAAATACGTTCAAGAGTGGACATTCATGGACCAATGTAGAGCACGAGTGAACTCCGTTATCCGGGAATTTTTAGCGTCTGTTGTTAAGCTACATACACCCGTCTTTATTGCCTAAACAAAGACAAAAATCCCCGAAATAGTTCAGAAATATCGAAATAATATAAAATACGAGAGTAATGCCAAAACAAAATTAAAAAAGGTAAAAAGAGATAAAACGAGATAAAAACTGTAATACTCATATAGTACTATTAAATATTTATCGTTAATAGTTTCTGTACTTGTGGTTTTGTTTCAGTAAATCTGAAATTGAATTATTCATCGGGTGTAAAAGCGAAGACATTTTATGAAAGCTGTATGAGGGAAAGTCGTCAGAACAGGAATACTACTGTGCAGAAATTCTCAGAGTTAATCAAAAATATATCGAAAAGTTCAACATTTGATGTCACTCTGGAAAATATTCATCTTTTAAATGTTTGGCCTATTTTCTCAATATCAATTGGACCTGATGAACGTCAAACTGACAACAATATTATTAAAGTAGGTATTTTAAACATTACTTTGTCATCGTAATGATATAATATGTTTATGTAAACTCAAACAGAATCTGTACATGAATCATCAGGTATGCTGTTTCGAAATAATATTGTTAAATACTCTCTAATGAAATACTGTTTAAAAGAGTTTTACTTAGTAAAGCACATGTCACGAGATATTAGAATACTGTTAAAATCTAAATAAGAATCTATGATAAATATATAGTAAGGAACGTACATGTATATTTTTGATAACAGACTCATATCATTGATGCTTTAAGTAAGGGTTAGGGTTAGGGTTAGGGCTAGGGCGGAATCTGAACGAAATCTGTCTGTGTCAGACGATTATTTACAATATATGTTTTTGAAGATATAACTTTTCTTTCTTTTTATTAGATTGATTATGGAGATACACATTTTCCTTTCGGAGAAGCCACCTTATCAGTAACATTGGATTATGGAAACAGGTCTGATAATACAAATGCCACAGAGAGCTCTGCTAATATAAAAGCAACGAAATCAGCATTAGGCTTTGAATATCTTAAATGGACAGAAAAGGAGGTAAGAAACTATTGTGTACGTCTTTTGATTGTTCTGCTGTTACGGTGAGTGGGAAGGTGGGTCCGTAAACCGGTTAACCACACCATTTGTTTGGCTTTTGTCAAATTAAATGACCGTCCTAAGTCGGTATCGTAATTGCACTACAATCAAATATTTTTGTAATGTGTTAAATGTTCTATTATATTATTTATATCCATGTATTGTATAGCTCCATGGTGACTTCTGCCACATAACTGAGCCGGTAACTCCTCTTTTTTCTATTGTATAAAATATGGGATTTATAAATTGTACTCTTTAAATTGATTTTACTTTCAAACTAAGTGTTGCGTTTGTGCACGGTTTAATCTGTATCTTGAAATTTTTTCTTATGAATATCTAGCTTAGTACAAATCTTAGTAGCTTACCTAAGGCAAGGCGCAATTGAGATATTCTTACAGCGATATTGTGGTGTAAGTGGTTCATCCAAGATAAACATTTTCCACTTCTTTCTCAGAACCACAGAAAGAATTTTAGTCCCGGGTATAAATGAAGTACTTAAACTCCCTTAAAAGTGTTGTTATTTTTGGGAAGGGGTAGATTGTGAGGCAACTTATACCTTAAAGGGTGTCGTCCTTGGACAAAGTCTTTCTTCAGACAGGCTGTATAGATACAAACCAAATGTGTCAGAGTAAATTAAAAGGGTGCCCTTTGGGCGAGGATTTGGGCGTCTCTTTAGACATTTTTCTCTATTAGCAAATACTTTTCTTTTCGTATGCTGCAGAAAATGCATTGATTTCTTGTACTGACTTACTCAAAATAAATGTAATTGAAGGTGTAAACTGGATACAAAATAATTTTAAGGATTAAAAGAGAGAGAGAGAGAGAGAGAGAGAGAGAGAGAGAGAGAGAGAGAGAGCTATTGGTATGTAATAAAAAATTGACGAACTTTTTGTAAGCCAATTGAAAAAGAAATGGAGAGCTTAATTCCCCTAAAATGTTGCTGTTTTCGGCCAGATCTGTTAAGGGACGAGTAAGATAAGACCAAAAAGGTACCCTTGTACCCTTCTTTGTCAAACTTCTTGTAATAGATAACTAAAGACATCTGACAAAGCTGTATGACAAAAATCACCAAGGACATACATTACCAAAATGATAGTAAAATAAAGAAAACAAAACCCTAGAGTGATGTAAAAAGGTTGTCTTAAAAGTGTAGTTGTTTTGGTATCATTTTGAGTTTCGACGATTTTCAAACGGTTGTTCGGACTTTTTATACACTTTCAGGGTTTTTTATTTACTTACAGTGTATTTGATACGTGCATTTTACCTGATTTTAAGTTTTTTAACAGTAAACGGAAAGAAATAGAAAAACAATTATTTTGTTTTTTGCAATTTATTCAAGATTGAAATATACTATTTTTGTGTTTTGGGTTTTCGAAAAATTTGGTATGGATGAAGTACTACATATCCCTTACAAGTTTTGTTATTTTTGGCCAGATCCATCAAAGGGTCGATCATGGACACCGACATAGAACCCAAATAGATACCCTTCTTTGACCAACCTCTTCTTTAGATAGGGTCTATAGATTCACAAACTAAATATACCTAGATGATTAAGAAGAGCGTCTCAAGAAATGTTGTCGTTTTTGGTTTCATTCTGAATTTGTAATGTTGTTTTGGTCTCTTTACTGTGTATTCATTTCAATGCATTTTTGTTTCGTGTTGAATTACTAATTGACTTATTGAATATGGAGAGGCAATTTAGCATTTAGCATTTATTTGCTAACTTTGATTAACTTTCGGACTTATGGTTTGGATTTATCCATCATCTTTACATTTTATTAGAAAATATTAATTTTAAATGTTAAATGCGAATGTCATGTAAACATTTTTGCCTTGATTATTTTTTTGTACATTTTTTCTTTTTTCTTTCTTTTTTTTTGACGTAGGTCAATTTGGGTATGCTAAAGAGTAGCGGTTCAAAATACGCTAGGTGCAAAAGCTTTTTATTATATTTTGCACCAAAACAGGTGTATTGTAGCACACAACAAGTCACAGGGAGGAACATCAAGTGCATTTCTTTTTATAAGAATATATCTATTTCAATGTTTATTTGAAAATGTCATCGTCAAAATATAGATTATCTTGATTATTTCTGTATTTTTCCGATTAAGGCATAATTTTATTATAGTTCCGTTTACATCAAAAGAATACATTAAGTGTTTCAAACTTGTTAAGTAAGTCATTGAAAAGAAAATTTGAAAAACAATTTTGACTTAATCTTTTCACACATTGGGTTAAGTTTACAATCACAATACAAGAGAATATTCATGTATTGTATAGCTAAATGGTGACTTCTGCCACATAACTGAGCCAGTAACTCCTCTTTTTTCTGTAAATGTTTTAAGCAGTCAGATGTTTCCAAATCAGCAAATTGTGCTCAGGTGAGCGATGTAGTCACATTTGTGCCTCCATATGATTTGTACATAACATGTCATCAATGGTCAAGAGATTCCATTGTCATTGTTAAGATGATAGATAAAACCTGTTCATTAGTCCACAACTCATAAAATCCGAAGGGTATATTAAATCAGCAAAAGCGAAAACCAATGAGAAAAGACAATAAAGACAGTTTACTTTAAAAGCATAAGAAAACCCTCAAAAGTTAGTAAGATTATATACCGAGGGAGAGTATGCATCTCCTGTTTGCTAGAAACACCCGTCGCTTAATTCTGGTAGAAATTGTCGGATCCGGTAAATACAAGTTAGGAGGTGTCTAATTCGTTATAGGTTTAAACCAGAATATAAGGATCTTAACTGCTCATATGACAGATCGTTTTCTGACGTGTTCACTTCCTTAGTTCAGAGCAGTTAGATCGTCTTCATTACCACTTACAATACCGTGTAATTTATACAGATCATGGCATATACCGATTGTGACAACGGCTGTGTCGTTTCCTACGGCTGTGATTGTGAATAATATTAATGCGCATATACATGTACTTATAGCATCACGGCGGGTGTGACCGATCGGCAGAGGATACTTACTCATCCATGACATCTGATCCTATCTCTGTTTAACAGGGTCCGTGATTGCTTGTATTACATATATTCTGTATCTTCAATATGTTCAATATATGTTCTAATATTTACTATAACCACTAGGCCGGTGTCACTGCTAGTGAACTAATAGTCCCCGATGGCATTATAAGTCTAATCTGCAATGCTTTTACTTTGATATTTAAAATTTTCAGTCTTAAAATTTTGTAAATCACTCTAAAACTAAGGAGTATCTCGCTCATGCATATCTCTGTCCGTAGATTGATTCTTTAGCCCACTTTTACCGCAACTTCGGTTTTAACTCTACTCTTCAAATATTTACATATTATTAAAATTCCTATCATTCGGCCATGAGCATCACTGAAAAGACATAATTTGTCGAAATGCGCATCTGGTGCACAAAATTATAAGGTATATAATATTTATTTTACCGATCATCGAAGTTGTCTTTGTCTGAAAAAATACTTTTCCATGTAAGTCTATTCTGAATATATTGATTTATATTCTCAGTGGGAATGCAAGAAGATCACAGTAATATGTTATCAATCCGCTATCATTAATGTAAGAAAACGACGGTGTTGCAGAAAGCATAGTTATTCCTAATTTCTTGAAAGTGTGATGCAACGAAATAAAATTTCCCCTAAAGAATATAGCTCATAACCATAGAGGTATGAATAGTCATTGAACTTGAAATTGAACAAACCATGATATTAAGTTTTTATAACCCTGACTTTGAAAGATAAAGGTCATCTAATTCAGTTGTATGAAGTAAAAAACTTAGATACCGATCCGATTTCCACAACTCGAAGTCCAAGTAACATGATAATAATTATATATAATACGACACAAGCCATCACAGACCCCTGTTAAAACTGACATTGGATCAGGTTCCATGGAGAAGTAAGTATCCCTACCGACGGGTCACACCCGCCGTGATGCCGGAGTGTATACGAATTAGTATTTTTCGCAGTCACAGAAGTAGGAAACGGCACAACCGTAGTCACCGTATGTCGGACAACGATCTATCATATGAGCAAATAAGATCTTTATAACGAAAGTTAAAATTGCAGAATGCTGACTTAAGGCGTAATATCTCTTATCCTTGTGATACTAAATTTTCTCTTAGTAGTTTGCCTCGATAAATAAAGGAACGGTACTCAGAAGAAGCTTGAACGTACCAAATCTTTTGAGACACATAAACATCATACACAGGTGATGAAGGAATGTGACCATTTGCATATGAAATGTTAACAATTGGAAAATTAAAGTCATCATGTTTGCCATAAACTAAAGTAGTTATTTTACCATCTCAGTCAATATAGAGTAGAAGTTCTAAATATGAAGTACAGGAATTGGATACTGTAGTGTCTTTAATTACCAGTTCATTGGGATATATGGTATATACGTATGTATCAAACTTCTTGTTATTTATAGATAGTACATCATTAATATATCTGAATGTAAAATTAAAGGACAATGCCAATTGTTTCTCACTCTACTTTACAGAATTTTGTATGCAGTTAGTTTCATATAAATAAAGAAACAAATCTGCTAACAAAGGAGCACAGTTAATTCCCATAGGGATTACGATGGTCTGCTGGAAGACCTCGTCATCAAACACAACATATATATTGTCAGTCAGAAGTCCATCATGTTTTTATGTCATCTTCAGAGTACTGTAATTTCGATTCAGATATATTTTTCACAAAATGTGTGTTTGGATATTCTAACACAATGTATTTATATCTGAGGTGAACCTTCTTTTTTTACTCTACATCCCTTATGCAGGTCATTCCTTGAAAGTTGCATTATGACTAATACGGTTGTTGGGACTCGACGAAGGACAATGTTTAGACGTATTCTGAGGAGAAATTGTCCTTAACTCCATTCGTTCTGACCGAGTGTGGGGACCTACAGATAAGCTCGTTTCAGACTGGCAGGGCACGGTTGGCTAATGTCGATGCCACTTAATATTTGTTTATATTTATATTTATTTCACAACAATACTGTAAACGTGTTCAACGATGTATGGCGAAACCGGTTGGCTCTAGTAGGTGGGCGCCCATAAACCGGTTAACCACACCAATTAAGTAACGTTTGTTGCCTCATTTGACCGTCCTAACTCGGTACCGTAACCGCTGCACAATCGAATATTTTGTAATGTCTTTTTTCTGTGTATATTCTACAGTAATCATGTTTTGTTTGCATGTCCTTGGTCTTCTGTTTTCTCTAATAAACTTCATTAAGAATATGTTTTTATCACTTGTTTTAACTGTGTTCGTTGAAATCCAGAGGGTGTTCTCAGCCCAGTTTTCAGCATCTGTGAATACATACTTCAAAATGACTTTCAGATATGGTTTAACCTTCTTCATTTTTTTTTACTTATACATGAGTTTGTAAATTGTTCTATAAGTGATGACCATATACGTTATGCATAGACTTTAGGTTAATTTGGTAATGAGTCTGTTGCTTCTATTTCCAAAGTTAAGGAGACACTCTCCCTCAGAACCTGAATTTACAGTTATTGAAATGATAATCATTTATTTGATATTTTTGTAAGATTCTCAGATATATAAACTTTTCATTAATACAAGAATTAAAAACTTTACTACTGCAAAGATCATACGTTATTTATTAAAGAGAAAACAGAAGATATCTGACAAAGCTGTATGACACAAATCACCAAGGAACCTACACACAAAAAATGACATTAGCATAATATACACGGAACGACATTACAAAAATATTCGATTGTGCTGCGGTTACGATACCGACTCAGAGCGGTCAACTGAAGTAACAAACGTCACTCAATTGGTGTGTTTAACCGGTTTACAGGCGCCCACTGTTCCACTCACCGCAAAAGCAGCACAATCAAAGGACACACATTTAACAATTTATAAATACTCCTCCATATAGAAAACAAGGATCAACAGGTTTCTCAAGGAGAGAGGTCATAAAAATTTATCACATACGAAACAATTATAGAATAATATGTTGCTATCAAAAATATGTAAGAAGACATCAACACAAGTAAACCGTGCTCTGCCCATCTGTAAGGTAGCTCAGATCCTTGATCAATAGGAGTCTCGACTAACAGTTAGTCGAGGAAGAAAGAATTTGTTTAGGGATTTAGAGATGAAAAGTAAAAAAAAAAAAAACCAAAATCCAAAAATAATATAAAAAACCCCAGATGTGAATAAAGACATCGTCGTCGTTTTGATGCGGTCACATGATTGATGGCTCATGAATATTCATTATCTAGGGGTGAAAGTGAAAAGAAAGCATGATATTTTCGACGCTGGTATCTCGTTAATGGTACAATATTTTCAAAAGAGTTTTTGTAAATCTTCGAAGAAGTGTCTAATATATACATATGTGGACTTAAAAGCTTATAGTAAGTTTCATAACTTAAAAAGCCGCTGAGGAACGTTGTTTTTAAGGTTTTTGCATCATTGAAAAGACATAAGTCGTCGAAGGCGCATATTATGCAGGTACATATGTGCTAAAAACCAAAAAAAACAAAAAAAAAAAACAAAACAAAAAACCCAAAAAAACTCTTAACTTGATGGGCAATCAAAGTACCTCATTACCTAATCGCATCAGATGTTTACTTTAGGTGGAAGCAAGATATTTGAAAGAATCGACAAGACTATTAAACTTGATATGGAATATGACAGAAAATGAAGCAAAATCGTGGGCATTGCAGCTTTTGAATTTGGAGAAAGATATATCAAAGGTGAGAATTAATATTTTTATGACAGTGAAATGTATTTACCTTTATAAAATGTATAAAGTCACTAACAAGTAACTTACAGTAATGATATATATTATCACGAGGCATGCAAACAACGAAGTACCTGAGGGTCGACCACAAGTCCATGGAATAAAATGACAATATCATGTATAACGTTACATGAAAGTCCCAGTCGTAGATAGAATGTTAAATAATAACGAATTTTCATTATATAATGTTCACATAGTCGACTATGTCAATATTCAAACATCACATAATCAGCATTATTCAAGTGATAAATTGATGTACAATACAAAAGTATTGGATGCATTGCCAGTATAGTATTCACTAAAACGTAACACTGTGGATTCACGCAATGTAAAAAGATTACGAAAGATATGTGACAATAAGATCTCACCGGCAAATGTATAACAAAAACTCATTGTACAGAAAGACGTCACAAAAAAGATTGAGAAAGATACTTGACGTTAGGATCTCACCAGCAAATGTATAACAAATCTCATTATACAGAAAGTCGTCACAAAAAGAATTATAGTGCAATTCCAGTACTAGTGCTGACCTATGGAATAGTAAACTGATCGAAAAGTCAAATTTCCCACTGACGACGTGCAAAATTTTAAATAAATCTCAATTTAGAGAATACAAACTTATTAACGCGGAAGTTAATAGATTTATTAATTCTTGTTAAAGTTACTCCAAAAATATTGTACTTAAATATCCCGTCATCTTCAGCAATGCATATGGATTTATGCCTTTGCAAGGGACCTTTCCGAAGCAGTAAGGGTTATTGTACGAACAGACTTCAACCGTGACACGGATTTTTTTCTACAGTGTTAATGTAAAACAGTTGCTGATCTAGTTATTTAACATATTATATACAAGATAAATGTGGGTTAAATTGTTAAGAAAGTGTCACTACAGAGAGATTATCACACTGTGGCACTTGCAGCAATGCATTAAGGTGGACAATCATGAACATCGTAAAATTTGATCAAATCAGGTTCCCGGAAAGCATTAATTCCTCATAAGAATCCTGGTCTTTTCCGCTAATATGTATTATGTTAAGTTCTTTAGTAAAACGGGCCTCTGATCGACGGGTTATATCAGCGAAATATTAAGTGTACATTTACATCAATAAAACCTAACCGTGCTCTACGCATCCTGAAGTGAGCTCTGGGCTGTTTGTCAAAGTATCATCTACCAGCCATATGAAGGCAGGCGCATGACCTTTCCTCATTTGACAAAAGACTTAGATATGATCACTTAGAACCCCTATCACACATAAGTGGCTAACCAAAGGTATCAGGAAAAAAGCAAATTAATCTGACCAAGCTGCACGACAAAATACGCCATGTAGAATCTTCACCACTTGGTTAGCGGAACAGGAAACGTTAACTCTTTCTAGACATCTGTTTCACTTTTGATTACTAGGGGTTCATGAATGTCTGCCATGGTAGGTTATTGTGAGTACGTATTGACAAAGCACCAGTTACTTTTGTATTTTATATTTGGAAGTTTTTGTTACTTGATAACTTGATAAAGGCTCCGGTAACTTTATTTTATCATGTAATAAAATAGTCAAACGTCATCTAAATACACATTATGACATTGAGATCATCAAAAAGACTATAGGTCTTGTATTTGACCCCTCCACAGCCTTATGCAGACTTTTACTTGAACGTTGCACGCTGACTAACAGGGCGGTGGGGACTATATGACGGGCTTTGTCCAAACCTCTTTCAGAGGAGACATGGTCCTGAACCTCGTCCCCGCTGACTGTTAGTCAGAACTCTTACAAATCTAGGGTTTTAGCTCGCTTTCAGACTGGCAGAGAACGGTTTATCATGTTGATGTCGCATATATTTTCATATCATTATGTCTTTTACAATACCTTACGTGTTTATATTTTATGACCTTTCAATATGCGATACCTGTTGACCCTTGTTCTTTACATGGAGAATTATTTATAAATTTTTAAATGTACGTCCTTTGATTGTTCTGCTGTTACGGTCAGTTGGAAGGTTAACCACATCATTTGTTTGGCGTTTGTCAAATTAAATGACCGTCCTAAGTCGGTATCGTAATTGCACTACAATCAAATATTTTCGTAATGTGTTATATGTGCTAGTATATTATTTATATTCATGTATTGTATAGCTTCATGGTAACTTCTGCCACATAACTGCCACATAACTGAGCCAGTAATTCCTCTTTTTTCTTTGATAAATTATTTAAGATTACTGTTTCTTTTATAGTCTAGAAATAGTGACCTTTATGCTTATAACAGATCGAGTGTTTACAACGTTATGCCAATACACTACTTACAGAGTAAATGCCCGTTGGTAAGTAATAAATATCTAAATAATGTGCATTACTTTATATACGATATATTTGATAAAATATTTGGATATATAATAATTGTCAAAAGAAATAAATAATAATGTAAGTTCCCTTCTCGCTTTCCCAGTCTATATATGGGTTAGGGTTTATTTAAAGAAACTGGTTTTGGGAGTTCAGTTATGCTTCTTATAAAATGTACTTTGGTTAGTAATTTATTTGATTTTCCATTTTTGCTGATGTTGTATGCCCTTCGTATTTATGATTTTGGACTACTGAATTGGTTTTATCCATCTGTTGTATACTGATGTATGAGAGGCCGTACTGGGTAGAGCTGGTGAAAACATGGTCAGAAACACAAAAACTGGAGGTTGACATCTTAGAACAATTTTTGTTTGATTAAAGGATATTCATAAACAGGTTAACAATATAAATTGAGCTCATAACGGTTACTAATTCCGAATGTACATATATAACACTCCTTCCCCTTTACCTAAAAGATAGAATATATTTTGAATGAAATATTATTTAAGCAAATTATATCTATTAACTTGAATATGAGTAAAATAAGCGTCTGCATGATACTTGATTGTTATTTTTGGTATTTAAAGGACAATTATATTGGTAAAGATAAATCCACAGTATGCTTCAATAATATATTAAAGTTAAAATAGAACCCATGGGTTCTGATAGTGCACAGGGATTATTATGCCCTTTTAACACTTGCAACCATCTTAAAGTGAACTGAACAATTATCACATTAACAGAGGAATCAGTAGTTCCTATGTGGTACGAAGGGATTATTATGTCCTTTTAACACTTGCAACAGTCTAAAAGTATACTGAACAATTCACACATTTGCAGAGGAATCTGCGGTTCCTGGGTAGAACAAAGGGATTATTATGCCCATTTAACACTTGTAACCACCACGTGATCTGTGAATAAATGACACATTATAAGTTTAAGCGGTAAGACTGCTTTTTGGTTCTGGTCGGATTTTGGCGCGGTTGAATAACACATTTGGGTTGTTCAAATATTTGAGTCCATGAGAACTTGCGGAGGTTTATGAGTTCTCCTGATGAATGTTGGATGATATGGATGTAGGTTCAACGCAGTGCGGCTGATCTACGTTGGCATCTTGGGAAGCACTATGCATTTGATCAACGTGTCTCCTCAATACTTTAAGATAAGAAACCACGTTTGTACTTATTTTACCTTGTGTCTATTTTCGCCCTTCCTAATAATTACGCACAAGTACAGACTGGTCGTCTTCAAACTGCCTGATGTTTGAATATGTGTGTTTAGCAGATGTGATAACGCTGTACTACAATAGAGGTGTAAGGCTTCAACAAACCAAGCCTTGAGCGAATATTTTTTTCATACATGAGTGTACACAGAGTTTCATCGTGCCATGGGGGTTGTTCGGTATTGAGCAAATAAAGAGGAAATTTTCTGGTGGAGATTTGCATGTTCATCGATATTAACGCTGCGTATGGCGGGTTTCAGGGACTGAACAAAGCGTTCAGCTTGTCCATTATTACGCAGATAATATGGAGCACTAGTAATGTATCTTACGCCATTTTGTGCCATACATTGTTTGAATTAGTCAGAGACAAACTGGGAACCATTGTCTAAAACAACCTTACATGGTATTCCTTGTCTTGCGAACACAGAGCATAAAACTCGGATTGTGGCTAATGATGTGTTTGAGGTCATAGTAAAGACCTCAGGCCATTTGCTGTGTGCATCGACAATAACTAGCTACAATGCTTTTTAAAACGAACCAGCATAGTCAATATGTATACGGTACCACAGCGTATCGGGCCTTTCCAGAGGGTGAACTGGTGCTTTGGAGGGCTGGTATTGTGTTGCTAAGCATCCATAGCAAGTGCGCAATATGTTTTCTAGATTACTGTCAATATTGGGCACCATACATATGATTTTGCTTTGGCTTTCATACGTACAATACCGGGATGCTTAAAATGTATGTCATTCAACACATGGGACCACAATGGATCTAGGATACTAATGTGATTTCCTCATAAACTACAACCTTCGTGAAGTTAGAGTTCTTCCTTGAATATACAGTTTGGTAAAAATCGCTTGTCTCTTGAGGAATTTGTCCTGTAGTGACGTAGTCTAAAAGTTAAGATAAAACGGGTCTCGTCTAGTTGCCTTTCGCGCTTTTTCTCAACGGGTAACTTATCAAACTGGGAGTTGTAAAACATAATGATTTCATCAGATTCCTGATTCGTCGCCACTGTTGTATGCTGATTGATCAGGAGCCGTACTTGGTAGAGCTGGTGGCAACGTGGTCACAAAACACACAAACTGGAGTTTGACATCTTAGAAATATTATTGATTATTGTCATGTTGCTCCTTTAACCGTACACTAATAATGTGACCTACCTTCTGGCAATAATGACATACAACAGTAGTGTGACGACATTTATCAGCACCATGGTTACCGTCACAACAAAAACATTTAGACTTTTTGACATGAAAGTAGAACCTGCATTGTATTTGGTAGATTAAGAATTGCGAGGTTTTACATCGATTTTGTTTACAGGTTGACATTGACCTTGAGGTTCGCTTGAATAACGACGGCAACAGTACTAGCATTGTCAAGTGTTAAATCAGATTGCGTACGCAGATCACAAAAAGACCTGTCTTTGTAAAGATGATGGATAAATCCAAAGCACAAGTCCAAAAATCATAAAACCAGTGGACATACAAAATCAGTGAAAATGAAAAACAAATGGAAAATAACAAAATATGTCTACTTCAAAGAGCATATGTGAACCCCTGTGATGGAGTGAGATCAGGTGCCCGGGGAGAGTGAGCATCTCCTGCTTGCTAGCAAGACTCGTCACACATATACCCAGTAGAAAGAGTCAGATCGTGTAAATTCCATATGTATTTATATATGGAGAAGTCGAAGTAGGTAACCTTCTAGTATAGAAGGTGTCAAATCTGTGTAAAATGATCGGAATCGGTCTCAGTCCAGAATATCATTTAAAAGTCTGGATAACAAGATATCATACGGAGTAATAAGAGTCTCGTAACGACCATAGAATTTCCTCAGTGACGTTGCTAGTCTAACACATATATAACCCTGGTTGAGCAGCTTAAGTGAAAGTCGCCTAGCCCTCAGAACAAAGTCACTGTAATTTGAACATGCTCTGGAATAACGTATTAACTGCGATATGAATACGCCGTATGCGGGCGATGATGGAATGTTGCTACTTATGAAAGGAAAGTTTGTGATAGCGAAATTGAAATCGTCACGTTTGTCATAGAGTGAGGTGTTCAATTGACCATTAATGTCGAAAGACAACATAATATCTGAATACGAAGTAGAATTACTACTTTCTGTGGTTTCTTTGACCTCAAGTTCACTTGGATAGATGATGCTAAGGTAATCCGCGAATGAAGGATTATTAATTGAAAGCAAGTCATCTATATATCTATATATCTATATATAAGTCAAGAGCCAATTGTTTTTTTTCCTTGCGAAAGCAAAGACTGAATGAATTCGGCTTCGTATGAGTAAAGGAATATGTCAGCCAGAAACGGAGCACAGTTAGTGCCCATTGGAATGCCGACAATTTGTTGAAAAACCTTACCTCCAAACACCACAAAAATGTTATCGATAAGAAAGTTCAACATCTGGATGACAGCTGTTTCAGTGTATTTATTTTTGGAATCAGAATTTTCCCTAACAAAGTAAGTTTTATCGTGGCCTATTACTATATATTTGAATTTGCGGCTTCCGTTTTTACTAGTAAATGCATTTTGAATAATTTCCGCTATCTGACTTTTAATTTCTGATGAGGGATCGTTGTGTAAAGAGTCGAAAAGTCAAAAGACTTGATAGAGTGAATTTTAGTAAAACTTTTTGATTTTAGATTTTCTAACAACTCTTTTGAATTTTTAAGGATCCACATTTGATTAATTCCACTTCTGGAATATACTGTTTCGCAATATCTATGAAGGCCAGATTTAATTTCTGATAATATTTTTGTGAGTAGCATTGATAGAGATTTTGTGGAACACTTCGAGTAACCAGCGATAAAGCGTTGTTTGTAAGGATTTTTGTGCATTTTTGGAATGCAGTACAAATATGGAAGTTCTAACTTTAATTTATTTGAGTCAATACCAAACGTATTGAGGACAGATTTATGATTCTCAAGTACTTCCGAAATCGAAAACTTCGTGAGACTATAAGTACGATTTCCTGGAGCTGAATTTAATCCTAATTCTTTCACTAGGCTGTCAAAGTTCATAATATTCTCAAAATTTTGGCTCCATGTGAATGATCTGGGTTCTCTATATTTTGGACCTTTAAGTAAAAGTTCTCTTAATTTAGTGTTTTTAACAATATCGAGATCACCAGTAACGACATGGCCACAAGGAGAATATACAAAATTAGATGAGGAACATGCACACGATTGAGGATGGCATGCAGAGTTGCTAAGATCAAGACACTGTAGAAACCCTTTGTAATCATAAATTTTGGATGCAACTGATGGCGTGTAGCTATAGGAAATACATGGCGGATCTTTGTTTTTGAAATATGGAGGTATTTTCTCTAAAACAGACTTATGATTTAAAATTTGGCCAAAATTTAAATAATCAATGCCTTTATTTGCAAATTTAATTTTGATGAAAGGGCGATTAGATTTTTCCATAGAAATATCTGACTTGACGGGACGAAAAAGTCTAGCGGTCGATATGTCCATAATAATGCCATCTAGTCTATACTCTGCAGAGCTTACATCAGTAAATATACGGTGTCTGGACGATACGTACAACTCGTGTATTTTTCTCAGTGAAATAGAATAAAGTTTTGTACGAATGTGATGAAGGCCCAAAGGTTTATTTCTAAATGGCAAAAGAACATCAAAGGAAATATTATGTATTTCAGGTTTGTTGTATTTGCGTGTACCATGACTCCGATGCCTCCTCTGGCTTTTGTTGAATAAACCGAGTACGTTAACTGATTGACACGCAGGACTACTGAGGTTACCAATACTACTAATATTGTCATTGAATCCATAGGGCGAGGCAGTGCCGAGACGTCTCATCCAGTATTCTTCTCTTTTCCGACGAAAAGGAGTGCTCAAATTGGCATTGTTTGTGGGGTGATATATTTTTTCTATAATTCTAATTTTCATTGAGAGAATAGAGTGGTCAGGCTGGTTGAAGTGGCGATAGAGTAATTGGTTTCCGCCACAATTTATTTTGGACCTGTGACCTGATACGGAGTTGTCCCTTTGTCTCTCCAACATATATTAACCCACAGAGTGAACACTCAATACCGTATACAATATTTGTACTCTTGATAGAGTCATTAAGCATATCTCAAATTCGCAATAAAAGCAAGCCGTCTTAATTTCGCAATGCGTTGTAAAGCAGTTTCACCTTGTTTTAGGTCTCTTTTGTGGAACCGAAATGTTTCACCAATAACCACGGGCTGTGGGTTAAGTGTTTACTTAAAAGTTCAATTAGATCTTTGTACTCCTTCTCAGTACAGATCAAAGATATTGATCCGATATCCACAACTCGAAGTCGAAGAAACACGACAATACATATGTAAATAAATATAAGCAATCACGAACCTCTGTCAAAAAAGAGGTGGGATCAGGTGCCATGAAGAAATTAGCATCCCCTGCCGACCGGTCACACCCGTGGTGATGCCATAAGTAGAAGCGAAAAAGTATTATTCGCTGTCACAGAATTAGAAAACGGCACAGCCGTAGTCAAAATAGTTATATGTCATAAGCAGTAAGAATACTGCTGTATAGTATAGGTAGTACAGATGATTTAGTTATTGTGAAATAAGGAAGTCAACATGTCAGACAACGATACATCATATGAGCAAATAAGGTCTTTATAACGAGCGTAAAATGTGTGGATTGTTGACGTAAGTCGTGATATCTCATATCCTTGTTTGAGTAACTTTTTTTCCTAGTAGTTGACTTCGATAAATGAAAAAGCAATACGTAGATGACGCTCGCACATATTGAATCATATGGGATACATTAACACCGTATGTAGGTGATAAAGGAATGTTCCTACTAGTGTATGGAAAATTAACAATGGGGAAACTAAAGTCATCACGTTTGTCATAAATTGTAGTAGTAAGTTTACCATCTCGGTCGATATAAATCAGCAGATCTAAATATGAAGCACATGAATTGGATATTGTAATGTCCTTAACTTCAAGTTCCTTTGGATATATTGTATGTACGCATGTATCAAAGTTTTTGTTATTTATAGATAGTACATCATCAATATACCTGAATGTAAAATTAAAGGACAATGCCAAATGCCTGTTATTTTGACTTACAAGACTTTGTATGAGGTCAATTTCGTACGACGAAAGGAACAAACAAATCGGCTGGTAAAGGAGTACAGTTAGTCCCCATAGGGATTCCGATAGTTTGTTGGAAGACCTGGTCACCGAACACAACATATATATTGTCAATCACAATTGTCAATGGCACAATTGTCCTATAAGGGTAAACAGAGCTGGCAACTTTTTGTCTTCTGCAGATTCATTAGCAATGAAGTAGTTTACAAGTCGCTCGAAGTACAACTCTCATGTTTCCACGTCTTCATCGTAGTTGCCAACCCTACCGATTGCAAATATCGTCATTGTATCATATATGTGGGTTCTGGTTCGTCGCCAATGTTATATATTGATGTGTGAGGGGCCGTACTGGGTAAAGCTGGTGACAACGAGGTCACACAACACACAAACTGGAGGTTGACATCTAAGAACTATTTATTTGATTAAATAATATTCAAACGCAGGCTAACAATATAAACTGTGTCCATAACGTGTACTAATTCCGAGTGTACATATATAACACCATCATCTTAACATCCAGAAATACTGTTAGTAATTGTTATGTAATTCTTTACGTGTTGTACCCGAACATGTAATTGTCCATCACAATGACATCGTAACATTTACCTTAGTATGCTTATTTAATATAGAGAATTTCATTGTAGCTAGATTGGATGCTTTACATGGACGTCATTCTAGAAAAGTCAAATAAGAAAGTGTCCCTCAACGAGGAAGTTGTTGTGTTACATGAAGATGGCTTATTTAGGATTTGTGGTATAATACATAATTATCTGAAGGCCAAAAAGACGGAGGTTGTGAACATGTTCCTTACTTTGCATCTTGTGCGGTCACTGATGCCATTTTTCGACGCTAAAACGTTTGATTACAATGTACATTATAATCAAGGTTAGTTGATACTTATCTTTATGCACTACTTTGATATTTGGTATTACAGATATATATGTAATTGAAGTTTAAGTTATAGTTTATATCACTGCTTTTGAACTGTAAGTTATAAAAAATAAGGAGTATTTCTCTATCGCATTATATGTGGTTTGTGATTTTCCTATTTTGTAAAGTTTTCCCAGGGGTATCTGCCAATTGACCACAAATCACCTAAAGTTGGGTGCAGTCCTTACTTTTCATTCAAGTGCACTTTACAAGTGCATTTCAAGATTTATTTTTAGTCTTGAAAACCAGTCATAGAGTTTAGTCAAATGCACTTGATGTCAGATTTACTTTAAAGTAATTCCGTCTTCAAGTTTACTGTCATGTGACACGATGTTTACTTGTCACGTTCAGTTATTAAAATTATCCAGTTTCGTATAAAACGATAGAAATACTTATTTTATGATGTACAATTGCATATTTTATGAACAAAAATGCTTGAATAGAAAAATATAGTAAATATTCGATCAACAATTTCACCATATTGATTTTATTTTGAACATTCAGACGGTATTAAATCGGAAGTTTCGATTGTACTAGATGGACATCTGTTTATTTTTTATTTCTTCTTAAACTTGTGAGTTATTATAGCAGCATATAATTCTAGAAACAATTTGTGTGTATGACCTCGTCTTGGGAAACTGTTGATCCTTGTTTTCTATATTGAGGATTATTTATACGATAGAATAAGTAGTCCTCCAAAGGAAGTAAAATACACTAAAAGAAATAACACAAACACTCTTTGCCGCAAATTTTCGACCTCCTGGCCTTTATCAAGCAATAGTTAGAATAGTACAGAAGAACTATGTAACATCCATCTTTACATGTTTAATATAAACAAGCTTCTAAATTCCGATAAACGTTGACGTCATAACGTCATTATTACGCGCGTTAGTATGGCATTAAAATAGACTAAACAACATAATAATACAAGCATAAATATATAAAAAAATAAAAACCGCATCGACAGACTAAACGCAAGACCGATCGACCGACAATCTGATCGACCAACCGACCGTACGACAGACCGACCGGGCGATAGCGGCAAAGTAACACCCCCTCATTACTGGAAAAAAAGGGGGGGTTGCATTAAAAGACAACTAAGCATAGAATCACCACAAGAAATAAATAGTTCATAAATTAGTTATACAATTACATGTTGGTTAGTTTTAATATTACACCCATTAGGCCTGCGCGTTTCCAAATCTCTTATCCAGTTATCTTTGACAATTAATCTGTATATTTTATTTTCTCCGGTAGTCCTAGCCATGACCGCAACACAAAGATCACCTTCATCATGGTTCGCAAAATGTTTCATAATTGGTTTTTTCTTTGGTGCTTTATATCGCTTCTATGTTCTTCTATTCTTTCTTTTAACGATCTTTCTGTTCTTCCTACATATACAGTTTGTTTACATTTATTGCAGATTAGCGCATAAATCAAATTCCTGTCTGTACACTTCCCGTCTTTTACTGTCTTGAAGGACTTTTTTCTCTTAAAATAAAAAATATCACCATTTTTAATTATCCTACATATTATACATGTACATGATGTTTCATCTTGTTTTATAGAATTTTCAGTTTTCCTATGCACAAGTGTATCACATAAATTTTTATCGCGTCGAAAAGCCAAAATTGGGGGATCGGGGAAAACATTGCGCATTCTCTCTGATTTATACAGTGTCGACTGATGTTTTTTTTTTAAAAATATTCCTTTTGTCCGGCAGTAGTTTAGAAAATGTACACACTAGTGTAACTCGTTCAGATTTGTCTGCTTTAACCTTCAGTTTAAGTAAATCGTCCCTATCTAATTTATCCACTCTACATAATTGCTTCTCAATCAGTCTACCGCTGTAGCCTCGTTTTCGTAATTGTAGTTTTAGTTCATGTCGGTGTATCGCGTAATCCACTTCCTTTTTGCAAATTCTCTTTATCCTTAACCCGAGTCCGTATGCAATCCCTTTCTTCGTATGTGGTGGGTGGCACGAATCCGATCTAAGATATAAGTGTTTATCCGTCGGTTTAGTGAACAAATCCGTATACACATGTCCGTTCTCGATTTTAACTCGCGTATCTAGGAATTCAATGGATTCTTGACTCGATTTAAATTCAATTTTAATATTTTCATGTATACTATTCGCGTGCTCTATAAACTTAAGTAGCGAATCCAGATTTCCGTCCCATATACCAAAACCGTCATCGATGTAGCGTTTGTCAAATGTACGTAGTTTTTCAAATTCCATAAGTTTTTCATCCCATTTTCTCATGTACGCGCACGCAAAATTTCTGCCAAGTTTCGATCCAATCGCGATTCCCTCTATCTGTTTATAATTTTTGTTTCCCAAGCTGAAGCCGTTGGAATCCAAAACAGTTTCCATCATCTGGATCGCGTATTCTGTAGGTATGAGCGGATCAGTCCTAGTCTCAAATGCCTCTTTAAATGCTTCCAGTCCTTCCTTTCTAGGTACAGAAGGATAAAGTTTAAAGACGTCAAAACAAAATAAAATCGCGTCACTGGGGATAGAAGAGTCCATGTTTTTAAGCTTATAAATAAAATCGGTAGTATCTCTTATATATGAAGGGGAGCTGGTAACAAAATTATCTAACTCATATTCCATGACCTCGGCTATCCTCTCCATAGGTGTATTTATACCGGTAACAATTGTCCTAAGTGGTGCGTCTTTTTTTTTTTTATAAATTTTCGGATTGCCCTTTAATTTGCCGAATGCCGGATACTTTGGAATGAAGTAGTGTTGCATGTCCTTGGTAATCGCCCCTTCCTTACACATTTTATTAACTAGCTTCCTAATCTTTTTCATAGTTACAGCAGTCATGTCCGTTGGCGTCTCTACATACGAATTACTTATTCAGAAGTGAATAAAAGGCATCTCTCTCTTCTCGCGTAGTATTCAGTTTCCCTCCTTACTGAAGACTATTAATAATGTCATTTTTATCGAGTTCAATATACATATCTAACCACTGATCTCTCCCGGGCGTTGGTGTAAAATAATTCTTCTTTTTTTTCTACAAATTTCTGTTCTACTACTTTACTGTTTCCATTCTCATCAAAGAAAAACTCGCGCAGCCGCATTCGTCTATCCCACTCTGCAAGATCAGAAAGGAGTTTGGTCATGTTAACCTTAGTTCTATCGGGTATAACTTTCAAACGTTTAGTAAGTAGATTGATTTCAGATTCCTTTAGCGAATAATCAGACAAGTTTATTTTTTCTTGTTTCCAAGTGCGGTTTATCGGCTTTCCCAATTTTATCTTTCATTTCTCTGTCATGACTTAGTACCGGAGGATCTTCACAAATTGCCTTCTATCGGGTGCGTCTGCGTTTAAGAGAAAGAAGTCCTTCAAGACAGTAAAAGACGCGAAGTGAACAGACAGGAATTTGATTTATGCTCTAATCTGCAATAAATGTAAACAAACTGTATATTTAGGAGAAACAGAAAGATCGTTAAAAGAAAGAATAGAAGAACATAGAAGCGATATAAAGTACCAAAGAGAAAAACCAACTATGAAACAATTTGCGAACCATGATGAAGGTGACTTTCGTGTTGCGGTCATGGCTATGGCTAGGACTACCGGAGAAAATAAAATATACAGATTAATTGTCGAAGATAACTGGATAAGAAATTTGGAAACGCGCAGGCCTAATGGGTGCAATATTAAAACTAACTAACATGTGATTGTATAACTAATTCATGAAATATTTATTTCTTGTGGTGATTCTATGCTTAGTTTTCTTTTAATGCCCCCCCCCCCCTTTTCGGTAATGAGGGGGTGTTACTTTGCCTCTATCGCCCGGTCGGTCTGTCGTACGGTCGGTCGATCGGTCTGGCGGTTGGTCTGTCGATGCGGTTTTTATTTTTTTATATTTATGCTTGTATTATTATGTTGTTTAGTCTATTTTAATGCCATACTTACGCGCGTAATAATGACGTTATGGCGTCAACGTTTATCGGAATTTAGAAGCTTGTTTATGTTAGACATGTAAAGATGGATGTTACATAGTTCTTCTGTACTATTCTAACTATTGCTTGATAAAGGCCAGGAGGCCGAAAATTTGCGGCAAAGAGTGTTTGTGTTATTTCTTTTAGATTATTTATACATTTTCAAATTTGTGTTCTTTGTTTGTGCTGCTTTTGAGATGAGTGGGAACATGAGCGCTAGTAAACCGGTTAATCACACCAATTCAGCGACGTTTGTTACTGTAAATGACCGTCCTAAGTCGGTATCGTAACTGCAGCACAATCGAATATTTTTTAAAAAAGTTTTTCGTGTATATTTTACTGTTATAATGTCTTCCGTGCATGATCTTGGTGATTTGTGTCATCTAGCTTAGTCAGATGTCTAACGTTTTCTCTTTTATTTGTTTTATTATACGGTAGCGGCTGATCTCAACGATCGCATAACCACTTCAATCTAATAAAATTATCCTTTTCATTATACACTGATATCCGAGACAACTTTACAATAGGTGTTTCCATGTCCAATGTTTAAATAAAACAAACAAACATAACTCGAAACATTAAATGCGTGTATTAGTCCGGTTACATCAAATGAAATGAAGCGGTATACATGGATATGTATATAGAAAGTAAACTAAACTGGAAGTGCACTTGGAGTAAACTTGGAATAAGGTTTTGTGTTAAACAGGTTTGCTCTATTGTCGTCAAATAAACTTGAAAAGCAGTCATAAAATGAACTTGAAGTGCACTTTATATAAGGTTAGGACAGCACCCCACTGTATCAATCCTGTCTTTCTGTCAATGTTTGATTATTGTCCTCCTTTTTATTTGTATTTATCCAGTACTTCGTTTAGATCTATAAGATCCCCGATAACGGCTTGTCATATATCTTATTTTCTACAGTTTCGGTCTTGAGCATCACTAAATAAACATAAGTAGTCGGAATGCTATAATATTACAATATGACATCTGGTTATCCAGAGTGTTAAAGTATTTTCTGGGTGGAGACCGATTTTGACCATCTTAAAAACCGACTTGGACAACTACGCTTGGCATTCACTTGATTCGACCATTTCTATCAGACTAAAGTGACAGATGCTAGCAGGCAGGAGACTTAAATACTCTCTCCAGGAACATAATCTCATTTCCTTTTTGTGGCTTCATTTATGCTCCTTAATAAATTTTCTTTCAATAATTCATTTTATATATATATCGCCTTATCTTACCTTTGATTTTTCCCCATTCTTTGTGACCCTATCCCAGATGTTATTTAAACTTCGACAAGTAAACTTCCTAATGCGGCTTCTGATTGGTCGCTCGAAGCATGGTCAAACTCGAGAGTTCCTTCCGATCAATCAGAAGCCGCGTTAGGAAGTGTACATGTCGAAGTTTAATTGACATCTGAGTTGGGGTAACGGAGGATGCAAAACAATCAAAGGTAAGGTGAGGCGATTGCAGAAGTAATTTGACATGTCGACTATAGTGAGTTATTTACTTGTTTATTGTACACCCCCAGAGACTGTTGTATTAGAATTGAAAGTGGCGAGTGGGTCTGGATTAACTTATCGGTGTCCGACTAAACTTTTTTGAGCGAAATTTCGAGTTCGGGGGCTCACCATGCATTTAGTTTTGCATGGATTTGGACAATTTATATATGGATGTGTAGATACCAAGTTTGAGACGATTTGTGAAAAATAAGAAATGTTCTAAGACACAGACTGGATGAGGTGTGTTTTTGGTAAATCGAAGTTCTTACCCTTTTTATTATATTGGTGTGATTGAGGGGGAGGGGACCAAGGAGCCGAAAGCCCTGTGGTTGAAAGACAATCGGCAAAAAGCTGTAGAGGCGCATGATAGAAGACTTACGGTCTTGGCTCTGATATAAGTAACAGAAATCATGTGTTGAATTTTGTTAAATATATAATATTCGCTCATCTTCAAATTTTTCATACATAAATGCTACGGTAGCAATATATTAATACGTTTTGTGCCTGTATTTTGACCATCCTGTTGCTTGAGCGTAATATGCATATTGCTCGATTGACGTTTTCTTAACGATTTTATATATGGGGAAAACACCAATTTGGTACACCTACATTGCAAACAGATACAGGTGCAAATTTGACCCAAGGTTATTTTAATTCCATTAAAGCTAAAAGAATAACCCTGTGATTACCATTAATTCCTATAGCTACACACCATCAGCTGCATCCAAAATTTATAATTACAAAGGGTTTCTACAGTGTCTTGATCTTAGCAACTCAGCATGTCATCCTCAACCGTGTGCATGTTCCTCATCTAATTTTGTATATTCTCCTTGTGGCCATGTCATTACTGGTGATCTTGATATTGTTAAAGACATTAAATTAAGAGAACTTTTACTTCGAGGTCCAAAATACAGAGAACCCAGATCATTCAAATGGAGTCAAAATTTTGATAATATTATGAACTGCTGCGAGGAATATGCCACACGATGGGCAAAAATAGAGGAAGTACAAGTCGACACTCTTTCGGAATGGATAAAATCTATTGCAGTACTGCTGAGATCAAAAATTTAAAAATTACAAGGCTCTGTAAACACCAGATTCGAATCTATTTTTAAAGATCCTGATGTTGTCAGAGAACTTACCTTCCTCCAAGAACATTATATCATTACATCAGCAGATAAAGCGTCTAAGAATTATACATTTAAAAATTAAGATTAAATTCAGCTCCAGGAAATCCTACTTATACTCTCACGAACTTTTCTGTTTCGGAAGTACTTGAGAATCATAAATCTGTCCTCAATACGTTTGATATTGACACAAATAAATTAAATTTAGAACTTCCATATTTCTACTGCATTCCCAAAATGCACAAAAATCCTTACAAACAACACTTTATCCCTGGTTCCTTGAAGTGTTCCACAAAATCTGTATCGATGCTACTCTCAAAAATATTATCAGAAATTAAATCTGGCCTTCATAGATATTGCGAAACAGTATATTCCAGAAGTGGAATTAATCAAATGTGGATCCTTAAAAATTCAAAAGAGTTATTAGAAAATCAAAAAGTTTTACTAAAATTCACTCCATCAAGTCTTTTGACTTTTCGACTCTTTACACAACGATTCCTCATCAGAAAATAAAAGACAGATTAGCGGAAATTGTTCAAAATGCATTTACTAGTAAAAACGGAAGCCGCAAATTCAAATATATAGTTATTGGCCATGATAAAACTTACTTTGTTAGGGAAAATTCTGATTCCAAACATAAATACACTGAAACAGCTGTCATCCAGATGTTGAACTTTCTTATCGATAACATTTTTGTGGTGTTTGGAGGAAAGGTTATTCAACAAATTGTCGGCATTCCAATGGGCACTAACTGTGTACCGCTTCTGGCTGACATATTCCTTTACTCATACGAAGCTGAATTCATTCAGTATTTGCTTTCCAAGGAAAAAAAACCAATTGGCTCTTGGCTTCAATTTTACTAACAGATATATAGATGACTTGCTTTCAATTAATAATCCTTCGTTTGCGGATTACCTTAGCATCATCTATCCAAGTGAACTGGAGGTCAAAGAAACCACAGAAAGTAGTAATTCTACTTCGTATTTAGATATTATGTTGTCTTTCGACATTAATGGTCAATTGAACACCTCACTCTATGACAAACGTGACGATTTCAATTTTGCGATCACAAACTTTCCTTTCATCAGTAGCAACATTCCATTATCGCCCGCATACGGCATATTCATATCTCAGTTAATACGTTATTCCAGAGCAAGTTCAAATTACAATGACTTTGTTCTGAGGGCTAGGCGACTTTCAGTTAAGCTGCTAAACCAGGGTTATATATGAGCTAGACTAGCAACGTCACTGAGGAAGTTCTACGGTCGTTACGAGACTCTTATTACTCCATATGATATCTCGTTATCCAAACTTTAAAAGATATTCTGGACTGAGACTGTTAAACAGATTTGACACCTTCTATACTAGAAGGTTACCTACTTTGACTTCTCCATATATAAATACATATGGAATTTACACGATTTGACTCTTTCTACTGGGTATATGTGACGGGTGTTTCTAGCAAGCAGGAGATGCTCACTCTCCCCGGGCACCTGATCTCACTCCATCACAGGGGTTCACATATGCTCTTGAAGTAGACATATTTTGTTATTTTCCACTTGTTTTTCATTTTCACTGATTTTGTATGTCCTCTGTTTTCATGATGTTTAGACTTATGGTTTGGATTTATCCATCATCTTTATATAATTCAGTATTCTCTTAAACCTCTACTTCATTTGTTTTTTTCCAGAAATTGAAGAGGAGAGAGAACAATGGAGACGCTGTGTGTTTTATACTAATCAAGGGTTTGGCTTTGTCACAGGAGCAATGTATGTAAATGGTACTTCAAAGACAAACTCTGTCATTAAAGTAAGTAAGGTATTATAAATTACCCTAATGAGTAGATTGTGTGATATATTATCACAAACATATTTTTTCAATAACGACAAAGTAAAAAACGAAGTCCATGGAATAGAAGGACAATATCTTGAATAGTGTCATATTTACACAAATGCGAACCCCAATAAAATGGAGGTGATGCCAGGTGCCCGGGTAAGCGTCTTACTGGTTATGTGCAACACCCGTTGCAAAAGTCCTGCAACAACCTTTGAAGTCGGAGAGGTAAATACATAAATATGCACGCCCAAACACACGAAGGAGACAAGAAAGTAAAAAACGAAGAAGTACCGAAGGGTAAACCATATCGGAGTCAAATTTTCCCATTTAAGGCAAGAAATGCTGCCTAACTGAAATTCCGGTTTCGAAAAGAAAAAAGAGGAGTTACCGGCTCAGTTATGTGGCAGAAGTCACCATGGAGCTATACAAGACATGAATATAAATAATATACTAGAACATATAACACATTACAAAAATTTTTGATTGTAGTGCATTTACGATACCGACTTAGGACGGTCATTTAATTTGTCAAAAGCCAAACAAATGGTTTGGTTAACCGGTTTACGGGCCCACCTTCCCACTCACCGTAACAGCAGAACAATCAAAGGACGTACTTTTAAAAATTTATAAACAATCCTCCATGTAAAGAACAAGGGTCAACAGGTATCGCATATTGAGAGGTCATAAAAATATAAACACGTAAGGTATTGTAAAACACATAATGGTATAAAAATATATGCGACATCAACATGATAAACCGTGCTATGCCAGTCTGAAAGCGAGCTAAGACGCTAGATCTGTAGGAGTCCCAACTAACAGTCAGAGGGGACGAGGTTCAGGACCATGTCTCCTCTGAAAGAGGTTTGGACAAGGCCCGTCATATAGTCCCCACCGTCCTGTTAGTCAGTGTGCAATGTTCAAGTAAAAGTCTGAAAAGGCTATAGAGGGGCCAAATACAAGACCTATAGTCTTTTTGATGATCTCAATGTCATATTTTCTATTTAGAAGACGTTTGACTATTTTATTACATGATAAAATAACGTTATCGGAGCCTCTTACTTTCCTTAGTTTATATACGAGATGACCGTAAAAATTAGGATGGGAAATTCTATTGGATACATACTGTGGAAAAGAAATATTTCCAAATTTAGATAGAAGTTCTGAATAAGATCTGAAGAATTTGCCGAATGTTTTTTCTAAGCTTGTGATGTCTGTAACCCTGAGTTAAAAGTTTAGTAGTAATTTGTAAATTTCGTTTATGAAAGTCCAAAACATCGGTGCAGCCTCTGACAAATCGAACTTATTGAGATATATAGATACCATATGAAGGGAGTCGGACTAATTGAGATATATAGATACCATATGATTGGACAATTATCTAAGTAAATATCTGGAGTATTCACCCTCAAACCAGTTAATTTTTGTTTCTTTTGCCAAAATTATAAGTATCTAATTTTAGGCCGCAACGGTACATATTTTGTAAACGAGCAGTCTGATTCCAGCAGCAAGTATACAGAAAAAGAGATAATCAAAATATTAAAATGTCATATAGATTATATCTTTTTGAATTTCGTGGGAGTGTGCCAACAGATTGTTGCATTCCGACAGGTACAAATTGCGGGCTACGTTTGGCCGACACTTTATTGTACTTGTACGAAGCAGAATTCGTACAGTCTCTGCTCTCCAAACACAATACACAATTATCATTTCGGTTTAACTTTACATACAGATCTATCGATGACGTTTTGTCGATTAACAACTCTGTATTTAAAGATCAGCTCAACATTATATATCCTAACGAACTCGAGATAAAAGATACAACTGAGAACGCCTCTTCTGCTTCATACTTCGATACACTACTGTCAGTTAATGACGATGGTTCATTAGTAACCTCTGTTTATGAGAAAAAAAATTTCAATTTCGTTATTTCCAACTTCTCTTTTCTGAATAGCAACATACCTTCCTCTCTCCTGTATATGGCTTCTTTATTTTACAACTTATACGCTATGCCAGGGCATGCTCTAAATACAAAGATTTTGTATGTCCTCTGGTTTCATGATGTTTGGACTTGTGGTTTCGATTTATCCATCATCTTTACATTTCATTCTGAGAGCAAGTCTCCTTGCCACGAAACTACTCTCACAGGGATATATTTAGGATTGTTTGAAATTGTAACTGGATGTTCTATGGTCGATATAGGGATTTCAGACCCCTTTTTCAAGAATGTTAACCGATATTGTGGGACCTGACAATACAAACCAACCATCTTAACTTTTTGACTATACTTGATTTGACATTATACGTGTATATATACATATACAGATATTTGTTCACCTGCGTTTCCGACACCGGAATTTCAGGCAGGCAGCATTTCTTGCCTTGTATGGGAATTTTGACTTCGTGTTCCTGTATCCTTCGTATGTTCATGCATATATATTTATGTATTTACCTCCTCGATTTGAAAGGTTAATGCAGGACTTTTGCGACGGGTGTTGCGTGCAACCAAGGGACGCTTACTCCTCCCGGGCACCTGGTTTCACCTGGATTTTATTGAGGTTCGCATTTGTCTGAATATGACACTAAACACGATATTGTCCCCTTTATTCCATGGACTATGAGATATGGTTTACCCTTCGGTTTTTACTTGACATAATATGTATATACACATTTATTCACGTGCATTTACTACGCCAGAATTTCAGTTAATCAACAATCCATATCGTGAATATGATGATTTGACTTTGTATTCCTGTCTCCTTCATGTGTTCATGTGTGTATATTTATGTATTTACTTCAGCGACTTGAAAAGTTGTTGCAACCAGGGAAGCCTACTCCTCCCGGGCACCTGGTCTCAGCTCGATATTATTGGGGTTCGCATTTTTTGAATATGACACTATACTGGATATGTTCATTCCATGGACCATGAGCTATGTTCACCCTTCGGTACTTATTGTATATCTTCATGGTGACCTCTGCCACATAACTGAGCCAGTAACTCCTCTTTTTTCTTTCTTCGCTTTTTACTTTTAAAAGTGTGTGAACATGTTCTAGCTATACATACTTCCGTGATTTTGGAGAAGTCCCCTGACGAATACTGGCTCCGAAGCTGACTGAGTAGACACTAGTTCTGCATTTGGGATCTGACCTACAAACCAACCATCATAACTGTCTTACCATACTTGATTTGACATAATACACACACACACACACACACACACACACACACACACACACACACACACACACACACACACACACACACACACACACACACACACACACACACACACACACACACACACACACACACATTTGTTCACGTGCATTTGAGTTCAACAGCATTTCATACTGTGAATATGGTATTTGACTTGGTGTCCTTGTCTCCTTCATGTGCTCATATCTATTTATGCATGTATTTACTTCTTCGACTCAAACGTTGTTGCAGGACTTTTGCGATGGATGTTGCATGTACCAGGAGACGCTTTCTCCTCCCGTGCACCTGCACTACTGGGTCCAAAAACCCCTGAGAATCTCGTTTTTCACTGCAAAACTCTGCAACACACTGAAAAACACTGAAGTCTGCCTGAAAAACACTGAAAAACTCTGAAGTCTACCCTGAAAAACTCTCAAAAGCACTGACGACCCTGAAAAACTCTGCAAAACTCTGAAAAACACTGACGCCACTGAAAAACTCTGCAAAACCCTCCGGCCTCGCGTATTTCTATACGGTCCCTTCTATAATACAAGCCCTTAAAAGGGTTCGCTGTTATCTATACATGACCTTTAATATGTACTAATTGTGATGAATTTATCAGCGGGGAATTAGAAAAAAAATCTGATTTTTTACCATTTCTCAAGGACCTATTTTAACGATTTTTAAAGATAAAATCAAATTCACTCCATCAAGTCTTTTGACTTTTCGACTCTGTACACAACGATCCCTCATCAGAAATTAAAAGACAGATTAGCGGAAATTGTTCAAAATGCATTTACTAGTAAAAACGGAAGCCGCAAATTCAAATATATAGTAATAGGCCACGATAAAACTTACTTTGTTAGGGAAAATTCTGATTCCAAAAATAAATACACTGAAACAGCTGTCATTCAGATGTTGAACTTTCTTATCGATAACATTTTTGTGGTGTTTGGAGGTAAGGTTTTTCAACAAATTGTCGGCATTCCAATGGGCACTAACTGTGCTCCGCTTCTGGCTGACATATTCCTTTATTCATACGAAGCTGAGTTCATTCAGTCTTTGCTTTCGCAAGGAAAAAAACAATTGGCTCTTGGCTTCAATTTTACTTACAGATATATAGATGACTTGCTTTCAATTAATAATCCTTCATTCGCGGATTACCTTAGCATCATCTATCCAAGTGAACTGGAGGTCAAAGAAACCACAGAAACTAGTAATTCTACTTCGTATTTAGATATTATGTTGTCTTTCGACATTAATGGTCAATTGAACACCTCACTCTATGACAAACGTGACGATTTCAATTTCGCTTTCACAAACTTTCCTTTCATAAGTAGCAACATTCCATCATCACCCGCATACGGCGTATTCATATCCCAGTTAATACGTTATTCCAGAGCATGTTCAAATTACAATGACTTTGTTCTGAGGGCTAGGCGACTATCAGTTAAGCTGCTCAACCAGGGTTATATATGTGCTAGACTAGCATCGTCACTGAGGAAGTTCTACGGTCGTTACGAGACTCTTATTACTCCATATGATATCTCGTTATCCAGACTTTTAAATGATATTCTGGACTGAGACCGATTCCGATCACTTTACACAGATTTGACACCTTCTATACTAGAAGGTTACCTACTTCGACATCTCCATATATAGATACATATGGAATTCACACGATTTGACTCTTTCTACGGGGTGTATGTGACGGGTGTTGCTAGCAAGCAGGAGATGCTCACTCTCCCCGGGCACCTGATCTCACTCCATCACAGGGGTTCATATATGCTCTTCAAGTAGACATATTTTGTTATTTTCCATTTGTTTTTCATTTTCACTGATTTTGTATGTCCTATGGTTTCATGATTTTTGGACTTGTGGTTTGGATTTATCCATCATCTTTACATTACTATGATATTGTTCCTATTCTGACTTACGTTTGTATCTTTACATATGCAGTTTAATAAATCACATGAATTATCTACATAGCAAGAACAATTTTATGGACTCAGGACTTTCCAGCGCGATGTCACTTGTTTTATTGATCAACTTAAAGAAAGAAAGAAGAATGAAACAAACAAACGAACGAACAAACAAATAATCTAACTACAGCAGTAGCATGTTGCTTAAGAACGCTGTTTCATAGAGGTGCATTAAGGGAGGGGAAAATAAGTACAATATATAGAACAAGACATATTTGAATTTATTTATTTATTTATTTATTTATTTATTTATTTATTTATCCATTTATAATAAAAGCACCTTTTCCGTACATTTCGGCCAGCGGCCTTCCTCGGCGGACTTCATTTATTTATTTATTTCCTTATTTATTTCTAATGTATCTACAGTCAAACTTCGATATCTCGAACACTGATATCTCGAATACCAGGGATATCTCGAAGTCGAACGTTGGTCCCGAAAAAAATCCTTCATGTTAAATATTAAATTCACCCCGGATGTGTCGAACACTGATATGTCGAATACTATGCTTATCTCGAATACATTTTCAAGTCCCAAAGTTATTATTTACCCGGTTTATCTCGAAGTTGGCTTCTTATTGACAATATTCCCCGCAGCATTTACCCTAAATGACAGGTCGCTCGCGTGGTGTGATCAGTTGACTGTGTCGGTGTACAAAGCCGCAGTAATTACATAATCGATCGCGTCCGTGCTTACCCTTTTATTTATACAAAATATTAATAAATGATGATAGCTTATTAAACTCGACACAAAATTAGATAATTAACATTAACTGTAATTAGCGCTTTTTCATACCTGCGTTTAAAGAAATTTCTTTACAATGTTCATTAAATATTACTATTTCCAATCCGTGTGCATGTCTATGTATTTTTATGCAAAGTAATAGTAATTAAATCAAACTATGACGTGTGTCTTTATCTTGTCTTACGTGTTAGCACGTCCTCGGTTTTAGGTATAGTTTAAGACAGTTATATCCAGTATTGGATTTAAATTACGATGTTACTGAAAAGACCGAAACATGCCGTTTTCAGTTTTGGAGTATATTCTCTATACATGTACATGTATATTCATAAAATATAAAAAGTATGATGAGATTTAGATTAATTATTTGGGAACAATACAATGTGTACAACTTCATGCGTATTTATTGATATATACAAGTATATCTCATACATCTACTATAATAATCACAAATGTCAAATGAATCGGCGCACATTAACAACTGCAAGATTTATTATCCTAAACTCGAAATTTGGATATCTCGAACTACGGATATCTCGAAGTATTTTCCACGGTCCCTCCGACTTCGAGATAACGAGGTTTGACTATATTTATTTAATTATAAATTTATTCATTTATAAATTTATTTATTTATCTACAATAAGAACATCAAATTTTTCCGTACGAAAATAATTGATCAAAATGAATTTAATAAAAATAATTAGATTTTTTAAAAATCGCTGGACGAAGTTAACGGAAAACGCAGAGATTTAATTGTAAATAGATAAATAAATACAGAAAAAAGGGAAATAATTATTTCTATATATCCCTATCAATCATTTTAATAACACATAATGATTGATGTTTATTTTACATCTTTTGCTATCTGTGTAGAGACTCCATCCAAATATTGTTATGTTACGACCTTAAGGACATTCCCCACTCCCTTTCGAGTTTAAAAGCATTTATGATTAATGTTAATAAGTCAGTATTGCACTCTTCATAAATCAGCGGCCATTCATCGATAAAACGCTGTGAAGTTGCGTTAATTTAATTCCACCAACACCACAACCTCCCCCCCCCCTTTTTTTTAAACAGTGTCCAACTTGAGTGAAAGAAGATGGCTTTGGGTGTGCGTATTCCCTTCTCTCTACGCGATACAGGCTGTAATACAGCTACTTATTTAATTCGTATGTAAATTAATGAAACAGAATAGCACTTTATATCACAGAAAAAATCTGCGCATGCGTGGCGGTCAAGATGAACGTCTTCAAATTGCAGAAATATTTTTCTTCAAAAACAGCCCCAAATAAGTTAGATCAAGTGTATCATCGGTGTAAACATCCATCAGATACACCAAGGATAAGTATAACCCCAAATTGATTTGTGAATACCCCTAATATCTGAAAATATCTTTGATTCAACTCTTTTTCTTTGTTGTACATAAACTTCCGGTTTTATATCCAATGTAAACAACCTCTAACAGCTGATCGACATGAAGATCTCTACCCTTGTAATCTTTTTCCAGGTATTGTGTGTGACCCCCTATAATCTTATTGGTGACCTAGATGAGAACTTGTTACTATATAGGTCAAACGATATCTCATTTGCAGCATCAGCCCGCATTTCCTCTGCAGACAGCTGTTACTATTGGGTAAGGCATTGCTCACAGAACATACAACGGCATAAACAACATCACAGGTATAAGTGTCTCATGCTCTTGCTAGCTATAGGAGGAATCGAACCCAACCCAGGACCTGCAGCTAAATTTCCGTGTGGAACATGCAGCAAAACCTGTAGATGGAACCAGAAGGCAGTTGCATGTGACAGCTGTGACCACTGGTACCACACATCGTGCATGGGAATCTCTACGTCTATGTATGACAGATTTTCAGATACTTCAGTATCATGGATATGTACCAATTGTGAGACCCCAAACCACTCAACAATTCTGTATGACACAACCTTATCCGTTTCAAATTCATTTGACCAACTATCGAGCCTTATGAAACGCCAAGATGACACCACAGACAACAGTGCCATATCAGACTCATCCTTCGGAGACCCACCAGCAACGTCATCCCCCAAGAAACAGCAGCAACATGAACGACAGAAGCTAGATGAGAAACTGAGAGTGATTGTCATCAACTTCCAGAGTATAAGGAACAAGGCACCAGATTTACAATCGCTAATCGACTCAACCCAACCAGATATCATCATTGGCACGGAGACATGGCTAGGACCTGTCGTGAACTCATCAGAGGTCATCCCTGTGGAATATGAAGTGTTCAGAAGAGACAGGCGGGATGATCCCCACGGTGGAGTACTGATAGCTACCAAACGTTCCATGGTAAGCTTCACAGCCCTGACTGGAGAAAACTGCGAATTCATCAGCGTCAAAGTGAAGCTTAGACATGGAAAGTCAGCATTGATATCAGCAGCCTACAGACCACCAAACAGAACAGATGAGGAATATACCCAGGCGCTAGTGACAGACATCACAGCAGTCAGATCTGACCACAAATCGGCCTACTTTCTACTTGGAGGAGATTTCAACCTACCCGACATCGACTGGGAGACTGGTACCATCAAAAGTCGAAATGTCCCGAGACAGGTGAATGATGCATATCTCAACTTACGAGATGATCTAGCCATAGAGCAAGTAGTGACCTTCCCTACCAGAGGCAGCAATATCCTTGACCTCCTCTTCACATCACATCCATCCTTGATCGACAGATGCAAAGCCCTACCAGCGATTGGGTAAAGTGACCATGATATCGTGATGATAGATCTCTCTCTTCATACATACCATCAGAAGTCATGCCCCCGAAAAATGCTATTGTGGGACAAAGCAAATAGAGAGGTGGTCAGTCAGTATATAACAACAGCAGTGAACAACATCATGGCAAAAGAATACACAACAGCCAACGATATATGGATTGACTTCAGAGGATCCATATCAACGATAGTAGAAGACGCCATTCCCACCAAGATCAGTAGGAGCCGATATTCAAATCCATGGATGACAACTAGGGTCAAACGTCTACTACGTCAACGCCAGAAATCCTTCAGGAAAGCACGGCACACAAAGAAACCTAAGGACCAGGCCCGATATCGACAACTAAAGGCAGCAGCACAGAGGGAAATGAGGTCAGCTCATGATGAGTTCATAGACCAAACAGTATGTGGAGAGATGCAGAACAACAGCAAGAGATTCTGGTCATACCTGAAGAGCAAACGTCAGGACTCACAAGGAGTAGCCCCACTGAGGAAGACAGATGGACTCCTGTACAGTGATACTGAATCCAAAGCGGAAATACTCAACCAACAATTTCATTCCGTATACACGCGGGAGGATATTACATGGATGCCAAACAAAGGTGCAAGTCCTTATCCAGCGATGCCTTCAATCCAAGTCAGCCAAGCAGGAGTCCACAAGTTACTCAGGAACATCGACTCCCACAAAGCAACAGGACCAGATGGAATCCAAGCCAGGCTTCTACATGAATATGCAGACCAAATAGCTCCAGCATTGACCAAAGTCTTCCAGATCTCATTGGATTCAGGCACCATCCCAGACGACTGGAGATCAGCTTCTATTGTTCCAGTGTACAAGAAAGGTGATAAGCATCAGGCCTCCAACTACAGACCAGTCTCCCTGACCTCCATCTCCTGTAAATTACTGGAACACATCATCCACAGCCAGGTAATGGACCACTTCGACCAGCACTCTATCCTCAGCAACAGTCAACATGGCTTCAGATCCAAGCGTTCCTGTGAAACTCAGCTAGCCATCACCATAGACAGTATTGTCCGCACTTTAGACCAGGGGGGCCAAGTCGACATTGTTCTGCTAGACTTCTCGAAAGCATTTGACAAGGTGCCACATAAGAGATTGCTACATGAGCTGCAGTTCTATGGTGTACGAGACAACACTCTGCTATAGATTAAGGACTTCCTGAACAACAGACAACAACAAGTTCTTCTAGACGGCCATGCCTCATCTAGTGCAGATGTCCTATCAGGAGTACCACAGGGAACAGTACTTGGCCCGCTGCTCTTCCTCACATTCATCAATGACATCCCAGAAGCCACCAAGTCAGAAACCAGGTTGTTCGCAGATGATTGTTTACTGTACCGCCCGATCAACAACACAGAGGACAGCAACAGGCTACAGCAAGACCTTACAGCACTTGAGAAGTGAGAAGAAGAGTGGCAGATGACCTTCCATCCGGAGAAGTGCGTGGTCATACAGGTCTCATCAAAGCGGAAAACAATCAGTGCAGACTACAGACTACACAGCCATAAGTTAGAAGTAGTGGACTCAAGCAATGACCTGGGAGTTACTATCAGCAGCAATATGAAGTGGAACAAGCACATTGATGCCATCACAGCGAAAGCCTATAGGACTCTAGGCTTCCTGAAGCGAAATCTCCGAGGTTGCAGAACATCAGCACGGGTTCGAGCCTATGAAGCCATTGTACGTCCAACGCTGGAGTACGCTGCCTCCATATGGAACCCTCACACTAGCGGACAGATCAACCAGATAGAGAAAGTCCAACGTAGAGCGGCACGATTCGCTACAAGGAACTACTGCGATAGGAAAGCAGGCAGCGTCACCAACATGGTCAACTCCTTGGTATGGGAACCGCTACAGATCAGAAGAGTAAAGATCCGCCTTCTGTTGCTATTCAAGATCCAGCACAATCTAGTGGCCATTCCAGCAGAACAATACCTAATCCAGACAGACACCAGGACAAGGGGACAACATACCTTTCGCATCCCAGCAGCGAAAAAGGATGTATACCGTTTCTCCTTCTTCCCGCGAAACATCAGGGATTGGAACAGACTTCCATCAGCAATGACATCAGCATGTTCCTTGGAGGACTACAGGACTGCATTGGGCAACATACCACCTGCCCACTTCAGCTTAGGATGAGGACAAAAGATTTTAACTTTTTAACTGTCTCATACTGCCCTGAGAGGCTTTTATCTTGACTACCACATGAAGTATAACGCTCAACTTTTGAGTACACTTCGTATTGGAAGAAGGGACAGCTTTACAAATCTCATGTATTCTGTAATATTGCTATTATCAGAGGAAATGCGGAAGAAATCGAACTGATATAATCGATGTAGTTTAGTTTATGATACAAAAATAAATAAATGATCGTGTGTAAAACAAATTGTTTCACTTTTGAAGAGTGAAAATCAGTTTTTGTCCTAAACTTTATAAGTCACTGTTAAAATGACACTTTAATTTTGCCAAAACACAAAATTTACATTGAAATGTATCAACTGGATATGTTTCAACCTGTTAATATATTCTGTCCCCTCATACATACGAAGGTACTGTTAATTACGATTCTCAATTTACATCATGATAGGTAACGCACTATATGAGATTACGGGCGATATTTACCGGGTCAAACAAGCGGATGTTTATTACGTAATAGGGAACTGATGACATGTAGAAGAACAAAAGCAAATCAAAGTACTGAGAGTACTGATGGAAGGTGATTAATGAAGAACACTGTATAGTCAACAATAGCAACGCCTAGCATGGCATTATATGGTGTCACTAAGTTTGAAGGGATGAATTTGAAAGTATAGAAACAATCCCACATTGCAAAACTTCTGTGAAATACTATTCAAATCCATGCAGTGGGTAAAAAGTTATGGACTAGACAAAGATTTACCCACCCATCATATACAATGTCACCTTGACCTTGCATACATAACTTTGGTTCAAAGTCAAGACACACCCTTGGGTCCTGGGCAACAATTCTGTGAAATATTACGTATACTCAAATCTATGCAAGGGATACAAAGTTATGGCTCAGACAAAGATTTACCCATCATATGCATTGTGACCTTGACCTTGCAGATATAACCTTGGTTCAAGGTCAAAGTACACCCTTTGATCCTGATCCTAGGTAACAACTCTGAAATATTACTCAAATCTATAAAAGGGGTAGAAAGGTATGACACAGACTGATTTACCTATCATATACATTGTGACCTTGACCTTAAAGATACATGTATGACCTTTCAGTCAATGCCATGACACACCCTTGGACCCAGGGCAACAATGCTCTCCACCCCCATCCCTTATTTTCTTTTTCCTTTTTTGTTTTTTGCAATATTTTAATCCTGGATCAGTTTATATCCTAAATGATATATAGAATCTGAATCTTAGCAAACCACAGTAATGCCCGCCCGAGGTAATACCTCGACCTTGACTGTCTATCACACGCGTGCATTTTTCCAGAAATTAATCCTTGCGTCCTGTTTGATCAGGGGAAAGCTGGCTCTAGCGTGAGCGTTCCCCTTGAGGGTTAGGGTTATTCACGGTGAAGTTCTTTATGAATATTTTGTAAATGAAATGCATTTGATCTTCTCTCTATGTTTACTTTGACAGTGTCCTTTATGTTGACATACGTCATGCACGAACAAGGTTTCAGTACGATGTTTCAGTGCATATGTGTATCAATATTATGTGTTTATACCATAAATTGTTCATTTTGATGTACATAGGTTTCAGTATATTCCGAGACAAAAATGTATGAATTAGAATGGTTTAACAACCACAACGACCATTTCGAGGTTCAAGATATTTTCTTCTTGTACCGGAACGTCTTAATTCTGAACCGAAAGGACAATGTACGGAAATGTCCTTGCATCGAAACATCTTTTCTATACTCCCTTATTCTCAGCCCGAACGACTCGGAACCTCTGACTAATTATATAAGTAAACATTGCAAAAGACTATGTACATGTTTAGTCGAATAAACAAATGAGGTCATGCACACAAATGAAGATGTGCATATATATCAAACATATTAAAAACAAAACAAAACGATCGATCTATCCTTAAGCGAAAGATAGACATGGTTAAGGAATAAACTTGTACCTTTTGACACGACATACTGTAGCCAGAGACATATATACACATTTTTCATATAACTTTATCTCATAAATAAGATGAAGATATTCTGGTACCTACACACACACATACACACACACAAACACACACACACACACACACACACACACACACACACACACACACACACACATATATATATATATCTATCTATATATATATATATATATATATATATATATATATATATATATATATATATATATATATATATATATATATATATGGGGTTTTTTTATGTAAGACTTCTATGTCCCAGTCAAAAGCGCGAGCGCCCTTGTATTCGCCATTGCTATACATGACCCTTACTGAATACATTGTTATAATAGGAGATAATGAGAGAGAGAGAGAGAGAGAGAGAGAGAGAGAGAGAGAGAGATATAGGTGGAGGTGTATGGTCTCAATTTAAATATACTATTATTTAAACATCCTACTCGACAATTTACGATTTGGATCCGGTGGTTGGGGCAGATCCAGATATCTGCTCTAAATATGACACTGTTTACCTGAATTTATGTGTCATTTTGAAATAAGGGTCGAATACTTTGCTAGTTGTGACAGGACAAGGGTTTTTTTATGTACGACTTCTATGTCCTGTCAACAGGGCGAGCGCCCTTGTATTCGCCACTGCTATACATGACACTTACTGAATACATTGTTACAATACGTAATACTGTGAGATACTGTTAATAGGCGGATCTAGAAATTTTTCAAAGAAAAAAAAGGGGGCACAGTCTCCCATTGAAAGGGGGTTGCTGTTAGATAAAATATCATTTTCTTGTATAGAGTTACTTGTAGATTAAGTAGGTAGTATATAACAAAAAGCAGATACGTTGTTACAATGATATATTGAAACTTATTCGACGCTATTTCAAGCAACATTATTGAATATCGAGTAAATATTTAATCACTGATATATTTTACTGGACAATTTACGTATGTCATTCGAATGAAAGAGCAACATGTAAACACGTAAAATTTTCTGCTAAAGAAGGTTATTGTCCTCTGAACTTTTTTATATTACGCTGTTATAATAAGAACAAAGGTTAAATTAATATATCATAATTTTGTGTGAAAATTATTGGTAGAGAAAAAAAAGAATAGTGTGTGTGTGGGAGGGGGGTGGGTGGTTAAACCTAAAGGTCGTCACATGACAATACATGGGTGCAGTCTCTCTATATGTTGCAATAGAATTGGAATAGAATGCATTGTGTTATTTAAAATGAATGACAAGCGATTTCCTTTGTGGTCGTTATGCTATCATTACTGGTGTATCAAATTCGCTTTTCGTATAACATTTATAGGTACATGTGTATTTATTCACTAATTTATAGTTCTGGAGCTTTTTCTTTTCTTCCTTTTTTATTTCTCCTTCACCAATTTAATACATAGTTATGAAACAGTTATATTTACCAGGAATATATGTGCATACATTTTATTTTGGAAATATAAGTATATATATAAATCTTGATAAGAAAAGCCTTTGTATTGTAGTATGCCTCTGCTGGGCTTGTTTAGTTTGGGTCCCCCCCCCCCCCCCCCCCCCCCCCCCCCCCCCCCCCCCCGTTTTTTCTCTCTCTTGTTTCTTTGGGTATTTTTTTTATTTTGTTAATTTTTAGTTTAATGATTCATGTTATCATACTGTGATTTTTACAAACATAAGTCAGAACAGAATAATGCACCAGTAAAATTAATTTCAGAGAATCGTTGAAATAATTTCACTACAAAACATCGTAAAAAAAAAAATGCGAGATATGTTTTATTTATTTTCTCTTCCTTTTTTTTCTAACTCAGTACTAATTAACTCATCACATTTTATATACCTTAATGCTCATAGGGCTTATAGAAGGGACCGTGTAGAAGTACGCGAGGCCGCAATCGTACGGCCGGAGGGCATCATAGGTAGGTGTCAGTGTTTTTCAGAGTTTTGCAGAGTTTTTCAGGGTCGTCAGTGCTTTTTAGAGTTTTTCAGGGTAGACTTCAGAGTTTTTCAGTGTTTATCAGGGCTGTCAGAGTTTTTCAGTGTTTTTCAGGCATACTTCATTGTTTTTTTTTTTAGAGTTTTTCAGAGTGTTGCAGAGTTTTGCAGTGAAAAACGGGATTCTCAGGGATTTTTGGACCCAGTAGTGCTGGTTTCATCTCGATTTTATTAGGGTTTATCTTAATATGACACTATACACGATATTGTCTTTTTACTCTATGGACTTCGAGATATGGCTAACCCTTCGGTACTTCTTCGTTGTTTACCTCGAGAAAAGTTCATTGACACATATGCAGAGGGTCCTGAGTTTCATAATTGACCCTGCCATTTTACAAATTGTCTAATATCTTTTATAAATGGTCAATATCTTTAAAAGTATTAATGTTTATTTAGTTGGTGCTTTATATATCGTTGATTTTATACTGGTTGGTTTTTAAGTGATTGTCCCGTCATGTGTAGTTTAATTGTTGTATCTTAAAAAGCGGTTTGCCTTAAAAATTTTCAGATTGATTTATTGTTTAATTGTCATTGTCAATGTCTTGTGCTTATACATGTAAATACATGTTTTTTGTATTATGCGTTCTATAGATAAAGACATTGGTGCGTGACGTGAAAGATGCTTTCAAAGATTATTTACTGCAGAAACATTGGATGGATATGACAACACGAAAACATGCCGAAGAAAAGGTAGTAAATCGCGTCAGACCCCTTCATTCTCGATCAAAATAAATGATGCTTTTTTTAGAGATATTTTTGACTATGATATTTTGGGCCGGTGTACTTTATTAATTTGATAAAAATGTACTGTTGGTCCACTTTAAAACTTGCTTTTAAACAGATAAAATAACCATAACTCATGTTATACTAAGGAGTGATACACTTGTATAGCATGGATGTTTATAGATCATTCATGTATATACTTTGAAATTTGTATCTATATAAATAATATCATTATTTTAATTTATTGAATACATAAATAATAGTTATAGATGTAGCATACAACCAATTTACCTTTCATTCAGTCCAGTGTACATTTCACTGTAATAATACATTCTCAATATACCTTAATGTTCATATTGATTTATCGATTTAAGATACTGCTAGGTATCTTAGCATTTTCATGGTAGCAAATATATGTTTCTGTTACTTGCACTTCATTTTAGTCAGGGTCCTTGATGTTGAGAAATGGGGGAGACTGTCATTTCAATATAAATCAAATTTTTATGCAAAATCATTCTGAATTTCTCAGCAGCAAATAACAGAAGATTTATTTTATTGTTTTGTATTTTCAGATAGACGAAATGCTAGCAAAGATAAGTTACCCAGATGATATTCTTAAATCTCATTTTCTAGACGACCTCTATCAAGACGTAAGTCATAGAATAGAAATACGATCTTTGTTGACAAATTGGGTAAGCAATAAAATATTGTTTTATACCTTAATAAGTATTAAGTGTTTTCAAATGCATTGTAATAAGAAAAGGTTTTTGATTTTTACTATGTGCTATTCTTCACGGTCGGTATCTTAGCACTTTACTTTTTGTTCTACATGTCTGTAGCGACCGTTTGTCATGCAGCTAAGTTTGTATTTTTCCCTTTGTTTTGAAGTTTCATGTAGGAGAGGACTGGTTTTACAACATTGAAGAAATGAACCGCTTCAAGGCAAGAACTATGTTTGACAGTCTCGGAAATCCAGTGGATAGGAAAAGGTAAGTAGAATTTGGATAAAGAAAGCTCTGCAATAAAATTGATTTGTGACCACTTAAACAGTTAGAAATAAAAAAAAAGACGTGTTTAATTTCTTTATCAATCACACCAACAACAGCGACAACTACTTTCTGAAAATTGTCGTATGTATCTTGTTATATATGAATAGTTATCATCAATTTTTATGACTACTCGTCTTGAGAAATCTGTGGACCCTTGTTCTCTATATGGAGGGTTATTCATAAATTTTTGAATGTGTGTATTTTAGTCGTGCGTCTTTTGTGATGATTGAGCTGAGCGCCCCTAAACCGGTTCATTACACCAATTGAGTGACGTTTGTTACTTCAAATGACCATCCTAATTCAGTATCGTAACGGCAGCACTATCGAATATTTGTGTTATGTTTATCCGTGTATATTTTATTATTATCATGTTTTGTGTGCATGTCCTTGGTAAATTTTTTCATACAGCTTTGTCAGATGTCTTCTATTTTCTCTTTTATCTTTGATCAAAATATAGACAGCTGTATGTGATAAATAAATTTCATTGAAGGTTTTTGAGAATAAATCTGATATTCAAAAAACCAAAATGGTGCCCTCACACAAACATCTGACCCAGCGCATATAATCTTGAGCATAGCTCATGGTGACATGAATATGGTAGTGTTTGAGATAGCGCGAGGTAAAACGAAATATGCTGCAATATAATATAAAAATCTGACACGGCGCATAACTTCACTGAGTATAAGATATTACAATAATATATACATCATCCGATGACACTAAAAGTTGCACACGGTAATCGAGGTTACTAATTCATTATAGTTTCCTTGTACGTTTTCGTCAAAAAACATTATTTAAATGATGGATACTGAATTTTCCCAAAACCTTTATTCATGAATAAGTTCATTGAAGTTTCATTTCTATTTTCCCTATTTATATAAACTCTTATTATTCTAAACACACTATGAATTTCAGTATGCTGACATTGTCTTGAAAATGTATTCTTCATAAAAAATAAATAGATTTTATGATTGTAGTTGGATTCGCCCCCCAATTACTGTTGAATCAGATTATTCACCTGTCAGAAACGACGTGATGTTTCCTATAGCCATGTTCCACTTGCCATTTTATACAGAAGACGGTCCTCAGTACGTATAAAATTTATTCAATTATTGTATTTCCTTTATCATGTAAAGGGAACGATCCTCAGCACATACTTTTATTATACTTTTATTCGTTCTACTAGTACATACAGCAAATGTAGACATATATTTCTGTAATTATACTGCATTTTAAGGACATTAATGATCAATTGAACACCTCACTCTATGACAAACGTGACGATTTCAATTTCGCTATCACAAACTTTCGTTTCATAAGTAGCAACATTCCATCATCGCCCGCATACGGCGTATTCATATCTCAGTTAATACGTTATTCCAGAGCATGTTCAAATTACAGTGACTTTGTTCTGAGGGCTAGGCGACTTTCAGTTAAGCTGCTCAACCAGGGTTATATATGTGCTAGACTAGCAACGTCACTGAGGAAATTCTATGGTCGTTACGAGACTCTTATTACTCCATATGATATCTCGTTATCCAGCCTTTTAAATGATATTCTGGACTGAGACCGATTCCGATCATTTTACACAGATTTGATACCTTCTATACTAGAAGGTTACCTACTTCGACTTCTCCATATATAAATACATATGGAATTTACACGATCTGACTCTTTCTACTGGGTATATGTGACGGGTGTTGCTAGCAAGCAGGAGATGCTCACTCTCCCCGGGCACCTGATCTCACTCCATCACAGGGGTTCACATATGCTCTTCAAGTAGACATATTTTGTTATTTTCCATTTGTTTTTCATTTTCACTGATTTTGTATGTCCTCTGGTTTTATGATTTTTGGACTTGTGGTTTGGATTTATCCATCATCTTTACATTCTATAGGGTGATTTATCATCTTCTATCTCTCTGTACAGATGAAATTTTATAACCAAGGCCTCTCGTCGCGGTATATTTTGCACACACAAGATATCTTATTGCTTCGGGTAGGTCCGAAGCTTGGGGCATAATTAGCAGCGTTATGTGCATTGCAATAATCTTGGATTATAAATCTTTTTTTGCACTTTATTCTTCAGGATCAATAGGATTTCCTGTTGTAAATTTCCTTTACTTTGGACGGTGGTGTCCCTAGACTCCCATCATATGGCATCTATATATCTTGGTTAGTTCGATTTTCCAGGGGCTGCACTGGTGTTTTGGAGTTTCATACCAAAACGTTACAAATTACTTAGGGTTACGCTTAATCCTAACCTTACTATTTAACTCAGGGTTTCAGATATCACAAACTTAGAAAAACATTTAAGACAAAAAAAAAAACAAAAAAAAAAAAAAAAAAAAAAACCATCATAGAAAAAATTTCTTTAGATCATATTTAGAAATTTAATATAAATTCGGAAATATCACTTTTCAACAATATGAATTCAATGGAATTCCTTTCCTAATTGTATACAAACTTAGAAGGGTAAACAATCCCGACAACTTTATTTTGTCGGGTTTCAAACTAATTAAACGCCTTCGTCATAGACAATATAAGATCATCAAAAGACTATAAGTTTTGTATTGGGCCATTCTACAACCTTATACAAACTTTTATTTGAATGTTGTATGCTGACTATCAGGGCGATTGAGACTAAATGATGGGCCTTGTTGAAACCTCCTTTCAGACCGACAGAGCACTGTTTTCTCATTTGATGTCGCTTAATATATTTTTGATACGATGATTTTTTTCTTTTTTCTGCATTACCATACATATCTATGTTTATGACCTCTCAACCTGAGACACTTGTTGACCCGTGCTCTCTGTATTGAGGAATATTTATATTTTAAATGTGTTCTTTGACTATTTTACTGTTGCGGTGAGTTGGAAGATGAAGCCGTCAACCGGTTAACCACACCAGTTGACTGACTGTTGTCATTATCAAATGCCCGTCCTTAGTCGGTTTCGTAACTGCACTGTAATTGAATATTTTTGCGACGTCTTTGAGTTTTTTCATATCATTACATTAAGTACTGTACATTTCCGTCTTACTTCTGTCATACGACTGAGTCAATACCTTTTCTTTTTTCCTTCAAAGACAATGCCATCAGTACGTATGCAATCAATATCGAAGAAGTACCAAACCGTTAATCATTGTCAAAGTCCAAGGACAGATACAAAATCGTGTAAGTTTCAAAAAGGAACTGCTGTGAACCCCGATATACTGAAAAATTGCGAGGTGAGACCAGGTGTCCGGGGAGAGTAAGCATCTCCTGTCTGCATGCATCACCCGTCACAGCAGTTCTTAAGAAACATGTCGAAATCAAGAGTATTGGTTTCCTAATTGTATATATGATAGTACAAACTGGTATACAAAGTCATATTTAGTGATTCATTTGTATATTTTAATTCTATTTTTATCGTACACAATGACCTAACATGTGTGTATTACAATCTTGTTATTTGTTTATCTAAATGAAACAAAACATCTGTTAACAGAGCACTGAATTTCGGAGCCATGGGCGCTATAGTTGGTCACGAGATTACGCATGCGTTTGATATAACAGGTAAATAATAATTCGTAAACCACTTTAGTTTTCGTGTCTTATAATTTTTCTATATTGAACATGTACATGTCTTAAACCAGTATAAACTCATTAAGTTTAATATATTAATTTACACTAAGGAAATAAACTATGAAGGGGACTCTAAGACGAGTCTTGTACAAACCATTCAGACAGACAAGGTTCTGGTCCTTGTTTAGTTTGTTAGTAGGTACTCCCACAGATTAGATCAAGGAACTGAGCTGGCTTACAGACGAGCAAAGCACGGTTTACTTATGATGATGTCACCTAACATTTTGATACTAACATATTATTCCATAAAATGTTTCGTGTGAAAATATTTGTGACCTCTTATCCTGAGAAAACTTGTTCTCTATATGGAAGATTATTTATAAAATTTTAAATAAATTTTTAAATGTACGTCCTTTGATTGTTCTGCTGTTACGGTGAATTGGAAGGTGGGCCCGTAAACCGGTTAACCACACCATTTGTTTGGCTTTTGTCAAATTAAATGACCGTCCTAAATCGGTATCGTAATTGCACTACAATCAAATATTTTTGTAATGTGTTATATGTTCTAGTATATTATTTATATTCATGTATTGTATAGCTCCATGGTCACTTCTGCCACATAACTGAGCCAGTAACTCCTCTTTTTTCTTTGATCATGCTGTGGGAAGGTGGGCGCCCGTAAACCGGTTAACCACACCAATTGAGTGTGACGTTTGTTTCGTAAATTGACAGTCATAAATCGGTATCTGAAATGCAGTACAATCAAATAGTTGTGTAATGTTTTCTGTGTCTATTTGACTTTTATCCTGGATGATTTATGCCATAAAGCCTAGTCAGATGTCTTCTGTCTTCTTCATGGTCGATTGAACACCTCACTCTCTGACAAAAGTGACGATTTCAATTTCGCTTTCACAAACTCTCCTTTCATAAGTAGCAACATTCCATCATCGCCCGCATATGGCATATTGGTATCTCAGTTTATACGTTATTCCAGAGCATGATCAAATTACAATGACTTCGTTCTGAGGGCTAGGCTACTTTCAGATAAGTTACTTAACCAGGGTTATATATGTGCTAGACTTATAAAACTTACTTTGTTACGGAAAATTCTGATTCTAAAAATAAATATACTGAAACAGATGTCATCCAGATGTTGAACTTTCTTATAGATAACATTTTTGTGGTGTTTGGAGGAAAAGCTTTTCAACAAATTGTCGGCATTCCAATGGGTACTAACTGTTCTGACATATTCCTTTACTCTGGCTGACATATTCCTTTACTCATACGAAGCTGAAATCATTGACTTTGTTCTGAGGGCTAGGGGACTTTCAGATAAGCTACTCAACCAGGGTTATATATGTGCTAGACTAACAATTTCACTGAGGAAGTTCTATGGTCGTTACGAGACTCTTATTACTTAATATGATTTCTCGTTATCCAGACTTTTAAATGATATTCTGGATTGAGACCGATTCTTATCATTTTACACAGATTTGACAACTTCTATTCCAGAAGGTTACCTACTTTGACGTCTCCATATAAAACTATATATATGGAATTTACACGATTTGACTCTTTCTACTGGGTATATGAGACGGGTGTTGTTAGCAAACAGGAGATGAGATGATCACTGTCCCGGGGCACCTGATCTCACTCCACCATAGGGGTTCACATATGCTCTACAAGTAGACATTTTTCATTATTTATATCTAGGGTCTTAGTTCGCTTTCAGACTGGCAGAGCACGGTTTATCATGTTGATGTTACATATATTTTTATTTCATTATGTGTTTTACAATACCTTACGTATTTATATTTTTATGACCTCTCAATATGCGATACCTGTTGACCCTTGTTCTTTTTATGGAGGATTATTTATAAATTTTTACATGTACGTCCTTTGAGTGTTCTGCTGTTACGATGAGTGGGAAGGTGGGCCCGCAAACCGGTTAACCACACCATTTGTTTGGCTTTTGTCAAATTAAATGACCGTCCTTAGTCGGTATCGTAATTGCACTACAATCAAATATTTTTGTAATGTGCTATATGTGCTAGTATATTATTGATATTCATGTATTGTATAGCTCCATGGTCAATTCTGCCACATAACTGAGCTTCTACTCGATTTTCATTTTCACACTGATTTTGTATGTTCTCTGGTTTCATGATTTTCAGACTTATGGTTTCTATTATCATTTTTGGTTTCTACACTGCTCTTCAAATATTTATATATTTTGGGAATTCCAATCATTTGGCCACGAGCATCACTGAAGAGACATAAGTTGTCGAAATGCGCATATGGTGCACTAAATTATACAGTATATATGTTTTATATTTATCTTTACATTTCATATGAGCAAATAAGGTCTTAATAGCGAGCGTAGTATTTGCGGAATGTTGACTCAAAGCGTTTATATTAAAACCCATGTACAATGAAAATGTAACAAATTTGCACCGCATTATATGATTTTTGTTAGTACACCGATTCTTACATTTTGTATTGATATATCAAAGCAAAGGAATGACATCGATTATACAGAACAGTAAAAATACTTCTCTTTGATGAACATGAATGCATCCTTATCTTTCTCTAATAGTTTTGCAATTTAAAAACACAATACAAATTACTTTTATGATAGGTCGGCAGTATGATGGTAAAGGTAAACTGAAGCAGTGGTGGGACCCACAGGCAATCCAAGATTTTCGTAAAACAACTGGCTGCATGAAGGAACAATATGACAAATATAATCTCGACGGGTTACCGGTAAATAAGTGATACATACATACATAAAACAGGAGGTGGGATTTCAATTTTTCTATTGTTAACTTTCCATAATTATATGGGTAATAATATTACTGTATCAACTCGTATGGTGTCTATGTGTCTCAACTCATCCGATATGTTAGAGTTTATCAGACTACGACATTTTCTTACGTATGCAAGCTACCGAGTGAAATGTTAATATCACAAAGATACGACAAACCATGCTTAAATTCTACATTCCGTAAATATTACGGTCGCTGTGTAGCCTTTCTCTGCGCTTATCAGAAACCATTGTCTGACATGCGTCCTTTTTATTTGACTGTAGTCCCTGTTAAATCGTTTGAACTTTGACAATACAATATCATTTTTATGTGCCCATATCTTGCTATACCGATGTCTTCCATCTGTCTGTCAATCTGCCTGTCCCCTCAATCTTGTCAGCGTCTCTCCTCCGTTACCATGACAGATACAAATGTTTTTGTGGTGGTATATGAAAGTGTCTGACTTAAAGTTGTGCACCTGGATTTTGAAATAGGATCTGACTGCTGGGGATGGGAAACGTGGGCGTATTAATATAACTTCCGTGCTTTCTATCCTTAACCAAGATAGATATGGATGTTTGGGTGGAGGTGTATTAAAGGTCCAAATTGAAGTTAACCACCTGGGTTTCAAACTGGAGATAGGTCCCTGTTGAAGGAAATATAAGCGGGGTAAAACACTTGTCCGCTCTTCTTCTTAACCAGGACAGATACGAATGATTTCATGATGGTATATGGAAAGGTCTGACTTTAAACTGTGCGATTGGGTTTCAATTTGGGGATCCGATATATTATTCACATGCTTAGACTTAAGAGTAGTCTAAAGTGTCTTACGTTTAGACTTCCAGAAGAGAGTTAAACACTTTTGCATATATATGTACAAAAACTTTCTTAGATTAATTTATACTAAATTTGAATGTCAGTCAAATGTCATTTTATAAAGTATTAAGTGTTACAATTAGCACTATACTTACATGTAGTTTATGAGCAGTGCAGATTAATTATAATGTAAGATCGATGAAAGCTAATACAATTTCGATCAAAAACATCTAGGTAATTTATTTAACCCTATTTCAAAGTCGTTGATACTTATTTATATCTCCAGTGTTATAAGTATTTAACAATTTCTTGTATTAAACTTTATGTTTATATACTTCGTGTCATTTGATTGTGCTGCTTTTAAGGTTAGTGGAAAGGTGGGCGCCCGTAAACTGATCAACCACACCAACTGAGTGACGTTTGGTACTTTAATTGACCGTCCTAAGTTGGTATCATAACTGCAGTACAATCGAATATTTTTATGTCGTTTCTGTATTGATTTTTTTTTTACTATTATCATGTTTATGTGTATGTCCTTGGTGATTTGTGTCATACAGCTTGGTCAGATGTCTTATTTTAAAGAGCCCCACAAGTATTCTAATTTAGGTAACAACTGATCATATAAAAGGGAGCTGTTATATGGAAGTAGAGTTCTCCGATTGACAGTTTCATGGTGTTTATGTTTGAAAGTATTTTGTTGGTTGACATTCGACGTGACAATACGGTTTTTTTTTCCAAATCTCAGTATGTTTCATGTAGAAGTCTGGTTATGGAAGAACGCGGAAACAGAACGACCGAGGCTCATTATTAATAAAGTTAGACTTTTTAAGAATTGGCTCTAAGTTTCTTTGTAAAAGTATGTTTGGTCCCTGGAATTGGGAAAATGGATGGGGTTAACAGAGATCTTGCCTGCATTTTTTGTCTCAATCAGTAAAGGTACTTCTTTGGTGGTGGTGTATTAAATGGTCTAACCTTATGTTGTGCTACTGGGTATTATACTTTGATCTGGCCCGGCGGTTGGGAATCATGTCAACATGCGGGCGTATCATGCACTCGTTAAATATTGCCCTATATCTTCTGATTGTGACTACGATAGTACTATTACCAACCAATAAACTACGAGTTATACTTTACCAAATAATCTCATCGTATTACGGTGTATATGACCGGTCAGCAAGGGATGCTTACTTCTGCAGTTCTTTTGTTCACGTGTATTTCCGACACCGGGATTTCAGTTCAACAGAATTACATACCGTTAATGGGAAGGTAAGGGTTAAGGGTTAGGGAAAACTTTACAGTGTCCTCGTCACCATCATGTGCTCATATATAAATTCGGGTTCGCATTTGTCTGAATATAACACTATACTATATACTATAATATTGTCCTTTTATTAGCTGTGTCCTTAGATAGATTCTTTGGTTCACTTTTCGGTCATCTTGGTTTCAACACTGCTCTTTAAATATTTATATATTTTGATAATTCCAAGTATTTGGCCACGAGCATCACTGAAGAGAAACAAGTTGTCGAAATGCGCATATGGTGCACTAAATTAAAAGGTATATATGTTTTATATTTTTTATTCCTCGGACTTTGAAATATGGTTAACCTCTCTGTACTTCTTATATTTCTTACACAAATTTGTTTTGAATTTTGGCCGGATTGCGAAGCAAAATGTGGTGTTTGAAATTGTAGCGTCTGTCTGTCTGTCCCTCTGATTATCTAGCTGTCTGTCTTTATGTCCGTCTGTCTGCGTCAAGAATAAGATTTAGCTTTTGCCTTTAAGGTCATTGCAGAAAGACCATTGACAATAATTATTTAAAGCTTCACATGTGGATAAACCATGGTGAACTCTATCCATCTATACCTTTGTTTGTGATCTTGACCTTGAAGATTCCCAGTTTCAAGGTCAAATGTGTATTTGAATTTAGTTCATTACAGAAAGACCGTGATAGTTATTTCTTTCAAACTTCACGTGCAGATGATGAGATGAGATGAGATTTATCCATTGAAACCTGGATGGGCTGTTTGTTACCTTTTGTGACCTTTGTTACTTTGATCTTGAAGGTTCCTAGTTTTTTCATGCTATGCATGCTCATTCAACTAATATAGCTCTTGCATATGTCTTCGAGTTAAATGATTTTGTAAATTACTTAAATAGATTATATTGCACTCTGTTGCCTTTGTGGTCATAGTGTTTCAAAACACATTCTGCTTTCAATAATTATAAATGTTTTGCATACTGGTCAAGCCGCCATTAGCGGTTTCTTGTTTATAATTAATATGGAAAAAAGGGGGAGCGTTTTACGTGTAAGGTGCCAAGTTGTGAATTGACTTAATGTTTCTATTGAATTGCCAAAAGATTTGAAGGAAGTTTTCTAACTTTCGTTGTGCCTTCAGTATTGCACAAGCACATCGTCTGTTCTCGTTTTAACCTCTTTAATTCTCAAAACACATCTGTCGTATCAACATTTATGCCTAGACAACTTAATTCCTATTACTTTTGATATAATCAATTATTTTCACACTGTCATTATTTTGGAGAAAATTTTGGAGTAAATAATCATTTAATCTTTTTACAAGAAGACGCATACTTATGTTAACGAGACGGGCTCTAAAAGTTACGCACATCAGTTTTGCGCAACGTCACATTCGACCCACGGTGAGTTCGATCTGGCGTGATTCGAATTTATTGTTCCACAAATAAAAATTTCATGGTATTGATGTCATCTGAGGTCTGACAAGTAAACGACGAATGACGTATCCATTTTTGACGTCATAAATACATGTATTTAAAATTGAAAATTTCTAATGTGCACGGTTTTATAAACGTTTATGGTGTTGAAGCTCAAAGAAATAGCAAATAACGTGGTTCAGTCTATGGTAAAGTGCTTGATCATTGATCGAGAAGGCATTGTCTTTGAAACACAACGATGGTTCGTAAGAACCTTGTCTTTCTTATCACCGTATAAGTGAAATTATCTTGGCGTGGCAATAAACAAGAAACAAAAATAATCACCAAACAGGCGTTACACAAGAGTCTCATCTTCTCAATATCAAATCACTAATGTACGAGGCAGAAGCCAACTGAGGACTGTGGGCACCTCAAGCATTGATAATAGTTTAAGATTTCAAGGGACCATACCTCTACGATTACCATTCGATTATTGGCAGACAACTCATCGACCACCGTACGGATCACAGTCGATTAGACGGATATCAGAATGGCACCGACATGGGAATATAAAGCGATATAATTGCACTTTTCTCGCTTGTTCCAACCTTTCAACAAGTGTAACGATGATGGATAAATCCAAACCACAAGTAGAACTTCAGTCAGATTTTTAAAAGAGAATACATACACTTAAAAGAAAACACACTTATAAAAGAGAAAACAGAAGACATCTGACAAAACTGTATGACACAAAGGACGCGCGCACAAAACATGATAATAGTAGAATATACACGGAAAACGACACTATAAAAATATTCGATTGTGCTGCAGTTACAGTACCGAAATAGGACGGTCAATACGTAGTATCGCAACTACTAAAATCTGTCACGGTTTGCATTTAGTCACCTACTAAATCCATTGTTCTCAAAGTGGGCGCTTTTATGTGGGCAACTGACGTAATAATTATATGACGTCATAACGATCACAAAGTGCGCGGGTATGTTGACGTCTTTGCAGTAACGATCTTACGTATTGAAGTAACAAAACGTCACTTAATTCGTGTGGTTAACCGGTTTACGGGCGCCCACCTTTCCACTCAACGCAAAAGCAGCACAATCAAAGGACAAACATTTAAAAATTTATAATTAATCCTCCATATAGAGAATAAGGATCAACAAGTTTCTCTATTGTATAGCTCCATGGTGACTTCTGCCACATAACTGAGCCGGTAACTCCTCTTTTTTCTTTCAAGAAGAGAGGTCATACATGTTTTACTACACTAGGAACGTTTATAGAAAAATATGTTGTCATTAAAAATATATGTAAGGTGACATGAACATAAGTAAATCGTGCTCTGCTTGTCCGTAAGCGAGCTCCTTGGTCAATAGGAGTCCCGATAAACAGTCAGAGGGGACGAGGATCAGGATGTTGTCTCCTCTGAAAAGGTTTGGAGAAGGCCCGTCATGGAGTCCCCGCCATTCTGTTTGTCATTGTGCAATTCTCAAGCAAAAGTCTGCATTTGGTTGTAGAGTGACCAAATACAAGAACTATGGTCTTAGCGATGATCTCATGGTCATACTGTCGATGCCATTTAATAATTTTAAAGCCCGCCAACATGAAATTACAGAATAAGAATATAATTATACACAATATTCTTTTATGCATACATATTCAGGGTAAGTACGATTAACTTTGCAAGTTGACCTGACCTGGACACAGATAACTGTTGAGAGTCTGTTCCAGCCCTATGCTATTTTTATATATCGTGTATACTGTGTTCATTCGAATGATTGAAATTACGTACTACGAGTACCCGTACATATGCCCTTCCATCACAAGATTTATTGTTTGTCTGATGCAGATTTTTACGGATACTCAGACATCGATGAAATATTCTGATTTCCGTTAATTGTAAAATACTTGACAAGCATGATTTTTACATCATATGTCATTGTAATAAGGTGCACAATCGTAAATGATGCGACTTCGGATTTTTCGTTACATGAAATGTTAATAACATTCAATGCCTGTAAACATTAAATTAGTTAATAGTTAAAATACAGTTGTGTTTGAGATTAAATCAAAATGAAGTCATTTATACATGTTGGCTGACGTCAGGTCTCTTTTGCTTCCTGCATGAGAGAAGCTAGAATGTTGCTCTAAATCTATAAAATTCACGCGTACAAAATAATATTTTATTATACAACAAATGGTGACATATTTTGGCACCCAGACATCAAATCAATATATCAACATAATATCTGGCTAGTTGAAATGGCGAGGCAGAATAACATAATTGTAACTTTGAAATTGGACGTATGACCTTGGGTCAAGGTAATACCGTACTTTGTACCAAGGATTATGTGAGTTATGATGCAGATCCACTTGACCTTGAAGGTATCTATTTAATAATACTCTTGGCCGACACAGTGGAACTCCAAGCATAAATATTAACAGAGCAACTAATTACCAGACTGGCCTAACAGTATAATCCAGAAACTGATTCACGGACAGAGCAGGAGGGAGATACTAGTTAATTCTAAATAAGGACCTAAATATAGGTTACCGTCCAGGATAGATTTCAATAAATGCCGTGACGTTATAGAAGATGCTTTAACTACATATTGTAAACGTTGGTGTAAAAAAGAACAGGTAAAGGTTCATGCTCTTAATGATTGGAAATACGAGATTTTAAGAATTGTCGATATCCGTATTAAGAACTTTACGGAAAATCCGCATTTATTTCAACAGCCTAATACATTGACGGCAAATTCTATTAAAAAGAAGATAGCTGACTTACATGCTAAATATGTCATTGTTCCCGCTGATAAAGCAGGTAATAACATAATAGTTGTTTGAAAACTATATTATATTGAAGTACTTAAAAACGAATTAACCTCCACTCATACATATGTGGAAAGCCCTACCTCAAAAGACAGCACCTCGCACGATCACCTCATGACCATGTCCGACTTCAAAATTAAAACTGATAAATCTGATCTACCAACCATATATTGGCTCCCAAAACTACATAAAAGTCCATATAAATCACGTTTCATATCTAATTCTAGCCACTGCTCTACTACGGTACTATCGAAGCATATTACATCTGCTCTAACTGCTATAAAAGATCATATTATCAAATATTGTGATGTCGCATTTCATAATAGTAACATCAATTACTTTTGGTCGATTAAAAATTCTCATGAAGTTAAAGACAAACTTCTTTCGCTAAATTTCAAAGCGACTCAAATTTCTACATTTGATTTTTCTACACTTTATACATCTCTGCCTCATAATTTGATTAAAAGCAAGTTGCTGTCTCTTATACAATGGTGTTTTTACAGAGAATCTAAAACGTATATATATATTTCCAATAACTCCGGATTCTTTTCCAACAAACAATATACTTCATATAAATACTGGACTTGCAAGGAATTATGTAAAGCACTAGATTATCTCATGAATAATATTTTTGTGCAATTTGATGGCAAGATATACCAACAAATAGTTGGGATTCCTATGGGTACTAACTGCGCGCCTCTGATAGCAGATTTATTTCTTTATTTTTATGAGAGGGATTTTATGGTTTCTCTTCAAAAATCAAAACGTTTTGACCTCAATGACAAATTCAATAATTTATATCAGAAATATATCCACCAGAGCTCACATTGAATAAAGCTAATACTTGAGATAAATCTACACCTTTCTTAGATTTAAACATCAAAATTATCAACCACCTAATATATACTAATATTTATGATAAACGTGAGGATTTTAGATTTCCTATTGTAAATTTCCCTTTCTTGGATGGCGATATTCCTCGACTCCCATCATATGGTATCTATATATCTCAATTAGTTCGATTTGTCAGAGGCTGCACCGATGTTTTGGACTTTCATAAACGAAATTTACAAATTACTACTAAACTTTTAACTCAGGGTTACAGATATCACAAGTTAAGAAAAACATTTGGCAAATTCTTCAGATCTTATTCAGAACTTCTATCTAAATTTGGAAATATTTCTTTTCAACAGTATGTATCCAATGGAATTTCCCATCCTTATTTTTACGGTGATCTCGTATATAAACTAAGGAAAGTAAAAGGCTCCGATAACGTTATTTCATCATGTAATAAAATAATCAAACGTCTTATAAATAGACAATATGATATTGAGATCATCAAAAAGACTATAGGTCTTGTATTTGGCCCCTCTACAGCCTTATGGAGACTTTTACTTGAACGTTGCACGCTGACTAACAGGGCGGTGGGGACTATATAACGGGCCTTCTCCAAACCTCTTTCAGAGGAGACATGGTCCTGAACCTCGTCCCCTCTGACTGTTAGTCGGGACTCCTACAGATCTAGGGTCTTAGCTCGCTTTCAGACTGGCAGAGCACAGTTTATCATGTTGATGTCGCATATATTTTCATACCATTATGTATTTTACAATACCTTACGTGTTTATATTTTTATGACCTCTCAATATGCGATACCTGTTGACCCTTGTTCTTTACATGGAGGATTATTTATAAATTTTTAAATGTACGTCCTTTGATTGTTCTGCTGTTACGGTGAGTGGGAAGGTGGGCCCGTAAACCGGTTAACCACACCATTTGTTTGGCTTTTGTCAAATTAAATGACTGTCCTAAGTCGGTATCGTAATTGCACTACGATCAAATATTTTTGTAATGTGATATATGTTCTAGTATATTATTTATATTCATGTATTGTATAGCTCTATGGTGATGTCTGCCACATAACTGAGCCAGTAACTCCTCTTTTTTTCTTTCTAGAATATTATACAAACTTTTGTCATAGTAGTATATATTTCGTGGAAATGCAGATCCACTTAGTTTCTGTTCGACAATATTAACTTATTTGTCATTTGTCAAAATCTTTCGCAGCAATGCTTGGCTGTAGCACGAAAGTCTAATTTATAGTGATTCATCATCACTTTTTGTATGCATTTATTATTAGAGAAATGACCTTTTTCAGTATATTTGTTTATTATATAACACCACTTCATGGGAAAGATCTTAAAAGTGTTTACTTGCTATTAGACTACTGATTGAATTTATCATCCAAAAGACGGGCCACTGACGAATGACCGGTTGGTTTTGAACCTTCAATCAAATGAAACGTGTTACCAACTTAAATACACCGTATCTATTTTAAAGTGACATTTGATTTAATTATCGTTTTTGGAATAACGAATTCAAAATTACAGTGCACCATTTAACCACTAGATTGAAGTTTTAATATAGATCAAACATCCTTGTATATAAACCAGTGTATGTGTTAGATATATAGATATTTTGAGGTGTGTCTGTATATATAGTTTTGATTTTATTTAATAGATTAATGGCTATAGGACATTAGAGGAGAACATTGCAGACAATGGAGGATTGAGAGCCGCCTACATAGTCAGTACCACATCATTTGTTATCGTCTACCTAATCGTATTATTTTCTCTTCAAATTTAGTCTCTGCAATCAAAAAGAATAATTCAATAAAATAAAATTAGCTGATCTTTATCCCTATTTGGTAAGAAAGTTGTCATGTGATTCTATTGTTGACTTTTGAGTTCTCAAGGGATTTTGCACTCCACATTTTTCATCTTTTGCGATTTTTACATATACTCTCTCAAATCAAAACACATTCTTACAGAGTTGGATACTCTTCTGTTGTAACATTCGTCTACTTTACTTGAATTGTGTACAAGAAAATTGTAACTACACTTGCAACATTATATATTTATCAGGAATGAATTTTGTGTCCGTGACGCACTCACAATAAACTAACAAAATTATATAAAATATCTGATGTTATGATGTGAAAATTCATTATTATGTATTTCAACTGTTTGATAATTATTTTAAATAGGCTTACCAATTATGGGAGAGAAAGCATGGAAATTCATTATCATTACCAGGAGTTCATTTTTCTAACAAACAACTTTTCTATATTAGCTATGCACAGGCAAGTACATATTTTATGTTAAATAACTTTTACTGTAACTGACATAATCTAAAATGATATGTAAAATAGTATAAAGTTATGATTAGTTGATTTGTTTGTACATCTCCTCGGGAACTTCTGCCCCACAGCTAAGTCAGATGTCTTTCCCTCCTACTCTTGATGTTAAATGCTGTATAATAAATATAGAATATATATACCATTTAATTTTGTGCACCATATGCGCATTTCGACAAGTTATGTCTCTTCAGTGATGCTCGTGGCCGAATGATTGGAATTCTCAAAATATATGAAAATATGAAGAGCAGTGTTAAAGCCAAACTGACCGAAAAGTGATCCAAATAATCTAAGGACAGAGCTATGGATGAGGGAGATACTCCTTACTTTTAGAGTGATTTACTTAATTTGATGACTGAAAATTTGAAGTATATTTATTTAATGTCAGTACAAAAGCACTGAAAACTAGACTTATGATGCTCTCGGGGACTATCAGTCAAATTCAGACAGAAAATCATTTGTGGCAATACAACATACAATAATTTTCAAGATTGACACTAGCTGCTAAAAACTGGACTCATACAATACAAAAACCACTCTAGCAAAAATTGTAACCCAGGAATCGACAAAGTCATAAATTTTGTTTTTAATCTAGTGCGCATAACAGTAAGCAATTATCAGTTGGATACATGTACACGTAATTGGAAGAAGCAATAATGGTTATCAGGTGATACCACAAATATTCAATACAAATTGGTTAGATTTTAATGATTTTTATATAAGTGAAAGGAAAGATTAATGCACCTGTTTAACAATAAGTTTTGAAAATCGTCTTTATTCTAATCTCGATTTTGTTGACTCCAGGGGTGAAACTGTATTGCTGCGTTACCGTTGAATCAGATTGAAATCAGAGATTAGACTCAAAAACACTCTTTTTTCATGGTTAAAATTCTAATTCATTCGTTTTGTTTTCTATTTCCTCAATATTCGGAAAATGTATTTTATGGGGGTTTTTTTATACCCACTGCATCAAAAGTTCAGATCTTCAGATTGGTTAATCACTATACACAATTTGCCATTGACCTCTTATAATTATCATTGAATCTAACAGTATTAATTCTGGGTAATTCTTAATACAAAGCTGAATTCATTCAGTCGTTGCTTTCGCAAGGAAAAAAGCAATTGGCTCTTGGCTTCAATTTTACTTACAGATATATAGATGACTTGCTTTCAATTAATAATTCTTCATTTGCGGATTACCTTAGCATCATCTATCCAAGTGATTGATTGATTTTTGTTTTACGTCACACCACGAATATTTCACGTATATGGTGACGGCATCTGCCTGATGCGGGGCATACAAATTTTGACCTTTGCAACGGACCCACCCGAAGCAGTGAGGGATCTTTAACGTGCCATGCATACCACGACACGGGGCCTCGGTTTTTACTGTCTCATCCGAAAGACAGGACACCGGCATGACCAGAGCAGGACTCGAACCCCGGCCTCCCGATCAGGAGTCCGACGCGATACCACTAGGCCACGCCGGCTTCATCTATCCAAGTGAACTTGAGGTCAAAGAAACCACAGAAAGTAGTAATTCTACTTCGTATTTAGATATTATGTTGTCTTTCGACATTAATGGTCAATTGAACACCTCACTCTGTGACAAACGTGACGATTTCAATTTCGCTATCACAAACTTTCCTTTCATAAGTAGCAACATTCCATCATCACCCGCATACGGCGTATTCATATCTCAGTTAATACGTTATTCCAGAGCATGTTCAAATTACAACGACTTTGTTCTGAGGGCTAGGCGACTTTCAGTTAAGCTGCTCAACCAGGGTTATATATGTGCTAGTCTAGCAACGTCACTGAGGACATTTTATGGTCGTAACGAGACTCTTATTACTCCATATGATATCTCGTTATCCAGACTTTTAAATGATATTCTGGACTGAGACCGATTCCGATCATTTTACACAGATTTGACACCTTCTATACTAGAAGGTTACCTACTTCGACTTCTCCATATCTAAATACATATGAAATTTACATGATTTGACTCTTTCTACTGGGTATATGTGACGGGTGTTGCTAGCAAGCAGGAGATGCTCACTCTTCCCGGGCACCTGATCTCACTCCATCACGGGTTCACATATGCTCTTTAAGTAGACATATTTTGTTATTTTCCATTTGTTTTTCATTTTCACTGATTTTGTATGTCCTCTGGTTTTATGATTTTTGGACTTGTGGTTTTATCCATCATCTTTATATTAACCTAACCATATCTCTAACCCTAACCCTGAAGTTCTGCAGACAGTGTCACAAAACGTATTCCTGAAACAAGATAATTACATTTTGCTAATTTCATTCTATGGAATTTACATGTGTGTGTGTGTGTGTGTGAGAGAGAGAGAAAGAGAGAGAGAGAGAGAGAGAGAGAGAGAGAGAGAGAGAGAGAGAGAGAGAAAATTCGGATGTGATTGTCCTTGCTTAGTATTTTGAAACAAGATGAGAACATTGACACATAAAACTTCTAACTAGTCTCAACTGACAAGTAGAGATGACACATATTAGATGATAAACATTTTATGTATACCAGTTTTGTACGTTCGTATGTACAATTAGGAAACCAAAACTCTTTATTATGTTTCTTGAGAACTGCTATGACGGGTGATGCATGCAGACAGTAGACGCTTACTCTCCCCGGGCACCTGGTCTCACCTCGGAATTTTTCAGTATTTTTGGGTTCTCAACAGTTCCTTTTTGGTTATCGACAACCCTGAATTCGAACAATTTATATCAGAAATTTATCCACCAGAGCTCACATTGAATAAAGCTAATACTTGAGATAAATCTACACCTTTCTTAGATTTAAACATCAAAATTATCAACCACCTAATATATACTAATATTTATGATAAACGTGAGGATTTTGGATTTCCTATTGTAAATTTCCCTTACTTGGATGGCGATGTTCCTCGACTCCCATCATATGGTATCTATATATCTCAATTAGTTCGATTTGTCAGAGGCTGCACCGATGTTTTGGACTTTCATAAACGAAATTTACAAATTACTACTAAACTTTTAACTCAGGGTTACAGATATCACAAGTTAAGAAAAACATTTGGCAAATTCTTCAGATCTTATTCAGAACTTCTATCTAAATTTGGAAATATTTCTTTTCAACAGTATGTATCCAATGGAATTTCCCATCCTTATTTTTACGGTGATCTCGTATATAAACTAAGGAAAGTAAAAGGCTCCGATAACGTTATTTCATCATGTAATAAAATAATCAAACGTCTTATAAATAGACAATATGATATTGAGATCATCAAAAAGACTATAGGTCTTGTATTTGGCCCCTCTACAGCCTTATGGAGACTTTTACTTGAACGTTGCACGCTGACTAACAGGGCGGTGGGGACTATATGACGGGCCTTGTCCAAACCTCTTTCAGAGGAGACATGGTCCTGAACCTCGTCCCCTCTGACTGTTAGTCGGGACTCCTACAGATCTAGGGTCTTAGCTCGCTTTCAGACTGGCAGAGCACGGTTTATCATGTTGATGTCGCATATATTTTTATACCATTGTGTATTTTACAATACCTTACGTGTTTATATTTTTATGACCTCTCAATATGCGATACCTGTTGACCCTTGTTCTTTACATGGAGGATTATTTATAAATTTTTAAATGTAAGTCCTTTGATTGTTCTGCTGTTACGGTGAGTGGGAAGGTGGGCCCGTAAACCGGTTAACCACACCATTTGTTTGGCTTTTGTCAAATTAAATGACCGTCCTAAGTCGGTATCGTAATTGCACTACAATCAAATATTTTTGTAATGTGATATATGTTCTAGTATATTATTTATATTCATGTACTGTATAGCTCTATGGTGACTTCTGCCACATAACTGAGCCAGTAACTCCTCTTTTTTCTTTTTGAAACTTACACGACTTTGTATTATATATTGGCTCCCAAAACTACATAAAAGTCCATATAAATCACGTTTCATATCTAATTCTATCCACTGCTCTACTACGGTACTATCGAAGTATATTACGTCTGCTCTAACTGCTATAAAAGATCATATCAAATATTGTGATGTCGCATTTCATAATAGTAACATCAATTACTTTTGGTCGATTAAAAATTCTCATGAAGTTACAGACAAACTTCTCTCGCTAAATTTCAAAGCGACTCAAATTTCTACATTTGATTTTTTCTACTCTGTATACATCTCTGCCTCATGATTTGATTAAAAGCAAGTTGCTGTCTCTTATACAATGGTGTTTTCACAGAGAATCTAAAACGTACATATGTACTTCCAATAACTCCGGATTCTTTTCCAACAAACAATATACTTCATATAAATACTGGACTTGCAAGGAATTATGTAAAGCACTAGAAGTTCTTATGAATAATATTTTTGTGCAATTTGATGGCAAGATATATCAACAAATAGTTGGGATTCCTATGGGTACTAACTGCGCGCCTCTGATAGCAGATGTATTTCTTTATTGTTATGAGAGGGATTTTATGGTTTCTATTCAAAAATCAAAACGTTTCGACCTCATTGACAAATTTAATAATACTTGCAGATATCTGGTTGACATTTTGGTTATCGACAACCCTGAATTCGACCAATGTATATCAGAAATATATCCACCAGAGCTCACATTGAATAAAGCTAATACTTGAGATAAATCTACACCTTTCTTAGATTTAAACATCAAAATTATCAACCACCTAATATATACTAATATTTATGATAAACGTGAGGATTTTGGATTTCCTATTGTAAATTTACCTTACTTGGATGCCAATGTCCCTCGACTCCCATCATATGGTATCTATATATCTCAATTAGTTCGATTTGTCAGGAGCTGCACCGATGTTTTGGACTTTCATAAACGAAATTTACAAATTACTACTAAACTTTTTCAGGGTTACAGATATCACAAGCTAAGAAAAACATTCGGCAAATTCTTCAGATCTTATTCAGAACCTCTATCTAAATTTGGAAATACTTTTCAACAGTACACGACGGTCATTTAATTTGACAAAAGCCAAACAAATGGTGTGGTTAACCGGGTTACGGGCCCACCTTCCCACTCACCGTAACAGCAGAACAATCAAAGGACGTACATTTAATAATTTATAAATAATCCTCCATGTAAAGAACAAGGGTCAACAGGTATCGCATATTGTGAGGTCATAAAAATATAAACACGTAAGGTATTGTAAAACACATAATGATATAAAAATATATGCGACATCAACATGATAAACGTGCTCTGCCAGTCTGAAATCGATCTAAGACCCTAGATCTGTAGGAGTCCCGACTAATAGTCAGAGGGGACGAGGTTCAGGACCATTTGTCCTCTGAAAGAGGTTTGGAAAAGGCCCGTCATATAGTCCCCACCGCCCTGTTAGTCAGCGTGCAACGTTCAAGTAAAAGTCTGCATAAGGCTGTAGAGGGGCCAAATACAAGACCTATAGTCTTTTTGATGATCTCAATATCATATTGTCTATTTATAAGACGTTTGATTATTTTATTACATGATGAAATAACGTTATCGGAGCCTTTTACTTTCCTTAGTTTATATACGAGATCACCGTAAAAATTAGGATGGGAAATTCCATTGGATATATACTGTTGAAAAGAAATATTTCCAAATTTAGATAGAAGTTCTGAATAAGATCTGAAGAATTTGCCGAATGTTTTTCTTATCTTGCGAAATCTGTAACCCTGAGTTAAAAGTTTAGTAGTAATTTGTAAATTTCGTTTATGAAAGTCCAAAACATCGGTGCAGCCTCTGACAAATTGAACTAATTGAGATATATAGATATCATATGATGGGAGTCGAGGGACATTGCCATCCAAGTAAGGAAAGTTTACAATAGGAAATCAGAAATCCTCACGTTTATCATAGATATTAGTATATATAAGGTGGTTGATAATTTTGATGTTCAAATCTAAGAAAAGTGTTGATTTATCTCAAGTATTAGCCGTATTCAATTTGAGCTCTGGTGGATATATTTCTGATAGAAATTGTTCGAATTCAGGGTTGTCGATAACCAAAATGTCATCCAGATATCTGCAAGTATTATCAAATTTGTCAATGAGGTCGAAACGTTTTGATTTTTGAATAGAAACCATAAAATCCCTCATAATAATAAAGAAAGAAATCTGCTATCAGAGGCGCGCATTTAGTACCCATAGGAATCCCAACTATTTGTTGATATATCTTGCCATCAAATTGCACAAAAATATTATTCATGAGAAAATCTAGTGCTTGACATAATTCCTTGCAAGTCCAGTATTTATATGAAGTATATCGTTTGTTGGAAAAGAATCCGGAGTTATTGGAAGTACATATGTAAGTTTTACATTCTCTGTGAAAACACCATTGTATAAGAGACAGCAACTTGCTTTTAATCAATTCATGAGGCAGAGATGTATAAAGTGTAGAAAGTTTGTCTATAACTTCATGAGAATTTTTAATTGACCAAAAGTAATTGATGTTACTATTATGAAATGCAACATCGCAATATTTGATAATATAATCTTTTATAGCAGTTAGAGCAGACGTAATATGTTTCGATAGTACCGTAATAGAGCAGTGGCTAGAATTAGATATGAAACGTGATTTATATGGACTTTTATGTAGTTTGGGGAGCCAATACATGGTTAGTAGATCAGATTTATCGGTTTTAATTTTGAAATCGGACATGGTCATGAGGTGATCGTGCAAGGTGCTTTCTTTTGAGGTAGGGCTTTCCACATATGTATGAGTGGAGTGTAATACGTTTTAAGTACTTCAATATAATATAGTTTTCAAACAACTATTATGTTATTACCTGCTTTATCAACAGGAAGAGAGACATATTTAGCATGTAAGTCAGCTACCCTCTTTTCAATAGTATGTGCCGTCAATGTATTAAGCTGTTGAAATAAAGGCAGATTTTCCGTAAAGTTGTTAAAACGGATATCGACAATTCTTAAAATATCGTATTTCCAATCATTAAGAGCATGAACCTTTACCTGTTCTTTTTTTACACCAACGTTTACAATATGTAGTTAAAGCATCTCCTACAACGTCACGACATGTCTATCCTGGACGGTACCCTATATTTAGGTCCTTTTCCAAAAAGGGTGCGCAATTTCTTGTCCGAAATACAGTTTAGGTCACCAGTAATAGCATGACCTGCCGGTTTATAAAGATATTTAGAATTTTCACGTGAACACGACGAAGAAATAGAGTCTGAAATATCAGGGTTATAAGTAACACTATTATATTTTAAAATAACATTTCTCAAAGGCTTTTTGTACTGGTAACAAATAAGTGGAGGTTCTAAATTCTCAAAATATTGAGGGATTTTAGATGTGACTCTATGATCACGGAAAATATTAGAAATGTTTTGTAGATCGAAGCCTTTATTAATAAATTTAATTTTGAGAAATTGCTGCTTGGGTGGAAGAGACGGAATACGAGGAAAGAGTTTATTATATGAGAATAAAATAAGTAATTTGAGTTTATTTCAATCAGAATTGCCCAAACTTCGAAGATCAGCTTCGTCCAGGATAGGTTTAAATGTATTAACCGGAATAGAGGATAGTGCATGCAAACGTTCATGACGGCCATTACTTTTTGCGATAAATAGAAGATCGTCTAATGACCTATTTAAACGATTACGTTTTCTGATGTTACGATTACAACGACGACCATGTGACCTACGTTTTCTTATAGTATTAATGTAAAAATATTGATCTTATTCGGATGAGAAGAAATATTACCTTGTCGATATGTTTGGTCGTTGAGACCGAGAGGGTATGGGGTTTGTAGTTGTTTAATCCAGTAGAGCTTCCAAAAGTCGTTTTTCAACATCTGATTTCGTATCACTCGGTAATTTAGAGATATTTTCTACTGGAGTTATTTTCACGTTATTATATTATGTTGGTATTTATTAAAATGGTTATAAAGAAAATTCTGGTATTTATGTCGTGAATTATTACGAATTTTATAGGAATGATTTCGAAAACGTTTCAAAGTTTGAGAAGTTTCCTCCACATATTGAGCCCCACATCCTCTAACTTCTCAAGTGATGACATATATAAAGGAACCATTCTTGTAATTTAACATAAGTTTTATTTTCTTCATTACATCCTTTACTTCATATACAGTGTTTAAATTGACGTTTACTATGGTGATATCAAACATACCTATAAACTTACATGAAACGGTTACTGATGACGTCATTTGAAGAATACAAGATAGAATAATATAAGACTATATTTATCCTGAAGTAAAAAACGAAGAAGTGCCGAAGGGTAAACTATATATAGAAAAGTTATTTGAGTCTTGAAAAAAAGAAACCTTTAGGAAAATGCAATATTGTAAATTCCTTAGCAATGTCAAAATTGGTATATGTAGCCTCAGTTTTACCTTTACCACATACAGAATACATCAAGAAGATAAATAAGCTAATTTATAATTTGATATGAAATAGTAAAAAGATAATTAAAAGAAATTTACTTATCAACTCAATAGAGAAAGGCGGAATTTGTATAGTTGATGTGGAAACAAAACTGAAAGCTTTAAAGCGAATTGGGTTTCCAGGGTCATTAACACGGAAAGTTACATTCATATTTTTGATAACAGCTTCTTGCAATCTACAAATATCAATGTAGAGTATTTATTGAAAACCAATGAAACTAAGATAAGTGATTTGGTATTGATTAAGAATTTGCCATTGTTTTACAAAGACGTTTTTACATTTTTTAATTCTTGTAAAAAGAATTAAGAAATGAGTCAGATTTCATCAGGTTCATTTTTGCAGCAAACAGTGTGGAATAATAAACATGTACATGTATGTCATAAAGGAAAATCCATCTTTTTTCCAAATTGGGTCAAAAGTGGTCTTAGCTCGCTTTCAGACTGGCAGAGCACAGTTTATCATGTTGATGTCGCATATATTTTTATACCGTTATGTGTTTTACAATACCTTACGTGTTTATATTTTTGTGACCTCTCAATATGCGATACCTGTTGACCCTTGTTCTTTACATGGAGGATTATTTATAAATTTTTAAATGTACGTCCTTTGATTGTTCTGCTGTTACGGTGAGTGGGAAGGTGGGCCCGTAAACCGGTTAACCACACCATTTGTTTGGCTTTTGTCAAATTAAATGACCGTCCTAAGTCGGTATCGTAATTGCACTACAATCAAATATTTTTGTAATGTGATATATGTTCTAGTATATTATTTATATTCATGTATTGTATAGCTCTATGGTGACTTCTGCCACATAACTGAGCCAGTAACTCCTCTTTTTTCTTTTAAATATATATCTAATTTATTTGATAATAATTGCCAATTTAAGTCCATTGAAAACATTTCTAATGCTCTTTTTTCCTTTAAATATATATGTAATTTATCTGATAATAATGGCCAATTTAAGTCCATTGAAAACATTTCTAATGCTCTTTTTTCCTTTAAATATATATGTAATTTATCTGATAATAATGGCCAATTTAAGTCCATTGAAAACATTTCTAATGCTCTGTTAAAAAAAAGAATAATATCTTTTGTGAATATATGATATTAAAAAACATCTTTTTAAAACTAAGACAGCATTTGATTTCTAAAGTGCAATTCACGTAAATGTTAGAGCATCCTATTCATTTCTTTTTCACGATGGCCTTAAATCGTTAAAAATGATATCTGTTAATGTAAATTCCTCTACAATAGCCTGTTGGTCAAGGAGACCGAGTTTTCTCCCTATCAAAATATCGTATCTAAACAATCGGAAGTATATGACAGGATATCTTGGTCTAAAATTTATCGTAAGAAGATGAAGTTAATATCTGATCCTGTTATTGCAGAATTCAATTATAAATTATTGCATAATACTCTTAATAATAATTACCTTGTGAGAAAATGGAAACCAAACTTTGAGCAGATTGATTGATTCATTGATTGAGTTTTGTTTAACGTCACACCACGAATATTTCACGTATATGGTGATGGCATCTGCCTGATGCGGGGCATACAAATTTTGACCTTTGCAACGGACCCACCCGAAGCAATGAGAGATCTTTAACGTGCAATGCATACCACGACACGGGACCTTGGTTTTTACTGTCGCATTCGAAAGACAGGACACCGGTATAACCAGAGCGGCACTCGAACCCCGGTCTCCCGATCAGGAGTCCAGCGGGATACCACTAGGCCCCGCCGGGTTCAACTTTGAGCAGAAATGTAGATCTTGTGGTGCATCCACTGAAAATACACAACATCTGATTTTTGAATGCGATAATGTAAGAAAAAAGAGGAGTTACCGGCTCAGTTATGTGGCAGAAGTCACCATGGAGCTATACAATACATGAATATAAATAATATAATAGAACATTTAACACATTACAAAAATATTTGATTGTAGTGCAATTACGATACCGACTTAGGACGGTCATTTAATTTGACAAAAGCCAAACAAATGGTGTGGTTAACCGGTTTACGGGCCCACCTTCCCACTCACCGTAACAGTAGAACAATCAAAAGACGTACATTTAAAATTTTTTAAATAATCCTCCATGTAAAGAACAAGGGTCAACAGGTATCGCATATTGAGAGGTCATAAAAATATAAACACGTAAGGTATTGTAAAACACATAATGGTATAAAAATATATGCATATCAACATGATAAACCGTGCTCTGCCAGTCTGAAAGCGAGCTAAGACCCTAGATCTGTAGGAGTCCCGACTAACAGTCAGAGGGGACGAGGTTCAGGACCATGTCTCCTCTGAAAGAGGTTTGGAGAAGGCCCGTCATATAGTCCCCACCGCCCTGTTAGTCAGCGTGCAACGTTCAAGTAAAAGGCTAAGCATAAGGCTGTAGAGGGGCCAAATACAAGACCTATAGTCTTTTTGATGATCTCAATATCATATTGTCTATTTAGGAGACGTCTGACTATTTTATTACATGATAAAATAACGTTATCGGAGCCTTTTACTTTCCTTAGTTTATATTCGAGATCACCGTAAAAATTAGGATGGGAAATTCCATTGGATACATACTGTTGAAAAGAAATATTTCCAAATTTAGATAGAAGTTCTGAATAAGATCTGAAAAATTTGCCGAATGTTTTTCTTAGCTTGTGATATCTGTAACCCTGAGTTAAAAGTTTTGTAGTAATTTGTAAATTTCGTTTATGAAAGTCCAAAACATCGGTGCAGCCTCTGACAAATCGAACTAATTGAGATATATAGATACCATATGATGGGAGTCGAGGGACATCGCCATCCAAGTAAGGCAAATTTACAATAGGAAATCCAAAATCCTCACGTTTATCATAAATATTAGTATATATTAGGTTGTTGATAATTTTGATATTTAAATCTAAGAAAGGTGTAGATTTATCTCAAGTATTAGCTTTATTCAATGTGAGCTCTGGTGGATATATTTCTGATAAATTTGTCAATGAGGTCAAAACGTTTTGATTTTTGAATAGAAACCATGAAATCCCTCTCATGACAATAAAGAAATAAATCTGCTATCAGAGGCGCGCAGTTAGTACCCATAGGAATCCCAACTATTTGTTGATATATCTTGCCATCAAATTGCACAAAAATATTATTCATGAGAAAATCTAGTGCTTTACATAATTCCTTAAAATATTTGGTTTATTATTAGCTCTATCTTAGGTTTTACAGTAAAATGGAAACATAAAATTGTTGGATTCTATTTAGAAGATAACATGAAAACTAATTAAAATAATTACACATCATTTATAGCTTGCAAAATTTATAAGTATAAAGTGCATATTATATATATATGTCTGGGCCCGTGATCGAAATTATGTTGTTAAGGGCATGAAATATCAATAAACATTAAAAAAAAATCTCGTAGTCCAAGGAATAAAAGGACAATATCGTATATAGTGTCATATTCAGACAAATGTGAACCAATATTTATCCTGAAATAATATATTTTCAGATGTTCTGTTCGAAGTGGAAACAGAGTGGGTTAAAATCACATATAATTGAAGACAGGCACAGTCCTGGTCCTATCAGGTAATGTCGTTTTGGTTAACCTAAACTATATTAAAAGTGAAAGCTTCGTTGCGGGTGGTAATGCATTATCCGGCTATATTTGCATGTATTCTATGGATTTGCCCACTTGTAACTTGTGACAGAAGTTTAATCTTCCTTATCGCCTGCACTCCTTATTTGTTTGATCATCAGTGTATCAACTAACTGATTCGTTCTTCTTAGTCTTTCGCCTTACTATCCATTAGTGTCATTTAGCTTTAAGAACTAGTTTACCCTTGCTGGTAGTGTTTTTGGAGATAGCTCTAAATGTACCAGGTTCGGGTTCTATTGTCGACTCTCTATTGTCTTGTCTGTCGGATGAGACAACAAAAATTAAGGTTTTGTTTCACTACAGAGGTTTGTATGTACAAATCCATCTCTATTTTAAGTAGGTATGTTGCATCAAAATTTCTGAATAAAATCAAATGATTAAGTAACGTAGCGTGACAACCAACCCCCCCCCACCCCCCCAAAAAAAAACCCCAAGAAAACCAACAAAACAAGCCGTTTCAGTCAATAGACACGGAACTCTCGAATAGCTAGAGTTTAAATCAGATGCATGAAAGAGTTAGCATCCTCTGTCTACGGGTCACACTCATAGACTTAGATTTAGTTCAACTGGTAGTCATATTAAGGGTTTCCGATATAACCATTGTCACAGTCGGTGAAAGGTCATTTTTTTTTTAATTTTGTTTAGACTTTGGTATCACTGATGAGTATGATGAAGGTATGTTACACAAAACATGTATGTATTGTAATGTATGTAATTTCTGATATAATTCAAATGTATATATTTTCTATATCTATTGAATCTTTAAATGGTTCACACATTCCCTTTGCAGTGTGGAGGTCGTAAAAACGTTCCCGCGGAGGGTTTGACTTTTGTGTAATTATACCCTTTTTGTTATGCGGCAGTGACACTTTCTATACAGCGTTTGGTACACATCTATACACATTGGTTTATATATAGAGTGCTTAATTATATTTGTTTCACGGCAGATTTATCTAGCGAAACAGGAGACCCTGACTCCTTCCGGGCACCTGGTCTCATCTCTGAATTTCAGGGTCCGTGAATGTCCACTGTCGTACATTGTTGTTAGTGCCACAGTCCGTGATATCAGTTACTTTCGTATTTTACATTGTACGTTGTACTACGGTAATCTTGTATATAAACTTAGAAGGGTCAAAAGCTCCGATGACTTCATCGCATCAGGATTTAAAATAGTCAAACACCTTCGCCATCGCACATATAACCCTAAATCATCGCTTAGAGAATACGTTTTGTACTGGACCCCTCTACGGCCCTTAGAGTTAGGGTTAGGGTTAGATTTTACTGGGGCGTTGCTCTCTAACAGGGCGGTGGGGACTTTATGACGGGCCTTATCTAAAACACCTCAGAGGAGATAAGGTCCTGACCTTTGTCCCATCTGACTGTTTGTCAAAACTCCGAAGAAACAAGGACTTTAACTCGCTTTCATAAAAGCAGAGCACGATGGGATAAAATTGACGTTAATTAGCAAATTGATATCCATTATACATTTCTTGTGTGTGTGTACAGATTGGTGTAGTCTTAATGTATAATACGAAAGTAATGTAGAGTTGATGGATAAATCCAAAGCACAAGTCCAAAAATCATAAAACCAGAGGACATATAAAATAAGTGAAAATGAAAAACAAATGGAAAATAACAAAATATGTCTACTTGAAGAGCATATGTGAACCCCTGTGATGGAGTGAGATTAGGTGCCCGGGGAGAGTGAGCATCTCCTACTTGCTAGCAACACCCGTCACATATACCCAGTAGAAAGAGTCAGATCGTGTAAATTCCATATGTATTTATATATGGAGAAGTCGAAGTAGGTAACCTTCTAGTATAGAAGGTGTCAAATCTGTGTAAAATGATCGGAATCGGTCTCAGTCCAGAATATCATTTAAAAGTCTGGATAACGAGATATCATATGGAGTAATAAGAGTCTCGTAACGACCATAGAATTTCCTCAGTGACGTTGCTAGTCTAGCACATATATAACCCTGGTTGAGCAGCTTAACTGAAAGTCGCCTAGCCCTCAGAACAAAGTCACTGTAATTTGAACATGCTCTGGAATAACGTATTAACTGAGATATGAATACGCCGTATGCGGGCGATGATGGAATGTTGCTACTTATGAAAGGAAAGTTTGTGATAGCGAAATTGAAATCCTAAGGCCGGGAGGAGTGAGCGTCTCCTGTTTGGCTAGCCACACCTGCCGTGAATGCCCTGTCATACAGACGAAACAAATATAATTCAGCACTGTATTTCTACTTAAATGTGAACAAACATTGTGTAGAAAGTGTCACAGCCACATGACACCAGAAAAAAGGGTATAATAACACTTAAGTCAAACCCTCCGCGGGAAACATTTTTACGAGCTCCACACTGCAAAGGGAATAAGTGTGACATATATATAACATTCACGTTAAAGCGATAAGCGGTCACGAGGACTGCTTCAGCACACATGCTAGAACTGCTCGACTGGACGCGCGTCGTTCCTCGCGTTAACGTGGGAGGAAATTCTCGTTAACGCGATTTATTGCCGTGTGCACTCGGTCCAATGGCACATTCACATGCCTACATTTGTAATTCTCTATCCAGTGGAACGGATGGAGGAAATAAAAGCAATTACCGCAAATGCTGCCATATATACGTGTATTAAATGTAATGTTAAAATGGCACCCAACATTAAGGGTTTCATATGTAATATAATAATGGAAATTACCGGGTAGACATGCACTAAGGTATTTATGAAAAACCTCGTCAGTTTACAATAAAGAGTCTTGGATAAATACATTGTATTTCTATTTTATTTTTTATGTATTCAATTAAATTATATATTTTTATCTTATTTGTGCATTTATTTATAATTTATTTATATATTTATTCTTATTTATGTATTTATTATTATTATTTTTTTAATTTTGCTATTTTTCATAATATATGAATATCATAATTATCATCATCATTATTATTTTTATTAATTTTATTATTATTATTATTATTATTATTATTATTATTATTATTATTATATACAATGTATGTATCGATTCTCCTTGAAATCCCTCTCTATGTACATGTTAATGTAAATCTTAAATTGTAAACATGCGAACGTGGCTGTCAAGCACGTTCACGCGGCAGCTAAGCGCGTGAATGCGGCAGTAAAGCGCGTTCACGTGGTCTCGAAATTCAGTTTACGAAGAAATCTGCGTTAACGCAAACGCGTGTGCTCAGCAGTCCTGAGCGTAGGAGGAAAGCAAACTTCATGTTTACAAGACATTAACATAATGTTATGTTAGGACTGCACCTCACTGTATGTTTGAGACCTCTTAAATTGGGTAGCCTGTTGATTTTTTATCTATACATATGGAATACAAGATATTTAGGGTTAGGTTTAAATGCATGTCCTTTAATTGTTCTGTCGTTATGATAAGTGGGAAGATGGGCCTGTAAACTGGTTAATCACACCAATTAAGTAAATAACGTATTTTCAATTGACCATCCTAAGCCGGTGCGTTACTCTTTAAATTTTTTCAAGTTGTAATCAAGTAATGAATTAATCTATTTTTGTTAATTTCGTACGCAGTTTCAATGTCTGTTCTGGAAAAAAGGTATTTAATGTTCCAATTTATCTATGCTTTTTTTTTGGGTTTTGATGCTCACGTTCATACAATCAATATCGAAGAAGTACCAAACCGTTATCATTCTCAAAGTCGTGTAAGTTTCAAAAAGGAACTGTTGTGAACCCCGAAATACTGAAATATTCCGAGGTGAGACCAGGTGCCCGAGGAGAGTAAGCGTCTCCTGTTTGCATACATCACCCGTCACAACAGTTCTCAAGAAACATGTCGAAATCAAGGGGTTTGGTTTCCTAATTGTACGCACGAAAGTACAAAACTTGTATATTAAGTCATAATTGGTGTTCAATGAACAAGTCATTTAGTCGCATTCCACAATATTATCAATCATTCTAGAAAGAGGCACTATCATATTTTGGTACAAGATCCCCATAACGACCGTAGAACTTCCTCAGTGACTATTTCAGACGTTCTTTAACATATCCATGCCTTACTGGCCAGTCGTTTGGCCCTTGGAATAAAACCATGGTATAGAGAACAGGCTCTTGCGTACGTTAGAAGTTGAGATATAAAAGCTCCATAGGCAGGTGAGGACGGGATATTGCTGCAAAGAAACGGGAAGTTAGTTATTTGGAAGTAAATCGTCACGTTTGTCATACAGAGAGGTGTTCAAACGACCATCATTGTCGAAAGTTAAAAATATATCCAGAAACGAAGCGGAATTATTGCTTTCGACTGTCTCTCTTATCTCAAGCTCATGGGGATAGATTTCATGGATTATTATCATTATTATGGATTATTGATTGACAAAACATCGTCTATATATTTATACGTGAAATTAAACTGAGATGCAAGGCTTTTTCTGCCTGTGGAGAGCATGTTTTGAATAAATTCTGCCTCATACGAATATAAGAAAATATGGTTAAGGTTAGGATCACCATTTTTGTGGTGATCTCGTATATAAATTAAGGAAAGTAAAAGGCTCCGATGACATTATTTTATCATGTAATAGAATAGTCAAAACGTCTTCTATATAGACAATATGACATTGAGATCATAAAAAGACTATAGGTCTTGTATTTGGCCCCTATACAGCCTTATGCAGACTTTTACTAGAACGTTGCACGCTGACTAACAGGGCGGTGGGGACTATATGACGGGCCTTCTCCAAACCTCTTTCAGAGGAGACATGGTCCTGAACCTCGTCCCCTCTGACTGTTAGTCGGGACTCCTACAGATCTAGGGTCTTAGCTTTCAGACTGGCAGAGCACGATTTATCATGTTGATGTCGCATATATTTTTATATCATTTTGTGTTTTACAATACCTTACGTGTTTATATTTTATGTCCTCTCAATATGCGATACCTGTCGGCCCTTGTTCTTTACATGGAGGATTATTTATAAATTTTTAAATGTACGTCCTTTGATTGTTCTGCTGTTACGGTGAGTGGGAAGGTGAGCCCGTAAACCGGTTAACCACACCATTTATTTGGCTTTTGTCAAATTAATTGACCGTCCTAAGTTGATATCAAATATTTTTGTAATGTGTTATATATGCTAGTACATTATTGATATTCATGTATTGTATAGCTCCATAGTGACTTCTGCCACATAACTGAGTCAGTAACTCTCCTTTTTTCTTTTATTCCATGGATAGGGAGGCCTAAACTCTTTCCTTAAAAACACATGAGATACACTTTTCAGATTTGTATCACAATATACCATGGAATAAATAAGTTACAACATACGCTATGTAGTTAACAAACTCGAAAAAATTTCACCGGTTTATCTCAAGTACTTTACAAGATATGAGGATTTGAAAATGGACAATATCGCATTTTCAGACCATTTTCCAGCAAAGGAAAAAGATTTCTGGATTTCTGGATTTCGTTTATCTTTTGTAAAGCATTTAAATATTTGGAATATTTAAGAACAGACGAAAAGATGAACAAAATTCTAAATAAGATACAAATTACCAAAGGCAAGAGACAACCAAAAAATCTGAAACAATTAATTACATCTGCCAAATGAAATTTTAATACCGAGGAATCGGAAAATGTAGGTGTAACAAAATGCAAAATTAAAAATGTAAGGTTTGTGATATAATTATGGAAGGAAATGTGTATAATTTCCAAAATGGTAACGTTCAATTCCTAGTAAAACGAAAACTAACTTGTAATTCTAAGAATGTAATATATGTGATATCATGTGACAAATGTAAAGAAGAATATATTGGGTCAACACAAAGTTTAAACCACAGAGTAGCTTTACATAAAAGCAATATAAAGCACTCCTAAAACCGAGTGTTATTTGTGAGCAAACACCTTCACCATTGTAGTAATGGCAAATTTAAGGTTATGCCTATATACCAAACAGACAACTATTCAATCATTACGATCAAAAAGCAAAATTTCATCAACAAATATAAACCTTCCCTTAACAAAACCCAGATTAACCATTCAAACTGAATGCTTATTGCTACTTTTAATTAGTATAAGGTCTGTTCAATGAGATTTTTTACGTTATTTTGTGAAACGTTCATGGTTTTGCCAAAACTGCCTTGTCATATTTGTGTCATGTAGTGCCATATAAATATCTCTTTCACTTTCTTTTACAGAGTTATTGGTGCGATATCAAATTCAAACGCTTTTGCTGATTTATTCTCTTGTCCATTTATAAGCAAATACAATCCGTCTACAAAGTGTGAAGTATGGTAGCAGGAAAACAACAACGACTGATGTAGTATTTATTGTGATCCTATGCCGAGTGTTCATGCTTCCTTACTATGCATTTTGTGTGAGATGCTAGCATACGCAATGACAAATAGCCTTTCTGCATCGCCGAAACATAAGAGTCTTCCATAAAATCAATGACGAATTGTTGTTAAACATTCAAAATATTTGCAACGATAACATGTATGTTTATGCAATACCATGAAAAAGGTTATTTGTAATTAGAAAATTTTATTCCGTCCGATAACCGTATCAATGTTGTTTATGTATGTAAAATCGTACTTGTTTTACTTGTCATTATGGAAATGTATTAATATTAAACATTTTGTTAATTAGTTTCCACTTCATATACTTATATATATATGTTGGATTTCCAGCTTCGACCCAGGACATTCATGAAAGACAAAAGTTCACACTTAATTAATGTGGTAATTATGTGTCCTATTTAAGTAGTTACTTAAGTGGATGTATATATATATATATATATATATATATATATATATATATATATATATATATATATATATATATATATATATATATATATATATATATATATATATATACATACATTGTGTTTGTATATATATATATATATATATATACGAATATGTATATATATATATATAATATATATATATATATATATATATATATATATATATACAAACATGTATATACATATATAGATATTTGTACCTCTTTGCATGGTAAATCTAAATTTTTTAATGGAGATGCATACACATACCAATTCACTTTGCACTATGTTGTATATTTTAATATTTAAACTATTCCATTTGTTGGAATTCACACAATGAAACGATTTAGGGTATGTGGAATTCAAGAAATGTGTTTATATTTGTTCATTACAATCCAATGTTGTGGTTCTATTGGATTGGACTTAATCCAAGGTATTTCTTCAATTACAATTCCAATTTTAATTATTGCATATAGATTAAACGCAAATATTAGCTCCGAAGTTTGATTCCCTGTCTATCATATACAAATCACAAGTTGCGCGTATTAATTTACTGTTATGTCTTTCTCTTTAGAGTTTTCTAATTGATTCATACATTTAGTTTGTTTTGGGCCTTTTTATTTTACTTTTTTTTCGCTGAATAGGATTTTTCTGACTGTTGGTCAGGACTCCTACATATCAAGGACCTTTGCTTGCTTTTAGGACAGAGCATACATATTTCTTGCTGCCGTAACTCGATATGTTATATATTGGTATTTATTGTAAAATAATATTTGTGTTCATATTTTGTTAACTTGAAGAACCTGTTGAGTTTCTAGATTATGTTCTTTGGTTATTCTGTTTTTTTTTTTTTTGGTGAGTGGCACGTGGGTCCGCGCACTGATTATCAACACCAATTGATTGACGATTGTCATTCAGTTGAAAATCTTGACTGGTAATATAAAAGCATTGCAATCGAATATTTTTATTGAGTATTTGTGCTTATTCTTGTATTCTCTGCGCGTCCGTCGCGACCATTTCTTACACAGCTGATTCAAATGTTTTCTTTCCTTTATGCGAAATAGGCATGCATGATATGTATTGTAAATTTTCCCTGGTATAATAATGACGCTCTGTACTTTTAAGTAACACCACAATCGCATTAAAAGTTGAAGTTCATAATATTGTTTGTGTTTAAAATGTGATTTTGTGTCCTTCCTATCTTACTGTATATCACTCTGAAATAAATCTTGAATACCACATAATTCTTTTCCGCTCACCTCCGATATTTTTGCTATTCAGACGAAGCTTAATTTATCATTGAATACATTTATATATTTAGTAAATCGGTCATATTGAGAGGGTTACAATAGTCACAGTTTGAATAACTGTGATCTTGAAGAAAAAAAAATCATTCCACATTTAGATGATTCATATACCTAAGTAACTTTGGTTCAGTTTTCGGCCACTTTGGTTCTAACTCTGTTCTTCGAATACATGTATTTATATATTATTAGAATTCACGTCATTCAGCCATTAGCATCACTGAAGAGACCTTAGTTGTCGAAATGCGCATCTGGTGCAAAAATAATAACGTATATATCTTCTAATATTTATTTATGACGATTAGGCCGGTGCCACTGCTTGTGGATTGATAGTTCCCGAGGGCATCAAAAGTCTAGTGTTCAGTGCCGAGGGTTTAACTTAAGTGTTATTATACCCTATTTCCTGATGTTGTGTGGCTATGGCACTTTCTACACAGTGTTTATTCACATACATGTATATATACAGTGCTGAATAATATTTCTTTCGTCTGTGTTTAAGGGCATTCACGTCGACTTTGGCTAACCAAACACGAGAAGCTCACTCCTCCCGGGCACCTGGTCTCAATTCAGAATGTCGGGGGTCCCTGAATGTTAATGCCTTAGTCATATGACACCACTTACTTTTTGTACGGACGTGAAATACATTCTTAAATGCTCAGTTATCAAATCTCTAAGTAAGGAGTATCTCCCTAATGCATAGATGTCCTCAATTTCGGCCACTTTGGTTTTAACTCTGCTCTTCAAATATCCATATATCCATGAGCATCATTCAAGAGGCATACGTTGTCGAAATCTGGTACACAAAATGTTAACGTATATACTCTAATACACTACTACACATTTTACTACATCCTTTCTCAATAAATCTTGGTTTTTGTTAGAATATACGGAGAGAAAAACCATAAACCCCGATTTTTAAAAAAATAATATCTATTTTTTCATCAAGTTTTTGATTAATTTGTTTCGTTTGATCTACAGAAATTTACGCTTTGGTTTTCCCGAGAGAGAGAGAGAAAGAGAGATGTTTGTTATCATTTATTTATGTGAAAAAATATCTACATGTAAGTTCAATGAATGACATGGTAGGGATAAAAATAAATTCTATTACTAACAAAAAGCTCAAGAGGGCCTGTTTTGCTCACCAGGGATATAGAAAACATCGCACATAATGATACTAAACAACAATGCCTGTAGGTAACCACAAGTCTTTGGTTTCTTTGAAAGGCATTTAAAATTGTAGAGTAAAAACGAAGAAGTACAGAAGGGTAAACCATATCTCATTGTCTATGGAATAAAGGGGACAATATCGTGTTTAGTGTCATATTCAGACAAATGCGAACCCCAGTAAAATTGAGGTGGGACCAGGTGCCCGGGAGGAGTAAGCGTCCCCTGGTTGCATGCAACACCCGTCGCAAAAGTCCTGCAATAACCTTTCAAATCGAGGAGGTAAATACATAAATATACACGCATGAACATGCGAAGGAGACAGGAATACGAAGTCAAATTTCCCATTCAAGGCAAGAAATGCTGCCTGCCTGAAATTCCGGTGTCGAAAACGCAGGTGAACAAATATCTGTATATACATGTATACACGTATTATGTCAAATCAAGTATAATCAAAAAGTTAAGATGGTTATTTAGTATGGCTAGGTCCCAAAATATCGATTAACATTCTTGAAAGAGGAATATGAATTTGCAATAGATTCCTATAACGACCATAGAACTTCCTCAGTGACAATTTCAAACGTTCCTCAATATGTCCTTGTGAGAGTAGTTTCGTAGCAAGAAGCCTCGCTCTCAGGACGAACTTTTCGTATTTAGAGCATGCCCTGGCATAGCGTATAAGTTGTGAAATGAAAACGCCATATGCGGGAGAGGAAGGTATGTTGCTACTCAGAAAAGGGTTAGTTGGTAATAATGAAATTGAAATCGTCACGTTTGTCACGTCACGTCACAGAATCATCTTTACTTTATACCTCTCAAATTTCCTCATAATCGATTTAGATGTAGTGAAGAAAAGTTGCAAATATGGATAACCACACCCTTCGTTTTGTAGTCTTAAAATGGTTTGATAAAACATTCCATTTAATTAATTCTGGCTAAAATTTAGCAACAAAGTGTGTTAAACATTTAACCACAGGGAAATATTTATAAAGATTTTTTTGCATTAAAATGATATGGCCCAAACGTAAGGCAAACACGAATAAAATATTAAAATTCTGCAGACTGGAATCGAAAACAGAATCATTTCTTCAGACATCCTTCTGTATCACTATGATGTATTCAGTTTGTTGACCGGATTGCAAAGCAATTTCGGTCTAGGGTTAGGGTTAGGGTTAGGGTTAGGTTTGGGTTAGGCTTAGGGTTAGGGTTAGGGTTTGGGTTAGGGTTAGGGTAAGGGATCCTTGACGAAATGCCCATGTCCAAATGCCCTTTGTTACCCAAAATGTGCAAAAACTGACATTTTGTAAACGGAAATGCCTCATGTCCCATGGAAATCCGGTCTCTACTTCTCCGTGGGTCGTAATTTGTTTTCATCTAGCGTTTAGGCCTGGGTTAGGGTAAGGGATCTTTGACGACATGCCCATGTCCAAATGCCCATTGTTGCCCAAAATGTGCAAACACTGACATTTTGTAAACGGAAATACCTCATGTACATGGAAATCTGGTCTCTACTTTTCCGTGGGTCGTAATTTTTTTCATCTAGCGTTTAGGCCTGGGTTAGGGTTAGGGATATCACCAGGGTTATGACACGAGTTGCGTTCGATGATTTGCGTGCCACGTGATGTCTTTGTGTTAAGGTTTCTTCTTCATTGAGTTTTATGGGTTTCTTCTTCATTGAGTTTAATGGAAGTGGAATGTGTTAATATTTTATGTGATGTGTTAATTGTGGATATGGATAAGCTGTCTGATCACGGTAAGTTTTCTGGGATAGGGTTAGGGTTATGGATAACCCTAGGGATAACTTCGGGTATAACTTAGGGATAACCCTAGGGATAACTTTAGGCATAACTTCGGAATTACCCTAGGGATAACTTCGGGTATAACTTAGGGATAACTTCGGGTATACCCAGGGATAACTTAGGGGATAACCCAGGGATAACATAGGGTATACCCAGGGATAACTTCGGATTTAACATAGGATATACCCCAGGGAAAACTTTGGGTATAACTTAAGGTATACCCAGGGATAACTTCGGGATAACCCAGGGATAACTTAAGGTATACCCGGGGATAACTTTGGGTTTAACATATGATATACCCCAGGGATAACTTCGGGTATAACTTAGGGATAACCCTAGGGATAACTTCGGGTATACCCAGGGATAACTTAGGGGATAACCCAGGGATAACTTAGGGTATACCCAGGGATAACTTAGGGAATAATCCAGGGATAACGTAGGGTATACCCAGGAATAAGGTTTAGGATTAGGGTTAGGGTTAGGGTAAGGGATCTTTGACGAAAGGGTTAGGGTTAGGGTTGGGGTAAGGGATCTTTGAGGAAATGCCCATGTCCAAATGCCCATTGTTGCCCAAAATGTGCAAAAACTGACATTTTGTAAACGGAAATACCTCATGTCCCATGGAAATCTGGTCTCTACTTCTCCGTGGGTCGTAATTTTTTTCATCTAGCGTTTAGGGTAAGGGATCTTTGACGAAATGCCCATGTCCAAATGCCCATTGTTGCCCAAAATGTGCAAAAACTGACATTTTGTAAACGGAAATACCTCATGTCCCATGGAAATCCGGTCTCTACTTCTCCGTGGGTCGTAATTTTTTTCATCTAGCGTTTAGGCCTGGGTTAGGGTCAGGGATATCACCAGGGTTATGACACAAGTTGCGTGCGATGATTTGCGTGCCACGTGATGTCTTTGTGTTAAGGTTTCTTCTTCATTGAGTAGACATGTCTTTTATGGAAGTGGAATGTGTTAATATTTTATGTGATGTGTTAATTGTGGATATGGATAAGCTGTCTGATCACGGTAAGTATTCTGGGATAGGGTTAAGGTAAGGGATCTTTGACGAAATGCCCATGTCCAAATGCCCTTTGTTGCCCAAAATGTGCAAAAACTGACATTTTGTAAACGGAAATACCTCATGTCCCATGGAAATCTGGTCTCTACTTCTCCGTGGGTCGTAATTTTTTTCATCTAGCGTTTAGGCCTGAATTAGGGTCAGGGATATCACTAGGGTTATGACACGAGTTGCGTGCGATGATTTGCGTGCCACGTGATGTCTTTGTGTTAAGGTTTCTTCTTCATTGTGTAGACATGTCTTTTATTGAAGTGGAATGTGTTAATATTTTATGTGATGTGTTAATTGTAGATATGGATAAGCTGTCTGATCACGGTAAGTATTCTGGGATAGGGTTAGGGTTAGGGATAACCCTAGGGATAACTTCGGGTATAACTTAGGGATAACCCTAGGGATAACTTTAGGCATAACTTAGGGATAACTTCGGGTATACCCAGGGATAACTTAGGGGATAACCCAGGGATAACATAGGGTATACTCAGGGATAACTTCGGATTTAACATAGGATATACCCCAGGGAAAACTTTGGGTATAACTTAGGGTATACCCAGGGATAACTTCGGGATAACCCTAGGGATAACTTTAGGCATAACTTCGGGATAACTTCGGAATTACCCTAGGGATAACTTCGGGTATAACTTAGGGATAACTTTGGGTATACCCAGGGATAACTTAGGGGATAACCCAGGGATAACATAGGGTATACCCAAGGATAACTTCGGATTTAACATAGGATATACCCCAGGGAAAACTTTGGGTATAACTTAGGGTATACCCAGGGATCACTTCGGGATAACCCAGGGATAACTTAGGGTATACACGGGGATAACTTTGGGTTTAACATAGGATATACCCCAGGGATAACTTCGAGTATAACTTAGGGATAACCCTAGGGATAACTTCGGGTATACCCAGGGATAACTTAGGGAATAACCCAGGGATAATGTAGGGTATACCCAGGGATAAGGGTTAGGGTTAGGGTTAGGGGTTAGGGTAAGGGATCTTTGAGGAAATGCCCATGTCCAAATGCCCATTGTTGCCCAAAATGTGCAAAAACTGACATTTTGTAAACGGAAATACCTCATGTCCCATGGAAATCCGGTCTCTACTTCTCCGTGGGTCGTAATTTTTTTCATCTAGCGTTTAGGCCTGGGTTAGGGTCAGGGATATCACCAGGGTTATGACACGAGTTGCGTGCGATGATTTGCGTGCCACGTGATGTCTTTGTGTTAAGGTATCTTCTTCATTGAGTAGACATGTCTTTTATGGAAGTGGAATGTGTTAATATTTTATGTGATGTGTTAATTGTGGATGTGGATAAGCTGTCTGATCACGGTAAGTATTTTGGGATAGGGTTAGGGTAAGGGATCTTTGAGGAAATGCCCATGTCCAAATGCCCATTGTTGCCCAAAATGTGCAAAAACTGACATTTTGTAAACGGAAATACCTCATGTCCCATGGAAATCTGGTCTCTACTTCTCCGTGGGTCGGAATTTTTTTCATCTAGCGTTTAGGCCTGGGTTAGGGTCAGGGATATCACCAGGGTTATGACACGAGTTGCGTGCGATGATTTGCGTGCCAGGGTTAGGGTTAGGGTTAGCGTTAGGGATTCGGTTAGGGTTAGGGTTAGGGTTAGGGGTTAGGGTTAGGGTTAGGAATGCCCATGTCCAAATGCCCATTGTTGCCCAAAATGTGCAAAAACTGACATTTTGTAAACGGAAATACCTCATGTCCCATGGAAATCTGGTCTCTACTTCTCCGTGGGTCGGAATTTTTTTCATCTAGCGTTTAGGTCTGGGATAGGGTCAGGGATATCACCAAGGTTATGACACGAGTTGTGTGCGATGATTTGCGTGCCACGTGATGTCTTTGTGTTAAGGTTTCTTCTTCATTGAGTAGACATGTCTTTAATGGAAGTGGAATGTGTTAGGGTTAGGGTTAGGGTTAGGGTTAATAGCATACCTTCCCTTTTGATCGGGGCTAGGATTGATCCACTAATGTATTTCGTCACAGTTGAGTAATGCATTTTATGAGCCTCTTTCTGATTTGCTGTAGGGTTAGGGTTAGGGTTTGGGTTAGGGTTTAGGATTTAGGGTTAGGGTTAGGGTTAGGGGTTAGGGTTAGGGTTAGGGTATAGGCATTTTGCGCTTTCAGAAGAGAATTTTCTAAAAGTAGAGATCACGTGACAAGATTACTTTTCTGCAGAACAGATATCTTATAAAACATTCTAAGAAATATTTTTCTATGGGTTCCCCTGATTTATGATCCGCCTGATCAGAAGCATATTAATGCTTATGTAGAATTAGGAATAAAATAAATTTAGAACTTTACTCCATTATTAGTACTTGGATATGAAAATCAGAAGTGTAGCGATTATTGAAAATAAAAGATGTTGCTATCATTTTATTTTACTAAATACTATCACGGTTTACATAAATTGCATAATATATTACTTACATCTAAAGTCTTATTAATATTTAATGAGTTATTACACTTATATAACTTGGGGCAGACTTGGTGTAGAGGTTTAAATAAGGACTTCATGACTTACATGCAAAGTTGTATTAAAATTAAATGCGTAATTACTGAGTTATTACGCTTAGATATTTTACAATATGGCCTTTGAAACTGCATAAAATACAGACTTCTATTCGTGACTTACATGCAAAGTTTTTTATAGTATGATTAGTGACTGATTTATTACCCTTAGAGTTTCTTATATAGCTTATGTCATTCCATTAAGTATAGTCTTATCACAATTTTAACTATTAATAATTTAGAATGGTAATAATATAATACATACATCACATATCAGTATAATAAATATATCACAGCATGCTTAGAGGTAGCATGTTCTATGTATTCATTCTAAGAATAAGACTAAAGCTTATCAATATTTTACTATATAGAATCTCAATCATGTACCTGAATAGTAAATAAATTCTTTTCATAATTAATGATTTTGTACAAATTAAATTCCTCTCTGATTAATTACAAATAATCCGACGATTTTTAATTCGGTGATAACTCTTACAACTATCTGTTCAGCCAATAATGGTACCTTTAAGAGGGATAATAATAGGTTATACAAGTATTTCCCCCTAGTGAATAGGGATATGAAATAAAGTTTATTAAGGGGTTGCAAAAAGGGTTTTAGATGAGTTATAAAGGGTTATAAGAGGTTTCCCCTAGGAAATATAAGGGATATAAAATAAATTTTATAGAGATATTGCCCTAGGTAACAAGTTTTAAACGGTTTATTCTTGGGTTCAAACTGGGTTCAAACGGTGTAACCCTAACATAACCCTAACCCTAACCCTTGGGTTCAAACTGGGTTAAAACGGTTTAACCCTGGGTTCAAACTGGGTTAAACGATTTAACCCTGGGTTCAAACTTGGTTTAAACAGTTTAACCCTGAGTTAGGGTTAGGGTTAAACGATGTAACCCTAACTTAACCATAACCCTAACCCTAACCCTTGAGTTTAACTGGATTAAAGGGTTTAATCTTTTGGTTCAAACTGGGTTTAAACGGTAAAAGCATTTTGCGCCTTCAGTAAAAAAGTCTATAAGAATAGATATCATGTGACTAAATCATTTTTATGGAAATCAGATATGTTGTCAAAGTTTCAATAAATATTTTTCTATGTTCAATTGTCTTTTTCTTATTCTTTTGAAGTAGTGTCCACATTTACTCTCCTATTCTTTTAACAATTTCATATTTGATAATTCTCGTTTTGGTTATGATAAAGGATTCAATTCAAAGCATTTGTAAGAGTTATTCTCCGTAGTTTTATGCTAGTAATATATTTTCATAATATCGGGTTTTATGAAATTAATGAAAGCATAATTACTTTGTAGTTTATATTAGAATTTTGATTATTTATCAACGAGTTAATTTAATGTGTCGAGGGCATGGTTTCGCCCTTAGGTTTAAACTGTTTAACCCTGAGTTAGGGTTAGGGTTAAACGATGTAACCCTAACTTAACCATAACCCTAACCCTTGAGTTTAACTGGATTAAAGGGTTTAATCTTTTGGTTCAAACTGGGTTTAAACGGTAAAAGCATTTTGCGCCTTCAGTAAAAAAGTCTATAAGAATAGATATCATGTGACTAAATCATTTTTATGGAAATCAGATATGTTGTCAAAGTTTCAATAAATATTTTTCTATGTTCAATTGTCTTTTTCTTATTCTTTTGAAGTAGTGTCCACATTTACTCTCCTATTCTTTTAACAATTTCATATTTGATAATTCTCGTTTTGGTTATGATAAAGGATTCAATTCAAAGCATTTGTAAGAGTTATTCTCCGTAGTTTTATGCTAGTAATATATTTTCATAATATCGGGTTTTATGAAATTAATGAAAGCATAATTACTTTGTAGTTTATATTAGAATTTTGATTATTTATCAACGAGTTAATTTAATGTGTCGAGGGCATGGTTTCGCCCTTAGGTTTAAACTGTTTAACCCTGAGTTAGGGTTAGGGTTAAACGATGTAACCCTAACTTAACCATAACCCTAACCCTAACCCTTGAGTTTAACTGGATTAAAGGGTTTAATCTTTTGGTTCAAACTGGGTTTAAACGGTAAAAGCATTTTGCGCCTTCAGTAAAAAAGTCTATAAGAATAGATATCATGTGACTAAATCATTTTTATGGAAATCAGATATGTTGTCAAAGTTTCAATAAATATTTTTCTATGTTCAATTGTCTTTTTCTTATTCTTTTGAAGTAGTGTCCACATTTACTCTCCTATTCTTTTAACAATTTCATATTTGATAATTCTCGTTTTGGTTATGATAAAGGATTCAATTCAAAGCATTTGTAAGAGTTATTCTCCGTAGTTTTATGCTAGTAATATATTTTCATAATATCGGGTTTTATGAAATTAATGAAAGCATAATTACTTTGTAGTTTATATTAGAATTTTGATTATTTATCAACGAGTTAATTTAATGTGTCGAGGGCATGGTTTCGCCCTTAGATTTCAATATTGATTAGCTTTATTCTTATTCTAAGATTTAAGACCCAAGTGAATTAACACTTTTGTCTATATTTCATCACTGAATATCTTTCTATTTTACAACATTCTACCTCAGGGAAATATATATTTATATATTTATATATATTTATATTACATCGTTGTTTTCCTATCTCAAAGCGAACGCTGTGATATATCTATTTATGTATATATGTATATATGTTTACAAATGCCAAACAAATTTTTTAAGTCTTCCTTGCTTGCAAAGAGGCATACAATGGAAAAAATACAAAAATAAAGAACACTCATTTTTACCATTCTAAGTGGTCATAACTTAGTTATTATAGATACTATTATGCACTTTTATCGGCCATATTCTAAGATTTCTAAGGGTCATAACTGAATAACTAACCATTTTGCTTTGCTGTAGTGAAATATAACACTAAATTCAGTACCGAAATTTGTAAGAGTTATTTGCCTTAGTTTTATGCCAATAATATATTATATATTTTCAAAATATTCGGGTTTTATGAAATTAATCAAAGCATCGATAATTTGAAATTTGTATTAAAATGTTTATATATCATCAACGAGTTTATTTAATGTTGAGAGGGAATGGTATCTTTATTAGATATGAAATATTGATTAGCTTTATTCTTATTCTTAGATTAAAGACCCACATGAATTACGATTTTTGTCTATACTTCATTACTGTATATCTTTCTATTTTAAAACGATCTGTGCATGGCTGATTATGTGTCATCATCGAGCAATTTTGGAAGGCTTCTTTGCTTGCAAAGAAGCATACAATGGAAAAATGACAGAAATATAGAACCCTTATTTTTAACATTCTAAATGGTCATATCTTAGTTGTTATATATGCTAACTGTATGAAACTGTGCATGCATGTCTCAAATTCAGCGAGCACAAAATCATTATGGTCCATATTCTAAGATGTCTAAGGGCCATTACTAAATAAATAATCATTCAAATTTAATAAAGCTTAGCGTGTTAATCATGGATTGTATTTGTCCAATCATATCTTTACTTTTATAATTATATGATTACCATTCTAAAATAATAAGACTTTCACCTGTGATAAGACTGTACTTTATTCAAGGTAATCATATAACTCTATGGCATTGTTCAATGCATAATTCATGACTTACATGCAAAGTTTAAGTAATATAAAATGATTAGTTACTGAGTTATGACCCTTAGAAATCTTACAATATCGCCTATAAAATTGAATAAAGTACAGTCTTATCACAGGTGAAAGTCTTAGTATTTTAGAATGGTAATCATATAATTCTATGGCATTGTTCAATACATAATTCATGACTTACATGCAAAGTTTAAGTTATATAAAAAGATTAGTTACTGAGTAAAGACCCTTAGAAATCTTACAATATGGCCTATGAAATTGAATAAAGTACAATCTTATCACATGTGAAAGTGTTATTATTTTAGAATGGTAATCATATAATTCTATGGCATTGTTCAATACATAATTCATGACTTACATGCAAAGTTTAAGTAATATAGAATGATTAGTTACTGAGTTATGACCCTTAGAAATCTTACAATATGGCCTATGAAATTGAATAAAGTACAGTCTTATCACAGGTGAAAGTCCTATTATATTAGGATGGTAATCAGATAATTCTATGGCATTGTTCAACACATAATTCACGACCTGCATGCAAAGTTTTAATAATATAAAATGATTAGTTACTGAGTTATGACCCTTAGAAATCTTACAATATGGCCTATGAAATTGAATAAAGTACAGTCTTATCACAGGTGAAAGTCTTATTATTTTAGAATGGTAATCATATAATTCTATGGCATTGTTCAACACATAATTCATGACTTACATGCAAAGTTTTAGTAATATAAAATGATAAGTTACTGAGTTATGACCCTTAGAAATCTTACAATATGGCCTATCAAATTATATCAAATACAGTCTTATCACAGGTGAAAGTCTTATCATTTTTGAATGGTCATCATATAATTCTATGTAATTGTTCAATACATAATTCATGACTTACATGCAAAGTTTTAATAATATAAAATGATTAGTTACTGAGTTATGACCCTTAGAAATCTTACAAAATGGCCTATGAAATTGAATAAAGTACAGTCTTATCACAGGTGAAAGTCCTATTATATTAGGATGATAATCAAAAAATTCTATGGTATTGTTGAATATATAATTCATGACTTACATGCAGAGTTTTATTAATATGAAACGATTAGTTACTGAGTTATGACCCTTAGAAATCTTACAATATGGCCTATGAAATTGTATTAAATACAGTCTTGTCACAATAGTAAATCTTATTATGTTGGAATGGTAATCATATAATTATATGGTATTGTACAATGCATAATTCATGACTTACATGCAAAGTTTGAGTTATATAAAATGAGTAATTACTGAGTTATGACCCTTCGAAATCTAACAAGATGGCCTATGACATTGCATAAAGTACAGTCTTATCATAAGTGAAAGTCTTATTATTTTAAACTAATAATGATAGAATTCTATGGTATTCTTTAATAAATAATTCATGACTTACATGCAAAGTTGTATTAATATGAAATGATTATTTACTGAGTAATGACCCTTAGAAATCTTACAATATGGTCTAAATTAATATACCAAAGTAGAATACATAAAACATTTCAGACAACTGTTATAAAAGTAAAGATATGATTGGACAAATACAATCTATGATAAACACGCTAAGTTTTATTAAAATTGAATGATTATTTATTTAGTAATGACCCTTAGACATCTTAGAATATGGACCATAATGATTTTGTGCTCGCTGAATTTGAGACATGCTTGCACAGTTTCATACAGTTAGCATATATAACAACTAAGATATGACCATTTAGAATGTTAAAAATAAGGGTTCTATATTTCTGTCATTTTCCCATTGTATGTTTCTCTGCAGGCAAAGAAGCTTTCAAAAATTGCCTATTTATGACAAATAAACAGCCTTGCTTGGTTCGTTGTAAATTAGAAAGATATAAAGTAATGAAGCATAGACAAAAATCGTAATTCATGTGGGTCTTTAATCTAAGAACAAGAATAAAGCTAATCAATATTTCATATCTAAGAAAGATACCATGCCCTCTCAACGTTAAATAAACTCGTTGATGATATATAAACATTTTATCAAATTATCGATGCTTTGATTAATTTCATAAAACTCTACTATTATGAATATATATATAATATATCATTGGCATAAAACAAAGGCAAATAACTCTTACAAATTTCGGTACAGAATTTAGTGTTACATTTCATTATAGCAAAGCAAAATAGTTAGTTATTCAGTTATGACCCTTAGACATCTTAGAATGTGGCCTATAAAAGTGCATAATAGTATATATAATAACTACGTTATGATCACTTAGAATGTTAAAAGTGTGTTCTATATTTTTGTATTTTTTCCATTGTATGCCTCTTTGCAAGCAAAGAAGACTTAAAAAATTTGTATGGCGTCGGTAAAGCATATATACATATATACATAAATAGATTAGGGTTAGGGTTGGGTTAGGGTTAGGGTAAGGGATCTTTGACGAAATGGGTTAGGGTTAGGGTTAGGGTAAGGGTTAGAGTTAGAGTTAGGGTTAGGGTTAGGGTTAATAGCATACCTTCCCTCTTGATCGGGGCTAGGATTGATCCACTAATGTATTTTGTCACAGTTGAGTAATGCATTTTATGAGCTTCTTTCTGTTTGATGTACATTACTTGTGCAGACATTTGGCAGCCATTTTACATGTATCTCGGAATATGGAATTATTTTAGGAAATGTGCTGAATGAAAGGTAAGATCCAAGTATATTTGAAACGTTTTACTTTCATGACATATATTGATACTTATTATTATCCAGATAGGTATAAAATAAAATTGAATTAAATATATATTTTTTATAATATACCTAATTCTTATATACAGTGAGGTGCAGTCCTAACATAACATTATGTTAACGTCGCGTTAACGTGAAGTTTGCTTTCCTCGTGCGGTCAGGACTGCTGAGCACACGCGTTTGCGTTAACGCAGATTTCCACGTGAACTTAATTTCGAGACCGCGTGAACGCGCTTGACCGCCGCGTGAACGCGTTTGACAGCCACGTTCGCTTGCGTACAACTTAAAACTTGTATTAACATGTTCATATAGGTTTTGAAAGAGAATCGATATATGTATTGTATATTCAAATATAAAAAACATATTTTAAATGTGTAAGTAAAATATTTAGAATTAAATAAAACCCTTCCAAGTTAAGGAATGAATTTTAAAAATATTGAACGCAATTTCTGAAAATTGACTTGAATGAAATTTATTCTTCTTTTAGGATACTACTACTACTATTACTACTACTACTAATAATAATGAAATAAACATTAATAAATATAATAATGATGATGATAATTATTATTTTCATATATTATAGAAAATAACTTGATTAAAAATAATAATAATGCATACCTAAATAAGAAATACATGTCAATACATAAATAAATTAGTTATAAATGAATAACCAAATAAGAAATAAAAACATAAATAAACTAATTAAAAATAAGTAAATAAATGAAATTAGAGTCTAATAATGCTAGTATAAACTGATTAATTTTTTTTCATAAATACCTTATGGCATGTCTACGCGATAATTTCCTTTGTTGTATTACATATAAGATCCTTAATGTAGGGTTTCATTTTAACATTACATTTAATACACGCTTTTATGGCGACATTCGTGGTAATTTAATTAGATCCGTTTAATTTTCTCCATCCGTATTGCATATAGAATTACAAATATACATGTAGACATGTGAACGTGCGACTGGGCCGAGCACACGCGGGAATAAATCGCGTTAACGCGAATTCCCTCCCGCGTTAACGCGAGGAGCGCACGCGCGTCCGGTCGAGCAGTCCTAGCACGTGTGCTAAAGCAGTCCTCGTGACCGCTTTTCGCGTTAACGTGCATGTTATGTTAGGACTGCACCCATCTGTAAGCTCATTAATCATAAAACATATTTGAATGTGAATAATATGTGTATGTATGTTATTTTACGCATGCACGTGTATGTAAACATGTAAGTGTGTGTCTCCATGTATGCATATATTTGTATATGTGGTATGTATCAATGTAAGTTTGTACCGGTAAATGTGTATGCGTGTGTATAAATGTGAATGATAGTGTGTAATTGTAAATCCAAATAAGCTACGAATATTCGTTGTTTTGTAGAAATTACATGTTTATAAATGTACATATGTGAAGGAGCACGTTTTTGACATATGGTAAACCAACGTATTCACAATACGTTACAATTAAGTACGTGAACCCGTATTAGTATCTGAATACCGCTTTGCCATTATTATTATTATTAATATTATCTCTTTGCTATAATTCTTTGTACCTGCATCTGCCTGAGACTGCATATGTACATGTTTATACGTATATTTGTATGTATATACATGTATTAATATATTGATGTCTATTTTCATTATGATGTCGGCCTGATATTATTGTATAATATTAGCCCTTCTAAACTTTTTAGCCCCTTTAGACCCCCCTAACGGCCCTTCTAACCCTTCTAGTCCCTAAAGACCTTCTAGCCCTTTAGACCCTTTAACCCTTTAAGCTCCTATAGACCCTTTACACCGTTTAGCCCTTTAAACCTTTCTAGCCCCTTTAGACCTTTTAGCCCCTTTAGACCCTCTAACCCTTCTAGCCCCTTTAGACCTTCTAGCCCCTTTAGACCCTCTAACCCTTCTAGCCCCTTTAGACTTTCTAGCCCCTTAAAACCCCTTAAGCCCCTATAGACCCTTTACACCGTTTGGCCCTTTAGACCTCTCTAGCCCCTTAAGACCTTTTAGCCCCTTTAGACCATCTAACTCTTTTAGCCCCTTTAGACCCCCTAACCCTTCTAGCCCCTTTAGACTTTCTAGCCCCTTTAGGTTTAGGGTTAGGGTTAGGGTTTGGGGTTGGGTTAGGGTTAGGGTTAGGGTTAGGGGTTAGGGTTAGGGTTAGGGTTAATAGCATACCTTCCCTCTTGATCGGGGCTAGGATTGATCCACCAATGTGTTTCGTCGCAGTTGAGTAATGCATTTTATGAGCCTCTTTCTGATTTGATGTACATTATTTGTGCAGACATTTGGCAGCCATTTTACTTGTTGCTCGGAATATGGAATTATTTTAGGAAACATACTGAATGAAGGGTAAGATCCAAGTATATTTGAAATGTTTTACATTCATGACATATATTGATACTTATTATTATCCAGATAGGTATAAAATAAAATTGAATTAAATATATATATATTTTCCGGTTATCACAATATACCTAATTCTTATATAAGCTCATTAATCATAAAACATATTTGAATGTGAATAATGTATGTATGTAATTTTACGCATACACGTGTATGTATACATGTAAGTGTGTGTCTCCATGTATGCATATATTTGTATATGTGGTATGTATCAATGTAAGTTTGTACCGGTAAATGTGTATGCGTGTGTATAAATGTGAATGATAGTGTGTAATTGTAAATCCAAATAAGCTACGAATATTCGTTATTTTGTAGAAATTACATGTTTATATATGTACATATGTGAAGGAGCACGTTTTAGACATATGGTAAGCCAACGTATTCACAATACGTTACAATTAAGTACGTGAAGCCGTATTAGTATCTGCCATTATTATCATTATTAATATTATCTCTTTGCTATAATTCTTTGTACCTGCATCTGCCTGAGACTGCATATGTACATGCTTATACGTATATTTGTATGTATATACATGTATTAATATATTGATGTCTATTTTCATTATAATGTCGGCTTGATATTATTGTATAATATTAGCCTTTCTAACCTTTTTAGCTCCTTTAGACCTTCTAGCCCCTTTAGACCCACCTAATGGCCCTTCTACCTTCTAGCCCCTTTAGACCTTCTAGCCCTTTAGACCCTTTAACCCCTTAAGCTCCTATAGACCCATTTACACCGTTTAGCCATTTAGTCCTTTCTAGCCCCTTTAGACCTTTTAGCCCCTTTAGACCCTCTAACCCTTCTAGCCCTTTTAGACCTAGCCGCTTTAGACCCTCTAACCCTTCTAGTCTCTTTAGACCTTGTAGCCCCTTTAGACCCTTTAACCCCTTAAGCCCCTATAGACCTTTTACACCGTTTAGCCCTTTAGACCTTTCTAGCCCCTTAAGACCTTTTAGCCCCTTTAGACCCTCTAACCCTTTTAGCCCCTTTAGGGTTAGGGATTTGGGTTAGGGTTAGGGTTAATAGCATACCTTCCCTCTTGATCGGGGCTAGGATTGATCCACTAATGGGTTAGGGTTAGGGTTAATAGCATACCTTCCCTCTTGATCGGGGCTAGGATTGATCCACTAATGTATTTTGTTACAGTTGAGTAATGCATTTTATGAGCTTCTTTCTGTTTGATGTACATTACTTGTGCAGACGTTTGGCAGCCATTTTACATGTTGCTCGGAATATGGAATTATTTTAGGAAATGTACTGAATGAAAGGTAAGATCCAAGTATATTTGAAATGTTTTACTTTCATGACATATATTGATACTTATTATTATCCAGATAGGTATAAAATAAAATTGCATTAAATATATACATTTTATAATATACCTAATTCTTATATAAGCTCATGAATCATAAAACATAATTGAATGTGAATAATTTGTGTATGTATGTTATTTTACGCATGCACGTGTATGTATACATGTAAGTGTGTGTCTCCATGTATGTATATATTTGTATATGTGGTATGTATCAATGTAAGTTTGTACCGGTAAATGTGTATGCGTGTGTATAAATGTGAATGATAGTGTGTAATTGTAAATCCAAATAAGCTACGAATATTCGTTATTTTGTAGAAATTACATATTTATATATGTACATATGTGAAGGAGCACGTTTTTGACATATGGTAAAAAAACGTATTCACAATACGTTACAATTAAGTACGTGAACCCGTATTAGTATCTGAACCCTGCTTTGCCATTATTATTATTAATATTATCTCTTTGCTATAATTCTTTGTACCTGCATCTGCCTGAGACTGCATATGTACATTTTTATACGTATATTTGTATGTATATACATGTATTAATATATTGATGTCTATTTTCATTATGATGTCGGCCTGATATTATTGTATAATATCAGCCCTTCTAACCTTTTTAGCCCCTTTAGACCTCCCTAACGGCCCTTCTAACCCTTCTAGTCCCTAAAGACCTTCTAGCCCTTTAGACCCTTTAACCCCTTAAGCTCCTATAGACCCTTTACACCGTTTAGCCCTTTAAACCTTTCTAGCCCCTTTAGACCTTTTAGCCCCTTTAGACCCTCTAACCCTTCTAGCCCCTTTAGACCTTCTAGCCCCTTTAGACCCTCTAACCCTTCTAGCCCCTTTAGACTTTCTAGCCCCTTAAAACCCCTTAAGCCCCTATAGACCCTTTACACCGTTTGGCCCTTTAGACCTTTCTAGCCCCTTAAGACCTTTTAGCCCCTTTAGACCCTCTAACTCTTTTAGCCCCTTTAGACTCCCTAACCCTTCTAGCCCCTTTAGACTTTCTAGCCCCTTTAGGGTTAGGGTAAGGGGTTAGGGTTAGGGTTAGGGTTAGGGTTTGGTTTGGGTTTGGGTTAGGGTTAGGGTTAGGGTTAGGGTTAGGGTTAGGGTTAGGGTTAGGGTATAGGCATTTTGCGGGAAGAGAAGAGAATTTTTCTAAAATAGATATCACGTGACCAGAATGTTCTCATAAGATTTGTGTAGTAAATTCATATCTGAATGGGCTGTATCTTTTTAATTTGTGAACCAATTTATTTGAACTTGGTCTCATTTTGTAGGCCTACAAATATCCTCCTTCTCATGTATTAATGATAAATTCTATATGAAATATTACGCCAGTTTGGATGCAAAACGTCTAATCTTGTATTGTTTCTTGCTCCATTTTATAATTTTTTGCACTTTGTTATGATCCAAATGATCACAAATGTTTAAACCGGATAAAACGGTTTAACCCAGGTTCAACCGGTTTAACCCTGGTTTAAACCGGTTAACCCTTACTCGAAAATTCGTCTTTGTTGTCGTTTTTAGTCCAAATCTGTGTATACGACTGAGGCTCTCGTTGATAACATGTGTTCATATCAATTATTCAATGAATTTAAAAGTTTATATCTTTGGAAATCATCTTATGTGAATTCTCTGTTCATTTAGTCTATGGATTTAAAGATAGTAATAACAATATTGTTAATATTATTATCACAAAAAAGGTAAGATAAAACTATGATATAAATATCTTTATTTAATCAGTTTTCTCTTTGGGTGTGATGCATTTTAAATGTCTTTTTGGATTGCAATGTAAAATTAGACATTATAAAAAGGGGAAAGAATTTGAATTGTTCCTTATATTGTGGTTATAGCCACGACTATGTGAAACCAGTTACTTTCGATTTTTGTTTTTAACCGCTGCAATTAAGTTGCGTTTTTAATATTAATTGACCGTCCAAAGTCGGCACCGTAACTCTAGTACAATCAAAATTTTCCAAATGCAGTCGGTATCGTAAGTCTAAAACAATCGATTATTTTTGTGATTTTTCGATTTCATTATTGTCATGTTTCAAATACATGCCCTTGAACAGTGTGTTCTTCTTTCTGTAGATTGTCATACACAATGGAGTTAGAGGAACAGACGTTTGAGGATACCGTCTTTGAAAACCTGTCATTTGTTGAAAAAGTGAGACGTTATAACTCAACACAAGCATTCTTGAAACGGCAAGATGGTAAAATTTATATGAGATCCACTACTCTAACGCCATCCGAACAGGATACGTGGTTAGAATTTTGTAATGACATTGATGGGTGTGTTTTGGAACTCCGAGGAGTCCATGCAATATCATTGCCTCTAAGACATTTGACGCTTATGAACAAGGATAATTTTAGCCTTAGACCAGTGAAAGATATGTTAAAAAAACACTTGGATCTAACATTATTCTCAAAGGTTGACTTAAAGAATTTTAACAACTCCCTTGGATTTCAAATTTTCTATGAAGGCGGTTGGGAAGGTTGGATAGCTCTTATTCCAGCAGGTGGAAGTGTTATGTATCCGAACGATGTGATAAGGAAAATAACATTCGATGCCTTTGCGGGGATGAAACGAGACTTTCGTTCAGAACTATTGGAATTAGCCACCAACGGAATATGCATACAAACTCTGGCCAAACATGACTTGAATGATGTGCATAAACTTTTTGTTTTACCAGACGATAGAAGCATGATTCTTTTAGCTCTTCAACGAGCTATTGCCAACATAACAATTGGATCCTTTCGTCCTATTATTTTCACCTTTCGCTTTGGGGAGAAAATGTCAAATGGACTTTCACTTGCTGGATTTGACTTAAGCCTCATCACAAAGGCTACTGTGCATGCAGCCGTTCAGATAAAATCACAATGTGACGGTATTGAACTTCTGTGGTCCTTGGACGGTTTGAATAATGTGTCAGGCAGGAGAGGAATCCTAGGTACCTGTCTTTCGTTCAACGATTGTGCAAACTTTCAATCCAACCTGGATGGACGACCAATGGATATATCTCCAATCTTACGCGAGGTTAGTACGGCTAAGTTAAGATTCGTTCAACTTTATGCAGACATTCCGCACAGAAGGCCCCCAGGTCGATACCATCCGGTGTCAGGGGGCATTCTAGCCAGCACATGCATGCATCCTAATTCAGCACGGGCCCTCATGCGTGATGCAGACTTATACCTGTTAGCAATAGGCAGTTCTTTGTTATGTCTTCAAAAAAGTTCATGCCGATTAGAAATAGTTGTAGAATCCATTCCGACCATTAATCATTTAGATGCCTCAGATTTCATAGACTTTACAAAATTGACAAATCTGTTACAAGAACAGGCCATGATAGTCCCTATACCGAGAATTGTGATTCAGAAAGTTCGAGAAATTGCCATAGGTTTACTAGATGAACTTCGAAACATTTTTAGTGAAAAGAAACGCACCGTTAACATTGGGGCAACATGGCAGGCTTACCAATTTGAGCTAGCAATAGAGAAACTTCTCTGGGGTCATCCATTATGTTGGAGAAGCAATCACTATTCTACGCCTTTAGGGCCAGGCGTATTAGGAAACTCGAAAAGCCTCACTGATCAGCTCGGATTTTTGGCATTAAGCAATCCCAGAACCGCAACCGAAACCGAATCTACCTTGCCACCACTTGCAATATGGACATGTTCCCCAGACGTTTGTTTAAGCATCAAACGAGCCGCCGGGTTTGATGATTATATAGATTCCAGCTACAGTGTGATTGGTAGGCGTCTCATAACAGCATTACTTCAAGACTTTCACGACTTAGGAAAGGCCAAAATATTCTCATCATACGACCAGTTCTTGTATCAGTTACAGAGTGTTAACACTAGATACCCTGTAGTAGGTTCCATCACCAAAGAAAACTTATGTGACACTCTGACGTATAGGAGAAGGACTGACACCAAAATGGTTTATCCGAAATTGTGTTTAATGATAGAGAATCATAATCTAAACCTCTTTGAAATATTGTCTGCGGGCCTTGAAGAACTTGGACTTGTTTATTTTCCTGCTCTTACACTTACCACCGGAAAAGACGCAACACTAACTTGGACCTACAAAAATAATTATTGGAAAATTATTAACGACAAAAGAATCGAACTAGTCAACAGCCAAACCCTTGATATGATATATAATCTTGTCAAAGGAGATCTCCAGAAAAGAGACTTAATCTATGTGAGCAAGTTGAAAAAAATAACAGTCCAGTTACCGTGGTTAGACGTCTGTTTACGAAAGCTCAAGACAAAAAATCTTTCTCTAGACCTGACCGTCACCACTTTGACGTTTGTAAGCTGCATTGCTTTTATGATGGATGGATGGTTTGTCAACTTTGATAGTTTTCCTAAATTGATGCGTGAAGTGCCTTTGTCTGCCAAGCAATTGCAAAAACTTGAAATACTGTCATGTTATGTATTGCAATCATTTCGATTCAACCAACTGACATTATACCGCCTACATTGGACCATACCACACAAGTTGATCCAAGAGCGTACCGTTGAAACGAAACGGGATCAAATTGAGGATTCAAACCGCGAGGTCCCTAACTACGAGTTACAAGAGGAGAATACTCTTAAATTCAGTGATGAACATATTCATGAAGACCAAGACATCGCTCCAAGACGAGAAGCAACATGCAGACCGATTAGAATAAATCGTAGCACAAAATGGAGTGAAGCAGAAATTGACATTGTGAAGAAGATAAAACTGGTTAAAAATCGTACACATAAAGAGATGTATAATGTATATCGTGATAAATGTATGACTGAAAACATTCCATTCAGGACATTTAAATCCTTTCAATTGAAGCTGTATAAAGTTTAGATAAATGATATTTGACTTTAAGAATTTTAGCACGATTGTAGTAATTGTTTGAACTATAATACAATTAGTATGGTATCGATATCTGTGTTTTGATTAATATCTATAAAGGAATGATATATGTATTTCGTCAATCTTTACTTGAATCAATGTAAGTTCTAGTAGTTATATTAATATTATAATACACATCTGGTGTTTACCTTTTATACTTCTATGATTAAATTTAATACAGATGACATTGATTCAAGGCAAGGTTTATGAAATAATTATTAACGGGATATACAGCTTTAAGGAGGATACCAACTTAAGATGAAAAAGGACCAATGCTGAGATGTAATGTCAGACATAACCTTTACGAAATCCATTCTTTATCTCTTTATGCACTGACTTCATCAAAAGAGGACTTTAACAATAGACATACCAAATGTAGCCTGTGTGTATCAAGAGTTTGAGAAAGGGTTTAAGCAGGATATTAGAAGTATTCCCCGGAACTCGAAAGCAAATATCACATATGAAAAAGAAATTTAAGCGATGGTTACAGTTATTTTTAACCCTTGAAGTTTGACCTTCGGGGTTAAAAATGTTGACCCTTGGGTTCAAAATGTTTCCAACGGTTTCAACATTTTTAACACTTTGGGTTAAAAAATTGACTCTTGGGGTTAAAACGTTTGACCCTTTTTAACCCTTGGGGTCAAATTGGGGTTAGGGTTAGGGTTAGGGTTAGGGTTAGGGTTTGGGTTTGGGTTAGGGTATAGGCATTTTGCGGGAAGAGAAGAGAATTTTTCTAAAATAGATATCACGTGACCAGAATGTTCTCATAAGATTTGTGTAGTAAATTCATATCTGAATGGGCTGTATCTTTTTAATTTGTGAACCAATTTATTTGAACTTGGTCTCATTTTGTAGGCCTACAAATATCCTCCTTCTCATGTATTAATGATAAATTCTATATGAAATATTACGCCAGTTTGGATGCAAAACGTCTAATCTTGTATTGTTTCTTGCTCCATTTTATAATTTTTTGCACTTTGTTATGATCCAAATGATCACAAATGTTTAAACCGGATAAAACGGTTTAACCCAGGTTCAACCGGTTTAACCCTGGTTTAAACCGGTTAACCCTTACTCGAAAATTCGTCTTTGTTGTCGTTTTTAGTCCAAATCTGTGTATACGACTGAGGCTCTCGTTGATAACATGTGTTCATATCAATTATTCAATGAATTTAAAAGTTTATATCTTTGGAAATCATCTTATGTGAATTCTCTGTTCATTTAGTCTATGGATTTAAAGATAGTAATAACAATATTGTTAATATTATTATCACAAAAAAGGTAAGATAAAACTATGATATAAATATCTTTATTTAATCAGTTTTCTCTTTGGGTGTGATGCATTTTAAATGTCTTTTTGGATTGCAATGTAAAATTAGACATTATAAAAAGGGGAAAGAATTTGAATTGTTCCTTATATTGTGGTTATAGCCACGACTATGTGAAACCAGTTACTTTCGATTTTTGTTTTTAACCGCTGCAATTAAGTTGCGTTTTTAATATTAATTGACCGTCCAAAGTCGGCACCGTAACTCTAGTACAATCAAAATTTTCCAAATGCAGTCGGTATCGTAAGTCTAAAACAATCGATTATTTTTGTGATTTTTCGATTTCATTATTGTCATGTTTCAAATACATGCCCTTGAACAGTGTGTTCTTCTTTCTGTAGATTGTCATACACAATGGAGTTAGAGGAACAGACGTTTGAGGATACCGTCTTTGAAAACCTGTCATTTGTTGAAAAAGTGAGACGTTATAACTCAACACAAGCATTCTTGAAACGGCAAGATGGTAAAATTTATATGAGATCCACTACTCTAACGCCATCCGAACAGGATACGTGGTTAGAATTTTGTAATGACATTGATGGGTGTGTTTTGGAACTCCGAGGAGTCCATGCAATATCATTGCCTCTAAGACATTTGACGCTTATGAACAAGGATAATTTTAGCCTTAGACCAGTGAAAGATATGTTAAAAAAACACTTGGATCTAACATTATTCTCAAAGGTTGACTTAAAGAATTTTAACAACTCCCTTGGATTTCAAATTTTCTATGAAGGCGGTTGGGAAGGTTGGATAGCTCTTATTCCAGCAGGTGGAAGTGTTATGTATCCGAACGATGTGATAAGGAAAATAACATTCGATGCCTTTGCGGGGATGAAACGAGACTTTCGTTCAGAACTATTGGAATTAGCCACCAACGGAATATGCATACAAACTCTGGCCAAACATGACTTGAATGATGTGCATAAACTTTTTGTTTTACCAGACGATAGAAGCATGATTCTTTTAGCTCTTCAACGAGCTATTGCCAACATAACAATTGGATCCTTTCGTCCTATTATTTTCACCTTTCGCTTTGGGGAGAAAATGTCAAATGGACTTTCACTTGCTGGATTTGACTTAAGCCTCATCACAAAGGCTACTGTGCATGCAGCCGTTCAGATAAAATCACAATGTGACGGTATTGAACTTCTGTGGTCCTTGGACGGTTTGAATAATGTGTCAGGCAGGAGAGGAATCCTAGGTACCTGTCTTTCGTTCAACGATTGTGCAAACTTTCAATCCAACCTGGATGGACGACCAATGGATATATCTCCAATCTTACGCGAGGTTAGTACGGCTAAGTTAAGATTCGTTCAACTTTATGCAGACATTCCGCACAAAAGGCCCCCAGGTCGATACCATCCGGTGTCAGGGGGCATTCTAGCCAGCACATGCATGCATCCTAATTCAGCACGGGCCCTCATGCGTGATGCAGACTTATACCTGTCAGCAATAGGCAGTTCTTTGTTATGTCTTCAAAAAAGTTCATGCCGATTAGAAATAGTTGTAGAATCCATTCCGACCATTAATCATTTAGATGCCTCAGATTTCATAGACTTTACAAAATTGACAAATCTGTTACAAGAACAGGCCATGATAGTCCCTATACCGAGAATTGTGATTCAGAAAGTTCGAGAAATTGCCATAGGTTTACTAGATGAACTTCGAAACATTTTTAGTGAAAAGAAACGCACCGTTAACATTGGGGCAACATGGCAGGCTTACCAATTTGAGCTAGCAATAGAGAAACTTCTCTGGGGTCATCCATTATGTTGGAGAAGCAATCACTATTCTACGCCTTTAGGGCCAGGCGTATTAGGAAACTCGAAAAGCCTCACTGATCAGCTCGGATTTTTGGCATTAAGCAATCCCAGAACCGCAACCGAAACCGAATCTACCTTGCCACCACTTGCAATATGGACATGTTCCCCAGACGTTTGTTTAAGCATCAAACGAGCCGCCGGGTTTGATGATTATATAGATTCCAGCTACAGTGTGATTGGTAGGCGTCTCATAACAGCATTACTTCAAGACTTTCACGACTTAGGAAAGGCCAAAATATTCTCATCATACGACCAGTTCTTGTATCAGTTACAGAGTGTTAACACTAGATACCCTGTAGTAGGTTCCATCACCAAAGAAAACTTATGTGACACTCTGACGTATAGGAGAAGGACTGACACCAAAATGGTTTATCCGAAATTGTGTTTAATGATAGAGAATCATAATCTAAACCTCTTTGAAATATTGTCTGCGGGCCTTGAAGAACTTGGACTTGTTTATTTTCCTGCTCTTACACTTACCACCGGAAAAGACGCAACACTAACTTGGACCTACAAAAATAATTATTGGAAAATTATTAACGACAAAAGAATCGAACTAGTCAACAGCCAAACCCTTGATATGATATATAATCTTGTCAAAGGAGATCTCCAGAAAAGAGACTTAATCTATGTGAGCAAGTTGAAAAAAATAACAGTCCAGTTACCGTGGTTAGACGTCTGTTTACGAAAGCTCAAGACAAAAAATCTTTCTCTAGACCTGACCGTCACCACTTTGACGTTTGTAAGCTGCATTGCTTTTATGATGGATGGATGGTTTGTCAACTTTGATAGTTTTCCTAAATTGATGCGTGAAGTGCCTTTGTCTGCCAAGCAATTGCAAAAACTTGAAATACTGTCATGTTATGTATTGCAATCATTTCGATTCAACCAACTGACATTATACCGCCTACATTGGACCATACCACACAAGTTGATCCAAGAGCGTACCGTTGAAACGAAACGGGATCAAATTGAGGATTCAAACCGCGAGGTCCCTAACTACGAGTTACAAGAGGAGAATACTCTTAAATTCAGTGATGAACATATTCATGAAGACCAAGACATCGCTCCAAGACGAGAAGCAACATGCAGACCGATTAGAATAAATCGTAGCACAAAATGGAGTGAAGCAGAAATTGACATTGTGAAGAAGATAAAACTGGTTAAAAATCGTACACATAAAGAGATGTATAATGTATATCGTGATAAATGTATGACTGAAAACATTCCATTCAGGACATTTAAATCCTTTCAATTGAAGCTGTATAAAGTTTAGATAAATGATATTTGACTTTAAGAATTTTAGCACGATTGTAGTAATTGTTTGAACTATAATACAATTAGTATGGTATCGATATCTGTGTTTTGATTAATATCTATAAAGGAATGATATATGTATTTCGTCAATCTTTACTTGAATCAATGTAAGTTCTAGTAGTTATATTAATATTATAATACACATCTGGTGTTTACCTTTTATACTTCTATGATTAAATTTAATACAGATGACATTGATTCAAGGCAAGGTTTATGAAATAATTATTAACGGGATATACAGCTTTAAGGAGGATACCAACTTAAGATGAAAAAGGACCAATGCTGAGATGTTATGTCAGACATAACCTTTACGAAATCCATTCTTTATCTCTTTATGCACTGACTTCATCAAAAGAGGACTTTAACAATAGACATACCAAATGTAGCCTGTGTGTATCAAGAGTTTGAGAAAGGGTTTAAGCAGGATATTAGAAGTATTCCCCGGAACTCGAAAGCAAATATCACATATGAAAAAGAAATTTAAGCGATGGTTACAGTTATTTTTAACCCTTGAAGTTTGACCTTCGGGGTTAAAAATGTTGACCCTTGGGTTCAAAATGTTTCCAACGGTTTCAACATTTTTAACACTTTGGGTTAAAAAATTGACTCTTGGGGTTAAAACGTTTGACCCTTTTTAACCCTTGGGGTCAAATTGGGGTTAGGGTTAGGGTTAGGGTTAGGGTTAGGGGTTAGGGTTAGGGTTAGGGTTAGGGTTAGGGTATAGGCATTTTGCGGGAAGAGAAGAGAATTTTTCTAAAATAGATATCACGTGACCAGAATGTTCTCATAAGATTTGTGTAGTAAATTCATATCTGAATGGGCTGTATCTTTTTAATTTGTGAACCAATTTATTTGAACTTGGTCTCATTTTGTAGGCCTACAAATATCCTCCTTCTCATGTATTAAT